>LR738710.1:240898279-240920945 GCA_902687465.1 Secale cereale
GGGGGGGGGGGGGGGGGGGGGGGGGGGGGGGGGGCGATGCTTTTTATAGCCGCCCGGGAGCCGTGTGTACGCGTGGCGGGGAGTGAGGCGTCGCCGCGCCGCCCGTGAAGAGCCGCCCCCGTGATGAGGAATCAATGAAAGGCTGACCGGCAGCAGCCTTGGCATTGATTCCCTGCGGGAAACCGAGGCGTTCTGAGAACGACTAGACGAGTGTCGCTGACTCCGCGGGCCCGTGGTTAGTTCGCGCCAAAATCATTTCGCCCGGCACCCCCCAGCGCCCGCCAATGCGTCGGGTTCGGCCTGGATCCGCCGGCGCCAAATTCGGCCTGAGCCGACGAAAAATGGGCTTCTAGGGGCGCGGTTGGGCCGATTTTTGGTCGCGGGCGCGTAAAAAACGTTTGGGGAGGGCGTGTTGGGGCGCGGCTGAAGATGCTCTTAGGAGTGGGGAATAGTGGCGGCAGTGAACCTCGTACCTTGTGCCGTGGTCCCCACCTCCTCTATATGGTACTGCGCGACAGGGGCCCACCAGTCTTGCTTGTGCTGGACGCCTCCGATCAGGGCTTGGGTCAAGGGTCCAATGGACAGTTGGGAAAGAGATTTAATCTAACAGTGTGATCATGTGTTATCTATTAACTTGACCACATGATATTTTGGGAAGTTTTTTATGCCAATGGCCTGTACTATATTGGTACTAGAGTGTTGCATGTCGGTAATTCTTCTTTGCCAGGTGGTGAAAGACTGTATGAGGCTAATGTGTTCTTATAGGGCGGTTGCTGCCAGTTAATTCGATAGATCACTGATCCAATTAACATCGTGAAGCAAATCTCAAATTGGACATCTTAATTGACTGAGAGAACTCTAGAATTATGGAGCCTGGTGAATTTAAAGATAGATATATTTCAATAAAAAAACTTGCTAGATTAGGTTAAAGCTTGTGAAAACAAAACAAATATGGCGACAATAGCTTGAAATGACGTATATCATTTATTTCTTGTTTATTTTACATGAAGGTGAGGCACATGAGCCCAGAAACAAAGCAGCTTTGCACAAACCATCATTTATTGGGGCTAGTGACAAAACACTTACCGTATGAGTTTGTTGCGAAAGACACCACATATTGACGTAATATATTGCAGCTATGCCTAATCTAGTGTTTAGATGCATTGACATAATTTCAGATAAATGGACTCCGCTTGTAAGTGCACACGTGGCAATAAAAACCGACCACATTCGCGAGCATATTAGACGGTCATTATCTGCCAAACTTGTGTTCCAATTGAGCCGATTTTTTTTAATATTAGTATTGAATACATGTGGTATTTACTGGAAGCGGGGGGCGTGGAGGAGGAGGACGTGGACGCAGAGGCGAAGTACCAGGCCACACCGAAGGAGGCGTTCAGCATGCCCTCGAAGAGTCGGCGCACGAGGTGGACGCACACTAGCCTGGTCTAGATGAGGTGCTCCAGCTCTTCGCGTCCAGCGATTGCATCTACTCACCGTCACCACCGACACCGCCTGTGCTTGCGCTGACACCACCTGCAGTCACAGAGACAAACGAGTGGAGGGGCGTTGTGCATGAGTAGGTCAGCAAGCCGACGATGTGGCTCGGCACGTCGGTGCAGGAGGAGGAGGCGCCAACCAGTGGCGCCGCCGTGCGCTAGAGGAGGAGCAGACCGATGGGGACCGCTGCATGCAGCACGAGCACGAGGAGAAGAAAGTGTTTCCCTGGTGCAACCGCCGAAGTTCTTCGGCCTCGCCCGCTTCGATGACGAGGACGGCGCCTAGTCCATGGGCGAGGACAATCGGGTGGCTTTTTTTGTTTTCATTATGTTTAAGGGTCTGTTTGGATTGCAGCCGCTACTCGTCCGACCAAGTTTTTTGGTCGTTGTCTGCTTGCACATGTTGCGTTTGGATCAGTACCAGAGATACAGAACCATGCCAAATGCTTTGCCAAATTTTTGGCGTGGCTGGTCGGGACGTGATCCAAACAACCCCTAATTATGTTTGAAGTGGACTTGGCCGGCTGTTTTAATATTTAATTATATTATATTAATTTGTATGTTTTAAATTTAGAGATTTGGTATGCCTATTTTTTAAAGACAATGTGAATAAATGCGTTGGTCATGTTGGGACACGTGCATCCGTGAGCCAACCCAAATAAAAAATCGGACACACGTGTCCGCATAACCAACCCAAACGCATAAAAACCGCGTCCGTTCATATCGGCCATATTTTTTTTGAAAAGGAGGAATCACCCCCGGCCTCTGCATCTGGGTGATGCATGCGGCCATATTATTTATTATGCACAAAGGGCTTACAAAGTAATACAACAGTAAGTCCGAGGCCACCGTCTAGACGACACCTGTCGCTACTCATATCCTCTCTTGATGAAGGGGTGCCGAATGTCCGAGCCAAATACCAAACAGACATCGCACGAAAGTCTAACATCTATCACCGGATGCCCTATCCAAGCCACATAGGCGAGACTGGGTAACACTCCGGTCCGACGCACTCTCAGTGAGTATCACACGCACACGCTGCAAAGGGCCGTCACCTCCATCTTCCCTCGATCCATCCTCAAAGCATGTACTGACGCATCGACCTTGTTAGACCTCTCTGTCATCTACGCCACCACGACGCCAGACAACGTCGACCTCCTGCGCGTGTCCCTCGCCACACATCTGACGCCAAGCCTCCACTGCTCGACGTTGTCGAGAACCGCCCCCATGAATATGTAGAAAGAAACACCGCTCCATCGCAGATGTCATCCGCTGGTCCCTCGAGTCCGAGTGCATCTCCAAGAATGCCGCACCGAAAGGGGTAACGACACATGAATGCCGTCGTCATCCGATCAACTGATTTAGGGTTTCCCCTGGAGGTATTAGGTGGGGTTAGGTGTTAGAAATATGCCCTAGAGGCAATAATAAAAGTATTATTATTATATTTCCTTGTTCATGATAATTGTCTGTTATTCATGCTTGAATTGTATTGTACGGAAACAGCGATACATGTGTGAATATATAGACCACATTGAGTCCCTGGTAAGCCTCTAGTTACTAGCTCGTTGATCAACAGATGGTCACGGTTTCCTGACCATGGACATAGGATGTCAGTGATAACGGGATCACATCATTAGGAGAATGATGTGATGGACAAGACCCAATCCTGAGCCTAGCACGAGATCGTATAAGTTCGTAATGCATAAGCTTTTCTAGTGTCAAGTATTTATTACTTAGACCATGAGGTTGTGCAACTCCCGGATACCGTAGGAATACTTTGGGTGTGCCAAACGTCACAAGGTAACTGGGTGGCTATAAAGGTATGCAATGGGTATCTCCGAAAGTGTCTATTGAGTTGGTACGAACCGAGACTGGGATATTGTCACTCCGTGTGACGGAGAGGTACCTCTGGGCCCTCTCGGTAAGACATCATCATAATGAGCTCAAAGTGACTAAGGAGTTGGTCACGGGATGATGGATTACGGAACGAGTAAAGAGACTTGCCATGACGAGATTGAACAAGGTATCGGGTATACCGACGATCGAATCTCAGGCAAGTACCGTACCGATGGACAAAGGGAATAACATACGGGATTGAGTGAATCCTTGACACAGTGGTTCATCCGATGAGATCATCGAGGAACACGTGGGAACCAACATGGGTATCCAGATCCCGCTGTTGGTTATTGACCGGAGAGTCGTCTCGGTCATGTCTGCGTGTCTCCCGAACCCGTAGGGTCTACACACTTAAGGTTCGGTGACGCTAGGTTTGTAGAGATACATGCACATGGAAACCCGAATGTTGTTCGGAATCCCGGATGAGATCCCAGACGTCACAAGGAGTTCCGGAAAGCTCCGGAGGTAAAGAATGATATATAGGAAGTCCAGTTTCGGCCATCGGGTGAACTCCGGGAGTGTCCCTGGACCACCGGAGGGGTCTCGGGGGTCCACCGGGTGGGGCCACCCATCCCGGTGGGTCCTCTAGGCCGCAAGGGGGAAGGGGCCAGCCCCTGGTGGGCTGGCGCACCACATGGCCCCCCCTCCATGCGCGTAGGGTTGAAACCCTAGGGGTAGGGGCGCCCCCATGCCTTGGGGGGCAAGTCTACCCCCCTTGGCCGCCGCCCCACCCTGGAGATCTGATCTCCCAGGGCCGGCGCCCCCCCTGGCCCCTATATATAGTGGGGGGAGAGGGCAGCCGCATCCAAGCCTCTGGCGCCTCTCCCCCCTCCTGTCACACTTCCTACTCCTCCCGCAGGGCGCCGGCGAAGCCCTGCAGCTTTTCCTGTTGCATCCACCACCACGCCGTCGTGCTGTTGGATCTGCATCAAACTCTCCTCCCCCCTTGCTGGATCAAGAAGGAGGAGACGTCACTGTACCGTACGTGTGTTGAACGCGGAGGTGCCGTCCGTTCGGCGCTAGGATCATCGGTGACGAGGATCGTGAAGAGTACGACTACTTCATCCATGTTCCTTCGAACGCTTCCGCTCGCGATCTACAAAGGGTATGTAGATGCACTCCTTTATGCTCGTTGCTAGATGACTCCTTAGATTGATCATGGTGAAAGCGTAGAATTTTTTTGAATTCTGCTACGTTCCCCAACAGTGGTATCAGAGCTAGGTCTTTTGCGTAGCATCTTGCACGAGTAGAACACAAACAAGTTGTGGGTGTTGAGTTTGCTCAATTTTCTTACCGTTACTAATCCACTCTTGATTCGGCGGCATCGTGGGATGAAGCGGCCCGGACCGACCTTACACGTACGCTTACGTGAGACTGGTTCCACCGACAGACATGCACTAGTTGCATAAGGTGGTTGGCGGGTGTCTGTCTCTCCCACTTTAGTCGGATCGGATTCGATGAACAGGGTCCTTATGAAGGGTAAATAGAAATTGACAAATCACGTTGTGGCTTTTTCGTAGGTAAGAAACGTTCTTGCTAGAAAACCTATAGAAGCCACGTAAAACTTGCAACAACAATTAGAGGTCGTCTAACTTGTTCTTGCAGCATGTGCTATGTGATGTGGTATGGCCAAGAAGATGTGATGAATGATATATGTGATGTATGAGATTGATCATGTTCTTGTAATAGGGAATCACGACTTGCATGTCGATGATAATAACAACCGGCAGGAGCCATAGGAGTTGTCTTTATTATTGTATGACCTGCGTGTCACTGAATAACGCCATGTAATTACTTTACTTTATTGCTAAATGTTAGCCATAGTAGTAGAAGTAATAGTTGGCGTGACGACTTCATGAAGACACGATGATGGAGATCATGGTGTCGAGCCGGTGACAAAGATGATCATGGTGCCCCGAAGATGGAGATCGAAGGAGCAAGATGATATTGGCCATATCATGTCACTTTATTTGATTGCATGTGATGTTTATCATGTTTATGCATCTTGTTTACTTAGAACGACGGTAGTAAATAAGATGATCTCTCACTAAAAAAATTCAAGAATTGTGTTCCCCCTAACTGTGCATCGTTGCTAAGGATCGTTGTTCCGAAGCACCACGTGATGATCGGGTGTGATAGGCTCTAACGTTCGCATACGACGGGTGTAAGCCAGATTTACACACGCAATACACTTAGGGTTCACTTGACGAGCCTAGCATGTACAGACATGGCCTCGGAACACGGAAGACCGAAAGGTCGAACATGAGTCGTATAGAAGATACGATCAACATGAAGATGTTCACCGTTAATGACTAGTCCGTCTCACGTGATGATCAGACACGGGCTAGTCGATTCGGATCATGTGTCACTTAGATGACTAGAGAGATGTCAATCTGAGTGGGAGTTCATTAAAATTTTGCTTAGATGAACTTAGTCTAAAAATCTTTACAATATGTCTTGTAGAACAAATGGCCCACGCTCAAGTTGCCCTCAACTTCAACACGTTCCTAGAGAAAACCAAGCTAAAAGACGATGGTAGCAACTATACGGATTGGGTCCGTAACCTAAGGATTATCCTCATAGCTGCCAAGAGATCATATGTCGAAGCACCTCTAGGTGATGCACCCGTTCTCCCAGCGACCCAAGACGTTATGAACGCATGGCAGTCGTGTTGTGATGATTACTCCCTGGTTCAGTGCGGCATGCTTTACAGCTTAGAGTCGGGGCTCCAAAAGCGTTTTGAGCACCACGGAGCATATGAGATGTTCCAAGAGCTGAAAATGGTTTTCCAAGCTCATGCCCGAGTCGAGAGATATGACGTCTTCAACGCATTCTACAGTTGTAAGATGGAGGATAATAGTTCTGTCAGCGAGCACATACTCAAGTTGTCTGGGTTGCACAACCGCTTGTCTCAGTTGGGAATGAATCTCCCAAACGAAGCGGTCGTTGACAGAATCCTCCAGTCGCTCCCACCTAGCTACAAGAGCTTCGTGTTAAACTTCAATATGCAGGGGATGGAGAGGTCCATTCCCGAGGTGTATTCAATGCTGAAATCAGCGGAGGTGGATATCAAGAAAAAACATCAAGTGTAGATGGTCAATAAAACCACTAAGTTCAAGAAAGGAAAGGGTAATAAGAACTTCAAGAAGGACGGCAAAGGAGTTGTCGCGCCCGGTAAGCCAGTTGCCGGGAAGAAGCCAAAGAATGGACCCAAGCCTGAAACAGAGTGTTTTCATTGCAAGGGAACGGGTCACTGGAAGCGGAACTGCCCCAAATACTTAGCAGACAAGAAGACCGGCAACGTCAAAGGTATATATGATATACATGTTATTGATGTGTACCTTACCAGCGCTCGTAGTAGCTCCTGGGTATTTGATACCGGTGTAGTTGCTCACATTTGTAACTCAAAGCAGGAGTTGCGGAATAAGCGGAGACTGGCGAAGGACGAGGTGACGATGCGCGTCGGGAATGGTTCCAAGGTCGATGTGATCGTCGTCGGCACGCTACCTCTACATCTACCCTCGGGATTAGTTTTAAACCTCAATAATTTTTATTTAGTACCAGCTTTGAGCATGAACATTGTATCTGGATCTCGTTTGATGCGAGATGGCTACTCATTTAAATCCGAGAATAATGGTTGTTCTATTTATTTGAGAGATATGTTTTATGGTCATGCCCCGCTGGTCAATGGTTTATTTTTGATGAATCTCGAACGTGATGATACACATATTCATAGTGTAGATGCCAAAAGATGTAAAGTTGATAATGATAGTCCCACATACTTGTGGCATTGCCGCCTTGGTCATATTGGTGTCAAGCGTATGAAGAAGCTCCATACAGATGGACTTCTAGAGTCTCTTGATTATGAATCATTTGACACGTGCGAACCATGCCTCTTGGGCAAGATGACCAAGACTCCGTTCTCCGGAACAATGAAGCGAGCAACCAACTTGTTGGAAATCATACATACTGATGTGTGCGGTCCAATGAGTGTTGAGGCTCGCGGAGGCTATCGTTATGTTCTCACCCTCACAGATGACTTGAGTAGATATGGGTATATCTATTTGATGAAGCACAAGTCTGAGACCTTTGAAAAGTTCAAGGAATTTCAGAATGAAGTTGAGAATCAACGTGACAGAAAAATAAAATTCTTGCGATCGGATCGTGGGGTGAATATTTAAGTCATGAATTTGGCACGCACCTTAGGAGCTGTGGAATTGTTTCACAATTGACACCGCCCGGAACACCTCAGCGTAACGGTGTGTCCGAATGTCGAAATCGTACCCTGTTGGACATGTGCGATCTATGATGTCTCTCACCGACTTACTGCTATCTTTTTGGGGTTATGCTTTAGAGACTGCCGCATACACTTTAAATAGGGCTTCGTCGAAATCCATTGAGACGACACCGTATGAACTTTGGTTTGGCAAGAAACCTAAGTTGTCGTTTCTGAAAGTTTGGGGTTGCGATGCTTATGTCAAGAAACTTCAACCTAAAAAGCTCGAACCCAAATCGGAAAAATGCGTCTTCATAGGATACCCAAAGGAAACGATTGGGTACACCTTCTACCACAGATCCGAAGGCAAAATCTTTGTTGCAAAGAATGGATCCTTTCTGGAGAAAGAGTTTCTCTCGAAATAAGTGAGTGGGAGGAAAGTAGAACTTGATGAGGTGACAGTCACCCCTCCCAAACCGGAAAGTAGCGCAGCGCAGGAAATTGTTCCTGAGGTGCCTGCACCGACAAGGGAGGAAGCTAATGATGATGATCATGAAGAAACAGATCAAGTTACTACTGAACTTCGAAGGTCCACAAGGACACGTTCTGCACCAGAGTGGTACGTCAACCCTGTCTTGGAAATCATGTTGTTAGACAACGGTGAACCTTCGAACTATGAAGAAGCGATGGCGGGCCCGGATTCCAATAAATGGCTTGGTGCCATGAAATACGAGATAGAATCCATGTATGAAAACAAAGTATGGACTTTGGTGGACTTGCCCGATGATAGGCATGCCATAGAAAATAAATGGATATTTAAGAAGAAGACAGACGCGGATGGTAACGTGACCATCTATAAGGCTCGGCTTGTCGCTAAGGGTTATCGACAGGTTCAAGGGATTGACTACGATGAGACTTTCTCTCCCGTAGCGATGTTGGAGTCCGTCCGAATCATGTTAGCAATTGCCGCATTCTATGATTATGAGATATGGCAAATGGACGTCAAAACGACATTCCTTAATGGCTTCCTCAAGGAAGAACTGTATATGATGCAGCCGGAAGGTTTTGTCGATCCAGAGAATGCTAACAAGGTATGCAAGCTCCAGCGCTCGATCTACGTGCTGGTGCAAGCATCTCGGAGTTGGAATATTCGCTTTAATGATGTGATCAAAGCGTTTGGCTTTATACAGACTTGGGGAGAAGCCTGTATCTACAAGAAAGTGAGTGGGAGCTCTGTAGCATTTCTCATATTATATGTGGATGACATATTGCTGATGGGAAATGATATAGAATTCTTGGAAAGTATAAAGGCCTACTTGAATAAGAGTTTTTCAATGAAGGACCTTGGAGAAGCTGCTTACATATTAGGCATCAAGATCTATAGAGATAGGTCAAGATGCCTCATTGGTCTTTCACAAAGCACATACCTTGACAAGATATTGAAGAAGTTAAATATGGATCAGTCCAAGAAGGGGTTCTTGCCTGTTTTGCAAGGTATGAGATTGAGCAAGGCTCAGTCCCCGACCACGGCAGAAGATAGAGAAAAGATGAGTGTCATTCCCTATGCCTCAGCCATAGGTTCTATCATGTATGCCATGCTGTGTACCAGACCTGATGTGAACCTTGCCATAAGTTTGGTAGGGAGGTACAAAAGTGATCCCGATATGGAACACTGGACAGCGGTCAAGAACATCTTGAAGTACCTGAAAAGGACTAAGGATATGTTTCTCGTTTATGGAGGTGACGAAGAGCTCGTCGTAAAGGGTTACGTCGATGCTAGCTTCGACACAGATCTGGATGACTCTAAGTCACAAATCGGATACGTGTATATTTTGAATGGTGGAGCAGTCAGCTGGTCCAGTTGCAAGCAGAGCGTCGTGGCGCATTCTACATGTGAAGCGGAGTACATAGCTGCTTGCGAAGCAGCGCAAGAAGGAGTCTGGATGAAGGAGTTCATCACCGACCTAGGAGTCATTCCAAGCGCGTCAAGCCCGATGACTCTGTTCTGTGACAACACTGGAGCTATTGCCATTACCAAGGAGCCCAGGTTTCACAAGAAGACCAAGCAAATCAAGCGCCGTTTCAACTCCATCCGGAATTATGTTCAAGATGGAGACATAGATATTTGTAAAGTGCATACGAATCTGGATGTTGCAGACCCGTTGACTAAACCTCTTCCACGGGCAAAACATGATCAACACCAGAACTCTATGGGTGTTCGAATCATCACAATGTAACTAGATTATTGACTCTAGTGCAAGTGGGAGACCGTTGGAAATATGCCCTAGAGGCAATAATAAAAGTATTATTATTATATTTCCTTGTTCATGATAATTGTGTGTTATTCATGCTTGAATTGTATTGTACGGAAACAGCGATACATGTGTGAATATATAGACCACATTGAGTCCCTGGTAAGCCTCTAGTTACTAGCTCGTTGATCAACAGATGGTCACGGTTTCCTGACCATGGACATAGGATGTCAGTGATAACGGGATCACATCATTAGGAGAATGATGTGATGGACAAGACCCAATCATGAGCCTAGCACGAGATCGTATAAGTTCGTAATGCATAAGCTTTTCTAGTGTCAAGTATTTATTCCTTAGACCATGAGGTTTTGCAACTCCCGGATACCGTAGGAATACTTTGGGTGTGCCAAACGTCACAACGTAACTGGGTGGCTATAAAGTTACGCAACGGGTATCTCCGAAAGTGTCTGTTGAGTTGGCACGAACCGAGACTGGGATATTGTCACTCCGTGTGACGGAGAGGTACCTCTGGGCCCTCTCGGTAAGACATCATCATAATGATCTCAAAGTGACTAAGGAGTTGGTCACGGGATGATTGATTACGGAACGAGTAAAGAGACTTGCCATGACGAGATTGAACAAGGTATCGGGTATACCGACGATCGAATCTCGGGCAAGTACCGTACCGATGGACAAAGGGAATAACATACGGGATTGAGTGAATCCTTGACACAGTGGTTCATCCGATGAGATCATCGAGGAACACGTGGGAACCAACATGGGTATCCAGATCCCGCAGTTGGTTATTGACCGGAGAGTCGTCTCGGTCATGTCTGCGTGTCTCCCGAACCCGTAGGGTCTACACACTTAAGGTTCGGTGACGCTAGGGTTGTAGAGATACATGCACATGGAAACCCGAATGTTGTTCGGAGTCCCGGATGAGATCCCGGACGTCACGAGGAGTTCCGGAAGGGTCCAGAGGTAAAGAATGATATATAGGAAGTCCAGTTTTGGCCATCGGGTGAACTCCGGGAGTGTCCCGGGACCACCGGAGGGGTCCCGGGGGTCCACCGGGTGGGGCCACCCATCCCGGTGGGTCCCCTAGTGTGGGGACCCCGACTCATAAGTCGTGATCACCGAATGCACGTGTACAGTGATCCCAGAGATCAATGCTCACTGAACACACAGAAGCTGAATAACAAGAGTCTTACATCCATACATACTGTATTACACAAATAGGACCATTATGGTCAAGCCTTGAGTATATCATCGCAGCGGAAATCTTGAAAGACAACTGTGACCCATGCCATCTGCCTTAACCCTACAGGCATTCTGATTGGGAAGCGTCCTAGCTCGCATGCTCGTCACCAAGAAATCTTCATCATAACCTGTTCTCTCATGCCTGGCCAATAAAATAACCAGTGGCAAGCCAATGAGTACTTTGAATGTACTCGCAAGCAACCCAAGTGTGATAACAGAATAATTATGCAAGGCTCTACTGCTAGGTTGGCAGTTTTGCGGAAAGCTAGTTTTTCATATGCAATTATGATCAACATATAACAAGGGCATGCATGTGTCTATAACAAGTATCAGGAGGACACAAACATCACTATCAAGAAAGAGTTGTAATCAACTCATGCACAAGCTCATTATGACTTTCTCACAATCACATCAACAATATCTCTGAATCGTGTTGTTTCCCAGAAACTTATGGACATAGTCTAAGTAGCACCACAGAACTGTCCTTGACCACGGACACGGATATTCGAATAGTTTTACACTCTGCAGAGGTTGCACACTTTACCCACAAGATCCGGGGAACTTCCGTGTCATCCACGACCCGCGATACCTCAAGTACCCGGGGTAAGCACCCGATCACTATCTTTCCCTAGTCGACACTAACATAGAGTCCACTCGATTGGTAGTAACCCCCGTGCCCACATTTCACATCTTAATAATTGTGGAGACTCGCTCCATATTCATCACATACCACTGACACGGGGTACCAACGGTGTGTTCGGTGCCCTATGAAAACAGTCATGGCCGCCTATCCAAGCACGACCCCGTCCCGAGAGTGACCTCATGTCACCCCCGTCACTAGTAATGTGGGCACCATGCTAGTATCGACCTAGGTAATCAATAATGCCCTTTCCCATATAAGGGTAGAGTGGTTGCGCATGTTTGGTTGGGACGGTAGTCACACATAAATCTAATCCATCTCTGTAAACAACACTTTCGTCAAGCCTCGGCACACTACTTCTTCATCAAGTAGTGCCCTAGCTCCTCATCAGCTCCCAGGGGCATTAGTGGCACCCACTGGGTCATTTGCAAGTATGTCAGACCACACTTGTTTCACTCAATGCATAACCCCGACCCATTTTGCGTAGCCAACTACTATTGCATAGATCTATCAATTCCCACCCACATAACCCTCATAGGAAGGTAGGGTCATGTTTGATGCAAGTTTCAACAGTAAAGTAACAGGGGTAGCAACCAAAGTGGTTTCCACCTCAACATGATTCCGATGCATTGAATAATAAGGTGCTATGAGACATGCATAAAAAGGTTTCTTGAACATGGTCAAAGGGCTGCTTGCCTTATTCTTCTGAGTCTTCAAACCTTCTGGTCCATCTCTGAGTACTTCGTTTATTTCATCAACTAACGATGGAAACAATCATAATAAGCAACACAATCAAAGCAAAAATAAAAGTGCTCTAAAAATAGGAGTTGGACTTTTCTAGGATACCTCAGGTCATATGAAAAATAACCAAGGTGGTTTCATAGGTGTTGGATCAATAGGTAGTTTGGAACATTTCAATGTGATGGAACCAAAGGGTTTATGGATTTGGAAGAAGTATACAGAAATATCTCCTTGGATGATGAGCAAGGGCACCCATCATCAAGTCATGATTTTAGAAGCATCGAGGAGTTGGTTTCACTGGATTTGGATTTGAAATGAATTTCCTAGGATTTTGCAAAGCTGATAAATATGAAGAAATGGCTCATTATTTGGTGGGGTACAGAGACTATTATTAAAAATGTTCCAAAACTAAGTTTGGACATGACAAGCATCTAGGAATTTGAATCACTGCATTTGGATCAAGATTGAGCTCTCTGTGATTTTCTAATGTTCATCACATAAAATGAAATAATGGCGTTTGATAAATATTTGTGAAAGAAATGTATTTGGAATAATGTGCATGTTGCACCATGTGGTAGAGCATGAATTTAGAGACTACCGGAAATTTGAATCATGCCATTTGGAGTTCAAATGAATTATTTAGGCATTCTTGAAGTTGACAGAATAAAGAAAAGGAAAAAGGAATAAGGGTTTACCCCTATACTGCGCACAGGGCGAAGCTTAGTGCTTCTGTGCACCGGGCCGGCCCATCTGCTCAGCAGCGCGCAGGGACCCGGCCACGTCGAAGGCGCCCGCCAGGAAAGGCGCTTCCGCGCGGGGGAAGCGGCCGAGGCCAGACCCGCCTCCACTTAAACGGAGGGGCCCGGCCTCCAGGTCGCTGACGCGCGGGCCCCCAGTGGCAGGCCGTCTTCTTCCTCCCGCGCGGTACAACGGGGAACAGGGGAGGTGCGGCCGAGCGCTCGCCGGCGTGGCCCCGTCGGCTCGGGTCGTCTCCGGCGACGCTCCGGCCATCGGAGTGACCAGCGCGGAGAGGCGCATCCAACCGTGGGTAGCACGCCTGCCGGGGAGGACCAGGGCGAGCAGGCGTCCAACCGCGGCGGAGGAGGGCTCCGGTCATCTTGAGCTTCGAGCATAGGGGCATCTTGGGGAGGTTTGGCGGAGGCGGGGAGCTCCCTGGAGGTCGAGCGGTGGCACTGGAGTGGCTAGGAGGAAGAGAGGGGCTCGGGGTTGCCCGAATTCGAGCGGCGGCCGGCGGCTCTGCTCTGGCCAGGGAGGAGGCTGGAGGGCACGGGAGGAGGAGTGGGACGGCTTGGGAGGCGTAGGAGAGAAGGGAAAGGCCAAAGGAGGTGCAAGGGGGTTCGGGGGTGCCCTATATATAGGTGGGCGCCGGTCCACCGAGGCGCCGTGCGCCGGCGAGGCCATTGCTGTCGTTGCAGGCCACGGGGGCAGCAGTGGGCGTTTCCAGGGCGTTCGTGGGGCCGGTCCACGCTTAGAGGAAGAGAGAGGAGGAGCTGGGAGGCGCCAGAGAGGCCGCGCGTGTGAGCTTGCTCACTGGTGCTCAGGGTCGGCCGGTGCGCGTGCGAGCAGGGGTGAGGGAGGAGGAGAGAGGAGGGGGTCGACCGCCCGGCGTGTTGCGGACGTCGAGGCCGCCTCGGGGGACACGAGGGGGAGGCCCAAGGCTGTCGGAAGCAGCCGATTGGGGGCGGCTGCAGTGCTCCAGAGCACTGTAGCGCGCTCCAGAGCGTGCTTTTGGCCGGCATGGCCGTGCCTTTTGCTCCTTGGCCGTGTCCTCTTGTGTCCAGCAGTGCTAGGGAGTAGTAAACAATAGTGTGAAGTTCTTGGATGCCCTGGGGATGCTGAGAGAGAGGGAGGATGCTGGTAACTTGGTGAAAGTTTGCTGTCCAGCAAGGTAAACTTGGGTTCTTACCCCTCAATCATGGAGCTGGGGTGCTGGGGAAGTTACTGGAGGTAGCCAGTAGCTGAATGATCATGTGGTAAAAAGTTGAGGCCATGGAGAAGAGTAAAACTGATCAAGATGAGGGTTTTAGTAAAAAGCCAGAAGGTGTTTGATCAGTGTTTGGTCAAGCAAATGACCTCCACTTGACATGGCACTTAACAGGATTGAAAGACATGAGAAAATAGGGTGCTTCACCAAATTTGGGCTCATTTGAAGAAACTAGCCAATGTAACTTTGGTGAACCCTAGAAATCAACAGAAACAGCTTCATCTTGTTTGAGTCAAGCTAATCATCTCCCCTAGATGCACCACTTGGTGTAGCATCATCATTAGGGGTATTGATCATGCCCACAAAGTTTGAAGCTCAAAATAAAAAGTTGGTAATGTAAAGTTGTTCAAATTTGCATTTGAACAGAAAGGGTTTTGAGGTGATCTGATCAAGTTGCTCTATTCCAAATCTTGTGCCATTTGGTCTAGATGCCTTATTAGGCCATTCTAGCATGTGGACCAAATTTGAGAGCAGTTGGACAAGTTTGGCAATGTAAAGTTGCTCAAACTTCAATTATGGACAGAATGGTTATGAAGGGGTCTGAGGATGTATTCTTGCTTCCCAAGGCATGGGACTTGGCAAGATCATCAAATATGTCATAAATGACATGATAGAATTTCCCTGGAATTTTTGGAGAATATTTCATTTGTAAATATTTCAAAAGCTTGAAATATCCAGAAAGGGTTTTGGAAGGATTTGCCTAATATTTTGAACATGACCATGTGCTGAAACTCTTATATATGGACAATATATGTCCTATGAGTCTCCCTGAATTTTGGCAAATATTTTTGAAATGATTAAATAATTTTTCCCTATTAAAGAGCATTTCTGGCCTTAAGAAAAAGCTTTTAAATAAAATATAAAAATAACTTTTAAAATTATACTTTTGTGGTTTCTGGGAGTCCTATACCTAATAGGATTCAAATAAACTTTTTGAAAGATTTTTCACACCCTAAATAAGGTACTTGCAGTGCAAACCTCAATTCATGGGTTTTTGAAAAACTAATTTTACAAAATACCATTTGGCCAAAATATTTTTATAAGAAAATTCTATACTGGTCTATACACATGGCATGATCATTGGGAAAAAGGTTTTGGGTCAAGGAGATGAAGTATAAGAGTTGGAGGATTTTTTTTAGAGCACTAGCAAACAGCAGACAAAAGTCAAATCAAGCAAAGTCAAAAACACTCAAAAGTTTTTGCAAATCCACATTTTTAACATGGAAATTAGCTTAAGCAATGTGACATGAAAATCAGGGTGTGACAGACCTACCCCCCTTACAAGAATCTCGTCCCCGAGATTCCCAGACTAGGCGTGGAAAGAAAGGCGGAGTCTTGGATACGGGGTAGTCTTCACTTCTTCTTGGTGGTGCTGCTTCCGAGTGGTGCTCCTTGGAATTCTTGAAGTGCTTGATGGTATGACTTCTTGCTTGATGCCTTCCTAATGGAGGTTGCTGAGGGTCTCTTGCGTAGGTTAGGTTGGGTTAGCTGCTGATGGGCCTCGAACCCCTCGTTGGATTACCCCAAGTGGAAGGTCTAAGATGCAGTAAGTAGAAGTGTTTTCCCCTAGCAAAGAAGCCAAGGATCGAATCCCCAGAGACTCCTAGGTTCAACAAGTAGGTGTCAATTGCTAACGGCGCAATTAGCAATCAACGTGGACCTGCACACAGATACAAATAACTTTGCTCCCAACGAGTACAGAGAGGTTGTCAATCTCTCCGGCCTTGTAGTTCACAAAGGGTTAAAAGCAATATGATAGTAGTGATAGATAGTGTTTTGCAATAGTAAATAAAATAGCGGAAAGTAAAATAGTGTATGTGATCAATGATGGTAATATGGACCGGAGTCACATGATGTTCACTAGTGATATCTCTCTCCCAAAAGACGATAAAACAGCTATGTGAGGTAACAAATTACAGCTGGGCAATTGACAGGACCACGAACGCAAACCAATGCTGACTACATTGCAAGAAAGGTTGAGGTTCAAAGCATGGGCGGTACGCCAAAGTAAGTAGACCGAAATCCATCAATATCTACTACTAATCATCCACCTTGAGATATCTATCCAGAACATCTCGCTGGTATTAAGTTGCGAGTCTCACCCATAGTGTAAACTCAATGCAACAGACAACTGCATTAAAAGAACTTTGCGTAAAGTAAACAATCCTTGCACCCGCGGGCACAAGCACCGTTGTTTTCCCCCTTGTGGCAACAGCACATCCCCTAGACTCATGTTTCTGTCACTCAAGCTAGTCATCGAGGGGCATGAACCCACAATCGAGCATAACGTTCCCTCTTGGAGTCACTACTTACTACTTGGCCAAAGCAATAAATAACAACGGAGAACATGCAAGAATTACTTATGAACTAAAATATAAAAGAGGTGAATCAAATATATTACTCAAGATCAATCTGAACATAATCTCATAATCCATCGGATCCCAGCAAACTCAACATAGCAACAGCATAGGTGCCTCGATCATGTAGGGCAGCTCACGAGGACTAATTAGTGAAGCACAAGAACGGGAGGAGAACATCACATAGCTACTGGTCATGGACTCATGGTCCAAGGGAGACTACTCACGAGTCATCCGGGAGGCGTCCATGGTGGTGGAGAAGCTCCCGGTGGTGATCCTCCCCTCCGGCAGGGTGCCGGGAAGAGTTCTCCTGGTGCTCCCGATCTTGGAAGCGGCGGCGGCGGCGGAACAGAGATGGGATCGCGAAAAGAAGTCCTGTTTCAAGGGTTACGGGGGACACTTTAAATATCTGCCAAAGTAGGGCACCGGGGGGCTCTCGGGGGGCCGAGGCGCCCCCCCGGCGCGGCCCCGGGGGGGCGCGCCCACAGGGCGCCTGGAGCCCCTGTGCCCCCCCCCAGGCTGCCCTTCGGACGCAGTGTTGTTTCCGATACGCTGATTTTTTATATATTTTTTCTGGATTTTTCTGGGCAGTTCTCGAAACGTGAAAACCTGAAATACAAAAACAGCCGAAAACAGAAACTGGCACTGGGGTGCACTGGATTAGTAAGTTAGTCCAAATATGATCAAAAGTGTATGGAAGTGTATGAATATCATAGCAATATCACCCAAAAGTGGCATGGAGCAAGCAGAAATTATAGATACGTTTTGGACGTATCAACATCCCCAAGCTTAATTCCTGCTCGTCCTCGAGTAGGTAAATGATAAAAAGAATAATTTCTGTGGTGACATGCTATTAATCATATTGGACTTTCTCATAGTCATATGAAAAAAGCTTACTGAGACAATGATTCTAAAGTAATTAAGTTGTCTCAAGAGAAAATCACAAATGACTGAAAGTTTTACAACATGAAACTGAAACATCAAAAAGATTTGCAATGAACATGATGTACAAATATGATCAAGTGATATCTAGCTTGCCCCCTTTAGTGATGCAAAACATAAATGCAAGGGCACCTTCAAGGTTTAAGTGATGACTAGATACAATCATTTCAGAATAAACGATATCACAATCATGCAAAAGACAATGCTACTTTGGGAAAATGCACATTACACTCAGAATGACAATCATGCTCTCAGTAGTTGGTGCTTAAAGTGCTAGAGCTTTTTATTATGAAACATGGAAGCAATTGTTTCAGCGGTAGTAGTACTTCATATGTGTCATGTATAAAACATATTATAAGTTGCAAGCCCCATGCATCGAATACCAATAGTGCTCGCTCCTTGTCCTAATTAGCTTGGATCCCCATGGGTTATCATTGCATTGCATATGTTTTTACCAAGTGTCACAATGGGGTACCTCTATGCCACCTGTACAAAGGTCCAAGGAGATAGATCGCATTTGATTTCTCGTTTTTGATAAATCTCAACTTGAGGACATCCATACCGGGACAACATAGAAAATAGATGATGGACTCCTCTTTAATGCATAAGCATATTCTCATGAGAGATTGAGGATTAAGGTCCAAGCTAAAACTTCCACCATGATGCATGGCTTTGGTTGGCGGACCAATGTTCTTCTCTAACAATATGCATATTAATTCAACCCACGGTGAATCACCCTTACTTCAGACAAGACGAACATGCATAGCAACTCACATGATATTCAACAAAAGTGTGACAGTTGATGGCGTCCCCAGAGACATGGTTACCGCTCAGCAAGCAACTCATAAGAAATAAGATACATAAGCAACATATTCTTTACCACAATAGTTTTTAGGCTACTTTCCCATGAGCTATGTATTGCATGGTTAATTTGCTTAGTGCAGGTGGAGGTTAGCAAAAGACTGGGAGCGACAACTAAGAGAGCAATGACGGTCATAATCATGCAGAGCGACAAAGCAATATTGAATCAGGCATGGTAGTTATATCGCTACTTAGAAACAAAAGATCATCAAGGCTTGACATACTTTCTTTACAGTCTTGAATATGCGTGAGCATACGCCAAGTCAATCAAAATAAATTCTCGAAGGAAGATATTACTAAACCATACCACATCATAGGCAAACAAACCAAGTTGGTACTCCAATGACACATTGGGAACCCCCCAGCTATCTGAGATTAACCATAAGAAAACCTGAACTACTAAGCACCATCATGAAAGTAGCATCTTTATCATAGACACATTAACCCATGCATCGGAAGCAAACTCTCTTAATAAGGTGAGCATGGTAATTAAAAAGAGTTCAAGCGACCAACTAAATAAAAGCTCTTGAAAAGATAAGCATGAATACTAAGAGCAGAGTATGATAGTAGTTATTTAAAAGGACAAAGAACACACACAGCATAGATAGACATGAAAATTCTATGTAATGTTCTAGGTAGAAGTGGAGCGTGTTTCTCTCCCATATAAAGGAATGCTGGGTTCCGACTCGTTATGAAAAACTAAAAAGAAAACTAAAAGCAAGACGCTCCAAGCATAGCACATAACATATGAAGTGATAAAAATATAGCGGAACGAAAGACGAACTGATAATGTTGATGGAGAAGGGGATGCACGGGGGGCATCCCCAAGCTTAGACGCTTGAGTCTCCTTGAATATTTCTTGGGGGTGCACGGGCGCATCCCCAAGCTTGAGCGCTTGACACTCCTGAATCTTTTTATCATCTTCCCTCGCACACTTGAAAACTCCCTTCATACATAACTCATTCATAATCTGATTAGTGAGGTAAGTACCCTTAATAAAATAATTATACCTTGCTGGAAATAAGGATATTCTTGAAGTTCTACTGTTTCTCAAGATTGCCAAAAGGTTTTTGCAAAGAAAAAGCAAGTTCTTAATTTGCAAAGTGAAGGTAAGGCAAAACAGGACAGAATCTGTGAAAGACAGAACAGCAGGCAGTAATCGACCTGTTCGGGATACTTCTGCAACTCAAATAAAAAAACTCAGAACTGACGCACGAAAGACAATTATATAGATAACGATGTCGAAAAAATTCAGACCAAAAAGATGATCTGGTGATTTTATACGAATTTTTCTATCCAAGGACAGAATCTGTTTCCTGGACAGCACCTCACAACTTTTGAACTTTCTAGCAATCAGAGGCTATACTTGGCACAAATATGAAAAGTAAAGATACAATGATGATGCTACAGCAGTAAACAACATCAAGACACAACAAAAGCAAAAAAATTTATTCATGTGGGCTGCCTCCCAAAAGCGCTTTCTTTTATGCCTTTAAGTAGGCATAATGCAAAGATCAAGTTTTATCAAAAGTAAAAGAATAGCTAGCCCGTACAACGGACTCAAAAGGTAACTTGACCTTCTTACGAGGGAAGTGTTCCATCCCTTTCTTGAGAGGAAACTGAAATTTTATATTACCCTCTTTCATGTCAATGACAGCACCAACGGTGCGCAAAAAGGGACGTCCCAAAATAATTGGACATGAAGGATCACATTCAATATCCATAATAGTGAAATCAACGGGCACATAATTATCATTGACAACAATAAGAACATCGTCGATCCTCCCCAAAGGTTTCTTTATGGAAGAATCAACGAGACGAACACCAAAAGAACAAGAATCATAAGGTTTCAATTTAAGCATATCATATATCCTTTTGGGCATAACAGAGGTACTAGCACCAACATCACATAATGCATAACAAGAGAAGTCATTCAAATTAATTTTTATCATAGGATCCCAACCATCCTCTAGCTTTCTAGGTATGGAGGCTTCTACTCTAAGTTTCTCCTCCCTAGCTTTGATGAGAGCATTAGTGATATGCTCTGTGAAGGCAAGGTTAAGCGTGCTAGTGCGGGGATCTCTAGATATTTTGTGAAGGAAATCAATAACTTTGGTAAGAGTGCAATTATCAAAATCAAGGTCACGAGCATCAAGTAAAGTGGTAGAGGTGTCCTTAAGGCTCACCTGTTTGGTAGTTGACATAGCATCACCATTAATAGGTCCATTGGGACCAGGAGTACATTGGGTGCTAAGAGTGTGAACATCCTCAATAACTTGGATAGTAGCAACAGTATGGTGGGTAGGAAGGCTCTTAATTCTTTCCTCTTCCTCCCTTAGGGATGCAACCACTTCTGGTTTAGCTGCCATTTGGTTTATCAAAGTAGCTTGTGTGTGGGACATATTGGAAACTTGGGTATCAGTGATAGTGAGTCTAGTCTGGAGGTTGGAAATCTCAATATTTATGTTCTCTAATCGTCTACTAATGTCTTGCAAGATAGCAGTATGCTCATTTAATTGCCTCGAGAAGGTTTTGTTTTGTTCATATTGGTTGTGCATGTAATTCTTAGTGGCCTTCTCTATTTCTAGCAGTTTCTCATAGCCAGGTAAATCTCTATTTTTTTGGAAAGAGTTATTGGTAGTAGGATAAGCATTGTCATACGATCTAGAATTACTACCAAAGTTACTCCTATAAGCATCGGCAATCACTGAATCCAAAGGGTCATAACGAGGATCAACAGAAGATTGTTTCGAAAGTAGGGACATGATCAAGTCAGCTTTTTTATTGAGGGAGGAAATCTCCTCGACAGAGTTTACCTTCCTACCTGTTGGAGCGCGTTCGGTGTGCCATTGGGAATAGTTGGTCATCATCTCATCGAGAAGCTTTGTGGCAGCACCAAGTGTAGTTGACATAAAAGTTCCTCCCGCGGCCGAATCTAACAAGTTCCGCGAGGTAAAGTTCAAGCCTGCATAAAAAGTTTGGATAACCATCCAAGTAGTTAAACCGTGAGTAGGGCAGTTTTTGATAAGAGATTTCATACGTTCCCAAGCTTGGGCAACGTGTTCATTATCCAATTGTTTAAAATTCATGATGTTACTTCTAAGTTGGATAATTTTAGCAGGTGGATAGTATTTTCCAATAAAAGCATCTTTGCACTTGTCCCATGAATCTATGCTATTTCTAGGCAAAGACTGAAACCAAATTTTAGCTCCTCCTCTCAAAGAGAAAGGAAAAATCTTAAGCTTAACAATATTACCATCTATTTCTTGGTACTTTTGCATATCACAAAGTTCTACAAAGTTGTTCAAGTGTAAAGCAGCATCATCTCCAGCACCGGAGAATTGTTCTTTCATGACTAAGTTAAGTAAAGCAGGTTTAATTTCATATGAAGGTGCTGAAGTGGCAGGTGTAGTGATAGGTGTGCTGATAAAGTCATCGTTGTTGTGACTAGTGAAGTCACACAACTTGGTGTTCTCGGTGGAACCCATAGTAGCAAGCAAGCAAGATAACTATTTTTGTGATTTTCGATAAAAGAAACTAAAGAAAAAATGAAAGGTAAACTAACAAGACTAAAAAGCAAAGGTAAAAGATAGCATGCAACTCCCCTATCCTGAAGAGTGGAGTCCCCGGCAACGGCGCCAGAAAATACTCCTTGATGGGCCTCGAACCCCTCGTTGGATTACCCCAAGTGGAAGGTGTAAGATGCAGTAAGTAGAAGTGTTTTCCCCTAGCAAAGATGCCAAGGATCGAATCCCCAGAGACTCCTAGGTTCAACAAGTAGGTGTCAATTGCTAACGGCGCAATTAGCAATCAACGTGGACCTGCACACAGATACAAATAACTTTGCTCCCAACGAGTACAGAGAGGTTGTCAATCTCTCCGGCCTTGTAGTTCACAAAGGGTTAAAAGCAATATGATAGTAGTGATAGATAGTGTTTTGCAATAGTAAATAAAATAGCGGAAAGTAAAATAGTGTATGTGATCAATGATGGTAATA
>LR738710.1:240921040-240931974 GCA_902687465.1 Secale cereale
CGGCCTGGGGGGGGGGCGCCCACAGGGCACCTGGAGCCCCTGTGCCCCCCCCCCAGGCTGCCCTTCGGACGCAGTGTTGTTTCCGATACGCTGATTTTTTATATTTTTTTTCTGGGCAGTTCTCGAAACGTGAAAACCTGAAATACAAAAACAGTCGAAAACAGAAACTGGCACTGGGGTGCACTGGATTAGTAAGTTAGTCCAAATATGATCAAAAGTGTATGGAAGTGTATGAATATCATAGCAATATCACCCAAAAGTGGCATGGAGCAAGCAGAAATTATAGATACGTTTTGGACGTATCAGCTGCCAAAGGCTCGGTGATCGATGTCCTTGCGGGCATCGGGCTAGCTAGGAGGTAAGAAGTACTTCCAGAGTGGGGGCTCGTGGAAGATTTGGTGCACGGAGGGTATCTCAGGTGGTAGACCTAGCTGGGGAGCCGTCTACTACATGACTTGCAGTGATCTCAAAGGGTCCAATGAACCTTGGTGCGAGCTTCCCCTTGACGTGGAAACGCTTGGTTCCCTTTAGAGGAGTTACCCGCAGGTACACGTGGTCCCCGACATGGAAACTTATGTCCCGATGGTGAGTGTCAGCATAGCTCTTTTGCCTTGACTTGGCTGCCTCCAAACGTTCTCTGACTAGTCGGACTTGCTCTTCCGCTGCATGGAGAATATCCGGTCCAAAGACTAGCCCTTCTCCAGTCTCTGACCAGTTGAGGGGTGTGCGACATCTGCGTCCGTACAACACCTCAAATGGTGCCATCAGAAGGCTCGACTGGTAACTGTTGTTATAGGAGAACTCGGCAAAAAGGGAGACAATCCTCCCACTTGGCTCCATATGCCAAGACACAGGCTCGGAGTCATGACTTCGAGAATCTGATTGACTCGTTCAGTCTGACCTCCGGTCTGGGGGTGGAAAGTCGTGCTGAAAGATACTTGGTTCCTAAGGCTTCTTGGAACTTCTTCCAGAACCTTGAGGTGAACTGGGTTCCTCGATCTGACACAATCTCCTTGGGAAATGCCGTGAAGACTTACGATTCGATCGATGTAGAGAGCTGCCAGCCGGTTGTCATCATAAGGGGTCTTGACAGGAATGAAATGGGCCACCTTGGTCAAATGATCGACTACGACCCAGATAGAGTCATGTCCTCTATCCGACCTTGGCAATCCAGTGACGAAGTCCATTCCGACTTTATTCCACTTCCACTCAGGAACCTTGAGTGGTTGAAACAATCCAGCGGGTCGCTGATATTCAGCCTTGACCTTTTGGCACTCATTACACTTTGCAACATAGGTTGCAATCTCTCTTTTCATCTCGTGCCACCAGAATCGTGCCTTCAAGTCTTGATACATCTTGGTTTGCAGATACGCCCGGTCTTCGACGCGGAAGTTTACTTCTTGATGACGGTGGTCGGTGTAGATCTTCCTTCTTGACAGGGCGGTCTTCAATGTCTTCTATCCAGCTGTCCGACTCTTCTATGTCTTCGGGCAGACAAGTAGGCCATCAAATAATGATGTTACCCAACTTGTCCAATTCTCCATGAGGTCTATGGGGGTACGCAAGGTAAGCTGGGGTATTGGTGGTGGTCTCCGCTGAGTATTTGCATAGGCCTTCCTGACTCAGAGCGAAGGCCCATGGCCAGAATCTGACCAGGTTGTGGCTCGGTGGGGCTTAAGGGTTTCAAGGATTCTAGTGAGTGAGTGAACTTATATCATCTTATCCTTAAGCACATTTTCTGAGATGCCAATAGCTCTATCTAGTACTCCGATCGAAAAAGCATCTTCTCGCATAACCAACTTCAATCACCACTCATGCCATACCTATCCTCATGACTCTCAAGAGACGGTCTAACAAACTATACTGTCTATGATCCCCAAATCTATATGTATGCCTACCTCTAAAATCCAAAGGTAGATCATACATGCTGCTGAGCTTAAATTAAGCTCCACAATCCAAGCGCTCAACCTAGTCTTGCAAGGCTCAAGGTAATGCATCTCTATTCTAAGGAAACACGTCATATGCCACTCCAAGATTTGTTTCCTTCCTATAGATCACCTCCAATAGCCCGGTAATTCCCATCAATCTCCACATAATCCAACAATTCTACAAATCCGATGTCTACGGTGTTTCTCAAGATCTCAAGTCCCTATAATCCCGAAATACTTGGAAAGACTATGCATCACGATAGTATGCCCACCAAATTCTCATCATCCGGGTCAAGTAAACTCCAAGACCACGACTATATAGATCCCTAAATCAACTCCAACAAATAATCCAATCTCCTAGGTTATTGTCCACCGAGAAGCATGGTATCATAATCAGGATCATCGGTCTAAATCCAATCTTACTCCGGACCATGCAGACATATCCAGCATTATACCAACCAGAATCACCTACCTAAATCCAAATCTTATGTCCAACGGGTACTTCTACCGGCTTTCCCAAAGTCATGATCCCACCAATATGAAAACCTCACAATCCATCAAGGTCTCAGATAGTTCCTCGAAGTCACTGATATAAAGCCACCAAATCATCCGTCCAATATCCTCGAACTGGTCTATCTATGGCATCGTCAGACCTCGTGCTATATTAGGACGAAAATGTGCTCACTCATCGTGTCCACTAGCTCCTTTACGAACCCAGTGTTGTGCAAGGTTGCAAAGGCTAAGTTCTCTTGCTTTACCATGGGTTAGGCACATGGTTAAGGATTCGTGCTGGAGTGTCTCGTGAAGTCTCAAAGGGTCTAGGAATGGGGTTACTGGTCTGGAGGGTTAAACATAACACTACGGGGTTGCACTTGATCGCGGAGGTTGTAGCAGAAGTCTTCAGTGCCAGTTGGTTGCCGAGGTAGAATCCTTGGTGCATCTTGTCTTGCGGGTCTTCAATTGGGGAGAGAGAGAATAGAGGGAAGAAGCAGCGTATAGGAGGGAAAATGCCTAAAGGGGGTTCTATAGTGCAGGTGCAACAAACAGGTGCAAAAAGGCAGAAACAAAAGAAACAAGGCAAGGAAGGTGATATAGCCATGCACTTGTTGCCTGGGGCAAAAGTGCGACTTATATCAAAACACAAGCAAATAAAAGCAAACAACACACAATCATGGCTCTATTCGAACCATCATATGGACTCGACTGCGCATAGGGGGTACACGACTCATCCTACCCTAGGGGTTCTCGGACTCAGTGCCGTGACTTGTGCCTCGTGCAGTCTTCTGAGCTTCCTCGGGTGTTGCTATGCCCCTTGTAGTTGTTTGATGAATGATTCGGGTTGAGCCTGAAGAATCCTCAACAACTTCTCGCCTGATGAGGTGAGGTGGTGAGGGTGCCTCCTTGTAGCTGGCGTTGACTCGTCTTCTCTTGTCTCTTTAATCATGACGATCCCTTGTGCCTTCTGGGGGGTCGAGGGTACTAGGTAGGCAATCCATATGCAATGACAATAACAAGGCATAATAGAGGTCCAACATGTCGATTTCGTTGATGAAAACATCGACACCAAGAGCGGGGGACGAAGAGAACCGTTTTCCTGCTCACTATAGTGAGGCGGACCAGATGGCAAGGTTCTCATCCACCGGTGGTTGCCGATACAACAACGGTAGTGACAGGATTACTCTATTAGCGATGCATATCATGATTTTGCATAACCTATACCCTGGTCATTTATAGGCCAACGTTGCACCATCTTGGGGGCTCTTGTCAAGGGTGTCCCCCACCTTCTGGGTCTGCATGTCCTTATCCATCGAGGATGTAACTTCCGTTGGTATCGTCTTGTCGTGGTGTCGTCAATCTTGCGTTCAGAAGAGGTGGGTAAGTGTTTGGCAAGGTGCACTCCACGAGGATTACAGAAAATCCAGTGGTCAGGGGCATAGGGGTTTTAGCGACCAAGGTTTTGAAGGGGAAGAGATCAAGTATAGCCTAGCTTTCGAAAAACTGAGAAGGGTAGAGAAGTATAGATAGTTTTGAAAAGTAGTAATAGTTTTGAAAATAGTTTTACCCTAACTAACGACCATGCTAACTAAGGCTTCCTACAGGCAGGATGGCTCTGATACCAGCTCTGTGGGGACCCCGACTCATAAGTCGTGATCACTGAATGCACGTGTATAGTGATCCCAGAGATCAATGCTCACTGAACACACAGAAGCTGAATAACAAGAGTCTTACATACACATACCGTATTACACAAATAGGACCATTATGGTCAAGCCTTGAGTATATCATCGCAGCGGAAATCTTCAAAGACAACTGGGACCCATGCCATCTGCCTTAACCCTACAGGCATTCTGACTGGGAAGCGTCCTAGCTCGCATGCTCGTCACCAAGAAATCTTCATCATAACCTATTCTCTCATGCCTGGCCAATAAAATAACCAGTGGCAAGCCAATGAGTACTTTTAATGTACACGCAAGCAACCCAAGTGTGATAACAGAATAATTATGCAAGGCTCTACTGCTAGGTTGGCAGTTTTGCGGAAAGCTAGTTTTTCATATGCAATTATGATCAACATATAACAAGGGCATGCATGTGTCTGTAACAAGTATCAGGAGGACACAGACATCATTATCAAGAAAGAGTTGTAATCAACTCATGCACAAGCTCATTGTGACTTTCTCACAATCACATCAACAATATCTCTGAATCGTGTTGTTTCCCAGAAACTTATGGACATAGTCTAAGTAGCACCACCCAACTGTCCTTGACCGCGGACACGGCTATTCGAATAGTTTTACACTCTGCAGAGGTTGCACACTTTACCCACAAGATCCGGGGAACTTCCGTGTCATCCACGACCCGCGATACCTCAAGTACCTGGGGTAAGCACCCGATCACTATCTTTCCCTAGATGACACTAACATAGAGTCCACTCGATTGGTAGTAACCCCCGTGCCCACATTTCACATCTTAATAATTGTGGAGACTCGCTCCATATTCATCACATACCACTGACACGGGGTACCAACGGTGTGTTCGGTGCCCTGTGAAAACAGTCATGGCCGCCTATCCAAGCACGACCCCGTCCCGAGAGTGACCTCATGTCACCCCCGTCACTAGTAATGCGGGCACCATGCTAGTATCGACCTAGGTAATCAATAATGCCCTTTCCCATATAATGGTAGAGTGGTTGCGCATGTTTAGTTGGGACGGTAGTCACACATAAATCTAATCCATCTCTGTAAACAACACTTTCGTCAAGCCTCGGCACACTACTTCTTCACCAAGTAGTGCCCTAGCTCCTCATCAGCTCCCAGGGGCATTAGTGGCACCCACTGGGTCATTTGCAAGTATGTCAGACCACACTTGTTTCACTCAATGCATAACCCCGACCCATTTTGCGTAGCCAACTACTATAGCATACATCTATCAATTCCCACCCACATAACCCTCATAGGAAGGTAGGGTCATGTTTGATGCAAGTTTCAACAGTAAAGTAACAGGGGTGGCAGCCAAAGTGGTTTCCACCTCAACATGATTCCGATGCATTGAATAATAAGGTGCTATGAGACATGCATAAAAAGGTTTCTTGAACATGGTCAAAGGGCTGCTTGCCTTATTCTTCTGAGTCTTCAAACCTTCTGGTCCATCTCCGAGTACTTCGTTTATTTCGTCAACTAACGATGGAAACAATCATAATAAGCAACACAATCAAAGCAAGAATAAAAGTGCTCTAAAAATAGGAGTTGGACTTTTCTGGGATACCTCAGGACATATGAAAAATAACCAAGGTGGTTTCATAGGTGTTGGATCAATAGTTAGTTTGGAACATTTCAATGTGATGGAACCAAAGGGTTTATGGATTTGGAAGAAGTATACAGAAATATCTCCTTGAATGATGAGCAAGGGCACCCATCATCAAGTCATGATTTTAGAAGCATCTAGGAGTTGGTTTCACTGGATTTGGATTTGAAATGAATTTCCTAGGATTTTGCAAAGCTGATAAATATGAAGAAATGGCTCATTATTTGGTGGGGTACAGAGACTATTATTAAAAATGTTCCAAAACTAAGGTTGGACATGACAAGCATCTAGGAATTTGAATCACTGCATTTGGATCAAGATTGAGCTCTCTGTGATTTTCTAAAGTTCATCACAGAAAATGAAATAATGGCATTTGATAAATATTTGTGAAAGAAATGTATCTGGAATAATGTGCATGTTGCACCATGTGGTAGAGCATGAACTTAGAGACTACCAGAAATTTGAATCATGCCATTTGGAGTTCAAATGAATTATTTAGGCATTTTTGAAGTTGACAGAATAAAGAAAAGGAAAAAGGAATAAGGGTTTACCCCTATACTACGCACAGGGCGAAGCTTAGTGCTTCTGTGCACCGGGCCGGCCCATCTGCTCAGCAGCGCGCAGGGACCCGGCCACGTCGAAGGCGCCCGCCAGGAAAGGCGCTTCCGCGCGGGGGAAGCGGCCGAGGCCAGACCCGCCTCCACTTAAACGGAGGGGCCCAGCCTCCAGGTCGCTGACGCGCGGGCCCCCAGTGGCAGGACGTCTTCTTCCTCTCGCGCGGTACGACGGGGAATAGGGGAGGTGCGGCCGAGCGCTCGCCGGCGTGGCCCCGTCGGCTCGGGCTGTCTTCGGCGACGCTCCGGCCATCGGAGTGACCAGCGCGGAGAGGCGCATCCAACCGTGGGTAGCACGCCTGCCGGGGAGGACCAGGGCGAGCAGGCGTCCAACCGCGGCGGAGGAGGGCTCCGGTCATCTTGAGCTTCGAGCATAGGGGCATCTTGGGGAGGTTTGGCGGAGGCAGGGAGCTCCCTGGAGGTCGAGCGGTGGCACTGGAGTGGCTAGGAGGAAGAGAGGAGCTCGGGGTTGCCCGAATTCGAGCGGCGGCCGGCGGCTCTGCTCCGGCCAGGGAGGAGGCTGAAGGGCACGGGAGGAGGAGTGGGACGGCTTGGGAGGCGTAGGAGAGAAGGGAAAGGCCAAAGGAGGTGCAAGGGGGTTCGGGGGTGCCCTATATATAGGTGGGCGCCGGTCCACCGAGGTGCCGTGCCCCGGCGAGGCCATTGCTGTCGTTGCAGGCCACGGGGGCAGCAGTGGGCGTGTCCAGGGCGTTCGTGGGGCCGGTCCACGCTTAGAGGAAGAGAGAGGAGGAGCTGGGAGGCGCCAGAGAGGCCGCGCGTGTGAGCTTGCTCACTGGTGCTCAGGGTCGGCCGGTGCGCGTGCGAGCAGGGGTGAGGGAGGAGGAGAGAGGAGGGGGCCGACCGCCCGGTGTGTTGCGGACGTCGAGGCCGCCTCGGGGGACACGAGGGGGAAGCCCAAGGCTGTCGAAAGCAGCCGATTGGGGGCGGCTGCAGTGCTCCAGAGCACTGTAGCGCGCTCCAGAGCGTGCTTTTGGCCGGCATGGCCGTGCCTTTTGCTCCTTGGCCGTGTCCTCTTGTGTCCAATAGTGCTAGGGAGTAGTAAACAATAGTGTGAAGGTCTTGGATGCCCTGGGGATGCTGAGAGAGAGGGAGGATGCTGGTAACTTGGTGAAAGTTTGCTGTCCAGCAAGGTAAACTTGGGTTCTTACCCCTCAATCATGGAGCTGGGGTGCTGAGGAAGTTACTGGAGGTAGCCAGTAGCTGAATGATCATGTGGTAAAAAGTTGAGGCCATGGAGAAGAGTAAAAGTGATCAAGATGAGGGTTTTAGTAAAAAGCCAGAAGGCGTTTGATCAGTGTTTGGTCAAGCAAATGACCTCCACTTGACATGGCACTTAACAGGATTGAAAGACATGCGAAAATAGGGTGCTTCACCAAATTTGGGCTCATTTGAAGAAACTAGCCAATGTAACTTTGGTGAACCCTAGAAATCAACAGAAACAGCTTCATCTTGTTTGAGTCAAGCTAATCATCTCCCCTAGATGCACCACTTGGTGTAGCATCATCATTTGGGGTATTGATCATGCCCACAAAGTTTGAAGCTCCAGATAAAAAGTTGGTAATGTAAAGTTGTTCAAATTTGCATTTGAACAGAAAGGGTTTTGAGGTGATCTGATCAAGTTGCTCTATTCCAAATCTTGTGCCATTTGGTCTAGATGCCTTATTAGGCCATTCTAGCATGTGCACCAAATTTGAGAGCAGTTGGACAAGTTTGGCAATGTAAAGTTGCTCAAACTTCAATTATGGACAGAATGGTTATGAAGGGGTTCGAGGATGTATTCTTGCTTCCCAAGGCATGGGACTTGGCAAGATCATCAAATATGTCATAAATGACATGATATAATTTCCCTAGAATTTTTGGAGAATAATTCCTTTGTAAATATTTCAAAAGCTTGAAATATCCAGAAAGGGTTTTGGAAGGATTTGCCCAATATTTTGAACATGACCATGTGCTTAAACTCTTATATATGGACAATATATGTCCTATGAGTCTCCCTGAATTTTGGCAAATATTTTTGAAATGATTAAATAATTTTTCCCTATTAAAGAGCATTTCTGGCCTTAAGAAAAAGCTTTTAAATAAAATATAAAAATAACTTTTAAAATTATACTTTTGTGGTTTCTGGGAGTCCTATACCTAATAGGATTCAAATAAACTTTTTTAAAGATTTTTCACACCCTAAATAAGGTACTTGCAGTGCAAACCTCAATTCAGGGGTTTTTGAAAAACTAATTTTAGAAAATACCATTTGGCCAAAATATTTTTATAAGAAAATTCTATACTGGTCTATACACATGGCATGATCATTGGGAAAAAGGTTTTGGGTCAAGGAGATGAAGTATAAGAGTTGGAGGATTTATTTGATTTTTAGAGCACTAGCAAACAGTAGACAAAAGTCAAATCAAGCAAAGTCAAAAACACTCAAAAGTTTTTGCAAATCCACATTTTTAGCATGGAAATTAGCTTAAGCAATGTGACATGAAAATCAGGGTGTGACACCTTGGCCGCAAGGGGGAAGGGCCAGCCCCTGGTGGGCTGGCGCACCCCATGGGCCCCCCTACATGCGCCTAGGGTTGAAACCCTATGGGAGGGGGCGCCCCCATGCCTTGGGGGGCAAGTCTACCCCCCTTGGCCGCCGCCCCACCCTGGAGATCTGATCTCCCAGGGCCGGCCCCCCCTGGCCCCTATATATAGTGGGGGGGAGAGGGCAGCCGCACCCAAGCCCCTGGCGCCTCCCCCCCTCCCGTCACACTTCCTACTCCTCCCGCAGGGCGCCGGCGAAGCCCTGCAGCTTTTCCTATTGCATCCACCACCACGCCGTCGTGCTGCTGGATCTCCGTCAACCTCTCCTCCCCCCTTGCTGGATCAAGAAGGAGGAGACGTCGCTGTACCGTACGTGTATTGAACGCGGAGGTGCCGTCCGTTCGGCGCTAGGATCATCGGTGACGAGGATCGTGAAGAGTACGACTACTTCATCCACGTTCCTTCGAACGCTTCCGCTCACGATCTACAAAGGGTATGTAGATGCACTCCTTTATGCTCATTGCTAGATGACTCCTTAGATTGGTCTTGGTGAAAGCGTAGAATTTTTTTGAATTCTGCTACGTTCCCCAACATTAGGAGCTTCACCTCGATAATGCCTTCATGAAGGAAACGATGATAAAGGCATCGTCATCACTGGCTCCGGCCAATGACCGAAGACCAAGTTTTCACCTGGATCTGTCCCAAGAAATCCACCCGACAACCTTTGCACTATATCAACCTGCTTCAAAGTCCCAGATCTAGCCGCCTAGATCCGGCGACCAACCGCAACAGCAGTGCCACCGTAGGAGCCTTGGCGCATCGGCCACTGCCTGAATGCGCCACCACTAGAGCCTGGGAGGAGGGCTCCCACCCCACCTCGCCAAACCGCGAGAGCCGCCGAGATGGATCCTGCACGCTCATCACCGTCTCTGATCTGAACCAATCTATGGCAAAACCACGAGATCGTCGATGCAGATCCGCCTTTGATAGGGACTGCACCACGCCATGCCGCCGCGGGAAACCCGAGCTTCACCCGCCGCCCCGGGATCCAACCGCCACCAACAAGATGCGCCGCCCACGTGCAGCAGGCCGGAGGAACCCCCACGATCTAGATCTGGATCGAGAAGCACACCACGGCCGCCCCGCGCCGGCACGCCCCGCCTGGCCGAGAATCTGCAGCCACCCGCGCCTCCGCGCCAGAGAGCCGCCATCTGGCCGCCCCGGCCGCAGCTGCGCCGCGCCGTCCTGCATAGCTGCGCGCATCCGCGCGAGGGCGCTGTCCCGCGCCAGCTCCACACCGCGCCGAAGGAAGGAGGGCCCGCCGCCACCGACGCCGGCTGGGCTTTGCCCGGCGGCGGGGAGGAGGAGGGGACGGGGAAGGGTTGGAGGCGGCAGCGCGTGGGTTCGCCCCCCGCTCGCGGGAACGGGCTGGGCGATTGGTGTGGCCCTTACAAGCGGAGACCATTTATTTGCAATTATGTCAATGTATCCAAGTACGCACACAAGATTTCCTAAAAAAAAGTACAAACACAAGAGTAGTCCTAACTAACCGCAATGTATTACATCATATGGGATGTTTTTCGTAACAAATCTGTATAGTAGGTGTTTTGTCCAACATTGATCTACTCCCTTCGTAAACTAATATAAACGTATTTAGATCACTACTTTAGTTATCTAAATGTTCTTATATTAGTTTACGGAGGGAGTAGTAAGCAAAGGTTGGTGCAATTTCCTCTAGCAGGCGTGATGGAGTATTTTGGTGACCTGGGGAAGCTATTATCGCTTCATCAGTGATACTACTAGATAGCATAGTGCCCGATATAATTGGGAAAAGGAGAGATGAAGACACGTGCAGTGCAGCAGCTGCCGAGCTGATTTTCTCGTGTCCCTGCAGCAGCCAGGGAGGCTATGAAGATGATTCGCGTTTCTGCTTGTCCCCCTCGCGAAAGAACATACTGTATGTATGATCAGGGCATTTATCTTTTCATTTCACAATTCTATTTGCCAACTTTATCCTCTACCAAAGATAAGCTAATTAACCAGAGCA
>LR738710.1:240932123-240957089 GCA_902687465.1 Secale cereale
CCCACAGTCTCAAACAGTGCTAGTGAAACAAGGCCCAAGAAAAAGCTGTCGCTACCAGCTAGGGCAACGGCATAGACAGAGCAGGTCACAGGCACACAGTTCAGATAAAGGGCCTTTTCCCCGGCCGGGGTCTCCGGCCGCGGCTCACCAACCTTTTCACGTGATCCAGCAGTCTCGCTGTCAAACAAGGGAATCAGCCAGCCTCGCTGTCGGGCCATCAATCATGCACTAATCGCTTCGGTTTCTCGTAGTGTCAATAGAATAGAATAACACGCGCCCCGTTCAAAAGGTGCAGCGCTAGCTTGTGTGCGTGCGTGTTTGATTGATTAGGAAAATGGATCCAAGAAAGAACACCGGCATTAGATAAATCTGCACTGGAGGACCACGGTCTCGTCTTGGTCGCGGCCCGTGCGTATTTGTTGCTTCTGCACCAAGTGAACCGTAGAGTAGGGTTTTCTTGTTACCTGGGTGAGCAATTCGTCGGAGGAAGTGAAATTGCACAAACCATACTGGGTCAAATTTACTCTTCGGGTTTGTTGCGCAAACCACCGTATATATTGGGATAATATATGTTCCAGCTAGATCTAATCTATCATTTGATTCTATTTGCATCATCTCTCACTAGTGGGTCCTTACTTGGACAATGAACAGGCCAACTCAACCTTAAGCAAATTGGACAGTTTTTCTGTAATGATGATTGGGATGTTGCTTTTGGCTCTCATATCTAGGGATGTCAATCGGGTCTCATTTAATCCTGTTTAAACCCACTATATAATCAAACAGTTCAAAAGGTTGTTTTTTTTCCTGAAAAAATGAACTATGGAGCTAGGAAAAGCCAACTAAACGGGACTTGCGGACACCATTTATATGCCACTTACATTCCTACTCATATCCTACATGCCCTTTCATCCTCACTCTCTGATCACTGTCCTCTTCTCCTAGCCTGCGACAAAGGACCAAAGCGACTGAAAACTTTTTGATTTGAATTATTTTGATTAAGATGCCAAACTTCAAGAAACGGTCCAAGATGCCTCGAATGAGGAGCTGACACATATTGAGGCCTACCATCTACTTTTCCACAAGATAAAGAGAACGAGCCAGCGCCTTCTTAGGCCAACTCCACCGCGCGACCCTATCCTGTCCGGCCCCGTCCGTTTGGAGTAAAACAGACGAATAGCGCGGCCCATCGCACGGCCTCAAACGGACAAATGTCCGGATTTCGTCTGTTTTCGACCCATCCTCGGCTCAAACTTGCGCTCAGTTTAGGGTGAAACGGACGCGCGCGGACGGCCTGGACGCACGCCCTTGTCCCCCTCCCCCCGTGGCCCGCCTGTCGGGGACACTAGCAGTCCGTCCGCTCCCAACGCTTTCACCATCTCTCTCCCGCCCCGCCCCGCCGCCGGCGCCGCCGCTATTCTCCGGCCGCCTCCCCACCGCACAGCCTCCGGCCATCCCTACCATACCACTTCTCGACATGGCCGCCACCACACCCGTGCTTTGGCCGTAGTTTTGGCCGTCGATCGGAGGTTTGGTCGTCGCCGTCTTTGCCGGCCGTAGAGGGGACAGGACCGCCGGCGACGCACCACGGCGGCCTCGACAGCTTCCGACGAGAGCTCCTGAGCGGCCAGTAGCCGGCCGGCAACGACCCTTGCTGCGTCGCGGTGATCATCGCGGCCTCTTCGCCACCACGACCTCAAGGTGTTCGGCATTTTGCCCACAAAGGTATGGACAGTGGAGACGAGTTTTTCTTCCATCACTTCCTTTGTTCATCGGACGATTCGTCGTTGGATGATGAAGATCTTGTGGTGGCTGCACTGGTCGTTCACGACCACATTCAACGGCAGCTTCCTCGGTACAGGGGGTCACTCCCTGGTCGTGCTCCCAACCTGAACCGCAACAGGGAGAGAGGCCATGCCCTGCTCTATGCTGATTACTTTGCCAACACCCCGCTCTTCAAGCCGGATAAATTCCGTCGCCGTTTTCTAATGGCAAGGCATGTGTCCAATCGTATCCGAGAGGGAGTGGTTGCTCATGACCCATACTTCGAGTGCAAGACGGATGCCCTTTGCAAGCTTGGATTCTCCTCTTACCAGAAATGCACCGCGGCCATCCGCATGCTTGCATATGGAATTCCAGGCGATCTGGTGGATGAGTATGTGCGGATGAGTGAGACGACATGTCTGATGTCAATGTACAAGTTCTGCCAGGCTGTGATCGAGGTGTTTGGCCCTGAGTACTTGAGGCAGCCAACTGCCGCTGACACACAGAGACCGTTGGCAACTAACACAGCTAGAGGCTTTCCAGGCATGCTTGGCAGCATAGATTGTGTGCACTGGAAGTGGAAGAACTGTCCATTTGTTTGGCAGGGCCAGTACAAGGGGCATGTCAAAACGTGCACTGTCATATTAGAAGCGGTGGCATCGCAAGATCTGTGGATATGGCATTCCTTCTTCGGTATGGCAGGTTCTCACAATGATATCAACGTGCTGCAGTGTTCACCAGTCTTCGCGAGGATTGCAGAAGGCCACTCCCCACCTGTCAACTTTGAGATCAACGGCCACCATTACAACAAGGGATACTATCTAGCAGATGGTATATATCCTCAGTGGTCAACTTTTGTGAAGACAATTTCGAAACCCCTAGATGAGAAGAGAAAGAGATTTGCCCAAATGCAAGAGAGTGTTAGAAAGGATGTGGAACGTGCTTTTGGTGTGCTTCAATCCCGGTGGGGTATCGTTCGAAACCCTGCACTGTCATGGGATGAAAGGAAGCTTTGGGAGGTGATGACTACTTGTGTGATCATGCACAACATGGTCGTCGAGGACGAGCGTGATGAGAGTATCTTCGACCAAGGATTTAATTATCAAGGTGAAAATATTGAGCCCCTGCACCAAGACCCGGCCACATTTGAACAGTTTGCCCAGTTCCACCGTGAGATGCGTGATTGGCACACTCATTTGAATCTTCAAAATGACTTGGTTGAGCACGTGTGGGATCACATTGGCAACCAATAAATGTATTGGTCCATTTTATGTTCAGTCAAGACAATTTCGATTCGGTTGTAAAACTATTTTATTGAAGACAATTTCAATTGGGTTGTAAAACTATTTTAACTTTCGGACAAATATTTGGGTTGGAAACTAGTTTTGATGCAAATTTGGGCATTTTGTGCCCTGACGGACATGATGGGGCAAATGGATGCGGCCGCGCGCTGGGGGCATGGCCACCGCATCCCAGGACAGGCCCAGACACGACCCCAAATCTCTACCCAAACAGACAGAATCCGGACAAAACGGACGTCAGTTTGGGGTCGCGCGGTGGAGTTGGCCTTACCTGGAGCAAGTCGATCTTCTCTAACCATAAAGTGCAACTCCACGTGGCTCTCGAGATCATCCTCTGCCTAGACATTGCACAAGAACAAAGGCCGCTCAGCTTGGCTGAGTGGAACCTGAGAAAGGAGCTTAAAAGGAAGGTGGTGGCCTTAGCGATTCTTGAACGGGCGAGAAAGAAACAAAGTTCAAGAATTAATGGGATCAAAGAGGGGGATGCAAATAACCGTTTTTCAATCTCCGTATTAACCATCGCCGTAAAAATAACTTCATCCACCGTCTTAAACACAATAACGACTGGGTCACAGAGCATGACCACAAGAAATATATTATCAAGCACCACTTCATGAGAGCAATTGCGAAGGGTCCTCCGCGTGAAAAGGACTTCAACTGGGCCTACATTCCGTCGGCGACGAGATCTCTCTCAGGGTTAGGGGATTTGTTCTTTGAGGAGGAGGACCAGGCAACCATCAATGATCTCCCTAGCGATAACGCTCCGGGTCCAGACGACTTCACCGGGGCTTTTTTCAAAGAATGTTGGGACATACTCAAACCGAAGATGATGAAAGTGATAAACAATTTTTCAACCCTTCATGTTGCTAACCTTCACTGGCTCAATTCAGCGAATATTGCCCTCATCCCCAAAAAGATGGGGCGGAGGACATCTCCGACTTCAGACCCATAAGCCTGATCCATGCGGTTGCGAAGATCATTGTGAATATGATGGCAACTCGCCTTGCCCCTCACATGCCCGCGTTCGTTTCCAGTACGCAAAGTGTGTTCATCAAAAAGAGAAGCATACATGATAACTTTATGTATGTTCGCAACTTGGCGCGTCGGTTCCACCGCAACAAAGCTCCAACCCTGCTCTTCAAGCTAGACATTAAGAAAGCCTTTGACTTGGTTAGATAGGACTACTTGATGGATTTATTGAGGCATCACTACTTTCCAAGCCGGTTTCGCGACTGGATTTCCACCCTCCTTTCCATGGCCTCCTCCAGAGTCCTTCTCAACGGTGTTGCGGGTGACGCAATCATGCATTATCGTGGTCTTTGTCAGGGGGATCCTCTCTCCCCCCTCCTTTTCGTCCTAGACATTGACCCGCTCCATCACATCCTCGCAAAGGCTACCGATCAAGGCAATTTGCACCCCCTTCGTGGCCACCCAATTCGGGCATCTCTTTATGCGGATGATGCGGCCATGTTTGTTGCGCCAATCAAAGAGGATATCCAATTCCTGGCTTCGACTCTTAGCTCCTTTGGTGATGTTACTGGCTTGGTCACCAACTACAACAAAAGCCTTGTGGCGCCAATTCGATGCATAAACATAGATCTTGACGGTATCCTGCATGCCTTCCCAGCGGTCCGGACCTCCTTCCCAATGAGATATCTTGGCCTTTCCCTTTCGGTTAGGAGACTCAAGCGCATTCACTTCCAATACTTGGAGGATAAGGTGGCCGGCAAACTCCCTCCCTAGTCGGCTATGCATGTCGCCACCCCAGGGCGCATTGCTTTGGTCAAGGCGGTCCTCACGGCCATCGCTATTTATAATCTCACACCCCTTGATCTCCCTGTTGAAGTTAGAAGAAAGATTGATAGTCTGAGGCGAGCCTACCTTTGGGCAGGTTGTGAAAAGGTGTCAGGAGGCAAGTGTAAGGTTTATGGAGGACTGGGTGCCTACCTTTGGGAGGATTGAAGTTATAAGAAAGATTGGAACCTTGTCTGCAAGCCCAAGATCTATGGGGGACTGGGTGTGCTGGATCTAGAGAAATTCGCTACCGCTCTACGACTTCGTTGGCTGTGGTTTGAGTGGGCTGACCCATAAAAAACTTGGACTGGAATGGAAACACCTTGTTCTAACGGTGACAAGGATCTTTTTGCTACGACCACTAGGGTGTCCATTGGTGATGGTTCGAAGGCCAATTCTGGGAATCCTCTTGGCTTCATGGTCTCCGACCCAAAGATGTTGCGCCCAAGATTTTCGAGATATAAAAAGAAAGGCATGTGTGGTGAGCAAGGTGCTTGACAACAACTTTTGGATTTGCCAAATAGACATTCAACATGGCCCCACTTTAACTCATATTTAGCAGTTTGCTTCTCTTTGGGAGATGATTTCCGACGTTACCCCCAGGCACGACAGACAAGACACTATTTCTTGGAAATTCACAACCAGTGGGGAGTAGTCCGCGTCGTCGGCGTACTTGGCCCAATTTGCAGGTCTCACCTTCAGTCCCAATACGGCCACAATTTGGAAGATGTGGGCACCTCCAAAGTGTAAATTCTTTGCCTGGTTAATTCTTCAGAACCGCGTTTGGACGGCTGATCGCCTAGCTCGTCGAGGATGGCCTAACTGCGACTTTTTCCCGCTTTGCAAGCAGGTACAGGAGTCTGATATCCATCTTCTTCTTCAGTGCAGATTTTCTACCCGATTTTGGAACGAGATCACCACTTGGCTAGGCATTCAAGACCACTCACCAAGGTTGTGGAGGCATGAAGATTCAGTCCGAGCATGTTGACAGAAGAGTGCTGGAGGTCAAAGTCGGAGGCCATTGATTCGGTTATGATGCTTGTCTCATGGGAAATCTGGAAGGAATGAAACGCAAGATTTTTTTCGCAACACGGCTGCCCCGACCTACATCGTCGTCAGTAAAATCAAAGAGGAAGCCCATCTTTGGGCATTGGCGGGAGCCAAATATTTGAGTCTTCTTATGTCGCGAGAGTAGTTTTCCTTTTTGCCGCTTTGCGACTTATGTCTAAACCTTCTCCTTAATGAATGAAAATGGCAAGTCTTTTGCCTTGTTTCAAAGAATTTTTTTTGATGGGTCCTACTGTAAGTATACGCGTGGCAAAAAAACATGCCATGTTCTTTTTTTTTTTGCCAAAAAAGAATGGCACGTTAGCCGGCTTGGACTAAGAAGACTTATAATATCTCCTAAAACTATGGCTAAACTGAGTTGAAGTTTCTCTACAACAATACTTGGTTCATATATTGTTTGTTGGATTCATTGTGTTTCTTGAGAATATTGAATTTCAAAACAAAATCGATTCAGCCAACAAATTAATCTTGAAAACATGTCCAAATAAGCTAAAAGGTTCAAATCGGTACATGTATGTATATGTACGATTTTATGTTTTTTTAATGTTAAGTTTTAACCGAAAAATTGTGACGAGCAACCAAAATTGCAAATATTGGTAGCTTTTATTGGCCGGATGAACAAGCAGAGTTCATACGCCAAGAATCATGTAAACATATAGTCAAATGATGGTTTGAAGCTTTTTGAAACAGGTTATACCAATAGGTGGTGTTTCGTGCAACAAAATGAAAAACACTCCCTTCGTTCTGAATTACTTGTCGCATAAATACATAAAAATGGATGTATCTGGAACAAATTTCGGACGCAGGAGGTAGGTGTTATGTGAAAAATAACCCCACTTATTGATGTTTGGTGCAGTAATATTGAGAGCATCTCCAGCCGTTGCGCCCCTCAACACGCGCCGAAAATCGCCGCTTGGGGACGAGCCGACGTTTTTTTCGGCATGGGCGAGCACGCCCCCAGCCGTCGCCCCCAGGTCAGGCCCCAGATGTCCCCACAGTTCGGCCAAATTTCAGCAAACACGACCAAATTTCAACAAACACGACATATTTCGGCGAAATTTAGATGTTTTTTACACGTATAAAATGGACAGAAAAAACCCTAAACTACGGGCCGAAGTAGGCGCCGAGCAGGGCGTAGTCGTCGCCGGCGTCGTCCTCCTGCTTCTTCTCCTTGACACGGCCGGCGTCGCTGCTCGACCCCTCGCCCCGGCGCGCTGCTTCACAGCGGTGGCGTTCGGCGATCTCCTTCAGGGCGCGGCGCTGGCGGTCCAGCTCCATGCGTGCGTAGTCCTCTCGCGCCCACTTCAAGGCGGCTTCTTCTTCGTCGACCTCCTCGGCGAGAGCAGGCTCCGGCTTCACGGCGGCGAGCCCTGACTCCGGCTTCACCGTCGCCAGCCCTGGCTCCCTCTTCCGCTTGACGAGGCGATGAGGGGCCGAGGAGGAGGAGCCACGGCCGCTGTCGTTGATGACGAGGCCGGCGCCGCGGTTGCGCCTACCGAGCGGTGTCTCGGCCGGCTCTGGCTTGACGCTGACCAACGACGGCGCGCCGGATGAGTGAGAGGAGGATCGGGAGGAGGATGACCAACCCATCATCCTCCTCGGCAGCCACGCGCCGCCGCTCCGAGCGGTCGGGTACTCGAACGGCGGGTCGTTGCAGCCCTCGAGATGCGCGAGGACGCCGCTGAGCGTGCGGCCCGGGACGCCCCACCACAGGCGGCAGCCCTCGCTGTTGTTGCAGCTGCGCGGCGTCGGCACGTTGTTGGTGGAGGCGAGCCGCTCTCCTGCTGGCGTTTGAAGTACGCCGCCCACGCCGCGTGGTCGCCGGTGGCGTACTCCGGGAGCGCGCGCTCCGCGACCGTCAGGGACGCCCGCGCACGCTCGATCTCGGCATGGAAATAGGCGGGCGTCTCGGGGATGGGCAGAGGGGGGACAAGGACCTCGCCGGCGCTGAGCCGCCACCGCGGCGGAGCGCGTACGTCGGGCGACGCGGGGTAGTTGGCCTCGTGGAGGAGGTAGGCCTCCCACTCATGCAGCGAGCGGCGGCCGAAACCGTTGGCCGCCGCCGCGTCGCCGGGGTACCTAGCGCTCATGGTTGCCGGGGGGAGAAAAAGGGGCTCGAACGACGGAGAGAGGGGAGGAAGTGCGGCGGCGAGGAGGGGGAGGACTGCCGATGGATGTGTGCCTCACCGGCGCGGCCAGGGGCGCCTTTTATAGCGGCTCGGGGGCGGTCGCGTGCGAACGCGTGGCGGAAGGCGGGGCGGCGTCGCCGCACTACGCGCCCGTCAATTAATGGCAGGCTGACCGACGGCAGCCTTGGCATTGATTCCCTGCGGGAAAACCGAGACGATGAGGACGACTAGCGTTCGTCTCGCTGACGCGCCGGTCCCGCCACTCTTTCGCGCCAAAACGTTCGCGCCGGCGTCCCCGGGCGCCCCAGCGCGCCGAGTTCGGGGTGGGTGCGTCGGCGCCAATTTCGACCCAATCCGACGAAAAAAAGGCTCGTGAGACGTGACTGGACCGATTTTTCGACGCTAAAAAACGGTGTTGAGAGGGCGGTTGGAGATGCTGAGAGAGAGATCAGCTGAGTGAGTCAAGCTTTACATTCCATCATTTCCATGCCTTTCCCTTATCGTGTCCTCCGTCATTTCGCCTGCGCCACACACACAGCCAAGGGCCACGTACGCCAGTTACCATCCAAAGCGCATACACTTTTCTGGTCCTCCCTTGGAAATCAAAAAAAGCTACTCCCTCCGTCCCAAAATTCTTGTCTTAGATTTGTTTAGATACGGATGTATCTAATACTAAAATATGACTTGATACATCCGTATGTAGACAAATCTAAGACAAGAATTTTGGGACGGAGGGAGTACTATTTACTTCCATCCAGGGAGAGGAGACGAGTGTGTCGATGCCAATAACAAGAGCACGATAAGCAGCACAAATCCTTGCGGCCTGTTTGATTCTTGACTAACTTTTTCACAATTAAACTTAGGTAAAGTGTGGCTGCCACAAAAAGTGTGGCTAACAAAATGACCACCATAAGTGTGGTAAGATTTGGCAAAAAAAATGAGCCTATGACATGTGGACCATGTTGCTAGAAAAGTGTGATAAGCCACAAGCGTGGTAAGAAACCGAACATATGCCTAAGATGTTGTGGCACAACTAAGATTAGGCCAACTCCACCGCGCGACCCCATCCTGCCCGGCCCCGTCCGTTTGGGGTAAAACGGACAAACTGGACGGCCCAGTGCGCGGGAGCAAACGAACTTTTGTCCGTTTTGTGTCCGCTTTCGACCCATCTCCGGCCCAAGTTTGCGCCGTTTTTGGGGTGAAACGGACACCACGCGGACGCGCGTGCCGTCTGCGCGTGTCCTCCCCTGGCCCGCCCGTCGGTGGCACATGGCGAGCCTTTTTCTATCCACCCCCTCCCTCCCTCCGGCGGCACCCCCCTCCACTCTTCCCCCACTCCTCCTCTCGTTGTCGTCGCCGCCGCCGCTACCATTGCAGCCATGCAGTTCGGACGCGCGCTCGCCTAGGCCCTTCCCGTCGGCGCCGCCGAGCTACCCAACCACGACCACCTGGTTTGCGCACCCGCCGACCGGATTTGGGGCGGATCCGGTCGGTCTTGAGCTCGCCCGGCTGTGGGAGGCCGGGCACCTCGCCGGAAGGCCCTGGCAGGGCCGCAAGGCCACATGCAGGCAGTGGCTCCTCCTCTAGCCGCTCGGATCTGCACCGTCGGTGGTCCGCCGGCAGATACACGAATGGCGGCCGGCCGGGCTCGGTGCTAGCCCAAAAGCTCGTCGGCTCACCGTTGCCACTCATTAAGTGCGACGACTGCCCAAAGAAGGTCGTGCGCCGCGCGTCTGCAACGCCGGAACATCCCGGATGGGTGTTCATCAAGTGCTTAAACGATGGGGTATGTGCTATTTGTTAGCTTTGGTTTTGCTCCCGGATTTGACAACTTGTGCTAACTTGCAATTTTATTGTGTAGCATGAATGCAAGTTTTGGTATTGGGAAGAAAAGTACATCGATCTATTAATTGCGCACAATTTAATAGATGCTCGTGCATTTTTACTAGAATAGAGGCTGTAGATGACACTAGGTGTGAGGAAGCAACCTCTGCTTCTGACTTGAAGAAGAAAGGATGGTGCAACATCGAGTCGTGTGAGGAAGCGACCTCTACTTATGGCTTGAAGAAGAAAGGAGGGTGCAACATTGAGCCTCCTCCACAGATCAACAACGAGTGCATCGAGAAGGCCCTAACCCAACTCAAGGAAGAGTTATGGAAGTTGGGTATCTTCTAAAATGTATTCTTGTAGTTATTATTTTCTTTGGCCTTGCTATACTAGTCAAAATGTGATGATGTATTTGTCATGTACCAAAAATGAATGATAATAAAAAGTTAAGGACTTGCAAAGAAAAATGCACGCGGACAGGATGCGTCTGCGCGCTGGGCGCACGGCCACCGCATCCCAGGACACGCCCGCACACGATCTCAAATCCCTACCCAAACGGACAGAATCCGGACAAATGAACGTTCGTTTGGGGTCGCGCGGTGCAGTTGCCTTAGGCGTGGCAACCTTACGCTGTAAACCAAACAAGCCCTATAAACCCATCTCTTTGATCTTTGTGCACTACAACAGTATACTACTACAAAGAAAATGATTGATAGGGCACTATTATCCTATCAGAATCCAAGCATAGCTCAGGCATGTGTGTGTCTGTTTGTCACCTAGCTTTGGTTTGCTCTGTTTACTCTTTGTCAGGGGTCCCCAAATACTTGTCCCTAGCGGCATGGGAATGTGCTAGTATTTGGAGTTGTTTTGTGCGTGTGTGTGCCTTCTGCGGCTGGACACATGAGGATGGTGACAAGGAGGATGGTCGGCGCCACCAGATGGCCCGGCTTTCAGCATGTATTGCATCCTAAAACAGGAACGGAGGCAACCCCCGAGCTCTCTCAGAGCTCAGGGACTCTCGTTTGTCAGATTATTATTTTTACGTGTTTTAGACCGTTGAATCACGGAGGCAACCTCCGAGCTCTCTCAGAGCTCAAGGACTCTTGACAGTCGGACCATCTTTTTGATGTGTTTTAGACCGTTGGATCTTGCTCTCGGACGATCTGGGCCACCGGATCGAAATGTGACACTTGCAATAAATAGTATGCCCTCCTGTGTGCCATCGCCTGTAATTTTGCTGCCCCGCCGAGAGCATTTTGGTCATTTCACGTATAGGGGTATAAAAAGGGGGCCGCTCCTGTGGGGAGACCTAGCCGCCACCTCCCGCACTCGCGCGTCCTGCCCCTCCTCCACGGTGCCTCCACCCTAACCCTAACTGCTCCCCTCGCCGCCACCGTCTCCTTCGCCCAGCCTGCCGGATTCCCGCCGTCCACTTCCCCGACGTCGTCGCCGTAGCCCTTGCGTGCACACGGCAGGAGGAGCGCCCCGCCCTCTCCTCTCCTCCTCCCCACACCACGAGCTAGGACAAAGAGGTCCACCGTGGACGAGCAGGTCAGGCAGCGCGTCCAAATCACCGAGGAGTCCTCCATAGGTCGGCCATGGTGCGACCGAGCAGAGCAGGTGAGGAGGGAGACTAGGTCGCTCTCTCTCCCCCTCCCTCTGTCTCATGTGGGGATGCCACTCTTCCTTTGCTTGCTCCGAGCACAGCGCCGACCGGATCCACCTTGGGCACAACCATGACATCGACATCGGTAGCCATGTGCTTCTTCTTCATGTCATCCTCTTTCTTATATCCTTAGATCAGTGCAAATAATTTGGAGTTGTGAACACTTTCTTCTTAGGGTAGGACTTTACTGGAGCTTTTTTTAGTATACGTTTGCTACTGGATTGAGGAGATTTGAAAACGGTGCAAGTAAAGAAGGTGTATATGCTACTAGAAGCTAAACTATGTGATAACATGATATTTTTTTAAGAACATGCACGATTTAGATAGCGATTCCTTGACTAAATTGGTCAAGTAGTGGGAAATTAGGTTTCTGTTTTTTACATACATTCATCTTATTAATTATTAAAGGGAAAACATGGTTACCAATACCATATAATTTACTATGTTCTTGTTTCTCTTCCCTCATCCTTCTCTTGACCTGATTGGTAGTGTTTATTTGTCTACTGCTTGTTGTTCAACAGTTTCTCATCAGTGGATTGACGCCTAACAATTTCTCTCGGTTGGCTTGGGTGTGCATGTACTTATCAATGGATTTGCAGGTACTTGTTGTTTTGCAGGTACTTATTAGTTTAGTTTGTGTGCTGCTTGTGCTTGTTTCACGATTTCTTTTGTGAATTTATGGGGAAATCAAATTCTGCTTCTTGATGGAAATCTGTTCACTCAGGAGTTAATTAGCAAACAAATGTCTTGCACAGTTCTCTTTGTAGGAACATAATTATCTCCCATTTAGTAACTCTGCTAGCAAAGTTTCTTCCTCTCCTGCTTGGTGCTTAATGAAATGACTTGCTAATTATGTCCTATTTCTCTCAATATGCAGTGTCTAGGTGCGTATGCTACTAGAAAACAAACATATTTAAATGCAAGTGGTACTATTTAAGGAGGTAAGCTAGATTTTGCTTGCAACTACAATGACTGGAGAAAGCAGTCTTGGTACTGTTTAGTGGCCGCGCAGTAGGAAGTCCGCCGTCGACATCGTTGAGATCTGCTTCAAGGACGGTGCCTGGAAGAAGCTCAATGACCAGATCGTCGTCCTCTCCAAGAGGAGGGGCCAGCTAAATTAGGTACATCTAGCTCACCACACCTCGCTCCTCCCTGTTTCTTCTTCAATTATGTCAGACTTGAGCCTGTAGCAACTATTCAGATACTTAACTTAGATTTATGTGTGGGATTTATGTTCAGAGAAGCTGCTCAGGGAATTGGCTGTTTATTCTTTATGTCATAAGAATTGGCTACTCAAAGAAGCTAGATTGATTTCTGAAAGGGAGAAACTGGAATTTATGTAGTAGAAATATGTTGGTGGGCTATGTGTGAAGGAAGTAGGTCTCAAATATATTTTGTTTAGCCTGATGCCTTTATGTAATAGATGTTTTCCGCATCTGTAAGGGGTCGAAGATATGTCATATTGCCTACTAACACCACACCCTTGCAGTGTTCATGATTGTTGTAAAACTACATGTCTTAGTGGGACTAAAGTTACTAACTAATGTATTCTGTTTCTAATTGATGGTTTATACAGATCGATAGACAAACAGATATGGGAAATCATGGTGATTTTATTGGGATAATGGGAGTAATCCCTCTGTCCTTCTTCCCCTTCTTATAACTAACATTCATCAGTATGCATCTATGATTTTTTTTTGCGTGTACACCACTTTGTGTTCCTTTACTAGCTTGTGTATGGGATTATAATTAGTTCACATCATCAATTTAACTTTAACTTGGGAAGGCCCAGTAGAGTATTGTATTCATGGTCCCAAAGATCTAAGACTAACCAAGTTGTTCTTTTTATTATATTAACTCTAGTTCCTTTATATTCCAAAAGAAAAAAAACATTGTCTAGCAATAAAAATTATGAGTTATATGGCACATCCACTGATTTCTTTAATTTGTTGCTCGGTTAGCTTGATGTTCTTACCTACTCTTGTGATTAACCATGTGATTATGTCATTTTGTATTTATATATTGTGTTTTTCTTTCTTTAGATAAAATCTTGGAGAAAGTTATATATGTAGAGTAAGATAATCCATTGACTCCGCGAAGCTAACTTCATTGCACTTCCATGCCTGGTCCAAGGTTTTCCTGTTGATTTAGTACTATTCTAGCACTCTATGGTTTTACTAAAAGTTTAACAGTCAGTGTTGAACTAGTCGTTACATTGCTACGCTTGAGCGAGTCACATGACAAGGCGTCAACCAAAGCTATCTATATGTGTAGTCTACTATAAAGTCTATTATTGTACCATAGTAGAATCGAATAGATTGGTTACCATGAGTTATCATTCTGCCTTGCTTTTAGTATATTATAAATCTTGCTTTGTACCGAATCTTTATGCAAATCGATTATCCCGGGCTACTACTGTCCCTTTCTCTTGGAATGTAATGAATCTTGATGCAAATCAGTTCTCTTATTAAATCTTGATGTTTTTTACGTAACCAATGTTACTATAAATATCCTACTAAGCACTGTATTTTGATGCATTCTATATTTCTATTGAACCAGCTCCTTCCATGAGAGATATAGATGATGGATCACTGCCTTACACATGCACTGCGCGACGTGCTTCCTGATTTAGGTGTCTATCGGCGCATGTGGCTTAGTGAATTATGCATGGAAAAACTGAGATGACATTTCTGTTTAGGAGCCAAGTTTAGGATATGATATACCCAAATCAACTGAGGATTGAAACTATGCATATCAGATATGAACCTTTTATAAACTGCCGATGAGTCGTCCTATGCAACTTCGATATGTTACAAACATGATAGTTTTAATTGCTGATCACATTTATTTGTCAAAAATATGCATGTTTGTAGATTGAGACATGGTACTTCTTCCTGTCATATGAAGTCTACATTCTTCTAGGATGCCACTACAGTTCTAAGGAGCTTGATGATGTAGGCATTGTTGCCGATAAAATGGTGCTTACCGTATGGGCATGTACATAAGCAAAATGTGACATCGACTCTTGAATGATGAAAAAATGATGATGAAAATGGAGCTCCAAAAATAATGAAGATCCAGGTAATACCATTCGAGCTATCCTGATGATGAAAGTATCTGTGTTGAAATTTTGTATTGCACAAAGTTTCTTTAGGTCTCATACCAATGGGAGAATTTGGAAACATAGTAGCGTACATAATTCTAATATGTCCATGGAAAACAACTTTGTGTTTGTGTTTTCTACCGGCGAAGAAGCTAATAACAATGCTTAGATTACTGATATCAATGAAAGAATATCCAAAAGTCTCCATTTTAATTTGGTCTGAAAATGCTCAAGTTACAATTATGTGTTTTTTTCTTCTGAAAATGCTTAGATCATGAAAGGATCGATATGGTTGACTAGAGGGGGGGGGGTGAATAGGCAACTAACAATTTTTAGCTTTTCTTAACCACTTTAAATTAAGCGTCAAAGTAAGTTGTCTAGATAAGTTACTAAGATGACAACTAGTAGGAAGTAAAGATAACAACCTCACAAGCAAGCTATATAAGATAAACAAGTAAAGCTTGCATAAGTAAAGGTAAGAAATAACCACAAGTGGAACCGGTGAAGACGAGGATGTGTTGCCGAAGTTCCTTCCCTTTGAGGGGAAGTACGTCTCCATTGGAGCGGTGTGGAGGCACAATGCTCCCCAAGAAGCCACTAAGGCCACCGTATTCTCCTCACGCCCTCACACAATGCAAGGTGCCGTGATTCCACTAGTGGTGCCCTTGAAGGCGGCAACCGAACCTTTACAAACAAGGTTGGGGCTATCTCCACAACCGAATTGGAGGCTCCCAACGACACCACGAAGCTTCACCACAATGGAATATGGCTTCGAGGTGACCTCAACCGTCTAGGGTGCTCAAACACCCAAGAGTAACAAGATCAGCAAGGATTAGGGGGGGGAATCAAATATCTCTTGGTGGAAGTGTAGATCGATGCCTCCTCAAGCTCTCCCGAGGAAACCAACAAGTTTGATTGGCTAGGGAGAGAGATCGGGCGGAAATGGAGCTTTGAGCAACAATGGAGGTTTGGGGTGGAAGAGGTGAGTCTTCTTGGGGAAGAAGACTCCCTATATATAGTGGGAGAACAAATCCAACCGTTATCCCACATTTCTGCCCGCAGAGCGCGGTACTACCGAACGTAAGTTGCGGTACTACTGCTTGGCCAGCGGTACTACCGCTCTGGGTGCGGTACTACCGTTGGAGCAGTACTAGCCAGAATGCACTCTGTTGCGAAGGCATACGGGCGGTAGTACTGCCTGAGCAGTACTACCGCTCGTCCTTGCGGTACTACCGCAAGGCAGAGACAAGCAGGCTAAGGATAAGCACGGATGAAATAAAATACATCTGTAGCTACATCCGCAGAAATACGGTAGTAGCAAAACACGGCACGGTACTACCGCTTGACTCAAGCGGTACTACCGCGTAGGATGCGGAAGTAAAAAATTACTTCCGCACCTACTTCCGTACTTGGTGCAGTGCCGGGCCAGATACACGGTACTATCGTCCTAGAGCCGCGGTACTACCGTGCCCAGAGGCGGTACTACCGTGTGGCTGTGCGGTACTACCGCTTACATGAGCGGTACTACCGCTTGACAGGCAGATTTACTAGTAGAAAGCCATGGTTTGCATATACGATAAGAAATGGCCGGAGCTCCAGAGAAGCAAAGGAAAGTTGGTGCGAGAGTAAGATGTGTACGTGTTGATTCCACCCAAACCATTCCGAAGCGGACCCCCTCTTAATAGTATGGCTTTCCTATTACTCAAAGCCACCAAAAGGGAGCAAACAGGAAACACTGTCTTCCAAGGAATCCGAGGGGCTCACAATCGTCTTGTGCCTAGGTGAGATATATCTGAAAGAGCTTAGAGCACATGATTAGTCCGCAAATGCATTATCATCAATCACCAAAACTACTTAGGGAGAAATATGCCCTTACAATCTCTCCCTTTTTGGTGGATTGATGACAATACGGGATTTGCACAAGGATATATAAGAAAGTATGCAATCCTAATAACCATTAGAATATAGGCAAGCTCCCCCTAGATGTGTGCATACAATAGAGAGTGCTTTGGACTGCACAACACACATACTAGGATTAATGCTCCCCTATATTCTATAGATAATATACTCCTTGCATATAAATAATAAGAGTCTACGCACAGTAGTAAGGTGGATGGGGTGAGCACATAATCAAGGGAAAGTAAACTAACTGCTCACGACATAATAGTAAAGACATAACGAGTTTAACGGTAGAGGAGCATATGTCTTACACCATACGATAGTCTCACACACACGACACAAAAGCAAACAGGCAAATAGAGTTCGACCAACGAAAAACACAAAGAAACGACACAAGACGCAAATCCCACTCTCTCCCCCTTTGGCATCGAGACACCACAAAGGGAAAGAGGACACTAAGAGAGGTGGTAGCCCTGGCAGAAGATCTTAGTCATCATGCTCTCCATCGGACTCCTGCTGCTCCTCCTGCTGCTCCTCGTCAGACTCAGACCATTTGTACCCCTGTTGGGCCATCCATGCTTCCTCAGGGGTGATGTTGTCCTCGGATCCGTTGGACACATTCTCACCGAAGATCCTCATGATCTTCTTGTCACGCTGGCGAGACTCCTTGTGAGTGACATGAGCCCTGTACTGACCTTGAGCTTGCTTGCAGAAAAGGGCCTTCATCTTCTTCTTCAGCTTCTTAGCCCAAGAGGGCTCAGATGAGGGAGGAGCATATTCTCCAGGACTCTCCTAAGCTGGCTCCTCCTCAGGCTCCTCGTCAGTACCCATCTGAGCTGAAGCAGCTTGTGCACGAGTGGTAGTGTTGGCCCATCGGGTCTTGATGCGAAGACGAATGGGGTCATGACGGATACACTCTGCCTCAAACTCCTCATCAGGGTAAAGCTTCTCCCAAGTCTTGGAGATGAGCAGAAACAGGAACGGACCATAGATGGGCACCTTGCGAGTGTAGATCGCAAAGCGAAGCTCACACCACATGATATGGGAAATGTCAAGTGGTGGAGACTGAGCTGTGCGAGCCGCCTCACACATCAGCAGCATATCAACAAGGTAGGAGTGAATCTTGTCCTTGTCCCCAACTCGAGGAAATAGGGTGTTGCGGAAGATCCTATGCATGATGTACAAAAAGGGGTTCAACACCCATGTCTTCTTGCCATTCGCAAGAGTCTTCTCCACATAGAACGGTAACAGTTGGTCTTTGTTGGCAGCTTCTGGATTGGCATGAGGCCGTGCTCCAATTGGGTTGTGGAGTCCCTCGTCAGCAATCTGAATAAGATCCATGAATTCCTTCCAAGTCGCAGTCATCTTGTGACCATTTGTCATCCAAGTCATTGGGCGATCTTCCTTGGTGTGAAAGTGGACCGAAGCATAAAACTGAGCAATGATTTCTGGGTCAAAATCATTCTAAAAGGTCATGAAGTGCTCAATCCCAAACTGCTCTACCAGATCCAGAGCCTCGGCAAAGTAGGCCAGGTTATCGGCCCTCCGCATGTGGGCCATGTCTACCCAATGAGCATCCACATACAGGTTGTGCTTGCTCTTGAGCACCTCTGTGTAGATGCGATACTGCTGCTTGGTCCAGAAAAGTTCATCCCCATGAAACTGAGCCCGGGGTTCTCCATAAGGATTGAGCTTCCTCTGTGCCATGAACTCATTAGCTGGCATTTCTTCCATAGTCATAGATGATTCCTTTTGCTTGTTGGCGGCGGTCTTGAACTTGCGTAGGGGATTGGAGCCCTCTGGCACATCACTGGCGTTGCGCAGACGCTTGGACCCGGTGTCACGGACGGGATTGGTACGACGAACATCAGAACCGGAGCCACCGCCTAAGACACAAACACAAGAACACAATGAAAACACAAAGAGAATCAATGCAAAAGCCACAAAAAGTACATGAAACGAGTAGAAAGGGTAATATGTAAGTGCTACGAAGGAACTATGATACAAGCGGTAGTACTGCCTGACGGACGCGGAAGTAAAAAATTAGTACCGCTTAGTGAGCGGTAGTACCACTTAAGGGATGCGGTAGTACCGCACAGTATGCGGTAGTAAAAGTTTACTTCCACGACCGAATACGGAAGTAAAAAATTAGTACCGCTTAGGGAGCGGTAGTACCGCTTAAGTGATGCGGTAGTACCGCTCAGTATGCGGTAGTAAAGTTTTACTTCCGCGCAGTTACGCGGTAGAGCGGTAGTACCGCTCGGGTCAGATCTGAAAAGAACGGATCTAGACTAGAACGCGTAGATCGAATAACGGTACTACGGCTGATCATAGTAACTTGGTAGCAACATGCATACTAGCATTTCTAGTGCAAAAACACTCTCCTACATCCTAATCTTCCATGGATAAGAACACGAAGAATGCTAGAACACCAAGCATCTACCCAAGCCCTAAAAACAACAACTAGGCAAAAAGAAGAGGGGATTTGGGGAGAAACCTTCATCCATGGCAAGAGGTCGAGGTGGGGAACGATCCCACCGGTCGGAATGCGAGGAGAGCGGCCGAGGGAGGAGATCCGGCGAGGTCCTCCGGCAGCGTTCTTGAGAGGGAGAGAGAGAGAGACGGCATGGGGATTAGGAGATGAATGGGTATGGGGGAGTGGAACTCCCCCTGCCCGCTTATAACCCCCACCCGTTCGGATAAGTGCGGTAGTACCGCGGTCATCGCGGTAGTACCGCTTGGGCGGAAGTACCGCACGCCAAGCGGTAGTACCACTCTACCAGCGGTAGTAAAAAAATACTGCCGTGCTGGGCTTGCGGTAGTACCGTAGACTCTTTTGCAGTAGTATCGTGACTGCGCACGGTAGTGCCGCTCCTCCAAGAACTTGCACGTTTCGACAAGAGGCTTTTGGCAAAGGAGAGAAGAAAAACAAAGAAACGCACACGCAAGGCAAAACACTACTCCAACGAGGAGGTCGGTGGCCGAGGCCACCTATGTTTGAGTTATTTGGTATGGCACTGCAAAGAACTATCCTTGGGCCCATGACCAATACTCGTCTTGAAGCACTTATACCATCTACTTATGGCAAATGACAAAGACTTGATCAATTTATGCATAATGGGGCGAGGGATAGTTCATTGAGAGAACAATACCCCCCCCCCCCTATGTCCATGCCTACATCTAGACAAGATAACTATATTGAGTGTGAGGAGTGTGTGCAAAGTCTCAAGCCACATTGCTCAAATCGATGATATTTAGCTCATGCCTTAACTCGCGAAATCTTGCTTCATCCAACGGCCTTGTGAAGATATCTGCAAGGTTATCATGAGTTTTGACATAGTGAAGCTCGATCTCTCCTTGCCTTATATGATCCCGGATGAAGTGATACCGAATCTCTATATGCTTCGTCTTGAAGTGTTGCACCTGGTTGAGAGAAATCTCGATGGCACTTTCATTGTCACACCAAAGAGGTACTTTGTCATAAGTGACACCGTAATCCTTTAAAGTTTGCCTCATCCATAAGAGTTGAGCACAACAACTGCCAGCTGCCACATACTCAGCTTCGGTGGACGAGAGAGACACACAGCTTTGCTTTTTGGAAGACCAACTAACGAGAGAGCAACCAAGGAATTGGCACCCTCCGGAAGTGGACTTCCTATCCACTTTGTCTCCCGCCCGATCCGAATCAGAGAAACCTACAAGGTTGAAGTTTGCTCCTCTTGGGTATCATAAGCCAAAGTTTGGGGTATGAGCCAAATATCGAAAGATTCGCTTGACTGCCACAAAGTGACTTTCCTTAGGTGAGGCTTGAAACCGTGCACAGATTCCCACACTCAACATAATATCTGGCCTAGATGCACAAAGGTAAAGCAAGGAACCAATCATAGAACGATATACCTTTTGATCCACCGCTTTACCATTGGGATCAATGTCAAGTTGGCACTTGGTTGGCATTGGAGTAGTAGCCGGCTTGACATCACTTAGATTGAACCTCTTGAGCATGTCTTGAGTATACTTGAATTGTTTGATGAAGATCCCTTCTCTTCTTTGCTTGATCTCAAACCCAAGGAAGTACTTCAACTCTCCCATCATGGACATCTCAAAGTGTGTGGTCATGAGTGCGACAAACTCATCATTGAAAGCTTTGTTAGGAGAACCAAAGATAATATCATCAACATATAGTTGGCAGACAAACAACTCCCCTTTGACCTGCTTAGTAAAAAGAGTGGGGTCGATTTTCCCAATTTCAAACCCACGATCTTGTAACAACTTGGTAAGATGTTCATACCACGCACGTGGGGCTTGTTTAAGGTCATAGAGTGCCTTATCGAGTTGGTACACGTGATTGGGGAGCTTGGGATCCTCAAACCCCGGGGGTTGTTCAACATACACCAACTCATTAATAGGACCATTAAGAAATGCACTTTTCACATCCATTTGTTGCAACTTAAAGTTATGATGGGAAGCATAGGCAAGCAACAAACGAATAGATTCAAGGCGAGCAATGGGGGCAAAGGTTTCACCGTAGTCGATACCCTCGACTTGGGAGTAGCCTTGAGCCACCAGACGTGCCTTGTTGCGGATGACAATGCCATGAGCATCTTGCTTGTTTCTAAAGATCCACTTGGTTCCAATGACATTATGGTTCTCCTTTGGCCTAGGCACCAGACGCCACACTTTGTTGCGCTCGAAGTTATGGAGTTCTTCATGCATGGCATTAAGCCAATCAGGGTCTTCGAGCGCCTCATAAACCTTCTGAGGTTCAACACAGGAGACAAAAGCTTGATGAGCACAATAGTTTGCTAATTGTCTACGAGTGCTTACCCCCCTTTTGATGCTTCCTAGGATATTCTCCATGTGATGTTCTCTGGAAGCAAGCCTGGAGGCAACTTTTGCAGCACGACGCTCCAATTGCTCTTCAAGCGATAACTGAGGAGCACTGAGTTGATCATCTTGAGCGCCGTCAGGAGCTAGATCTTGATCTTGAGCTTCCTCTTGACCTTAATCTTGCTCGGAGGAAAGAACTTGGCCTGGTGCATCATTTGGTAGCTCCCCACCATCTTGTGATTGATCTTGCACTTGGCCTTGTTCGTCCGGTTGAGGGCCTTCACTTTGTTCTTCGTAAGCGTGTGGGTTTTGGGTTGGTGATGGTTCCACTTGAGTGGAACATTGTCCTTCTCCTTCGGCCACAAGGGGTTCCTCAATGGGTAGGATATATCCAACAAACATTCTTCTTATGGCTTGAGGAGGAATTTCATCACCTACATCACAAGTACCACTTTGCTCCACCTGGGAGCCGTTATTTTCATCAAACTCTACGTTACTCGTCTCCTCAATGAGTCCATTGGACTTGTTGAGGATACGGTAAGCATGAGAGTTTGTAGCATAACCAACAAATATGCCCTCATGAGCTCTAGATTCAAATTTAGACAAGCGAACACCTTTCTTGAGGATGAAACACTTACACCCGAATACCCGGAAGTACTTGAGATTGGGCTTGTTATCGGTAAGTATCTCATATGGAGTCTTGTTCAAGCCTTTGCGAAGATAGAGCCGATTTGATGTATGTCATGCGGTGTTGATGGCTTCGGCCCAAAAGTTGTATGGAGATTTGAATTCCGCCATCATGGTCCTTACCGCACCCATCAGAGTCCGGTTCTTTCTCTCCGCTACACCGTTTTGTTGAGGGGTATAGGGAGCTACATATTGATGTTTGATCCCCTCATCACTAAGAAACTCATCCAAGGTGTAGTTCTTGAACTCGGTGCCATTGTCACTTCTGATCATCAAAATCTTTGCTTCATGTTGTCGTTGAGCTTCATTTGCAAAGTTGATGACGGTTTGTTGGGTCTCACTCTTCTTCTTGAAGAAGTATACCCAGGTGTATCTTGAGTAATCATCCACAATCACCAAGCAGTACTTTCTACCCCCAAGACTATCAAAAGATGGAGGCCCAAAGAGGTCCATGTGAAGGATCTCTAGGGGTCTTTTTGAATAGATGATAGTCGTGGGAGGGTGAGCCGTCTCATGTAACTTTCCTTCAATGCAAGCCCTGCAAGCACGATCTTTGGCAAAGCTAACATTTGTTAGTCCACGGACATGGTCCCCCTTGAGAAGACTTTGCAAAGATCTCATATTGACATGGGCCAAACGGCGATGCCAAAGCCATCCCACATCAACTTTAGCCATTAGGCATGTCGCAATCTTAGTGGGTTGCTTCGAGAAGTTAACCACATAAAGATCGTTCTCGACATCCCAACATAGGCTACTTTAAGAGTCTTGCTCCACAAGAGGGCCACGGTATCAATATCAAAGAATGTAGCAAAGCCCATGAGTGCAAGTTGGCGAACAGAAAATAAATTGTATGCAAGGGACTCAACAAGCATAACTTTCTCGATCGTGAGATCATGAGAGACAACAACCTTGCCAAGCCCCAATACCTTAGAAGATGAAGCATCACCCCATTCGACGTTGGTGGCCATAGATGAACCTAGATGCACGTCCACCACCAAGTCTTTGCTTCCGGTCATATGATTTGTGGCTCCACTATCGAGCAACCATGATCCCCCACCAGAAGCAAACTCCTACAAGAGATCAATGCTTGGATTTAGGTACCCATTAGGTAATGGGTCCTTTGAGGTTTGTAACAAGGGTCTTAGGAACCCAAATGGACCATTCAATGTATTCATAAGAAGAACCAACAAATTTAGCAAACACATGACCATCACCAGCACGACATAAAACATATGAAGGATTAAAGTCGCCGGCCATGTTTGATGGTATGGTGGAGTTTTTCTTGACACCACCACCTTTCACTGTTTTCTTCTTCTTCGATGCGCCCTCTCCTTCTTTCACAAAAGTTTGTCGGAGAGGGGGTGGTAGCTTGGTCTTGTCATTCTTCTTCTTCTTGGGCTTAGGAACAAACCCAATTCCTTCCTTTGCCACAACCTCCTTTTGATTGCTCAAAAGATTGTTGAGGTTCTTCTCACCTTGTATGCATGTCACAAGGCCTTTCTCAAGTTGCTTCTTCAACTTGGCATTTTCTTCAACAAGATGCACATGCTCGCAACATGGGTTAGTAGCATTTGCATTATCAATTAATACCATGCGAGGAAAGATAGCCTTTTCCTTGGTTAGCGAAACTTGGAGTTGATCATGAGACTCCTTGAGAGAAGCATGCATACCTTTCAAGGCCTTGTGAGCCTTGTCGAGTATGACAAACTCTTCCTTGAGTTTAGCATGGTGAACCTCAAGTTTTGCCTTCTCGGAATTAAGCACACGAGAGACAACTAAAGCATGATCAAGATCTTTTTTTAATTTAGCGTGATAATCGTTGTGTGACTCCTCAAGAGCCAAACGAAGACCACGCTCTTCCTCTAGGGCGTTAGAGAGATCCGATATCTCATCGACATAGTCTCGACTATGTCCTTCCATTTTAGTAATAGTCTCCTCGTGAGCCTCGATCATGTCATTGGCCTCACCGAGTTGTTCCAAGAGAGCAACAAAGTGCTTCTTGGGATTGCCCTTAAGTTTGCTCATGAACTCCTCTAATTCATTTTCTCCCTCCTTATTTTCCTTACTCTCATCAATACAATCCGTCAATGAAGGATTATAAGTGATGGTAGTATTTATGTTTGGGGTTACCTTGTTGGAGGCCTTGGCCATGAGACACTTGGCGGTGATGTTCTCATTAGGTGAGTTGAAGAGAGATGAGCGCGGAGTAGTAGCAATAGCAATTGTGGCCATGGTTACCACCTCATCATCTTCATCATTATCATCATCCTCAATGGGAGAATTTTGTATTGCACAAAGTTTCTTTAGGTCTCATACCAATGGGAGAATTTGGAAACATAGTAGCGTACATAATTCTAATATGTCCATGGAAAACAACTTTGTGTTTGTGTTTTCTACTGTCGAAGAAGCTAATAACAATGCTTAGATTACTGATATCAATGAGACAATATCCAAAAGTCTCCATTTTAATTTGGTCTGAAAATGCTCAGGTTACAATTATGTTTTTTTTCTTCTGAAAATGCTTAGATCATGAAAGGATCGATATGGTTGACTAGAGGGGGGGGGGGTGAATAGGCAACTAACAATTTTTAGCTTTTCTTAACCACTTTAAATTAAGCGTCAAAGTAAGTTGTCTAGATAAGTTACTGATACGTCCAAAACGTATCTATAATTTCTGCTTGCTCCATGCCTCTTTTGTGTGATATTGCTATGATATTTATACACTTCCATACACTTTTGATCATATTTGGACTAACCTATTAACTCAGTGCACCCCAGTGCCAGTTTCTGTTTTCTGCTGTTTTTGTATTTCAGGTTTTCCCATTACGTAAACTGCCAGAAAAATCCCAGAAAAATTATATAAAAAATCAGCGTTCCGGAAGCTTCCTTGCGGCCAAAGTAGGG
>LR738710.1:240957212-241060175 GCA_902687465.1 Secale cereale
CCTCCCGGATGAGTTGTGAGTAGTCTCCCTTGGACCATGGGTCCATGACCAGTAGCTATGTGATGTTCTCCTCCCCTCTTTGTTCTTCACTAATTAGACCTCGTGAGCTGCCCTACATGATCGAGGCACATATGTAATCCTTATGCTGTTGCTATGATGAGTTTGCTGGGATCCGATGGATTGTGAGATTATGTTCACATTGTGTGTGAGTAATATATTTGATCTACCTCTTTTATATTTATGTTCTTGAGTAATTCTTGCATGTTCTCCGTTGCTGTTTATTGCTTTGGCCGAGTAGTAGGTAGTAACTCCAAGAGGGAACGTTATGCTTGATTGTGGGTTCATGCCCCTCGATGACTAGTTTGAGTGACAGAAACATGAGTCTAGGGGATGTGCTGTTGCCACAAGGGGGAAAACAACGGTGCTTGTACTCACGGGTGCAAGGATTGTTTACTTTACGCAAAGTTTTTTTAATGCAGTTGTCTGTTGCTTTGAGTTTACACTATGGGTGGGACTCGCAACTTAATACCAGCGAGATGTTCTGGATAGATATCTCAAGGTGGATGATTAGTAGTAGATGCAGATGGATTTCGGTCTACTTACCTTGGCGTACCGCCCATGCTTTTGAGCCTCAACCTTTCTAGCAGCATAGTTAGCATTGGTTTGCGCACATAATTCTGTCAATTGCCCAGCTGTAATTCGTTTACCTCACATAGCTGTTTTATCGTCTTTTGGGAGAGAGACATCACTAGTGAACATCATGGGACCCCGGTCCATATTACCATCATTGATCACATCCGCTATTTACTTTCCGCTTTTACTTACTAGTTGCAATTATATCTATCACTATTATCTCTTGCGTTTGATCCTTTGTAAACGACAAGGCCGGAGGGATTGACAACCTCTGTGTACTCGTTGGGAGCAAAGTTATTTGTATCTGTGTGCAGGTCCAGTTAATTGCTAAGTATCTGGCGCCATTAGCAGTTGACACCTTCTTGTTGAACCTTGGAGTCTCAGGGGAATTCGATCCTTGGTATCTTTGCCAAGGGAAAACTACCGCTACACTGCATCTCAAACCTTCCACTTGGGGTAACCAACGAGGGGCGAGAAGCCATCAAGCAAAGTTTTCTGGCGCCGTCGCCGGGGACTCCACTCTTCGAGATAGGGGAGTTGCACACTATCTTTTATCTTTGCTTTTTAGTCTTGTTAGTTTACCTTTCAGTTTTCTTTATGTCTTTTCACTAGTTTTGCTTAATGGAAAACAACAAAAATATGAGAGAGCTTTATAAGCTCTACCTTGCTTTGGGACATGATGTGTTTGAAGAGAAAATTAAAAAACCTATGGAACTTTATTATTTGCATAACAATCATGATGGTGGTGATGTTATTAGTATGCTTTCTTTGAATATCAATATTGCTAATGACATGGAAAGCTCTAAGCTTGGGGATGACACGTTTGATGAACATGATATTTTTAGTCCCCCAACTTTTGAAGAGAAAATTTACTTTGATGATACTTTGCTTCTTATATATGATGATTACAATGATGAATATGATGTTTTCAGTCCACCTACTATTGAGGATAAAATTTATTATGATTATGATATGCCTCCTCAATACAATGATTACCATGATGGTTATGATAGTCTTACTCTCACTATTCCTAATAAGAAAGATTTTGCTTATATGAAGAGTAATGACACTTTTATGCTTTTGGATCATGGAAATAATGCCTTATGCGATAGTTATATTGTTGAGTTCATCCATGATCCCACTGAAAATTATTATGAGAAGGGAACATATGCTTATAGATAGTTCAATAATATCAAAGTCCCTCTCTTTATGTTGAAGGTTTTGAAGCTGCACTTGTTTTGTCTTCCTATGCTTATTGTTTTGTGCTTCAATGAATTATTCTATTGCAATATTTCTATGCATAGGAAGTATGTTAGGCTTAAATGTGTTTGGTATTTGCTTCTTGATGCTCTCTTTTGTTCTTCAACTCTTATTCCTACGAGAGCATCATTAAAGTCTTAAGCCTATCTTTATGGCTATAAAGAAAGAGCTCTAGGGAGACAACCCTTGTTATCTTTGCTTTCAGTTTGTTCTTTCAGTTTTTAGTGGTCTTGATGTTTGTTACTACTGTAGCAACATCATTGTATCTTTTCTTTTCAGCTTTGTGCCAAGTTTAGCCTCTGATTGCAAGAAAGTTCAAAAGTTGTGACGTGCTGTCCAGGAAACAGATTCTGTCCTTGGATAGAAAAAATCGTATAAAATCACCAGATCATCTTTTTGGTCTGAAATTTTTCGACAGCGTGCTCTATACAATTGGCTTTCGGGCATCTGTTCTGAGTTTTTTGATTTGAGTTGCAGAAGTGCCCCGAAAAAATCATTTACTACCTGCTGGTCTGTTTTTCACAGATTCTGTCCTGTTTTGCCTTTCCTTCATTTTGCAAACCTTGAGCTTGCTTTTTCTTTGCAAAAACCTTTTGGCAATCTTGAGAAACAGTAGACCTTCAAGAATATCCTTATTTCCAGCAAGGAACAATTATTTTATTATGGGTACTAACCTCGCTAATCAGATTATGATGAGTTATGTATGAAGGGAGTTTTCAAGTGTGCGAGGGAAGATGATAAAAAGATTCAGGAGTGTCAAACGCTCAAGCTTGGGGATGCCCCCATGCACCCCCAAGAAATATTCAAGAAGACTCAAGCGTCTAAGCTTGGGGATGCCCCCGTGCATCCCCTTCTGCATCAACAATTATCAGTTCGTCTTTCGTTCCACTATATTTTTATCACTTCATGTGTTATGTGCTATGCTTGGAGCATCTTGCTTTTAGTTTCCTTTTTAGTTTTCTTTAGCTTTGCTTGCTGTTCATAACGAGTTGGAACTCAACTTTCTTTGTGTGGGAGAGAAACACGCTCCACTTCAACCTAGAACATAACATAGAATTTTCATGTCTATCTTTGCTGTGTGTGTTCTTGGTCTTTCAATAGCTACTGTCATGCTTAGCTCTTAGTTTTCATGCTTATCTTTTTAAAGAGCTTTTGTTTAGTTGGTCGCTGGAACTCTCTTTAGTTATCATGCTTATCTTATTAAGAGAGTTGGCTTCTGTTGCATTGGTTGATATGTCTATGATAAAATGCTATGTGCATAATGATGCTTAGTAGTTCCTGTTTTCTTATGGTTAGTCTCAAATAGCTGGGGGGTTCTCAATGTGTTATTGGAGTACCAACATGATTTGTTTGCCTATGATGTGGTATGGTTTAGTGATATCTTCCTTCAAGAATTTATTTTGATTGACTTGGCGTATGCTCACACATATTTAAGACTGTAAAGAAAGTCTATCAAGCCTTGATGATCTTTAATTTCTGAGTAGCGATATAACTTCCATGCCTGAATCAATGTTGCTTTGTCGCTCTGCATGATTATGACCGTCATTGCTCTTTTAGTTGGTCGCTCCCAGTCTTTTGCTAACCTTCGCCTGTACTAAGCGGACTGACTGCTTGTGCATCCAAAATCTTTTAAACCAGTTATGCCATATGAGTCCACCATACCTTCCTATACATGGTATTTACCTGCCATTCCTAACAAAGACTTTCATGTACCATCTCGAAATTATTCAAAAAAGCATTTCTCTTTTGTGCCTCTGTTTTAGTTCATGAGGAAGTAGTAGTTAATTCATGATCTTTTTAAGTTGGACAAGCTTCACCCCGGGATTGCATGTCTAATGTGCAAACCCATAATACGAGAAGGAACTGGCATAGAGTGCGCCTGGCTCATTAAAAAATTATACAACAAACAAACCCTCCTTCACGCTTTGTTCATGAGAAATCAGAAAACTTTGGCAGTGATAAACAAAGGAGATTAAGAGGATGTGATCGTCCTCATTCGGGAGCCGTTCCTCGAAACTTGTCCAACTCAAGAAGTGATTGAGTTATCTGCTAGCATTCGTTGACGAAATATGCATAATCTAAAAAAATAATTATTACCTCTGTTTTTAAAACCAAGAGCTCTGGTACATGTTTAGTTTTTGTTTCCAACCACGGGTTTTCAACCTTGCCATGAAAAGCCACAGTTCGAGAGTCTCCACCTTCTTTAAAGCACCAACTAATGAGAGCATGATTGTCATTCTGAGTGTAATGTGCATTGTCCCAAAGTAGCATTGTCTTTTGCATGATTGTGATATCGTTTATTCTGAAATCATTGTATCTAGTCATCACTTAAACCTTGGAGGTGCCCCTGCATTTATGTTTTGCTTCACTAAAGGGGGCAAGCGAGGTACCACTTTATCATATTTGCACACCATGCTCATTACAAATCTATTGAGTGTTTCAGTATCATATTGTAAAACTTTCAGTTCTTTGTGATTTTCTCATAAGGCAACTTAATTACTACAGATTCATTGTCTCAGTAAGCACTTGTCATGTGACTATGAAAAGTTCTTATATGGTTAATAGCATGTCACCACAGAAATTATGCTTGTTATCATTTACCTACTCGAGGACGAGCAGGAATTAAGCTTGGGGATGTTGATACGTCCAAAACGTATCTATAATTTCTGCTTGCTCCATGCCTCTTTTGTGTGATATTGCTATGATATTTATACACTTCCATACACTTTTGATCATATTTGGACTAACCTATTAACTCAGTGCACCCCATTGCCAGTTTCTGTTTTCTGCTGTTTTTGTATTTCAGGTTTTCCCATTACGTAAACTGCCAGAAAAATCCCGGAAAAATTATATAAAAAATCAGCATTCCGGAAGCTTCCTTGCGGCCAAAGTAGGGACGGAGGGGGGCCACCAGGGCTCTAGGCGCCCTGGTGGCGCGGCCCCCCTCCTGGTCGCGCCGGGGGGGGGGGGGGCGCCTGGGCCCCCCAGGTCTCTGCTGATGCCCCCCCTTTGGCATATATTTACACCGCGTCCCGAAACCCTCGAGGACGGAACCTTTTTTCGCGATCTCATCTCTGTTCCGCCGCCGCCGCGCTTCCAAGATCGGGAGCACCAGGAGAACTCTTCCCGGCACCCTGCCGGAGGGGAGGATCACCACCGGGAGCCTCTCCACCACCATGGACGCCTCCCGGATGAGTTGTGAGTAGTCTCCCTTGGACCATGGGTCCATGACCAGTAGCTATGTGATGTTCTCCTCCCCTCTTTGTTCTTCACTAATTAGACCCCGTGAGCTGCCCTACATGATCGAGGCACATATGTAATCCTTATGCTGTTGCTATGATGAGTTTGCTGGGATCCGATGGATTGTGAGATTATGTTCAGATTGTGTATGAGTAATATATTTGATCTACCTCTTTTATATTTATGTTCTTGAGTAATTCTTGCATGTTCTCCGTTGCTGTTTATTGCTTTGGCCGAGTAGTAGGTAGTAACTCCAAGAGGGAACGTTATGCTTGATTGTGGGTTCATGCCCCTCGATGACTAGTTTGAGTGACAGAAACATGAGTCTAGGGGATGTGATGTTGCCACAAGGGGGAAAACAATGGTGCTTGTACTCGCGGGTGCAAGGATTGTTTACTTTACGCAAAGTTCTTTTAATGCAGTTGTCTGTTGCTTTGAGTTTACACTATGGGTGGGACTCGCAACTTAATACCAGCGAGATGTTCTGGATAGATATCTCAAGGTGGATGATTAGTAGTAGATGCAGATGGATTTCGGTCTACTTACCTTGGCGTACCGCCCATGCTTTTGAGCCTCAACCTTTCTTGCAGCATAGTTAGCATTGGTTTGCACACATAATTCTGTCAATTGCCCAGCTGTAATTCGTTTACCTCACATAGCTGTTTTATCGTCTTTTGGGAGAGAGACATCTCTAGTGAACATCATGGGACCCCGGTCCATATTACCATCATTGATCACATCCGCTATTTACTTTCTGCTTTTACTTACTAGTTGCAATTATACCTATCACTATTATCTCTTGCGTTTGATCCTTTGTAAACGACAAGGCCGGAGGGATTGACAACCTCTGTGTACTCGTTGGGAGCAAAGTTATTTGTATCTGTGTGCAGGTCCAGTTAATTGCTAAGTATCTGGCGCCATTAGCAGTTGACACCTTCTTGTTGAACCTTGGAGTCTCAGGGGAATTCGATCCTTGGTATCTTTGCCAAGGGAAAACTACCGCTACACTGCATCTCAAACCTTCCACTTGGGGTAACCAACGAGGGGCGAGAAGCCATCAGTTACTAAGATGACAACTAGTAGGAAGTAAAGATAACAACCTCACAAGCAAGCTATATAAGATAAACAAGTAAAGCTTGCATAAGTAAAGGTAAGAAATAACCACAAGTGGAACCGGTGAAGACGAGGATGTGTTGCCGAAGTTCCTTCCCTTTGAGGGGAAGTACGTCTCCGTTGGAGCGATGTGGAGGCACAATGCTCCCCAAGAAGCCACTAGGGCCACCGTATTCTCCTCACGCCCTCACACAATGCAAGGTGCCGTGATTCCACTAGTGGTGCCCTTGAAGGCGGCAACCGAACCTTTACAAACAAGGTTGGGGCTATCTCCACAACCGAATTGGAGGCTCCCAACGACACCACGAAGCTTCACCACAATGGAATATGGCTTCGAGGTGACCTCAACCGTCTAGGGTGCTCAAACACCCAAGAGTAACAAGATCCGCAAGGATTAGTGGGGGGAATCAAATATCTCTTGGTGGAAGTGTAGATCGATGCCTCCTCAAGCTCTCCCGAGGAAATCAACAAGTTTGATTAGCTAGGGAGAGAGATCGGGTGGAAATGGAGCTTTGGGGTGGAAGAGGTGAGTCTTCTTGGGGAAGAAGACTCCCTATATATAGTGGGAGAGCAAATCCAACCGTTATCCCACATTTCTGCCCGCAGAGCGCGGTACTACCGCACGTAAGTTGCGGTACTACCGCTTGGCGAGCGGTACTACCGCTCTGGGTGCGGTACTACTACTGGAGCAGTACTAGCCAGAATGCACTCTGTTGCGAAGGCATACAGGCGGTAGTACTGCCTGAGCGGTACTACCGCTCGTCCTTGCGGTACTATCGCAAGGCAGAGAGAAGCAGGCTGAGGACAAGCACAGATGAAATAAAATACATCTGTAGCTACATCCGCAGAAATACGGTAGTAGCAAAACACGACACGGTACTACCGCTTGACTCAAGCGGTACTACCGCGTAGGATGCGGAAGTAAAAAATTACTTCCGCACCTACTTCCGTACTTGGTGCAGTGCCGGGCCAGATACACGGTACTACCGTCCTAGAGCCGCGGTACTACCGCTGATACGGTACTACCGTGCCCAGAGGCGGTACTACCGTGTGGCTGTGCGGTACTACCGCTTACATGAGAGGTATTACCGCTTGGCAGGCAGATGTACTAGTAGGAAGCCATGGTTTGCATATACGATAAGAAACGGCCGGAGCTCCAGAGAAGCAAAGGAAAGGTGATGTGAGAGTAAGATGTGTACATTTTGATTCCTCCCAAACCTTTCCGAAGCGGACCCCCTCTTAATAGTACGGCTTTCCTATTACTCAAAGCCACCGAAAGGGAGCAAAAAGAAAACACCGTCTTCCAAGGAATCCGAGGGGCTCACAATTGTCTTGCGCCTAGGTGAGATATATCTCAAAGAGCTTAGAGCACACGATTAGTCCGCAAATGCATTGTCATCAATCACCAAAACTACTTAGGGAGAAATATGCCCTTACAGATCACAATAGCACAATATACAAAGTCATTTTCCATGGACAGATTGAACAAACACAATGCTTAGATTGCAATTCCAGTGGATGTTGGCTATCACTTAGAATGACTTGACATCAAAAAAGACACGCACACTTTCATACTTGATTCTATAAGAAGAAATGAACCTATGCTGACCCACCAGTTGTTGCCTCCTTGATGTCTCCCTCACCTCGCCTTCCTACGTAGTTGTCCATTTGTAGTTCATTTTACCATATTATTATAGGGGAACTATAATATATATGCATAGTAACCTTGAGCAAAAAACCAAAATGATGGATTGGAAGTGGGTATTTTATATACAACCCATGATGATATTTCCAAGCCTACTCTTTGTCAAACAACAATTTACTTGAAATCCCCACCACTTCCTCGAGCCCTCTTTAGTGATCAGAAAAAAGATGAGCACGCCACCAGCTCGCCATCTCGCCTTCGGCGCCCACCTGCACCGCTAGCCGTCCCCGATGACCCCTCCCCTCCGCACCCTCTCCACCGGCCGCGTCAAGCGCTCCTCCCCCACCGCGCCTCCCCTCGAGCCCGGGGACGAGGGCCTCATGCGTGACCTCTTCGTTCTCTCCCGCCCTCCCCTCTGTGTGGTGTGCTTTGCTTCGCGGGGGTATATCGTCACCTCGTATGCAACAGTGTTCGACTAGCCTCTACTGCGGACTCTGATCTAAATTTGGATGCCGTTTTCGTGGATGTTCAAGAGGCGGCTAGGGTCGTTGGGCTGCTGCGGAACGGACGTCTGTCCAACCTCATCGGATGCTGCTGCAAGGGCGTCGAGCGACTGCTCGTTGCTGAGTTCATGCCGCATGATACCTTGGCAATTGTGATTCGTAGTGTGGTTAGGGTTTGTTAAGTTTACTAGCTTGTTCTGATATAATGAAGTACTCCTACTTATTAAACTTGCATGTCCATTTCCTTGTTTTTGTGCATATCATATTTTAGGGGCCTCCAATTTAATTTGACTAATTATTCTAAATAGACAATACAAGCTTTCATGATATCCAATCTGTTAAAACTTTGTTAAATCTAAGTTTCTGTATTAAAATTATTAGGAAATATGCCCATGCGTTTGCAACGGGAGAAAAACAATCAGATTATGCAGATGAGGTAGAGATAGAAAAAAAGTCTGAATCAAATGTCAGGATGAGATATGGACTTTTAAAATATCATTTCATAAACTATGCCTGAATGTCATGCTGAGATAAGGGAGTTTTAAAAATTTATTTTGAAAAATAAAAATGTGTTGGCCTCATAACGAATTGATTTCCTAAGGCACAACAATAAAATATTTTTTGGCTGAGCAAACTGCGTTGATGGACCATGCCTGAGCTAGACTGACGAATGATGTGTCTAGCCTTGGCTTAGCGTAGCGGTGGTTTCCATAACCAATAAAACTGTGGTACCGGAATAAACATAGTTGTGTATGGACGCAAATTAACATTTAGTCATTTTTATATATTTTACAAATACAAATCCATAGGAAGTTGTGTGATTTTTTTGGGCTTAGCGCTGCTCAGAACATGAAACCTTTTTCTAACCCATCGTGCGAGGACTAAGTAAAATCGTAAAAACTGCCTCTACAGATCCGCTAATAAAACCTCTACATAAGTGACATTTTTTTGTTATTTATGGAACAGTTTCAATTTTTTTGAATATTTCAGAAAACAGTCATGGACATTTTTTAAATTATAGAATATCTTTTGTATACAGGATAATTTTTAAAAAAATCATGAACATCTTTTTTTGAGAAAGATTTTTTGAAATTATGATTTTTTAATAATATGTGAACAGTTTTTTTGAAATCACAAACATTTTATGATTTGTTGATATTTTTTTTTTAAACTTGCAACTTTTATAAATTTACATTGTTTAGGAAAAATCCGGAATTAATCGAAATAATGAAAAAACAAAAATGATAAAAAGGTAAAAAATGAAATAAAAAATAGGGGCGTCACGGCTAGGAAATGGACTGGCCCATTACCGCATGTGGGGAGTAGGAGGCGAGAAAGGGGGAAAAGAAAAAGGAAAGGGGCGGAAGCAGGGATCGAACCCTGCTCTCCCATGGGGACAACAGGGACCTTGGGAACGTATCTGGCGCAACAAGGCAATTGGTGCTACCGGTGCACCGGACCCCGTTGCAGCTTAAAAAATGTTTAAAAAATTCAGAAAAAATTAGTGTATCGATACAACATCAATGTATGTTGTCACAAAAATTCAAATCAAAATTCAAAACAATGGTCAAGATACAAAAACGACATATTTGACGTCAATGTGCTAATGGGCCAAAACTAAAGCCCAACTTGTATGATGTACTATTCATTGTCCATTTTTTATTTTTGTATCTCGAGCAATGTTTCGAATATTGATCTAAATTTTTGTGACAACATACATTCATATTGTGTCAATGCACTAATTTGTTTCCAGATTTTTTCCAAACATTTTTGAATGCGCAACGGGCGACCGGTGCACCGGTAGCACAAATTGCCCCGTGCACCAGATACACCCCCCACGGACCTTAACCACTATGCTGCGTCCATACTCGTGCCATATGAGTGTATCATGGTAGAAGTACCGCACCGGGCGGTCCTTTTACAAAAACGAATCTTATTTTCCACTTATAAGTGGCATGGTGGGTAATTATTGACAACTTTTAGAGCAATTTTTATGACGGACGACCAGAAGAAATAACTTCTTTATTAGTAGGTAGAGATATGTTGATTCTTAGTTTTTTCTTCTTATTTGAGATTGAAGTTGGTGAACCATTCATGTTCAAAGCTTAGTTTAGTCTGATGTTGTTCAGGAACTTCAGCTTTATTTATTAATATGATGGTCTTCATGTTAAAGAACTTAGCTCAACCTAATAACATGTAGGGACTGCAAGTTTGTTTGTTAATATAATGGTGGAATCGTATATATCTCTATGGTGTAGTTATTAGTCAAGTGTGTGTAACTTGCTGATAATTCTATTATGTCATGAGCTAAACTGCTGACTTGGTCTTCCATTTTATGAATGAGCAGTGCGCCCAACTGTTGTGAAGTCTGAATATTGGAAAACGGTTGTCCATCAGTTGGGCTATTTATTTTCTGCTTGGTTTTGTCAAATACAGTTTGCTAAGTTGGATCCTTCAATTTGGTTTATAACAGTCCTAACTCTTTTTCTTTTTTGTCTATGCAGGTGTTTGCCTTACAGTCAAGGTATTTTCCATCATTATACTACACAAACAAACACATTGGTCTAACTAAGAAGTTCGTTACTGATACAAACTTTTCACAGAGGCCGTATCTTTTTTATTGGTCAGATTGGAATTGGACTGAAAATAATTATGCGGGTTCTCTAGTTTAATTCTTTCTAAAATTTGAACCCTGATATTGATTGTATTTACGATACTATCGCTTTTAGCAATTATGTTCATTCACTCTCGTCTTGATATTCCAAGTACTTAAAAGGGGTAGAAAGCTAAAAAACAAGCATAAACCATCAGGTGCTTTAGAAGTTTCCTTTTCTGTAGTACCTAGAAAATATGTTTCCCATTTTAGAGAACACTACTACTATCTAAACACTTGAAAAATTGTTTTTGTAGCCTGCCTGTTGTCATTACAACCACACAAGGGCAATGCTTCATTACCCTACTTCATACAAGTTCCATTTGTTGTCTTCTGCTGCTTAGATTTTTGTATTACTGAGCTACTGATTTATCGACAAGGAATTAATGAATTGAAAGGATATTTCTCCAAAGATGTCAGCTAGGCATTAATTACCGCATTATTTGCTTCATCTAAGTGTTTGCTTCATCTAAGTGTTGTTTTTCAACAATTTCTTTGGTTGTCCATATTGATTCCGATTTTAGAGGGCACATATGTTTTGGTAGGAACTGTATTGTTCCTACGTTTTCCTGATATATACTGATTGATGAAGTAACTATTGTTCCAGATTATGAAACCCTATTTAATAGATTGATCGATAGTTGTCTTGTACATGGTTACATAGCAAGCATATGTGTTACCAGCCCATCTATTACTCATAGATTCACAATAATCTGCTTCTTCTAAGTATTGGCCGTCAATAAGTTGCTGCTGATATTACTACCAGATCATTAAACCATATATTGGGCTATCAAACAGCAAGCGAGCTAGGAAACAGACTGTGCGGTGCTCGCAAAGGTTTATTTGGAAAACGCAAACACGACTATGAAGAGTAAAGATGTATTTTAAAAAACAGTACCTTTTCAATACTTTTGATATACTCTGATCTAAGACCTGCCTTTGGCATTTTTACGGGTTAGGTTCAGATGGATCACCAGGTTTGACACAACAGCCATTTGATATATCTTCCAAGATACAATTAGTTGTGTCCTTTTTGTAACTACAGTATATATTGAGCACTCTTAGTCCTATGTGTTTGACTCTATGGACTTTTAAGCTTGTTATGCAAGTGACATGTCTTATTTGCTTTCACTTATTCTGATATTTCAGTCGTAGTATATAGTAGTTGGTCTACTCTATGCAACCCTTTTTCACTTATTCTTCCAGCAAACATTTATGTTTTTGTGCCTGTCGTTTGTAAGCTCATAAGGACAGTGAAGCAAATCCGTGCTGCCTATTTTATGTTCTGATTTTTGGTAAGGTTTACGTGTATGACTCTGATTACGAAAGGCAGGAGGCCCATATATAGATAGAGTCCACAAGCCAAATGTTTCCCATGCATCAATCCTACCTTTTAAGATCCCCTACTCCAAATTGAACATGTTTTTTGGCTAGTTTCTGAACATTTTTTTAAAATCACAAATGAGTTCTAAAATCCCAAATTTAACTTAGCATTATCGCTTGACCAATTTTTTTTTTGAAATCACGAATCTAGTAACATATTCACTTAGGCTAACTCTAAGAGTATCTACAACCAGACTTACAAAATCTAACCCCTAAACGTCCACAGACGCAACGGGTCAATGACCGAGCGTATCCATTTTGAGCCCTTAGGCCAACTCCACCGCACGACCCCAAATCGTCCGGGTCTGTCCGTTTGAGGTAAACCGGAAAAATCAGACGTCCCAACGCGCGACCCCATCCTAAAAAAAATGTTCGTTTCTGGTCCGCCTCGACCCATCCTCGAAGCAAATTTGGTCTAGGTTTGCGTCTGGAACAGACATGGGCGGACGAATCTTGGGTCCTCCTCGTCCGGGCCATGTCCTCTACATGTGAGGCTTGACCCACCCGTCATCCTCTCTCACAACTTTTTCTACTCTCTCCCCCTGCTCCACACACACCACACATGCCGGTGCACGCCACCTCCACCTACTACATGCACCGCTGCCGCACGGAGTAGCTGCCGGCGAGGGGCCACGCATGGGCGCGGCTGCCGGCGCGCACTCGGGCGAGGCGGGGCCGCGAGCAGGCGGGCACACGGGGCGGGGCGCGGCCGAGCTTGAAGCGGGCGGAGCGGGGCGCGACCGTGCGCGGGGCGGGGCGGCGAGGGCGCGGACGAGGGCGCGTTCAGGGCGGGGAGCGATGGGCGGGCGAGCGGGCGTGCACGTTGGCGTGGCGGGCGAGCACGGGCGCGGTGGCAGGGCGAGCGGGCCTGGCGGGCAGGCGGGTGCGTGGGCGGGCGCCACGGATGGGCGCACCCGCGGGCACGATGGCCGGGCGAGCGGGGGCGCACGCGGGCATGGCTTTCGTCCGTTTGGGCCGGGCGTTCACGCGGGCGGCGTGCTGGCCGCGGCGAGCGGGCGCGCTGGCTACGGCGAGCAGAAGGGTGTGACGAGGCGGCGGCGAGCGCGGCAGGCAGGCGGGAAGCGAGCAGGTGGCAGCGCGCGGGCGGGAAGCGGGTGCGGCGAGGCGATGGCGCGCAGTCGGCGGCGCAAGCGCAGCCGTGGCGAGCGGCGAGGCAGAGCATGAGCTAGTGTGGCTGCAGGGCGACCGTAGAGGCAAGCACACCCGGGAGACACACGCGGACGTTTTGGGGTGGTTGGCCGCGCTGGGCGCGTCCCTTTGGGGCCGGACACAAATGTCCGTTTTTCCACCCATCGCCACCCCAAACGGACGAAATCCGGACAAAACGGACGTCTTTGGGGTCGTGCGGTGGAGTTGGCCTTAGAGCAACTCCAACGTGCCGACCCAAACATATGGCTATTTTGTCCGCTTTTCATTCGTTTGGGTCGGCCGCCGGCTCGGTGTCAGTCCAGTTTTCCTTTTGGGTCGCATGTGCGTCCAATGCAAGCGACCCATTTCATGTATGCGTGCAAATTTAAGAGGCCCACGACCAGAGATCATGGCAGCGGCCATGTCACCGCCCAAAGTTCATGTAGGCACCATGCCAGCAGTCGGCATACAATGCCAGCCTCCATAAAGAGCATCACACGGCCTTGCTGGTGTGTTTACCAGCGGCGGGCACACATGCCATCACACAAAAGGTCGGGAGTTTGACCACGCCATCTCGGTCGTGGTCATGCGTGCACACTTGTTGGCATACAAAAAAGTATGGCGCCTGCCGCCATAGATCCCTCATCGTCGAACTTGAGCATGTCGGCCTGCATCTTCTCGAACCATGGCCTCTTCCTCGGCGACACGGTGTTGAGGTCCACCTTCATGATCTCCACTCCCGTCATCATGCTAGCGAGAGCTACTTCTTTCGCCTTGGTCTTGGCATTGGCGGCCTTTATCTCGAGCATCCTCGCTTGCTTCTCCGCGGCCATCTCAAGCATCCTCGCTTGCTTCTCCGCCTCCATCTCAAACCTCCTTCTTTGGATATCAATGATGACGTTCATTTCCTCTTCCTTGTCTTGCCGACGCTTCTCCTCCCTTGAGTCCTTCTTGGTCATCACGCCCTCCACGGTAGCGATCAAGGCGTTGGACGTGCCATCCCGCTTGTCCTCCTTCTTGGAGTTGGTCTTCCCCCGCGGCCGTGGCTTCTCGCCCTTCCCAACCCCTTCCACGACTTTCTTCCCCCCCACGCACCATGATGGCGGTATATTGCGCCTTGAACTTCTCCTCTCCATTGATGACCCTCCAACAGTGGGATAGGTTAAAGGACTTGCCATCATGTTGGACCTGGAAAGCCTACAAAGCTTGGAACGTATAATGCCGAGGATGTGACTATGTCTCCTACGTGTCGAGGCACGACTTAGAGACGTAAGCACATTCTGGAATGATCCCAAGCGTGGTATCTTTGCACATCTCATGTAAAAGTTCAGGGGTGAAAGTGTAAAAGATAGTTGGCTTACACTCGCCACGTCACACAATAAATACAGTAACATACATTCATCCAAATAACACAGGGTCCGACTACGGACGAAATCCAAACGAGAAAAGATACCACAAACACACGCCCGGATCACTCCTAGTAGGAACCACTACTGATCGTTGGGATACGATGCATAGTAACGACCACGCTCCTCATCGAACTCCCAGTGGAGTTCTGATCCATCTCCTGCATTGTTCTCGGCGGTACCTGCACTTGGTGTGTGTTGTAATCCGTGAGCCACAAGGACCCAACAATCCCATTCCCGGGTACCAAAACTAACAAAGCCTTAGGTGTGGAAGGGTCTTAAAGAGTTTGCAGCAAGCACTAAGAAACTAGCTCACGAGTTCAGAGCGAGATGAGAACATGTGCCAACGATCGCCAAGTGATCACTAAGTGATCCTAGCTACTCACGGTCAATCATAACCCCACCGTGTTCACTTCCCGAAGCCCTTCAGAAAGAGACCATCACTGTTACTCACACAGGTAGTGTATTCTTTGGATATGGTGTCAAGTTATCTACAATCGGATATTAATGCTACCTCTTAAGCTTGCGTTGTATTCCCTCGAAGAGGAAAGGGAGATGTAGCACAGTAGCGTAAGTATTTCCCTCAGTTTTTGAGAACCAAGGTATCAATCCAGTAGGAGACCCTACGCCAGTCCCTCGCACCTGCACAAACAAATAAGAACTTCGCAGCCAACGCGGTAAGGGGTTGTCAATCCCTTTACGGTCACTTACGATAGTGAGATCTGATAGAGACGATAATTACATTTTTGGTATTTTTGGTATAGAAACAGAAAGTAAAGAAAGCAAATAAACAATGGGGATAGAAATTGGCTAGTTGACGGGAAAGTAATATGATAAAGATAGACCCGGGGGCCATAGTTTTCTCTAGTGGCTTCTCTCATGATAGCGATATTCTATGGTGGGTAAACAAATTACTGTCGAGCAATTGATATAAAAGCGAATAATTATGAGACCATCTAGGCATGATCATTGTATATAGGCATCACGTTCGAGACAAGTAGATCGACTCCTGCCTGCATCTACTACTATTACTCCACACATCGACCGCTATCCAGCATGCATCTAGTGTATTGAGTTCATACGAACAGAGTAACGCCTTAAGCAAGATGACATGATGTAGAGGGATAAACTCAAGCAATATGATGAAAACCCCATCTTTTTATCCTCGATGGCAACAATACAATACATGCCTTGCTGGACCTACTGTCACTGGGAAAGGACACCGCAAGATTGAACCCAAAGCCAAGCACTTCTCCCATTGCAAGAACTATAGATCTAGTAGGCTTAACCAAACCAATAATTCGAAGAGACTTGCATGGATATTATGAGCACACATAAAAAGTTCAGAGAAGACCCAAATATCTTTCATAGATAACCTTGATCATAAACTCACAATTCATCGGATCTCGACAAACACACCGCAAAAAGAGATTACATCGAATAGATCTCCTCGAAGACCGAGGAGAACTTTGTATTGAGATCCAGAGAGAGAGAAGAAGCCATCTAGGTACTAGCTATGGACCCGAAGGTCTGAGGTAAACTACTCACAACTCATGGTGAGGGCGATGATGATGATGATGAAGGCCTCCGTGATGGATTCACCTCCCGGAACAGGCTCCAAGATGGGATCTCCACGGGAACAGAAGCTACGATAGTGGAATTAGGGTTTTCTCTCTGCGTATGGAGTTTCTGGGGTATGTAGGTATATATAGGAAGAAGGAGGGCACCGGGGGCCGTGTGGGCCAGCCTCGAGGCAGGGGGCGCGCCCTGGAAAGGGGGGCGCGCCCCCACCCTCGAGGGCTGGCCCTATGTCCCCTGACTTGGCCCCGAAGACTCCCGAGCGTGATTTCCTCCAAAAATATATCTCGCGAAGGTTTCATTCCATTTGGACTCCGTTTGATATTCCTTTTCTGCAAAACCCTGAAATAGGCAAAAAACAGCAATCTGGACTGGGCCTTTGGGTTAGTAGGTTAGTCCCAAAAATGATATAAAAGTGAATGATAAAGCCCATTAAACATCCAAGATTTCATAAACAATAGCATTGAACAATAAAAAATTATAGATACCATGGTGACGTATCAAGCATCCCCAAGCTTAATTCCTGCTCGTCCTCGAGTAGGTAAATGATAAAGAAAGAACTTTTGATGTGGAATTCTAACCAATATAATTTTTCAATGTAATTCTCTTAATTGTGGTATGAATTTTCAAATCTGAAAGATTCTAGACAAAATTCTATATTGACATAAGCAATAACAATAGTTCAAGCAATACTAACAAAGCAATCACGCCTTCTCAAAACACTGTGGCTAAAGAAAGTTATCCCTACAAAATCATATAGTGTTGGCTATGCTCCCTTGTTATCACACTAAATATTCATATCATGCACAACCCCGATTTCAGCCAAGCATTTGTTTTCATGCTCTATCTTTTCAAACCTTTCAACTTTCACGCAATACATGAGCGTGAGCCATGGATATAGCACTATGGGTGGAATAGAGGTGGTTGTGGAGAAGACAAAAAGAGGGAGATAGTCTCACATCGACTAGGCGTATCAACGGGCTATGGAGATACCCATCAATAGATATCAATGTGAGTGAGTAGGGATTTCCATGCAACGGATGCACTAGAGCTAAATATGAATGAAAGCTCAACAAAAGTAACTGGTGGGTGTGCATCCAACTTGCTTGCTCACGAAGACCTAGGGCATTTGAGGAAGCCCATCGTTGGAATATACAAGCCAAGTTCTATAATGAAAATTCCCACTAGTATATGAAAGTGACTAAGCATGAATGAAGAACATGGTGCTACTTTGAAGCACTAGTGTGGAAAAAGATAGTAGCAATTGTCCCTCTTTTTTTTGGGCCTTTCTTTTTTCCTTTGGCCTTTCCTTTTTTTTGCGGAGGGGCTTTATAGATTCAGCCTTTCCTCCCATGGGACAATGCTCTAATTATGATGATCATCACACTTTCATTACAACATGAGATTACAACTTGATACTAAATAACAAAGCATATCTCTATGTGAATGCCTCCGGCGGTGTACCGGTATGTGCAATGAAACAAGAGTGACATGTATGAAAAGATTATGCATGGTGGCCTTGCCACGAATACGATGTCAACTACATGATCATGCATGGCAATATGACAATATGATGCGTGTCATATAAACAGAATGGTGGAAAGTTGCATGGCAATATATCTCGGAATGGCTATGGAGATGCCATGATAGGTAGGTATGGTGGCTGTTTTGAGGAACAATATGGTGGCTCTTTTGAGGAAGGATATATAGTGGGTTTATGGCACCGACGAAAGTTGCGCGGTACAAGAGAGGCTAGAAATGGTGGAAGGGTGAGAGTGCGTATAATCCATGGACTCAACATTAGTCATAAGAACTCATATACTTATTATAAAAATTGACGAGTCATCAAAACAAAGCAATCAACGCATGCCCCTAGGGGGGAGGTTGGTAGGAGTTAACCATCGCACACCCTCGACCTCCACACAAAGGTTGACACTCTACAAATACCTCATGCCTTAACTTAGTCACACAACGGTTCACCATACGTGCATGCTACGGGAATCACTAACCTTAACACAAATATTTCTCAATTTCATAATCGCTCCACTAGCATGACTTTAATATCACTATCCTCATGTCTCAAAACAATTATCAAGCATCCAACATCTCTTTCTATTCAATGCACTTGATGTGAATTTTTTTACTACATTGACATTGGATGTTTATCATGTGAAGACTAGTTTCTTTAGCCTAAACACTTTACCATGCTGTTTTAATAGACTCTCAAATAGATATAAGTGAAGCATGAGAGTTCAACAATTTCTACAAAATATTACCACCAGCATGCTCTAAAAGATATAAGTGAAGCACGAGAGCAAAAACTATTCAACTCAAAAGATATAAGTGAAGCACATAGAGTGTTCTAACAATTTCTAGGACATATTTAACTCTCTCAAATAGGTGTGTCCAGCAAGGATGATTGTGACAAACTAACAAGCAAATACTCAAATTATACAAGACGCTCCAAGCAAAACACATAACATGTTGCGAATAAAAATATAGCTCCAAGTATAGTTACCGATGGATGAAGACGAAAGAGGGGATGCCTTCCCGGGGCATCCCCAAGCTTAGGCTTTTTGATTATCTTGAATTTACTTGGGGTGCCATGGGCATCCCCAAGGTTAGGCCTTTGCTACTCCTTGTTCCATAGTCCATCAAAGCAATACTCAAAACTTGAAAACTTCACAACACAAAACTTAGACAAAAATTCTCGTGAGCTCCGTTAGTAAGAGAAAGCAAACCACCACTCAAAGGTACATCAAGGAATTAATTCTTTGTTTATATTGGTGTTAAAAATACTGTACTCCAAGTTCTCTATGGTTCATATCCTCCAATATTACTCATAGATGCATCGGAATAAGCAAACAACACACGAAAAACAGAATCTATCAAAAACAGAACATTCTGTAGTAATCTGCTGGGTTAGCCTACTTCTAGAACTCGAAAAATTTCAAACTAAATTGGTAAATTTGCGAAATTTGTATACCAATCATCAGCAAAAAGAATCAACTAAAAATCACGCTCCAGTAAAATCTGAAGACTACTTTAGCTAGCGTTAACGATTCTGTTTTTCACAGCAAGATCATATAAACTTCACACAAGTCTTACCAAAAGTTCTACTTGGCACAAACACTAAACAAAACATGAAAACACATCTAATCATAGGATAGATGCAATATTTATTCCCTAACAGCAACAAAAACAAAAAAGATAAAATTGGGTTGCCTCCCAACAAGCTCTTTCTTTATAGTCATTAAGATAGGCTTGATAATTCAATGATGCTCACATGAAAGATGAGAATTGTAGCACAAAGAGAGCATCATAAATCATGTGAAAATCACATCTAAGTCTAACATACTTCCTATGCATAGGCATCTAATAGGAAAACAAATTACCAAGACAAGCAAGATCTAGTATATGCAAGGAAGGAGAAAGAAACAATAGCAATCTCAACATAACGAGAGGTAATTTAGTAACATGAAAATTTCTACAACCATATCTGCCTCTCTCATAATAATTGCATGTAGGATCATGATAAAATTCAACAAAAGAGCTATCACATAACATATTCTCAACACGATCCGCATGCAGGCAAAGTTGACACTCTTCCAAAATAGTGGGATTAACATTAACTAAGGTCATGACCTCTCCAAACCCACTTTTATCAAAAGTTTCATAAGACTGAACATTCTCCAAGTATGTGGGATCTAAAGTTGACACTCTTCCAAACCCACTTTCAATATTAATGCAAACATTATTATCAATCTCATATATATCATGGGGATTAAATAAATTTTCAAGATCGTAAGAAGAATCATGTAATGCCCAGGATGGGACTATACCTCCTACGTGTCGAGGCACGACTTAAAGGTATAAGCCCATTCTGGAATGATCTCAAGTTTGGTATCTTTGCATGACTCATGTAAAAGAGGGATTAAATTGCAAAAGGAGATAGTTGGCTTACACTCGCCACTTCGCACAATACAGTACATAAGCAAAACATCATTCAAAACATCACAACCCGACTACGGGCGAAGATCCAAAAGAAACATACCAAAAACAACATAAAGCCACAGGTCTAGATCGAATCCTAGTAGAAACCACTACTGATCGTCGAAAACGTCACAAGCATACGGCCACTCTCTTCATCGAGCTCCCAGCGAAGCTCTGAACCAGCTCCTGCTTCATACTCGGCTGAACCTGCATCTGGTGTTGTAGTATCTGTGAGCCACGAGGACTCAGCAATCCCATAACCATGGGTATCAAGACTATCAAAGCTTTGTGGGTAGGAAGAGGTAAAGTGGTGAGGTTGCAGCAGCGGCTAAGCATAATATGGTGGCTAACTTACGAGTACCAGAATAAGAAGAGCATCTACGCAAACGGTCGCAAACTAGTAGTGATCGCTAAAGATCATGAGCTACATACGAATCAAACATAACCCCACCGTGTTCTCTTCTCAAAGTGAAGAGAGACGGTCACGGTTACTCACACAGTTGTGTGTTTTACTTCGGATCCTCTGTCAAGTTTTCTACAACCGGACATTAACAAATTCCAATCTGCCATATAACCGCGGGCACGGCTTTCGAAAGATAATAACCCTGCAGGGGTGTCCCAACTTAGCCCATCACAAGCTCTCACGATTAGCTGAAGCGATAAATATAATATCATCACTCCTTATCTTAGGGAAATCCGATCAGGCTCGGCATCCCGGTGCACAAGACATTTCGACAATGGTAAAACAAGTCCAGCAAGACCTCCCGGCGTGCCGACACCATGATAGTAGCCGCGCGTATCTCGTCTCAGGCCACGACCGGATGGGACATCCTACAGGACCCAAACCTCGAGTTTCCCCGTGGTGGTTCCCGCAGTCTGCCCGTTTGGGACCAACACCATCAGCACTGGCCCCCCCTGTTATGTAGAATTAAGAACCCGGGGACATGACCCCCTATGCAATTAATTAATTATTTAAGTTGTTATTATGAGCAAATTAAATCCAATGTTAGGCCTTGCTGGAGGAGTTTTATTCAAAATCGAACTGTCAAGGGGTCCCCATCCACCCATCGTGTAAGGAACGCAAAATCAAGGAACATAATGCCGGTTTATCGGCGCCTAAGGCGGCATGAGTGGAACAAAACACCGAGCAAAAGGCCAAGCCTTCCACCCATGCCCAGTATATAGGTGTGTTAATAATAATTATAGATATTGTGATATTCCAACAACAAGTTCCCTCCTGGAACGATCTTCATCTTCACCTGCAACTAACAACGCTATAAGAGGGGCTGAGCAAGCGGGTAACATAGCCAAACAGTGGTTTTGCTAGGAAGGTTTCAAGGTTAGAGGTTTCATGGCAACAAGGAGAGGCTGACATAAAAGATGGGAAGCGCGACATGTAACGATAGCATCGAGAGAACTAAGCATGGCAATGCTAGTAAAGGTATCCAAGGGTATGATCATCTTGCCTGGGATTCCGCAAGGAAGAAGAACGGTTCCATGAAGTAGACAGAGCAACATAGTCAAGCGAATCCTCACAACACCGGAACGAAACCGAAGCTAACAAGAGAAGCAACCGGAAAGAAGCAAACAACACGGTAAACACACAATCATAAGCATGGCATACGATGCACATCCAAGTATGATGCATGTCCGGTTTAATTATGCATGGCATGGCAATGTGCACAAACAAAACTACAAGTTAAGTGGAGCTCAATTTGCAACGAGTTGCATATTGACGAAACACCACATTTTATTTATTTAGTTGACTCTCGTTTATTTACAAGACAAGATTAAATGTTTGTTAACATAGCAAGAGGTGAAACAAAAGTAAACTACCTATCTAGGCAATTTAAATGAGGCCGGAAAATCAACAACAATTCCGGAAAATCTCCATGAGCATGTTTAGTAATATTAAGCAAACAACAATTCACACATTTAAATGTTGTTAACATGATGCGGATGACATGATCAAGTTTTATGCAAGTTTATTAAAAGGGAACATGAAGAGATAAGAAGATGATAAGGAGTATTTGTCACCGTGGTCGAAAGAAAAGGTGCCATGGCAACGATCCGAAAATGATGCAACAGCAACATCTCGGTTCCGGTAACTCGTTGAGAGACCGGTGCAAAAGATGACGGAGAGCGTGTCAAGCAAGAAGAAAGGTGGGGTGATCCCGTCACCGGGTTCCCACGGGTCGGCGACGAGGCAACCGAGGAGCATGACGAAAGACGATTCGGGCACAACGGGCACGGAGCACACAAGTAGAGCATCTCATACAACACAACAAGCAAACGTTCTCGGGTCATCGTCTCGGGGTTATACCTTCGAAGCGTTCGTTCTCGGAGCGGTTCGAGTTCGTAGTGGAAGTAGTCGTACACGGGTCGTAGAGGAAGTAGCCGTACACGGGGTCGCCAACGAGTAGTCGTTCCGTTCGTAGAGGTACTTGAGGGTCTCGGCGACGGTAGTTGTTCACGTTCGTAGAGGTACACATTCCGTAGATGTTCGTGTCGCGAGAAGAGGTACTTGGCGCATTCGGTAGTCGTGGTACTTGGGGTCTTCGGACTTGCCGGTCTCGTTTTGCGACGGTAGTCGAACTTGGCAAGCGATGGTCGTCGTGGTACTTGGCCAAACCACGTAGTAGTACAAACGTTGATGTAGTGGTACACACGAAGGTGATCGAACTCAATGCTTCCGGGTCTTGGCGAAACAACAGCAGCACAAAGCGAAGCAGGGCTCGGCGACCTGGTTTCTCACCGAGGAGAAACGACACCGGATAGGAAGAGCCTCATGGGGCCGGGCTGAAGATGCACAGCAACAACAGTTTCGAGCTCCCTGGGACGATGCAGAGGAGGGAAATAGTGGGTCGGCGAGGGGGTCCTGGCGGACACCGGAGGGAGGCGCTGGCGGCCTTGGACGAGGAGGACGGGGCGCCCTGGACAAGGTTGGCGCAGGGCCGGCTGCTTGCGCTGGCGGAGGGGAGGAACGGCGCTGGAGGCGCAGCTCCTGGCCGGCATCTGCGGGGAGGGAGGCCGAGCGCGTCGGGGCTCTTGCTGGCCGGAGGGAGGCGAGGCGCTGCGCGGAAGGGCTTCTGGCCGGAGGCAGCAGGGGCGGCTTTGGGAGGCCGGAGCAGAAGCGGGAGATGGAGGGGCTGGGGCGTCGACTGCTCGGGGCGGCCGGCTCGCGGGCGCCAGGCACGGCTAGAGGACGGGAGATCGAGGGGAATCGGGGCGCTGGGCGTCGAGCAGGGGGATCGAGGGAGCGAGGCTCGGCTGCGAGAGAGCGAGAGGGTCGCGGTGCTGTCGGGCGCTGGGAGTGAGGGAGCTCGAGGGAGAGCGATGGGGATCGGGACGAGAGGGGAACGAGGCTAGCGGCGCTCTGTGAGGACGAGGGGAGGACGAGAGGGATGAGCGGCGCTGCGAGGGAGGATCGAGCGATGCGGCTAGGTTAGGCCGCCGGTGGAGCGAATTGGGCCACGGGAGGAGTAGATGGGCCGGCTGGGGGGAGAAGTGGCCGACTGGGCCTAGGAGGGATGGAGGCTGAGAGTGATTGGCCTGGGAGTGTTTGCTAGGAGGCCCAAGCTGGGATGCTGGATCTCTCTCTCCATATATTTTTTACCAGAAAAATAAATTGAGAGAAGAAAAGAATGAGGAGGGGGGTTAGGGAAAAAGTTAGCACATGGGACTATTTTTCTCGGGCATCATAAAATGAGCACGGTCCGAGAAAAATAGAAAAGGCATGATCGAGATATAATTCAAACTTATTTGAATTTAATCAAATGGGTTTTAACTAAGACTTGATTTTTGAAGGGTCCAAAAATGTTCGGATTTTTGGAGGAGCCTCGATAAAATGGATAAGAATTGTTGGCAAGGTTTAGAGGCAAGGAATTGGGAAAGAAAAGGCATGGGGAAAATTATGCAAGTGTGTTGGGTTTATTCCAACAAATGGAATAATTTAATAATATAGCTCCCTAAATATTGAGAGGCTTTTATATGTTATAAAGAGAAGTCATCCTTCCCTCGATTTAAATGGACGGAAGGTCCACACGATTTTTTTAAGTTGAGATGCAAAGATTAATGAGATGATGGCATGATGACATGATGCAATGCAAAATAAAAAACACAAGCACAAAAGAAACACACGGAAGGACCCGGAACAACTGGAATCTTCTGGAATCTTCTGGGACGTCGGTCTTCGGGCGTCACAATTCTCCCACACTAACAGAGGATCTCGACCCGAGATCCTAGAGATAGCACCGGATAAAAATGAAAAAGAAGAGGTAAAACAAAGTCGCTTCTTTGACAGACGAGTGAAACCAAAGAACCTTGAGAGGTTGAACAATCTTGAAGGAAAAAAAAACAACAGAGATGAACGAAGTTAAGAGCACTCCGGTAAAAAGGAGGAACAAGGAACATTACGAGAACCTTGTAGATTGAAAGACATGAAACAAGAGCTTACGAACCAAAAGAATATGAAACAGCAATGGTATAGCCAAGGAATAAGAATGACAGAATTCGGGCAGCACTCCGTCTGAAAATGGAAGGAATTGAACATGAACTTGAGAAGATGGAGTGATACTTGATGAAAACAACAACACACAGCCTCTGAAACAATTGAAAGAATGACACAAGGGGGAAAGAAAGATTCAGACAGCACTCCGGTTGAAAAGACAGGCAAAAGGTAGATAAGATGACGGAACTAGAATGAAGAATACAACGCTCCGGTTAAATGAAAAGCAAGGGAAGAATATGATGTTGATAAAAACGAGATGATGGTCAAGAGAGAGATCATCATCACAATGCCTCCAGAATGAAAGCATATATGCTAGGTCGTTGGAAAGAAAAGAATGGAGAAGAAAATGACAACTTCTCCCACGAATGAATATGAAAATCATCCTTACGAAGAAGGGTTGAACGGAGTTGTTGGAAAATCAACAACGAAAAGAATAAGCTCATGTGGGCTTATGGAAAACATCTTAAAATTAAGAGGTGACAACCAGCCACTAACAGAAACAAATTGCTTGGATTGAGATCAACAAGGAGACGAAAAACTTATTTCACCGGAAGGATAAATGAAGAACTTGGGTCATTATAAGCACCATAATTAGCAACAATCCTTAGGGAAAGCTTTTAGGTGAAATACAACCCAAGATAACCCCAATGAATAATTGAAGAGTTGAAAAGATCTCCTGAACAAGGAAAAATGATGGTTTTAAATATCTCATTCCTGACAACTCGTGAATCATGAAACATGAAGGAATTGTCAAAATGACATAACACCATCTGAAAAGATAAGGTAGAAAGAATTGCACTTGGAAAGCATGATGAAGAATGCTTGAGCTCTAACAAGAATCTTGATGAAGACTTCGAGGATGAATTAAATGATGATGAACCACCATGAAAAACTTCGGTAATGAAAGCATGAGAAGTGAAAGATGAAAATAATAAGATTCAAGGCCTGCGATGAATTAGATGGAGCTTTGAAATGATGTAATAGAAATAACTTGGAGCTCCGGAAACAAGATGAAGAACTTAGGACCGAGAATATGAAATGATGAACATGCTCCGGGAAAAGAGATTGTCACTTCGAGGAAATAAGAATAAGATTTATTGTATGCTTATCCTTGATCTAAATAAATTGATGACCAGCAACGGATTTGGCCTACTACTTATTCTTCTTGGAAAGAATTAAAGAGAGATCTCGCGCAAACTTGGGTAAATCTTCAACAAAGCACCGGTAGGATTGTGAAAAGAACAAATGAATTAAAACGATAACAACGGAAGGGTAATCTTGAAAGAACCACCGTAAAAAATATGGAGACGAACGAAGAGGCATCAATGAAGAATAGTTGGAGGGCGAAGTTGAAAACTGAGAACGAAGAACCTACTGAAATGATGGCCTTCGGAGGATCACAAGGAAAAGAATTCATGAAATGCTTCGGATGGGTATAAAAGAATTCCCCACAATCGGAACAATAATGAGGATGGCATGAAGCTAGAACCATGAATCTTCAAGAGAACGGGCCAAGATTTCAGAGAAACTCGTCTTCGGTCTTCAAAATCTGAGAAGACGATGAGATACACCACCATGAATTGTATAGGCACTCCATAATGAAGAATTAAAAGGTTGAACCAATGATGAACAAGAATTTGAAAGCGATCTTGGAGAAGGCATGTGACTGATGAGAATCATACTTACGTCACACTTTGAAAAGAATTTGAGTATAACTCCAGAAAAATTAGAAGAGTCAGGTAAGATCCTGGGAAAAGACCTGTGGGTTAGGGCCCACTCAAAGAAATCACCGTTGGAAAAGTTTGCTGAAGAGATATTGCACCGGTTGAATTAAATGGCTTGAGTAAGATGATAAGCCTCAAAATAGCTTGAACAGATTAAGAACGGAAACACGAATCTTCTGAGATATCTTTAGCACTCCGGATATGAACATAGAGAGAGTTGAATAAAATAAGAGAGCTTTGGATAAGAAATTTCGACAACGAAAACATGTGAAACAAAAAGGAAGACATATGATCAACACCGAAGCTTGAATTACATCCACCGGCAGGATTTGAGAACAAAAGAATTATGAACTTGGAGTTTTTGAGCATCTTCACGATAAATCACCGGATAAGAACATTGAAGGAAAATGAATGAAGAAACATCACATGCATAAAATGGATATTTCATTTGAGAATTTCTTGCTCCGAGAAGAAGAAGGGTGGGAGGGTGGGGAAAAACAAAGACGACTTGGGATGAATGAAACAGGCAAATCGTCAGATCTCAACGACGTCCGGATGGAATAACTTGAAGAGAAGGCACACCGGTTGAAAATAGTTTAACATGACCATCTTGATGATCAAGAAGGACCAGCACTCCCATAGAAATATGAGAATACCGATTAGGAAAGGTATGGAATCAACATTTAACATCGAAGCAACTCGAATACCAGAATCAAAACAAAAACAACGGATAGATATGTTTATGAATAAGATTATGTTGCAACCTATCTATCCGAACAGAGAATTGAATGAATGAATTCCGCAGGTACATCAACTTGACGAGAAGCCACTAGGGAGAACAAAAGATAAATAAAAACGACAAGGAGCAGATAGAACAAATACAAGATAGAAGCTTCGTTCGACATATTCGTGCTGAAAGATATTGGAACGTGTTACAAAAGGGTTTTGCAATCCCCGGATCAGCATAGCCAAGGACCCTTTAAGATGCAACTCCCGATCGGAACAAGCCCATAAAACCACTTCACTCAATGTAGAACCCCAAACTTCATATCATGCATTCGTTGGAAGAATGCCTAGAACTACTAGATGAACCCACCTATTAATTTCCGAAAGTTTCGAGTTATGCAATCAGGTGTTGGGGATACAGGGGAAGCACTGCGCACTCAACTCTAATCCTACATCCAGCTGTATCCATCCTTCAACACATAACCAGTTATTTCCGGGAACCGTTTACCTCGGACCTTCGGAATGCATCTACTATACAAGCTATGGCTATACTCCCGAACTACCTCCCCAGTACTGGTTGATGTCGGGGTTATCTTGCCACTAACCGCATAGGAGAGTTTTCGATGTCGTCCGTCTTAAGTATTCTAGTACTGCCGTGATGGATTTGTGACGACAACACCTCGGATCTCAACTCCCCGGGACACTGCCACAACCCGTAATGACAGGAGGCATCAAGAACAATGTTCTCGTCACAAAGACATCAAAACAATCCAAACAATACTCGCGAGATCCTAAAAAAATTTGGTGCATTTTTTTGAGAGTAGAAGAGATAAGAGTAATCGTCAGGAGTCCTCACCAGAGTGAAAGGGGATGAGGAGCAAAGAAATCTTACTCTCCGATATAAATATAGGACTCAAAATATTTTCAAGTCTGTGCCTAGGCTCAACCGTCACCGATTCGATCAATCAGTGGGGGCTTCTAGTTCGGAGAAGGCTCTGAATACCAACTTGTAATGCCCAGGATGGGACTATACCTCCTACGTGTCGAGGCACGACTTAAAGGTATAAGCCCATTCTGGAATGATATCAAGTTTAGTATCTTTGCATGACTCATGTAAAAGAGGGATTAAATTGCAAAAGGAGATAGTTGGCTTACACTCGCCACTTCACACAATACAGTACATAAGCAAAACATCATTCAAAACATCACAACCCGACTACGGGCGAAGATCCAAAAGAAAGATACCAAAAACAACATAAAGCCACAGGTCTAGATAGAATCCTAGTAGAAACCACTACTGATCGTCGAAAACGTCACAAGCATACGGCCACTCTCTTCATCGAGCTCCCAGCGAAGCTCTGAACCAGCTCCTGCTTCATACTCGGCTGAACCTGCATCTGGTGTTGTAGTATCTGTGAGCCACGAGGACACAGCAATCCCATAACCATGGGTATCAAGACTAGCAAATCTTTGTGGGTAGGAAGAGGTAAAGTGGTGAGGTTGCAGCAACGGCTAAGCATAATATGGTGGCTAACTTACGAGTACCAAAATAAGAAGAGCATCTACGCAAACGGTCGCAAACTAGTAGTGATCGCTAAAGATCATGAGCTACATACGAATCAAACATAACCCCACCGTGCTCTCTTCTCAAAGTGAAAAGAGACGGTCACGGTTACTCACACAGTTGTGTGTTTTACTTCGGATCCTCTGTCAAGTTTTCTACAACCGGACATTAACAAATTCCAATCTGCCACATAACCGCGGGCACGACTTTCGAAAGATCATAACCCTGCAGGGGTGTCCCAACTTAGCCCATCACAAGCTCTCACGATTAGCTGAAGCGATAAATATAATATCATTACTCCTTATCTTAGGGAAATCCGATCAGGCTCGGCATCCCGGTGCACAAGACATTTCGACAATGGTAAAACAAGTCCAACAAGACCTCCCGGCGTGCCGACACCCTGATAGTAGCCGCGCATATCTCGTCTCAGGCCACGACCGGATGGGACATCCTACAGGACCCAAACCTCGAGTTTCCCCGTGGTGGTTCCCGCAGTCTGCCCGTTTGGGACCAACACCATCAGCACTGGCCCCCCATGTTATGTAGAATTAAGAACCGGGGACATGACCCCCTATGCAATTAATTAATTATTTAAGTTGTTATTATGAGCAAATTAAATCCAATGTTGGGCCTTGCTGGAGGAGTTTTATTCAAAATCGAACTGTCAAGGGGTCCCCATCCACCCATCGTGTAAGGAACGCAAAATCAAGGAACATAATGCCGGTTTATCGGCGCCTAAGGTGGCATGAGTGGAACAAAACACCGAGCAAAAGGCCAAGCCTTCCACCCATGACCAGTATATAGGTGTGTTAATAATAATTATAGATATTGTGATATTCCAACAACAAGTTCCCTCCTGGAACGATCTTCATCTTCACCTGCAACTAACAATGCTATAAGAGGGGCTGAGCAAGCGGGTAACATAGCCAAACAGTGGTTTTGCTAGGAAGGTTTCAAGGTTAGAGGTTTCATGGCAACAAGGAGAGGCTGACATAAAAGATGGGAAGCGCGACATGTAACGATAGCATCGAGACAACTAAGCATGGCAATGGTAGTAAAGGTATCCAAGGGTATGATCATCTTGCCTGGGATTCCGCAAGGAAGAAGAACGGTTCCATGAAGTAGACGGAGCAACATAGTCGAGCGAATCCTCACAACTCCGGAACAAAACCGAAGCTAACAAGAGAAGCAACCGGAAAGAAGCAAACAACACGGTAAACACACAATCATAAGCATGGCATACGATGCACATCCAAGTATGATGCATGTCCGGTTTAATTATGCATGGCATGGCAATGTGCACAAACAAAACTACAAGTTAAGTGGAGCTCAATATGCAACGAGTTGCATATTGACGAAACACCACATTTTATTTATTTAGTTGACTCTCATTTATTTACAAGACAAGATTAAATGTTTGTTCACATAGCAAGAGGTGAAACAAAAGTAAACTACCTATCTAGGCAATTTAAATGACGCCGGAAAATCAACAACAATTCCGGAAAATCCCCATGAGCATGTTTAGTAATATTAAGCAAACAACAATTCACACATTTAAATGTTGTTAACATGATGCGGATGACATGATCAAGTTTTATGCAAGTTTATTAAAAGGGAACATGAAGAGATAAGAAGATGATAAGGAGTATTTTTCACCGTGGTGGAAAGAAAAGGTGCCATGGCAACGATCCGAAAATGATGCAACGTCAACATCTCGGTTTCGGTAACTCGTTGAGAGACCGGTGCAAAAGATGACGGAGAGCATGTCAACAAGAAGAAAGGTGGGGTGATCCCGTCACCGGGTTCCCACGGGTCGACGACGAGGCAACCGAGGAGCATGACGAAAGACGATTCGGGCACAACGGGCACGGAGCACACAAGTAGAGCATCTCATACAACACAACAAGCAAACGTTCTCGGGTCATCGTCTCGGGGTTATACCTTCGAAGCGTTCATTCTCGGAGCGGTTCGAGTTCGTAGTGGAAGTAGTCGTACACGGGTCGTAGAGGAAGTAGCCGTACACGGGGTCGCCAACGAGTAGTCGTTCCGTACGTAGAGGTACTTGAGGGTCTCGGCGACGGTAGTTGTTCACGTTCGTAGAGGTACACATTCCGTAGATGTTCGTGTCGCGAGAAGAGGTACTTGGCGCATCCGGTAGTCGTGGTACTTGGGGTCTTCGGACTTGCCGGTCTCGTTTTGCGACGGTAGTCGAACTTGGCAAGCGATGGTCGTCGTGGTACTTGGCCAAACCACGTAGTAGTACAAACGTTGATGTAGTGGTACACACGAAGGTGATCGAACTCAATGCTTCCGGGTCTTGGCGAAACAATAGCAGCACAAAGCGAAGCAGGGCTCGACGACCTGGTTTCTCACCGAGGAGAAACGACACCGGATAGGAAGAGCCTCATGGGGCCGGGCTGAAGATGCACATCAGCAACAATTTCGAGCTCCCTGGGACGATGCAGAGGAGGGAAACAGTGGGTCGGCGAGGGGGTCCTGGCGGACACCGGAGGGAGGCGCTGGCGGCCTTGGACGAGGAGGACGGGGCGCCCGGGACGAGGTCGGCGCAGGGCTGGCTACTTGTGCTGGCGGAGGGGAGCAACGGCGCTGGAGGCACAGCTCCTGGCCGGCATCCGCGGGGAGGGAGGCCGGGCGCGTCGGGGCTCTTGCTGGCTGGAGGGAGGCGAGGCGCTGCGCGGAAGGGCTTCTGGCCGGAGGCAGCAGGGGCAGCTCTGGGAGGCCGGAGCAGAGGCGGGAGATGGCGGGGCTGGGGCGTCGACTGCTCGGGGCAGCCGGCTCGCGGGCGCCAGGTGCGGCTGGAGGATGGGAGATCGAGGGGAATCGGGGCGCTGGGCGTCGAGCAGGGGGATCGAGGGAGCGAGGCTCGGCTGCGAGAGAGCGAGAGGGTCACGGTGCTGTCGGGCGCTGGGAGTGAGGGAGCTCGAGGGAGAGTGATGGGGATCGGGACGAGAGGGGAACGAGGCTAGCGGCGCTCTGTGAGGACGAGGGGAGGACGAGAGGGATGAGTGGCGCTGCAAGGGAGGATCGAGCGATGCGGCTAGGTTAGGCCGCCGGTGGAGCGAATTGGGCCACGGGAGTGTCGGTGTACTAAGGTAGGGGTACCTCAGTACCCCAACTTGTGCACGGGCAGTAGCAGCTTCCCGCGGCAGGGCCTACCACGCGCTTGCCGGAGACCTTCCTGCTCTATATAAAACCATTCAAAAACAAAGTATGCAAGACAGAAGATCAAGACCCCGGTGAGTGGAGCTTGCCGGGAAGGCCGTTCCAGGCTTAAGATTACCTCACTCACGCAAGGCCCTGGCAAGAGCAGCTTGCCAGGAAGACTAGAAGATTATGTTACGAAAGACATGCCTCGGCGCAACGTGCGCCCCGGCAGGGCCCGGAGAGCGACAAGCATCAGAACCCGACAAGCTCCCGGGCCCGGCAAGGTCAAGACCCCGGCAAGGTGCTTGCCAGGGAGAGTTACGCTGTGTGCCCACGCTCCAGCTCATCGAACCACGCGTCGCCCTGGGGCGACGCCAGGGACGCGTGGCGGATGGCTGTGCAGCCTGGGGGACACGGTGGCACTCCACGGTGGTAAAGCCATCGCCGTAGCAAACGGAGACGCAAGGGCGGGCGCTTTTGGGGTCGACGGCGACGGGCATTAAATGCTCTTGTCCCCCACTGTCAAAGTAGGTAGCGACCACTGTTCATACACTGTAGCTCCACTATTCCCGCACTGTTACAACTACCACCTCTTTTACATTTTTACCCTTTCTCCTACGTTGACACCTGTCGGTGACCCCTTGTACTATAAAAGGAGGCCCATGCACAACGTAGGGGGGTTCGGAACCTAGATCGCTCATACGCTCGGCGTAGCTAGTTCTTCAAGCTCCCGAGCTCCCCAACTCAATACAAACTAAGCAGGAGTAGGGTTTTACGCGTCCATCGCGGCCCGAACCTGGGTAAACTGCCGGCGTGATCTCCACGATCTGCTCTTTGTGCTCCCTCCGCCCTCTTACCGCACAAGCAAGGGGCTTCGGTCCCATAGGTGTTCATGGCGGACAGTTTCCCCCGACATCTTTGGCGCGCCAGGTAGGGGGCGTCGAGGTTGTGCGAACCTGATCCGGTGTTCACGCGGGCGCATTCTTCATCAACCTCTCCAGTTTCATCAGCAACCTCATCAGCAACTGCGCCATGGCCCCGAAGAAGAAGGCTTCGGAGGTCGCAGGCCCGTCTGCGTCTCATCCGCCGCCACCGGAGCCAACGGTGGGCGGGGGAGACGCCGTCGGAAGGGTGGTCGCCGTCGAGGACACTCGCGGCGCCACCAAATCCAAGGACAAGACGGACGACCGAGCCTCGGTCTCCGTGGACGCGCCGCGTCCATCTCAACAAACGACAACCCAGCAGCGCCATGCCACAGGAGGTGGCATCCACTTGCTGGGCCAAGGGCAAACCGGAGGTTCGCGGGACGCTCCGGGCCATCGTCCTGGCACGAGCAAAGCGCGGTCGCCGGGGCGGGACCCTGCTCCTTCTAATGTTGTTAGGAGTCCGAGCATATCCCGCTCCTCGCACCGCTCGCCCCCGCTCCCCTCCACTCCAGCAGAAGCGCTCGCAAGGGCGCAACTGCTCCTCGACTTCCCTCCAGCGGCAGACAAGGCCGAAGACTGGAGGGCCACCATCCAGAGCCTGATCGCCTTTGCCAACAACGATACGCCGCAGCAGCCGGCGACCTCGCGGCCGCGGCAAGTCGAGAAGACGAAGGCCGACGGCGACAAGACCGCCGGGGGTGCAACCACCGTGCACTCCCCGCCGCAGAAGCAGAAGACGCCGCCCCGCCGGAACAACGCCGACGACGGCTCCACGGCGTCGTCGGATCCGCGGGCTCGTCGGGACCAGCGCCAAGTCCTTGACGATCGGCGACAAGAAGACGCTCGAACCACAATCGAGCGCCGCCGAGAAGCTCGGCGACAATCAGATCAGCGAGCTGGAGCCGCTGTCGACACGCGCGCGCCCGGTGAACCAGGCGACTTGCCGTACGCGGCAGGTTGCCCTGCGTTTACCCGCGAGCTGCGGCGCGTCCAGTGGCCCAGCATGAAGAACTTCAAGCCCGACGTACCGGAGAAGTACGACGGCAAGACGCACCCCTCGGAATTCCTCAGCATTTACACCATCGCGGTGCAGGCTGCCGGGGGGCGCGACGAGAAGATTTTGGCGAACTACTTCCCGCTCGTGCTAAAGCCGAACGTTCGTTCCTGGCTTATGCACTTGCCGGAAGGCTCCATTTCTTCTTGGGCAGATCTTTGCCACCAGTTTGTTGGCGCCTTCACGGGCAGCCACAAACCCCACGGCCAGGAAAGCGATCTCCACATTCTGGCCCAGAAGGAAGGAGAATCCCTGCGCAAGTACATTCAATGCTTCAGCCGCGTGCAGCACAACATCCCCGACGTTCACCCTGCCGCGGTTATCAGTGCGTTCCACCAGAACGTACGTAACCGCCGCATGCGTGAGGAGATGGCCATGACCAAGATACGGGATGTCAGCGAGCTCTATGCTCTAGCTGATAAGTGCGCGCGCGCAGAAGAGGGGAGGAGACTCCCCGGGGAGGATGCTGGCGCAGGAGGAAGCGACAGCGACGACGCCGCCCCGGCAAAGAAGAGCCGGCGGCGGAACAATAGAAGGAAGAACAAGAAGGAAGTGCTTGCCGTCGAGAAGTCCAGCAAGGAGGCTCCCGCCAAGCAAACACAGGCTGGCGGCTCCGGCAAGGAGCCTGCCCCTGTGGCGGCAGCCGACAAGCAGGACGGCTCCGACAAGCAATACTGCAAGATCCACCGCACCAAGGGCCACGACCTATCCAACTGCAAACGCGTCGAGTACCTCGTCGAGCAGCAGAAAGCTGAGTACGAGAGGCGCGACAAGGAGAAGGCCCAAGGTGGCGGAGGAGAACCAAGGAAGAAGCGGCCCTTCAATGGCCGGGGAGGACGCCGCGGCAAGGCCAAGCAGCGGCAAGGTGACCGACCTCCCCGGGGCCGCGACAAGGACGAAGAAGACGACGACGATGACATGGAGGATGAAGATAACAACGAGCAGGAGTTCCAGAAGGCCACGGAGGTCCTGTGCGTCGACGGTGGCGCCTCTCTGCACACCTCCCACTGCCAGCTCAAGCAGTGGGTGCGCGAGGTGAATGCAGCAGAGCCGTCCGTGGAGTCGCGCAGGCTCCTCAAATGGTCCAGCACGCCCATCATTTTTGATCTTGAGGATCACCCTGACCGCACCACTGCGGTCGGGTGCTTGCCGATGCTGGTCTCACCCACCATCCGCAACCTCAAGGTCACTAAAATGTTGGTTGACGGCGGGCCGGGCTGAACTTGATCTCCTCTGCTGTGATCAAGAAACTCCAAATCCCAGACGGTGAGCTCGAAGAGACCGGTTCTTTCCAAGGAATCAACCCGGGGAGGAGCAAGCCTAAGGGGAAGATAACTCTGCCGGTGACCTTTGGCGGGGAGCTCAACTTCAGAACTGAGCGCATCACATTCGACGTCGCCGATATCCCATTGCCATACAATGGGATACTCGGCCGTCCCGCCCTCGCCAAGTTCATGGCAGCTTCCCACCACGCCTACAACGTACTCAAGATGCCGGGGCCGATAAGCGTCATCACTGTCCATGGTGACAAGAAGGATGCGCTTGTCTGCGCCGACAAGATCTACCGGGATGCAGCAGCTGCGGCAGAGAAGGACACACTTGCCGCTGAAGCTCCCGGGGGGAAGAAGATGAAGACCAAGTCCGGCAAGTGCTCCGGGGCCCACTCCGGCAACCGCACCTCTTCGGAGTGCTGCGCTGCCGTCGAGGACGTTCCATCGAGCTCCACCGGCAAGTGTAAGAAAGGGATGGCCGCTCCTCCGGCAACCAAGAAGGTGTCCGCCAAGGAGGACGGCACTGGTGGTACCTTCACCATCAGTGCCACACTTGACAGCAAATAGGAAAGCGAGCTCGTTGCCTTCCTGCAGGCGAATGTCGATGTGTTTGCCTGGCAACCATCTGACATCCCCGGTGTTCCCAGGAGGGTAATTGAGCACAAGCTTGCTGTTTGTCCTCATGCGCGGCCCGTCAAGCAGAAAGTGAGGAAGCAAGCCGTGGAGCGCCAAGAATTCATTGCTGAAGAAATCAAGAAGCTAGAGGCAGCAGGCCTAGTTAGAGGTGTGATCCATCCGACGTGGTTGGCAAACCCAGTCGTCGTGCGCAAGGCCAATGGGAAGTGGAGACTGTGTATAGACTTCACCGATGTGAATAAAGCGTGTCCTAAGGATCCATTTCCCTTGCCGCGCATTGACCAGATCGTTGACTCCACTGCCGGATGTGAGCTACTCTCTTTTCTTGATGCATATTCAGGCTACCACCAGATCTTTATGGCCAAAGAAGATGAAGAGAAGACTGCATTTATCACTCCATGTGGCACTTATTGCTTCATACGCATGCCATTTGGACTGAAGAATGCAGGATCAACATTTGCAAGAGTAGTGCACACTGCCTTCGAGCCACAGATCCACAGAAATGTAGAGGCCTACATGGATGATATTGTGGTGAAGAGTAAGAGCAAGGATATCCTGGTTCAAGATTTGGAAGAGACATTTCAGAACCTGCGCAAGATACAGCTCAAGTTGAACCCCGAGAAGTGCGTCTTTGGAGTCCCCTCCGGCAAGCTTCTCGGGTTCTTTGTGTCACAGAGGGGGATTGAAGCTAACCCCGACAAGATTAAAGCCATCGAGCAGATCGAGGCCCCGAAGCGCGTCAAGGATGTCAGAAGGCTTGCAGGTTGTGTGGCTGCCCTCAGTAGGTTCATTTCGAAGTCTGCAGAACGCGCCCTACCTTTCTTCAAAATCCTGAAGAAGGCTGGTCCCATGAAGTGGACTCCGGAAGCGGAGGCAGCGCTGCAAGATTTGAAACGGTACCTATCCTCCACTCCAATACTTGTCGCACCTAGACCACAGGAAAAGTTGCTGCTATACCTAGCGGCAACCAACCAGGTGGTTAGTGCTGCGTTAGTAGCGGAGAGGGAGGCCGACGAGGAGTCTACATCACCGGCAAGCGAATCCAGCGACAAGCAGGGGGCTGCTCCGACAAGTTCTGGCCCCGACAAGGACAACTCTGCGCAGGAACAGGAAGAAGTGCGGAAGAAGATGGTGCAGCGCCCGGTGTATTTTGTGAGTTCCCTCTTGCAGGGGGCTAGATCAAGATACTCCGGGGTGCAAAAGTTGCTTTTCGGCCTCCTCATGGCCTCGAGAAAGCTGCGCCACTACTTCCAGGCACATGAGATAACAGTGGTCACTCGCTTTCCGCTGAAGAGGATATTGCACAATCCAGAAGCAACAGGCAGGATCGTTGAGTGGGCACTGGAGCTGTCGAGCTTTGGACTCAAGTTTGAAAGTACCTCAACCATACAGAGTCGAGCTTTGGCAGAATTCATAGCTGAGTGGACCCTAACGCCCGATGAAGAAATCCCAGAAACAAGTGCACCCGTACAAGAAGCGACAAGTGAATGGGTAATGTATTTTGATGGTGCCTTCTCGCTGCAAGGCGCCGGTGCTGGCGTGGTACTCATCGCGCCCACCGGAGAGCACCTCAAGTATGTTATCCAGATGCACTTTCCAAGGGAGCAAGCGACAAACAACACTGCTGAATATGAAGGTTTGCTCGCCGGCCTCAGGATTGCGGCCGAACTTGGGATCAGAAAGCTGATTGTGCGGGGAGATTCTCAGTTGGTGGTCCGACAAGTTAACAAGAGTTACCAGAGCCCTTTGATGGAAGCTTATGTAGATGAAGTGAGGAAGCTTGAAGAACACTTTGAAGGTCTGCAAATGGAGCACGTCCCGAGAGCTCACAATGACATTGCAGATGGCCTTTCAAAGTGTGCTTTGATGAAGTTACCTGTGGAACCAGGGACCTTCTTGCTCAAGCTGACTCAACCATCCGTTACACCATCAATTGGGCAGTATAAGAAGAGAAAGTTGGTCTCCGGCGACTACTTGCCGGCGGATCTTCCTGAAACCGCCGCCAAGGTCCCCAAGATCAACGATCAGAACGCTGAGGAACAGTCTGCTCCTGCAGATCCGAGGATTTGTGCAGTTGAAGCAAGTGTTCCCGACAAGCTTCGCCCCGGCGAGTTTGCCGGGGGACCATCAGCTCCGGCGGAACCAGAGGTTCTTGCCGTAGAGGCTGAGGTCCCCGCAGCGGCCCTCATGCCTTTAGTCCTTGCCGTTGAGCCTCGGGCTCCGGCATGGGCGCAGCAGATCGTCCGTTTTCTGCAAACTGGAGAACTTCCCGACGACCCAGAAGAAATAGAGAAAATAACCACGCAGTCAAGTATGTACCAGTTCGTGGATAACGAGCTGTACAGAAGAAGGCTCAATGGTGTCAGGTTGAAGTGCATCTCCAGGGAAGATGGACAGAAGCTGTTGGCAGAAATACACGGAGGCATATGCGGCCACCACATTGGCGCAAGGGCGCTTGCCGGGAAAGCTTCCCGGCAAGGGTTCTTTTGGCAAGAAGCCCTCCAAGATGCAACTGCACTAGTAACCAAGTGTGAAGCGTGCCAGTTCCATGCAAAACAAATTCATCAGCCAGCTCAAGCTCTCCAAACAATTCCTTTGTCCTGGCCCTTCTCGGTCTGGGGGCTCGATATCCTCGGCCCCTTCCCCCGAGCCGTCGGGGGCTTTGAGTACTTGTACGTTGCAATCGACAAGTTCACAAAGTGGCCAGAAGTGGAACCAGTGAGAAAGGTGACAGCACAGTCAGCGGTCAGGTTCTTCAGGTCGATTGTTTGCCGTTTCGGAATCCCTAACCGGATCATCACCGACAACGGTACACAGTTCACTAGTCGCACCTTCATGCAATACGTCCAAGACCTTGGCGCCAAGGTCTGTTTCGCTTCTGTTGCTCACCCGAGGAGCAACGGTCAAGCGGAGAGGGCCAATGCTGAAGTGCTGCGTGGACTCAAGACAAGAACCTTTGACAGGCTGCGCAAGTGCGGAAGAAACTGGATAGAGGAGCTACCGGCGGCTCTTTGGTCAATCAGAACGACACCAAGTCGAGCCAGCGGACAGACACCCTTTGCTCTAGTCTATGGAGCAGAAGCAGTTCTCCCCACGGAACTCGTATACGGATCTCCTCGAGTACTCGCTTATGATGAGCTTGAGCAAGAGCAATTGCGACGAGATGATGCATTGCTCCTCGAGGAGGAACGTCTCCAGGCTGCTGTACGAGCTGCTCGATACCAGCAAGCCTTGCGTCGCTATCATAGCCGCAAGGTCAAAGCCAGGAGTCTCGAGGAAGGCGACCTTGTTCTTCGGCGTGTTCAGTCCGCCAAGAATTCCAACAAGTTGACGCCGAAGTGGGAAGGCCCTTATCGGGTGAGACAAGTCACAAGGCCCGGCGCTGTCCGCCTTGAGACCGAAGAAGGCTTACCGGTGAGCAACTCCTGGAACATAGAGCATCTTCGCAAGTTTCACCCATAAGGCGCGGTTGCCGTGATCCGCTCCGGCAACCACCTTTTGTACAAGCTTTGCCGCTGTTGCATGTAACCCTTTGTACAAAGCCGGGCGCAGATCCCGTGCATCAGTAAAGTTTTTGTGTTTTGCGCTATTTGCCTTTTACATGCTTTTCTTTGCTATTTGCATATATTATTTGGCATCTTGCGCAACATACACATCCGGTAAGCATTAGCACGCCGAAAGGCTATATACTTGTTTCCCTCTTCTTTTTCCTTGCCTCTTAAGCAGAAGGAATGTTCCTCGCTCACAAGTTTGCCGGGGGGGAAGGAGATGGAAGAGGAACCAAGTGCTGTTCAAGAAAGAGAAGCCTTACCGAGAAGCAAGCAATATATGAAAGCTAAGTTATTAGAATTTGAGCAGTTCAAATTTTTAAATTTTTTAGTTGTCTTCCTTGAACAATCACACTTTGTATGGAAAACCTGTGCGCGGAGGAACCTACCCATGGCTAGCCGCACCCTTGTCTTGTTTTCGAGTACGCTCAACGACCTGAGTGAGCTGCGACAAGTGTCGCGCCCTTGGTTCGTTTTCGAGTTCACTCAACAAGCCGAGCGCGTTGCGACTAGCTGCGGTAAGGTTGCTTGCCGGTAAGACCTTGGCCAGCAGGCTGCTCGGAGTCCAGCACTCAGCGCTCGCGGCAAAGGACCCTTGCCGGCAAGCTCCCTGGAGGCGTAGGGTGAAAAACATACAAAGTAGATGACCAAGACAAGGAAGATAGCATTGCACTGATTGATCAAAATAAGATAAATATCTTACAAAGGATAACTTGTCGCAATGATTAATGAGTTCATAACACCCTATGCAGCAACAAAAAGAGATAAAGAAAAAGGAGGCCTAATCTACGCGGTCGCCCTCAATCCTGGAGATCTTGTTCACTTTGGCGATGATGTGGGCGACCTGCGCCTTCAGCGCCTCCGTGTTTGCGTCGGCCGGCAAGCTGCGGAGAACGTTGGTGAGGTTTATACCGGGATTGCGGTATACAATCTTCGTCAGGACGCGCTCCAAGGTTCCCGCGCAGAGCTGGCGCGACTCCTCGGTCAGTTGCACGGGGAGCTTCTTCCGAAGATCTGCAAGAGCCGGCGCGATCCCTCTGAAGAAGAGGCTGAGCTTGGCGCTGTGGGGGAGGTTTGGATCCGGAGAGTAGATGAGATGCTCGACCTTCAGCGCCAGCAGCTCCTGATCAATGTTGGATGCAGAGGACACCAAGTCGTCGGTCCACACCTCGACGGTCCGGCGGAAGTTCTCAGCTGCAGTATTGGCGCTCTCCACCAAGCCTCGCTCCCTGCGAAGCTCTTCCTTCAGCTTGGTTTCCCGGTCCCGGACGGCGTCGAGCGAGTCCTTCAACGTGGAAACCTTCAGCTCCAGATCCTCAATAGAATCCTTGGCGACCTTCAGCTCGTTGCCCTGCTTGGAGAGGCGCACCTGGAGTTCGGAGTTGGTGTGGGCGTCCTTCTCGCGCTCTGTGTTGAGCGCGGTGACCCTCTCCACGCTCGCCTTCAACGACTCCTCCAGTTGCGCAACCTTGGCCGCGAGCTCCTCCTTGGCGGTCTCCGCGGCAGCCGCGGCGGCTTTCGCCTCCTTCAGCTCTCCGCCAAGGGCCTGCTCCCGAGCGGCAAGGTCTTCCTCGTGGGAGTCGAGGTTGACCTTCCGTTGGGCGAGCTCTCCTTCTCGCCGGGACAGCTCCTCCCCGGCGAGTCGCTGCTGCTCTTCGGCTTCGGCTTTTTCCAGGAGCCACTCCTGGTACTCCCCGGCGAGCCTCTCGCGCTCCTCCGCCACGTCGCGGAGGGCAGCCTGGTTGGCGGCGCGGAGCTCTGCCGCGCGCTTCTCCATCTCAATGGCGGCCTTGGCGGCAAGGGCCTCCCGAGACGCAAGCTTCACCTGCCTGGCCCGGTAAAGGGCCAGGAGCTGATGAAGCAGCTTCTCCTCCTCGGGCCCGTCACTTCTGCCGGGCGCCTCGATGATCTTCAGACCCGCGGAGGTGAGGACCTCTCCGTCAAAGGCCTCGCCCTCCGCGGGGGCTCGCGATGAAGGACCCCACGGCACCTGGATGTAAACGCCATTGGGGGCCTCAAGGTAATAGGCAGACGGCTCCTTCTCGGCGGAGGGGTCGGCGGCCGGCGCAGCGCTCGACGCTCCTGCCGCCTCCGTGCCGGCAGTATGGCCGCCATCCCCCTCCCCGTCCGCCGCGTCTGCGGCCGGAGCGGTCTCCTCCGCCGCCGGCTCGGCGGCTCCCGCCGTGTCCTCAGCGACAGGGGCGTCGCCGCCGCCGCCCTGCGCACCCTCCTCCTCGACGACGATGACTTCCGTCTCCATCTGCTCGGGGGGAGGAGGATATAGAAGAAGAAGAAAAAGCGAAAGAAGTTCAAGCAAATATCCAAAAAGAGACGAATCCAAGAAGACAAAATTACGGAACTTACCTTGACGGACGTCGTCGGCGGCGGGCTCCCTCGCCGGGGAGCTCTGCCTTGGCGGAGTGGCCGCCCTCGCCGGGCTACTCGCCCTTGGCGGGGTACCCGCCCTTGGCGGAGTGCTCTCCCTTGCCGGAGAGTTCGCCCTTGGCGGGGACGGCGGGGCCTGCGGCTCCTCGGGAGCGACCTCCGGATGCTCCTGCGGTTGTGGCTCCGCATCTGCACAAGACAATCAAGACAAGACAAAAACATCAAGATATCAGCACAAGACGAAATTCTCAAGCGTGCCCGACAAGCGGAAGTATGGAACCCAGACTTACGCTGGGGGCTGCGCTGGGGGCTGCGCTGGGGGCTGCTCCTCGGAGCAGCGCTCGGGTCCGGCAGGCTCGTCTCCGGCGCGTCCCCAGTCGCCGCGACGGGCGAGTCGTCCGCGACCTCGACCACGGGCGCATTGGCCTTCTTCGCCACTCGCTGGGCCAGGGTCCTGAGATCAAACCAAAAAGCAAGATCAGCATCAGCAAAAATCAAGACGAAGTTAAAGAAGACGCAAAACCTCAAATTCTTACTCCTGTTCCTCCTCGTCGTCGTCGTCGCTCAAGGCGGAGAAGTCAAACGCCACCTGAGGCGCGTCAGCGCGAGGAGCAGGAGGCGAAGACTCCCTCGGGCGCTTGGCGGTCCTCGGGGCTGGGGGCTGCGAGGACTCGGCCCCTGTGGACGCCGAGGCCCGGGGAGCAGGCGGAGCAGCCGCTCCGCCCTGCGAAGACCCTCCTCCGCTTGGCGCTGTCGTGCGGGGCGCCTCCGCCGTGGCCTGTGTGCGGGTCGCCTCCGCCGTGGCCTGTGTGCGGGTCGCCCCCGCCGTGGTTGGTGCGCCGGGCGCCCCCATCGCAACTTGGCTCCCCCGGGTAGCTCGCGCCGCCCGGCGAGCTGGTTGTTGCCGGAGCGCCTGCGCCCTCGTCCCCGTCGTCGCCTTGCGGAGACGCTTCAGCGGAGATCGCCTAGGGCTTGCCCGAGGCGGGGAGGTCTCCGATGACGAGGAGAGATCGTCGGCGTAGAGCCCCAGAGACTCGTCGGAGTCCTCGTCGACCCCGACGACCTCCTCCTCCTCCTCCTCCTCGGCAGGCTTGCTGGGCCCAGCGCCCTGCACTGTGGCCGCTCTCTTTCCAGCGCCTCCGCCCCCTCCGGCGCCTCCGCTCCCTACGGCGCCTCTGTTTCCTCCGGCAGCGCCGCCTCTTGCCGCGGCCTCGGTCACGATTCCGGGGATCCCGGAGTGCCTCAAAGAAGGGACCCCGGCGAGCGCGTCGGGGGGAAGTTGCAGCAGTCTGCGGATCTCCGCCTCCTCCGCTTGGCAGGACGCATCCGCAGCCTCTGCCTCATCGGGCGTGAAGCCAAATTCTCCTGCCGCTGCGGCTGCAGCGGCCTCTTCAACCCGAGAAGCTATGTAGGCAATCTCTTGGTCGGTGGTGTCCCGTGTGAGCCCTTTGATTTCATCCTTGTTCTTCGCCACCTCCACAAGGTTGTCGAAGAAGCTGATGATGTCTGATGACTTGGGCGGAATCCATGTGCGGTCCACGCCGTGCGAGTCACACGCGGGCATCATGGCGCGAAGAGGATCCCGGGCCGTGCTGTTGTAGAGAGGCACCACTCCCCGGGGAGCTCTGAACCATTCTGGGTGTGCCGGGTCGTGCTTAAAGAGTTCCCGGACCATCCCCTTCAGCTCGAGCGCCGTGAAGTTGAAGTTTAGCCCTGGGCGCAGCCTCATTATGTCCGCCGCGTTGCCGTACTCCCATGCCGGCCTCTTCCTATCCTGTAGAGGGGCAATGCGGCGGCGGAGGAAATCTGTGCCTACTTCTCCGACAGACAACTTTGCTACCCGAAGACGAAGAATCCGGACGAGGGCGACGTTGAGCTTGATGTCGTCCGAATCCAGCTCGCTCCAGTCCCTGCCGCGCACGATGGGTGTTGTGCGCGGCGCGGTGAAGGGTTGCGGCTCGTCCTTGACTATCCAACACCAGTCTGCACGCCACTCCTCCCACTTGCCGCGGAGCTCCCCCGGCAAGTAGGACTCCTTCTTGTTCAAGCGGAAGACCCAAGATATTCCTCCGGAGAGGGGTGCGCCGGCCTCTGCTCTAGGGGTGAAAAAATGCCTAAACAGCGCTACGTTCGGATAGATCCCAATATAGTTTTCGCACATATGTGCGAAAACCGCCATCGTGAGGATGGCGTTGGGGGTGAAGTCAAGAAGGTGGAGGCCGTAGGTGTGCATGATGTCGCAGAAAAAGTCGGAAAAAGGAGGACAAAGGCCGCAATGGAAGAAAGCTGCGAAGAAGAAGTACCCGCCGGGGTAGTTGTCCTTGGCGGCGGAGGGGTAGGCTCTGGTCCGAGGGTGCGCCTTGGTCTCCCCGGCCCAGAACAAGTAGTACTTGTTCCAGAGTTCCCGCGCGCTGAGCCGCGGCGAGAAGACGACGTTCCGCTTCCGCAACAAGGTGAGCCTCGCCGCTTGCTCCGATTTCTCCTTCTTGGTCTTCTCCGCCTTCGCCTTCTCGGTCTTCGGGGCCATGGCGGAGGCGGCGAGGGAAGGGGGGCAAAGAGTCCGGCAGCGCCGCAGATGCGGAAGACGGCGGAGGAGGTGTGGAGGCGGAGCGCAAAGGGGATCTCTGGAGATGGAAGAAGAAGCAATGAAGGCGTAGGAGGGGAACCGCTCCTGCTTCCTCTGCTTTTATGGGGAAGTGGGGGGCGTTTCGCTCTTTCCATTAAAAGAACGTGGCCACGTCCCATCCCACGACGCCGCAATCGACGCGTGCCGTTACGGAGGGACGCGGCGGATGCGGAAGTGGATTCGGCGTGCCGTGGGCCGCGCGTGCCCGTGCACTGTTTTGGGCCTGGCCCAACAGCGCTCGGCACCGTGTGTGGCCCAGGCCCGGGGGCTCCTGTCGGTGTACTAAGGTAGGGGTACCTCAGTACCCCAACTTGTGCACGGGCAGTGGCAGCTTCCCGCGGCAGGGCCTACCACGCGCTTGCCGGAGACCTTCCTGCTCTATATAAAACCATTCAAAAACAAAGTATGCAAGACAGAAGATCAAGACCCCGGCGAGTGGAGCTTGCCGGGAAGGCCGTTCCGGGCTTAAGATTACCTCACTCACGCAAGGCCCTGGCAAGAGCAGCTTGCCAGGAAGACTAGAAGATTATGTTACGGAAGACATGCCTCGGCGCAACGTGCGCCCCGGCAGGGCCCGGAGAGCGACAAGCATCAGAACCCGACAAGCTCCCGGGCCCGGCAAGGTCAAGACCCCGGCAAGGTGCTTGCCGGGGAGAGTTACGCTGTGTGCCCACGCTCCAGCTCATCGAACCACGCGTCGCCCTGGGGCGACGCCAGGGACGCGTGGCGGATGGCTGTGCAGCCTGGGGGACACGGTGGCACTCCACGGTGGTAAAGCCATCGCCGTGGCAAACGGAGACGCAAGGGCGGGCGCTTTTGGGGTCGACGGCGACGGGCATTAAATGCTCTTGTCCCCCACTGTCAAAGTAGGTAGCGACCACTGTTCATACACTATAGCTCCACTATTCCCGCACTGTTACAACTACCACCTCTTTTACATTTTTACCCTTTCTCCTACGTTGACACCTGTCGGTGACCCCTTGTACTATAAAAGGAGGCCCATGCACAACGTAGGGGGGGTTCGGAACCTAGATCGCTCATACGCTCGGCGTAGCTAGTTCTTCAAGCTCCCGAGCTCCCCAACTCAATACAAACTAAGCAGGAGTAGGGTTTTACGCGTCCATCGCGGCCCGAACCTGGGTAAACTGCCTGCGTGATCTCCACGATCTGCTCTTCGTGCTCCCTCCGCCCTCTTACCGCACAAGCAAGGGGCTTCGGTCCCATAGGTGTTCGTGGCGGACAGTTTCCCCCGACAGGGAGGAGTAGATGGGCCGGCTGCGGGGAGAAGTGGCCGACTGGGCCTAGGAGGGATGGAGGCTGAGAGTGATTGGCCTGGGAGTGTTTGCTAGGAGGCCCAAGCTGGGCTGCTGGGATCTCTCTCTCCATATATTTTTTACCAGAAAAATAAATAGAGAGAAGAAAAGAATGAGGAGGGGGGTTAGGGAAAAAGTTAGCACATGGGACTATTTTTCTCGGGCATCATAAAATGAGCACGGTCCGAGAAAAATAGAAAAGGCATGATCGAGATATAATTCAAACTTATTTGAATTTAATCAAATGGGTTTTAACTAAGACTTGATTTTTGAAGGGTCTAAAAATGTTCGGATTTTTGGAGGAGCCTCGATAAAATGGATAATAATTGTTGGCAAGGTTTAGAGGCAAGGAATTGGGAAAGAAAAGGCATGGGGAAAATTATGCAAGTGTGTTGGGTTAATTCCAACAAATGGAATAATTTAATAATATAGCTCCCTAAATATTGAGAGGCTTTTATATGTTATAAAGAGAAGTCATCCTTCCCTCGATTTAAATGGACCAAAGGTCCACACGATTTATTTAAGTTGAGATGCAAAGATTAATGAGATGATGGCATGATGACATGATGCAATGCAAAATAAAAAACACAAGCACAAAAGAAACACACGGAAGGACCCGGAACAACTGGAATCTTCTGGAATCTTCTGGGATGTCGGTCTTCGGGCGTCACAACTCTCCCACACTAACAGAGGATCTCAACCCGAGATCCTAGAGATAGCACCGGATAAAAATGAAAAAGAAGAGGTAAAACAAAGTTGCTTCTTTGACAGACGAGTGAAACCAAAGAACCTTGAGAGGTTGAACAATCTTGAAGGAAAAAAAAACAACAGAGATGAACGGAGTTAAGAGCACTCCGGTAAAAAGGAGGAACAAGGAACATTACGAGAACCTTGTAGATTGAAAGACATGAAACAAGAGCTTACGAACCAAAAGAATATGAAACCGCAATGGTATAGCCAAGGAATAAGAATGACAGAATTCGGGCAGCACTCCGTCTGAAAATGGAAGGAATTGAACATGAACTTGAGAAGATGGAGTGATACTTGATGAAAACAACAACACACAGCCTCTGAAACAATTGAAAGAATGACACAAGGGGGAAAGAAAGATTCAGACAGCACTCCGGTTGAAAAGAGAGGCAAAAGGTAGATAAGATGACGGAACTAGAATGAAGAATACAACGCTCCGGTCAAATGAAAAGCAAGGGAAGAAAATGATGTTGATAAAAACGAGATGATGGTCAAGAGAGAGATCATCATCACAATGCCTCCGGAATGAAAGAATATATGCTAGGTCGTTGGAAAGAAAAGAACGGAGAAGAAAATGACAACTTCTCCCACGAATGAATATGAAAATCATCCTTACGAAGAAGGGTTGAACGGAGTTGTTGGAAAATCAACAACGAAAAGAATAAGCTCATGTGGGCTTATGGAAAACATCTTAAAATTAAGAGGTGACAACCAGCCACTAACAGAAACAAATTGCTTGGATTGAGATCAACAGAAACAAATTTATTGTATGCTTATCCTTGATCAAAATAAATTGATGACCAACAACGGATTTGGCCTACTACTTATTCTTCTTGGAAAGAATTTAAGAGAGATCTCGCGCAAACTTGGGTAAATCTTCAACAAAGCACCGGTAGGATTGTGAAAAGAAAAAATGAATTAAAACGATAACAACGGAAGGGTAATCTTGAAAGAACCACCGTAAAAAATATGGAGACGAACGAAGAGGCATCAATGAAGAATAGTTGGAGGGCGAAGTTGAAAACTGAGAACGAAGAACCTACTGAAATGATGGCCTTCGGAGGATCACAAGGAAAAGAATTCATGAAATGCTTCGGATGGGTATAAAAGAATTCCCCACAATCGGAATAATAATGAGGATGGCATGAAGCTAGAACCATGAATCTTCAAGAGAACGGGCCAAGATTTCAGAGAAACTCGTCTTCGGTCTTCAAAATCTGAGAAGACGATGAGATACACCACCATGAATTGTATAGGCACTCCGTAATGAAGAATTAAAAGGTTGAACCAATGATGAACAAGAATTTGAAAGCAATCTTGGAGAAGGCATGTGACTGATGGGAATCATACTTACGTCACACTTTGAAAAGAATTTGAGTATAACTCCAGAAAAATTAGAAGAGTCAGGTAATATCCTGGGAAAAGACCTGTGGGTTAGGGCCCACTCAAAGAAATCACCGTTGGAAAAGATTGCTTAAGAGATATTGCACCGGTTGAATTAAATGTCTTGAGTAAGATGATAAGCCTCAAAATAGCTTGAACGGATTAAGAACGGAAACACGAATCTTCTGAGATATCTTTAGCACTCCGGATATGAACATAGAGAGAGTTGAATAAAATAAGAGAGCTTTGGATAAGAAATTTCAACAACGAAAACATGTGAAACAAAAAGGAAGACATATGATCAACACCGAAGCTTGAATTACATCCACCGGCAGGATTTGAGAACAAAAGAATTATGAACTTGGAGTTTTTGAGCATCTTCACGATAAATCACCGGATAAGAACATTGAAGGAAAATGAATGAAGAAACATCACATGAATAAAATGGATATTTTATTTGAGAATTTCTAGCTCCGAGAAGAAGAAGGGTGGGAGGGTGGGGAAAAACAAAGACGACTTGGGATGAATGAAACAGACAAATCGTCAGATGTCAACGACGTCCGGATGGAATAACTTGAAGAGAAGGCACACTGGTTGAAAAGAATTTAACATGACCATCTTGATGATCAAGAAGGACCAGCACTCCCATAGAAATATGAGAATAACGATTAGGAAAGGTATGGAATCAACATTTAACATCGAAGCAACTCGAATACCAGAATCAAAACAAAAACAACGGATAGATATGTTTATGAAGAAGATTATGTTGCAACATATCTTTCCGAACAGAGAATTGAACGAATGAATTCCGCAGGTACATCAACTTGACGAGAAGCCACTAGGGAGAACAAAAGATAAATAAAAACGACAAGGAGCAGATAGAACAAATACAAGATAGAAGCTTCGTTCGACATATTCGTGCTGAAAGCTCATGGAACGTGTTACAAAAGGGTTTTGCAATCCCCGGATCAACATAGCCAAGGACCCTTTAAGATGCAACTCCCGATCAGAACAAGCCCATAAAACCACTTCACTCAATGTAGAACCCCAAACTTCATATCATGCATTCGTTGGAAGAATGCCTAGAACTACTAGATGAACCCACCTATTAATTTCCGAAAGTTTCCAGTTATGCAATCAGGTGTTGGGGATACAGGGGAAGCACCTCACACTCAACTCTAATCCTACATCCAGCTGTATTCATACTTCAACACATAACCAGTTATTTCCGGAAACCGTTTACCTCGGACCTTCGGAACGCATCTACTATACAAGCTATGGCAATACTCCCGAACTACCTCCCCAGTACTGGGTGATGTCGGGGTTATCTTGCCACTAACCGCATAGGAGAGTTTTTGATGTCGTCCGTCTTAAGTATTCTAGTACTGTCCTGATGGATTTGTGACGACAACACTTCGGATCTCAACTCCCCGGGACACTGCCACAACCCGTAATGACAGGAGGCATCGAGAACAATGTTCTCATCACAAAGACATCAAAACAATCCAAACAATACTCGCGAGATCCTAAAAAAATTTGGTGCATTTTTTGGGAGTAGAAGAGATAAGAGTAATCGTTAGGAGTCCTCACCAGAGTGAAAGGGGGTGAGGAGCAAAGAAATCCTACTCTCCGATATAAATATAGGACTCAAAATATTTTCAAGTGTGTGCCTAGACTCAACCGTCAACGATTCGATCAATCAGTGGGGGCTTCTAGGTCGGAGAAGGCTCTGAATACCAACTTGTAATGCCCAGGATGGGACTATACCTCCTACGTGTCGAGGCACGACTTAAAGGTATAAGCCCATTCTGGAATGCTCTCAAGTTTGGTATCTTTGCACGACTCATGTAAAAGAGGGATTAAATTGCAAAAGGAGATAGTTGGCTTACACTCGCCACTTCACACAATACAGTACATAAGCAAAACATCATTCAAAACATCACAACCCGACTACGGGCGAAGATCCAAAAGAAAGATACCAAAAACAACATAAAGCCACAGGTCTAGATCGAATCCTAGTAGAAACCACTACTGATCGTCGAAAACGTCACAAGCATACAACCACTCTCTTCATCGAGCTCCCAGCGAAGCTCTGAACCAGCTCCTGCTTCATACTCGGCTGAACCTGCATCTGGTGTTGTAGTATCTGTGAGCCACGAGGACTCAGCAATCCCATAACCATGGGTATCAAGACTAGCAAAGCTTTGTGGGTAGGAACAGGTAAAGTGGTGAGGTTGCAGCAGCGGCTAAGCATAATATGGTGGCTAACTTACGAGTACCAGAATAAGAAGAGCATCTACGCAAACGGTCGCAAACTAGTAGTGATCACTAAAGATCATGAGCTACATACGAATCAAACATAACCCCACCGTGCTCTCTTCTCAAAGTGAAAAGAGACGGTCACGGTTACTCACACAGTTGTGTGTTTTACTTCGGATCCTCTGTCAAGTTTTCTACAACCGGACATTAACAAATTCCAATCTGCCACCTAACCGTGGGCACGGCTTTCGAAAGATCATAACCCTGCAGGGGTGTCCCAACTTAGCCCATCACAAGCTCTCACGATTAGCCGAAGCGATAAATATAATATCATCACTCCTTATCTTAGGGAAATCCTATCAGGCTCGGCATCCCGGTGCCCAAGACATTTCGACAATGGTAAAACAAGTCCAACAAGACCTCCCGGCGTGCCGACACCCTGATAGTAGCCGCACGTATCTCGTCTCAGGCCACGACCGGATGGGACATCCTACAGGACCCAAACCTCGAGTTTCCCCGTGGTGGTTCCCGCAGTCTGCCCGTTTGGGACCAACACCATCAGCACTGGCCCCCCCTGTTATGTAGAATTAAGAACCCGAGGACATGACCCCCTATGCAATTAATTAATTATTTAAGTTGTTATTATGAGCAAATTAAATCCATTGTTGGGCCTTCCTGGAGGAGTTTTATTCAAAATCGAACTATCAAGGGGTCCCCATCCACCCATCGTGTAAGGAACGCAAAATCAAGGAACATAATGCTGGTTTATCGGCGCCTAAGGTGGCATGAGTGGAACAAAACACCGAGCAAAAGGCCAAGCCTTCCACCCATGACCAGTATATAGGTGTGTTAATAATAATTATAGATATTGTGATATTCCAACAACAAGTTCCCTCCTGGAACGATCTTCATCTTCACCTGCAACTAACAATGCTATAAGAGGGGCTGAGCAAGCGGGTAACATAGCCAAACAGTGGTTTTGCTAGGAAGGTTTCAAGGTTAGAGGTTTCATGGCAACAAGGAGAGGCTGACATAAAAGATGGGAAGCGCGACATGTAACGATAGCATCGAGACAACTAAGCATGGCAATGGTAGTAAAGGTATCCAAGGGTATGATCATCTTTCCTGGGATTCCGCAAGGAAGAAGAACGGTTCCATGAAGTAGACGGAGCAACATAGTCGAGCGAATCCTCACAACTCCGGAACGAAACCGAAGCTAACAAGAGAAGCAACCGGAAAGAAGCAAACAACACGGTAAACACACAATCATAAGCATGGCATACGATGCACATCCAAGTATGATGCATGTCCGGTTTAATTATGCATGGCATGGCAATGTGCACAAACAAAACTACAAGTTAAGTGGAGCTCAATATGCAACGAGTTGCATATTGACGAAACACCACATTTTATTTATTTAGTTGACTCTCGTTTATTTACAAGACAAGATTAAATGTTTGTTAACATAGCAGGAGGTGAAACAAAAGTAAACTACCTATCTAGGCAATTTAAATGAGGCCGGAAAATCAACAACAATTCTGGAAAATCCCCATGAGCATGTTTAGTAATATTAAGCAAACAACAATTCACACATTTAAATGTTGTTAACATGATGCGGATGACATGATCAAGTTTTATGCAAGTTTATTAAAAGGGAACATGAAGAGATAAGAAGATGATAAGGAGTATTTGTCACCATGGTGGAAAGAAAAGGTGCCATGGCAACGATCCGAAAATGATGCAACGGCAACATCTCGGTTTCGGTAACTCGTTGAGAGACCGGTGCAAAAGATGACAGAGAGCGTGTCAAGCAAGAAGAAAGGTGGGGTGATCCCGTCACCGGGTTACCACGGGTCGGTGACGAGGCAACCGAGGAGCATGACGAAAGACGATTCGGGCACAACGGGCACGGAGCACACAAGTAGAGCATCTCATACAACACAACAAGCAAACGTTCTCGGGTCATCGTCTCGGGGTTATACCTTCGAAGCGTTCGTTCTCGGAGCGGTTCGAGTTCGTAGTGGAAGTAGTCGTACACGGGTCGTAGAGGAAGTAGCCGTACACGGGGTCGCCAACGAGTAGTCGTTCCGTTCGTAGAGATACTTGAGGGTCTCGGCGACGGTAGTTGTTCACGTTCGTAGAGGTACACATTCCGTAGATGTTCGTGTCGCGAGAAGAGGTACTTGGCGCATCCGGTAGTCGTGGTACTTGGGGTCTTCGGACTTGCCGGTCTCGTTTTGCGATGGTAGTCGAACTTGGCAAGCGATGGTCGTCGTGGTACTTGGCCAAACCACGTAGTAGTACAAACATTGATGTAGTGGTACACACGAAGGTGATCGAACTCAATGCTTCTGGGTCTTGGCGAAACAACAGCAGCACAAAGCGAAGCAGGGCTCGGCGACATGGTTTCTCACCGAGGAGAAACGACACCGGATAGGAAGAGCCTCATGGGGCCGGGCTGAAGATGCACAGCAGCAACAATTTCGAGCTCCCTGGGATGATGCAGAGGAGGGAAACAGTGGGTCGGCGAGGGGGTCCTGGCGGACACCGGAGGGAGGCGCTGGCGGCCTTGGACGAGGAGGACGGGGCGCCCTGGACGAGGTCGGCGCATGGCCGGCTGCTTGCGCTGGTGGAGGGGAGCAACGGCGCTGGAGGTGCAGCTCCTGGCCGGCATCCGCGGGGAGGGAGGCCGGGCGCGTCGGGGCTCTTGCTGGCCGGAGGGAGGCGAGGCGCTGCGCGGAAGGGCTTCTGGCCGGAGGCAGCAGGGGCGGCTCTGGGAGGCCGGAGCAGAGGCGGGAGATGGCGGGGCTGGGGCGTCGACTGCTCGGGGCGGCCGGCTCGCTGGTGCCAGGCGCGGCTGGAGGACGGGAGATCGAGGGGAATCGTGGCACTGGGCGTCGACCAGGGGGATCGAGGGAGTGAGGCTCGGCTGCGAGAGAGCGAGAGGGTCGCGGTGTTGTCGGGCGCTGGGAGTGAGGGAGCTCGAGGGAGAGCGATGGGGATCAGGACGAGAGGGGAACGAGGCTAGCAGCGCTCTGTGAGGACGAGGGGAGGACGAGAGGGATGAGCGGCGCTTCGAGGGAGGATCGAGCGATGCGGCTAGGTTAGGCCGCCGGTGGAGCGAATTGGGCCATGGGAGGAGTAGATGGGCCGGCTGGGGGGAGAAGTGGCCGACTGGGCCTAGGAGGGATGGAGGCTGAGAGTGATTGGCCTGTGAGTGTTTGCTAGGAGGGCCAAGCTGGGCTGCTGGGATCTCTCTCTCCATATATTTTTTACCAAAAAAATAAATAGAGAGAAGAAAAGAATGAGGAGGGGGGTTAGGGAAAAAGTTAGCACATGGGACTATTTTTCTCGGGCATCATAAAATGAGCAAGGTCCGAGAAAAATAGAAAAGGCATGATCGAGATATAATTCAAACTTATTTGAATTTAATCAAATGGGTTTGAACTAAGACTTGATTTTTGAAGGGTCCAAAAATGTTCGGATTTTTGGAGGAGCCTCGATAAACTGGATAAGAATTGGTGGCAAGGTTTAGAGGCAAGGAATTGGGAAAGAAAAGGCATGGGGAAAATTATGCAAGTGTGTTGGGGTAATTCCAACAAATGGAATAATTTAATAATATAGCTCCCTAAATATTGAGAGGCTTTTATATGTTATAAAGAGAAGTCATCCTTCCCTCGATTTAAATGGACCGAAGGTCCACACGATTTATTTAAGTTGAGACGCAAAGATTAATGAGATGATGTCATGATGACATGATGCAATGCAAAATAAAAAACACAAGCACAAAAGAAACACACAGAACGACCCGGAACAACTGGAATCTTCTGGAATCTTCTGGGACGTCGGTCTTCGGGCGTCACAAATCACCCCAATCATGATCATTGCAACAAGTAGTGGACATAGCAATACTAGCATCCCCGAGCTTAGGGTTTTGCATATCATTAGCATAATTGACATCAATAGAATTTATAGTAACATCATTGAAATCATGCTTTTTATTTAAGGAGCTAACATGAATCACTTTTTCATTTAATAATTCCTCACAATTTTTAGATTCATAAATTTTAAGCAAAACCCCATAAAGATAATCTAGTGCATGCAGCTCACTAGCAATAGGTTCAACATAGTTGGATCTCCTAAAGAGGTTAGCAAGTGGATTAGGATTCATACTTTAGCAAGCGAAGATGCAAGCTAAATGAGGGCACATAGCAACACAAGCAAGCAAGAAGCAAGCGAACGATAAACACACGGCGGAAGAAGGGCAAATAAAATGGCAAAGGTGAAGTGGGGGAGAGGAAAACGAGAGGCAAATAAATGTAATGCGAAGGACAAGGGTTTGTGCTTGGTACTTGGTATATGACTTTTGCGTAAGCCTCCCCGGCAACGGCGCCAGAAATTCTTCTTGCTACCTCTTGAGCTTGCGTTGTATTCCCTCGAAGAGGAAAGGGAGATGCAGCACAATAACGTAAGTATTTCCCTCAGTTTTTGAGAACCAAGGTATCAATCCAGTAGGAGACCACGCGCCAGTCCCTCGCACCTGCACAAACAAATAAGAACTTTGCAGCCAACGCGATAAGGGGTTGTCAATCCCTTTACGGTCACTTACGATAGTGAGATCTGATAGAGATGATAATTATATTTTTGGTATTTTTGGTATAGAAACAGAAAGTAAAGAAAGCAAATAAACAACGGCGATAGAAATTGGCTAGTTGACGGGAAAGTAATATGATAAAGATAGACCTGGGGGCCATAGTTTTCTCTAGTGGCTTCTCTCATGATAGCAATATTCTACAACGGGTAAACAAATTACCGTCGAGCAATTGATAGAAAAGCGAATAATTATGAGACTATCTAGGCATGATCATTGTATATAGGCATCACGTCCGAGACAAGTAGACCGACTCTGGCCTGCATCTACTACTATTACTCCACACATCGACCGCTATCCAGCATGCATCTAGTGTATTGAGTTCATATGGACAGAGTAACGCCTTAAGCAAGATGACATGATGTAGAGGGATAAACTCAAGCAATATGATGAAAACCCCATCTTTTTATCCTCGATGGCAACAATACAATACGTGCCTTGCTGCCCCTACTGTCACTGGGAAAGGACATTGCAAGATTGAACCCAAAGCCAAGCACTTCTCCCATTGGAGGAACTATAGATCTAGTAGGCCAAACCAAACCAATAATTCGAAGAGACTTGCAAGGATATTATGAGCACACATAAAAAGTTCAGAGAAGAACCAAATATCTTTCATAGATAACCTTGATCATAAACTCACAATTCATCGGATCTCGACAAACACACCGCAAAAAGAGATTACATCGAATAGATCTCCTCGAAGACCGAGGAGAACTTTGTATCGAGATCCAGAGAGAGAGAAGAAGCCATCTAGGTACTAGCTATGGACCCGAAGGTCTGAGGTAAACTACTCACAACTCATGGTGACGGTGATGATGATGATGATGAAGGCCTCCGTGATGGATCCCCCTCCCGGAACAGGCTCCAAGATGGGATCTCCACGAGAACAGAAGCTACGACGGTGGAATTAGGGTTTTCTCTCAGCGTATGGAGTTTCTGGGGCACGTAGGTATATATAGGAAGAACGAGGGCACCGGGGCCGTGTGGGCCAGCCTCGAGGCAGGGGTGCGCGCCCTGGGAAGGGGGGCGCGCCCCCCACCCTCGAGGGCTGGCCCTATGTCCCCTGACTTGGCCCCGAAGACTCCCGAATGTGATTTCCTCCAAAAATATCTCTCGCAAAAATTTACGAGTCATCAAAACAAAGCAATCAACGCATGCCCCTAGGGGGGAGGTTGGTAGGAGTTGTAACATCCCAAAATTCTAAATTTTGGTTATAATAAATAGATAGATTTGATTGATGTTTGATGTGCTGAGTGAAAATGAGTGAAATTTGAAATTTTGGAAGTTAAATGAGAGGGAATAACATGACTTTCCCAAAACTTTCACTTTGCTTTTGGATCTCCGAGGGAATTCAAATTCTTTTCAACACCAAAACCCTAGAGTGAAGATAATATGACTTCTTCCATTTATTCTAAATGATAAAGGGCTTTGAAAGGATTTTGAATTTCATCCTCGAAACATTTTTTTCAATTCAGAAAACTTTAAGCAACTCAATGATTTTCCCGAGAGAAGAGAAAATGACTTCTTCAAAATATAGGAAATATGAGTTGGAGGTTTTCTAAAATTTTCTGCAACTCAATTTCGAATATTGAGTTATTTGGTTTCTATTCAATTTATTTTTCTCCAAAAGAAATTACATGGAAAATAGGGTAACATGATTCCCTACAGCAGAAAATTGGAGATAAATGAATTTGAATTCTTTTTGGTATTTTAAAAATGATTTTTCTGGATTTTTATTGCATTATTAGGACCTTTTGATTTATTAGATTTTGTGGGCATTTTATTTGGCAGTAGAAAAATGTTCATGTTGTAGGGCTTATTTTTCTGCAAATTTTGATATATAATATGCCTATAGGATATTTTATTTATTTTGCTTTTATTCGTTTTTCAATCTGTTGGAAAAAAAATGTTTTAAAAAAAATGCTCCCTCCGCCGAACTGGGCCGGCCCAGCTGCCCGCCAGGCCGCGGCCCAGCCAGCCCAGTCGCTCATCCCCGAGCTCCCGACGGGGACTCCGTCGCGAGTACGCCACCGCGCCGCCGCCTCGACGGGTGTGCCATGCCCGGACTCTCCTCGCCCCTTCCGCAAGAAGATCCACCCCCCCTATAAGAGCTGCCGCCACCGCCCCGTTTTCTCCCCCCCTTCGCCCCTTGCTCGCGCCGCCGCGCGCATCTCGCCGCGCCGCCGCCGCTGTAGGCTGCTGCTGCTGCTCCGCCAGCGCCGCGCCTCCCCGCCCCTCGTGCCGCCCCACCCGCTCCTCGCCGCCCCGAGCCACCGCCTCGCCACGCCCTCGCAGTGCCCGGAGCCGCCGCCGTCCAACCTCCCCTCGCCGGAGTCCAAAGGAACTCGCCGGAGATTCCGATCCGGTCCGTGCCCGAACCGGCGGTTTTCGTTAGAAAACCACCTAGGTAAAGAAACCCTGGTTTCTGTTTAAATAGGTTTTAATTTTAGTTCGGTTTTTCTTTTAGACAGATCTATATAGTGAACGTTCACTGGTTAGGCCCTAATAGCGAGCGTTCGCTCTTTAGCTTTTCCTTTTTCTTTTAATTTCGGCCAGGGACTTGTCTGTAATTATTAATTTTACAGATTATCCCCTAATCTTCTTTCGGTCATAACTTTTTGCCAGTTAGTCCAAATTCAACGAAACCAATGCCCACGTCTTCGTTACGAAGCCCTCTTTCCAGTAATACAACTCAAACATGTTTTTGAAAATTTTAAAATTTGAATTCAACTAGTTTCAGATTCAAACTTCATTTGATCATAACTTGAGTTTCGTAACTCCGTTTTAGTTGATTCTTTTTGCAAATCGAAGCTCTTGACCTAAACTTTCCGATAAGGCCAAATTCACATAATTTTGGTACTGTTGGAAATTGTTTTGTGTTTCAGGAGTCATTCGTGTGTTTTCGAAGTTTTCCAAAGTGTTTATTCGCTCTGTCTGATCTTTCTGAGTGATTGCTCATGTGTGGCTACTATTGCTTGCTTACGATAGATTGACCGGAGTGTGACGAGTAGATCTATCCAGAGTTTTGAGTGCGAATCATCTTCATCAACTTTGCAGGCAAGTTCACACGTTGATCATATTTTCCAATACCCAGTTTTCGTTGCATTAGTTATATCCTCAAACACATTGCATCAGTAGGATCAATTAATCTGTGGGATTGGGAAGTAGATTGAGGTAGAACCTATTACCTGCATTATTTTCAAACCCTTGGGTGTTACTTCTACGCTTGCTGTTAGGACATGCTATGCTCGTAGACGTGGTTTGGGTTTGAGTGAAATCCATGACAGATGTGAGTTGTTATTTAAGGATTCAACTTAAGGTGGCTACTTGAATACACATCTGGGTGGATTGGTTTGGGGCACCCTGGGAGTGAACCAGTGGATTGCCCGGACACCTGGGGTTACCAGTGTTGTCCTAGGAAATCCCAGGGTTACCGTGTGATTGTCCTATTGGAATTCCACCCAGGCTAAAAGGGATCATATAATATTTCATGCCTAGAAACTTCCATGTGCAACCACATGCCAATATGGGCTCTGGCATAGTTGAGTAAGTTGCGGGAAACCTTTCCATGATGGGCTAGCAGATGTAGGGGGATTGTAGGTGGTACCGGCCTATCTATCTGGTTAAGGGGACCTCTTCGGAAAGACCTTGTCTCGGTCATCCGTTTCTCAAACACCATGCAGTGCGAGAAACCAAACGGAGGAGATCGAGTCTTGTGGGAAAAGTGCACAAACCTCTGCAGAGTGTACAAACTATTCATGAGTAGCCGTGTCCCCGGTTATGGACATCTTTGAGTATCTAGAAGTGGATTATTTGCTGATCTCATCACTCTCTAATTTAATATTGTTGGGTTTAATGATTATTTTAATTGGGGTTGAGAGGATGTCTATCTTCTCAACAATGTTTCAACTACCATGATAGTTAATTAAAATACATTCCTTTGTAGTAGGGAAAAATTGGCTTTACACAAAAACCTTTACCCTTACAGCCTCCACCAGCCAAATATGCATGTAGCTGTAGGCCTTATTCATCATTATCATTACAGTGTGAATTTGCCAGCATATTCCATGTGTTGACCCGTTTCGGGATGCAACGTTTTATGTTGCAGGATTATCTTACGACGAGTAAGTGATACGTTAGGGGTTACGATTTCTACACTCAACCATGCCATTGGTGTTGATGGGAATCCACAACCTTGTTGCTTCCGCTATGATCGATTGAGGTAATAGTATTTACGTTACTTAATACATGTGATTTACCTCTGTTATAAATCCTGTTTGTACTGTGTGTGTCAGCATACCGATCCAGGGATGACACAGAACACAGAGACTTCGGTCCATTCGGATCGTGGTCACTACATGAGTTAACCATCGCGCGCCCCTGACCTCCACACAAATGTTGACACTCTACAAATACCTCATGCTTTAACTTAGTCACACAACGGTTCACCATACGTGCATGCTACGGGAATCACTAACCTTAACACAAATATTTCTCAATTTCATAATCACTCCACTAGCATGACTTTAATATCATTATCCTCATGTCTCAAAACAATTATCAAGCATCCAACATCTCTTTCTATTCAATGCACTTGATGTGATTTTTTTTTACTACATTGACATTGGATGTTTATCATGTGAAGACTAGTTTCTTTAGCCTAAACACTTTACCATGCTGTTTTAATAGACTCTCAAATAGATATAAGTGAAGCATGAGAGTTCAACAATTTCTACAAAATATTACCACCACCATGCTCTAAAAGATATAAGTGAAGCACTAGAGCAAAATCTATTCAACTCAAAAGATATAAGTGAAGCACATAGAGTGTTCTAACAATTTCTAGGCCATATTTAACTCTCTCAAATAGGTGTGTACAGCAAGGATGATTGTGACAAACTAACAAGCAAAGACTCAAATTATACAAGACGCTCCAAGCAAAACACATAACATGTTGCGAATAAAAATATAGCTCCAAGTATAGTTATCGATGGATGAAGACGAAAGAGGGGATGCCTTCCCGGGGCATCCCCAAGCTTAGGCTTTTTGATTATCTTGAGTTTACTTGGGGTGCCATGGGCATCCCCAAGCTTAGGCCTTTGCTACTCCTTGTTCCATAGTCCATCAAAGCAATACTCAAAACTTGAAAACTTCACAACACAAAACTTAGACAAAAATTCTCGTGAGCTCCGTTCGTAAGAGAAAGCAAACCACCACTCAAAGGTACAACAAGGAATTAATTCTTTGTTTATATTGGTGTTAAACCTACTGTACTCCAAGTTCTCTATGGTTCATATCCTCCAATATTACTCATAGATGCATCGGAATAAGCGAACAACACACGAAAAACAAAATCTGTAAAAAATAGAACAATCTGTAGTAATATGCTGGGTTCGCCTACTTCTGAAACTCCAAAAAATTAAAACTAAATTGGTAAATTTTCGCAATTTTTCTACCAATCATCAGCAAAAATAATCAACTAAAAATCACGCTCCAGTAAAATCTGAAGTCTACTTTAGCGAACGCTAACGATTCTGTTTTTCACAGCAAGATCATATAAACTTCACACAAGTCTTACCAAAGGTTCTACTTGGCACAAACACTAAACAAAACATGAAACCACATCTAATCAGAGGCTAGATGCAATATTTATTACCTAACAGCAAAAAAAGCAAAAAAACAGAAAATTGGGTTGCCTCCCAACAAGCGCTATCGTTTTACGCCCCTAGCTAGGCACGATACAAGATAGATCTAGGTATTGTCATCTTTGGAAGGCAACCCATAAGTGGCTCTCATGATAGATTCATATGGTAATTTGATTTTCTTTCTAGGAAAGTGTTCCATGCCTTTCCTTAATGGAAATTGGAATCTAATATTTCCTTCCTTCATATCAATAATTACACCAATCGTTCTAAGGAAAGGTCTATCAAGAATAATAGGACATGAAGGATTGCAATCTACATCAAAAACAATGAAATCTACGGGCACATAATTCCTATTGGAAACAATAAGAACATCATTAATTCTTCCCATATGTTTCTTCATAGTGGAATCCGCAAGATGCAAATTTAAAGAACAATCATCAAGCTCATGGAACCCTAGCAAACCACACAAAGTTTTTGGGATAGTGGAGACACTAGCACCCAAATCACACAAAGCATAGCATTCATGATCTTTTATTTTTATTTTTATAGTAGGTTACCATTCATCATAAAGCTTTCTAGGTATAGAAACTTCCAACTCAAGTTTTTCTTCATAAGATTGCATCAAAGCATCAACTATATGTTTAGTGAAAGCTTTATTTTGACTATAAGCAAGCGGATAATTTAGCACAGATTGCAACAAGGAAATACAATCAATCAAAGAGCAATTATAATAATTGAATCTCTTGAAATCCAAAGTAGTGGATTCATCACTATGCAAAGTTTTAATCTCTTCAATCCCACTTTTAGCAATTTTAGCATCAAGATCTAAAAACTCCGAATTACTAGGACACCTTAAAGCAGAATCATCTCCAATCCTATTATCATCAAGATTGATACTAGAAAACAAGGATCTAATAGGAGACACATCAATAACTTTTAGATCTTCATCTTTATTTTCACGATAACTAGAAGAACACGATTTAATATAATCTTCTCTTTTAGCACGCATTCTAGCGGTTCTTCCTTTGCATTCATCAATCGAAATTCTCATGGCTTTGAGAGACTCATTGATATCATGCTTAGGTGGGATAGATCTAAGTTTCAAAGAATCAACATCAAGAGTAATTCTATCCACACTTCTAGCCAATTCATCAACCTTAAGCAATTTCTCTTCAAGCATAGCATTGAAATTGTTTTGCGAGATCATAAACTCCTTAACACTAGTTTCAAATTCAGAAGGCGTCTTTCCACTCGAAACACTAATTTCTTCGATAGCATGCACTTTTTTACTAGTAGATCTTTCGGTGTGCCATTGAGAATAATTAACCATAATATTATCTAGGAGTTTGGTAGCTTCTCCTAAGGTAGTTTCCATGAAAGTGCCTCCGGTGGCCGAATCTAAAATATTTCTAGAAGGAAAATTCAAGCCAACATAAAAGTTATGAATAATCATCCATAGATTCAAACCATGTGTAGGGCAATTACATATCATTAATTTCATTCTCTCCCAAGCTTGTGCAACATGCTCATGATCTAGTTGCTTAAAATTCATAATATCGTTTCTCAGAGAGATGATCTTAGCAGGAGGGAAATACTTAGAGATAAAAGCATCTTTGCACTTATTCCACAAATCAATACTATTTCTAGGCAAAGAGGAGAACCAAGTTTTATCACGATCTCTAAGTGAAAACGGAAATAACTTCAATTTAACAATATCGTTATCCGTATCCCTTTTCTTTTGCATATCACACGAATCAACAAAGTTGTTTAGATGGGTAGCGACATCTTCACTAGGAAGGCCGGAGAATTGATCTTTCATGACAAGATTCAACAAAGCAGCATTGATCTCACAAGATTTAGCATCGGTAATAGGAGCAATCGGAGTGTTAATATAATCATTGTTGTTGGTATTGGAGAAGTCACACTATTTGGTATTGTTCTGAGCCATAGTGACAAACAAGCAATTCAACACACACAAGCAAACAAGAAGCAAGCGAACGAAAAACACATGGCGCAAGAAGGGCAAATAAAATGGCAAAGGTGAAGTGGGGAGAGGAAAACGAGAGGCAAATAAATGTAATGCGAAGGATAAGGGTTTGTGATAGGTACTTGGTATATGACTTCTGCGTAAGCCTCCCCGGCAACGGCGCCAGAAATTCTTCTTGCTACCTCTTGAGCTTGCGTTGTATTCCCTCGAAGAGGAAAGGGAGATGCAGCACAGTAGAGTAAGTATTTCCCTCAGTTTTTGAGAACCAATGTATCAATCCAGTAGGAGACCACGCGCCAGTCCCTCGCACCTGCACAAACAAATAAGAACTTCGCAGCCAACGCGATAAGGGGTTGTCAATCCCTTTACGGTCACTTACGATAGTCAGATCTGATAGAGATGATAATTATATTTTTGGAATTTTTGGTATAGAAACAGAAAGTAAAGAAAGAAAATAAACAACGGCGACAGAAATTGGAACGTCGACGGGAAAGTAATATGATAAAGATAGACCCGGGGGCCATAGTTTTCTCTAGTGGCTTCTCTCATGATAGCGATATTCTACGGCGGGTAAACAAATTACTGTCGAGCAATTGATAGAAAAGCGAATAATTATGAGACTATCTAGGCATGATCATTGTATATATGCATCACGTCCGAGACAACTAGACCGACTCCTGCGTGCATCTACTACTAGTACTCCACACATCGACCGCTATCCAGCATGCATCTAGTGTATTGAGTTCATACAAACAGATTAACGCCTTAAGCAAGATGACATGATGTAGAGGGATAAACTCAAGAAATATGATGAAAACCCCATCTTTTTATCCTCGATGGCAACAATACAATACGTGCCTTGCTGCCCCTACTATCATTGGGAAAGGACACCGCAAGATTGAACCCAAGGCCAAGCACTTCTCCCATTGCAAGAACTATAGTTCTAGTAGGCCAAACCAAAACAATAATTCGAAGAGACTTGCAAGGTTATTATGAGCACACATAAAAATTTCAGAGAAAAACCAAATATCTTTCATAGATAACCTTAATCATAAACTCACAATTCATCGGATCTCGACAAACACACCTCAAAAAGAGATTGCATCGAATAGATCTCCTCGAAGACCGAGGAGAACTTTGTATTGAGATCCAGAAAGAGAGAAGAAGCCATCTAGGTACTAGGTATGGACCCGAAGTGTCACACCCTGATTTTCATGTCACTTTGCTTAAGCTAATTATCATGTTAAAAATGTGGATTTACAAAAAACTTTTGTGTGTTTTTGACTTTGCTTGATTTGACTTTTGTCTGCTGTTTGCTAGTGCTCTAAAAATCAAATAAATCCTCCAACTCTTATACTTCATCCCCTTGATCCAAAACCTTTTCCCAATGATCATCCCATGTGTATAGACCAGTATAGAATTTTCTTATAAAACTATTTTGGCCAAATAGTATTTTCTAAAATTAGTTTTCCAAAAACCCCTGAATTGAGGTTTGCACTGCAAGTACCTTATTTAGGGTGTGAAAAATCTTTCAAAAAGTATATTTGAATCCTATTAGGTATAGGACTCCCAGAAACCACAAAATTATAATTTTAAAAGTTATTTTCATATTTTATTTAAAAGCTTTTTCCTAAGGCCAGAAATGGTTTTTAATGGGAAAAAATAATTTAATTATTTCAAAAATATTTGCCAAAATTCAGGGAGCCTCATAGGACATATATTGTCCATATATAAGAGTTTCAACACATGGTCATGTTCAAAATATTGGACAAATCCTTCCAAAACCCTTTCTGGATATTTCAAGCTTTTGAAATAATTACATAGGGAATATTCTCCAAAAATTCCAGGGAAATTCTATCATGTCATATATGACATATTGGATGATGTTGCAAAGCCTCATGCCTTGAAGATCAAGGAAACATCATCTAATCCCCTCAAAACCATTTCTGTCCATTTTGAAGTTTGAGCAACTTTACATTGCCAAACTTGTCCAAATGCTCTCAAACTTGGTGAACATGCTAAAATTATGTAATTATGCATGTATGCCAAATGGCACAAGTTTTGGAGAAGCATAACTTGGTCTAAGTGCCCCAAAACCATTTCTATTCAAATTCAAATTTGAACAACTCTACATTGTCAACTTTTTACCTGGGGCTTCAAACTTTGTGGGCATGATCATAACCCTAAATGATGATGCTACACCAAGTGGTGCATCAAGGGGAGATGAATAGCTCAACTCAAACATGGTGAAACCATTTCTGTTGATTTCTAGGGTTCACCAAAGTTACATTGGCAACTTTGCCCAAATGAGCTCAAATTTGGTGGAGGGGCCTAATTGTGTGTGACATTCCATCCTGTTAAGTATCATGTCAATTGGAGATATTTTGCTTGCCCAAAACATGATCAAACACCTTCTGTCAAATTACCAAAACCATTGTTTGGACCCCTTTTTATATTTCCCTTTACCTCAAATTCTTACCACAGCTTCTCCTGATCATCTTCTACCGCCAGTAACTTCCCCATGGCCTCAGCTCAATTATTGGAGGGGGTAAAACTTCAATGTACTCTTCTGGACAACAGTTTTCACCTCCTCCTTCACCTCCCTCCTCATTCTAGTGGCTCCCCAGAGCATCCAAGACCACCTCCCCATAGTTTACTACTCCCTAGCACTGCTGGACACTGGGGGACATGGCGAGGAAGCAAAGGCATGACCATGCCGGCCAAAGGCATGCTGTGGAGCACGCTACAGTGCGCCGAGGCACTGTAGCTCGGCCCTCCCGAGGCTTCCAGGCGGCCTTGGGCAGAGCGAGCGTGTCCATCGAAGTCGCCTTGACGTCCACGACACGCCTCGCTGTCGGCCCTATCCTCCCCTGCCCTCCTTCCCCCTCCGCGAGCTCGCCCGAGCGCGTCCATGGACAAAGCTCATAGTGCACCGCAGCCACATCTATTTAAGCCTCTCCCGAGCACTCCCTTGCCTCTTCTGGACCCTCCTCTCTCCCGTGCATCTCCTAGACATGCCCCCTCTCCCCCTAGTGCCCTCTTTCCCTCTCCATGGCCACCATGGTCGCCGTCGGCCTCTGCCCGGCACTGGTGAACCAGAGCCTCTCCTCATCTTCTTTGGCCACTAGGAGAACCGCAGCAGACCGGCGGAGCTCTCCCACTCTTTTTCTCCTGCTCTGGTGTCGTGTGGCGCCGCAACCATCTTCTCCCGAAGCCTTGTCCGCCGGCGTCAGGGTCACCGTTACCCTGGACCTCCCCAGCCTGCGTGGGGGCCATAGATGGGCGCGGCTCGGCCTCCCGAATCTGCCGGTACGCCGGACGTCGTCGGGGATGGCCGTAGTCGCCGGCACGGGAGTCAACCGAGTGCCGTACCCGTCGGTCTCCACGGACGCAAGGAGCACGCCACGCCTCCCTGCAACCTCTCATACGGGTGCTGCTAGGCCTCGCGGCCCTGTCCCCACCGCAGGTCGGCGCCGGCAGGCTGAGCAGCGCCGGCGGCGAGCAAGGCCGGCGCCCTCCTCTGTCTCCCGTCGGGAGGAAGAAGAAGGAGACATGAGAGAGAGAGAGCCCGATGGGCCCTGGGTGTAAGTGACCCAGTGGCCGGGCCCCACTGCTTAAGTGGAAACGTCTTCCATGAAAACCGTTTTTGGCAAACGGAGACATACTTCCCGGAAGGCGCTATCGACGTAGCACCTGTGCGCTCGCGGCCGTGCAGCTGGGCCGGCCCATCATCTATCCCTCGCCCGACGCGCAGTAAAAGGGTATAACCCCTTTTTCCCTTTTATTTTCTTTTTCCAGTCAACTTCAAAAACCCATAAATAATTCAAATGTACTCCAAATTGCATGATTCAAATTTCTGGTAGTCTCTAAAGTCATGCTCTACCTGTTGGTGCAACATGCACAGTATTCCAGAGAATTTTCCTACACAAATATTTATCAAATGCCAATATTTCATTTTCTGTGATGAACTTTAGAAAATCACAGAGGGCTCAAATTTGATCCAAATGCAGTGGTTCAAATTCCTAGATGCTTGTCATATCCAAACTTAGTTTTGGAACATTTTTATTAATACTTTCTGTACCCCACCAAATATTGAGCCATTTCTTTATATTTATCAACTTTGCAAAATCCTAGGAAATTCATTTGAATTCCAAATCCAGTTAAACCAACTCCTAAATGCTTCTAAAATCATGACTTGTTGATGGGTGCCTTGGCTCATCATTCAAGAATATATTTCTGTACACTCCTTTCAAATCCATAAACCCCTTGGTTCCATCATATTGAAATGATCCAAACTATTCATTGATCCAATACCTATGAAACCACCTTGGTTATTTTTCATATGACCAGAGGTATCCTAGAAAAGTCCAACTCCTATTTTTAGAGCACTTTTATTTTTGCTTTGATTGTGTTGCTTATTATGATTGTTTCCATCGTTAGTTGACGAAATAAACGGAATACTCGGAGATGGACCAGAAGGTTTGAAGACTCGGAAGAATAAGGCAAGCAGCCCTTTGACCATGTTCGAGAAACCTTTTTATGCATGTCTCATAGCACCTTATTATCGATGCATTGAAATCATGTTAAGGTGGAAACCACTTTGGTTGCTACCTTTGTTACTTACTGTTGAAACCTGCATCAAACATGACCCTACCTTCCTATGAGGGTTATGTGGGTGGGAGTAGATAGATGTATGCTATAGTAGTTGGCTACGCGAAATGGGTCAGGGTTATGCATTGAGCGAAACAAGTGTGGTCTGACATACTTGCAAATGACCTAATGGGTGCCACTAATGCCCCTGGGAGTTGATGAGAAACTAGGGCACTACTTGGTGAAGAAGTAGTGTACCGAGGCTTGATGAGAGTGTTGTTTACAGAGATGTATTAGATTTATGTGTGACTATCGTCCCAACCAAACATGCGCAACCACTCTACCCTTATATGGGAAAGGGCATTATTGATTACCTAGGTCGATACTAGCATGGTGCCCGCATTACTAGTGACGGGGGTGACATGAGGTCACTCCCGGGACGGGGTCGTGCTTGGATAGGCGGCCATGACTGTTTACACAGGGCACCGAACACACCGTTGGTACCCCGTGTCAGTGGTATGTGATGAACGAGGGAGCAAGTCTCCACAATTTTAAGATGTGAAATGTTGGCACGGGCTGTTACCAATCGAGTGGACTCTGTGTTAGTATCGTCTAGGGAAAGGTAGTGATCGGGTGCTTACCCCGGGTACTTGAGGTACCGCGGGTCGTGGATGTCACGGAAGTTCCCCGGATCTAGTGGGTAAAGTGAGCAACCTCTGCAGAGTGTCAAACTATTCGAATAGCGGTGTCCGCGGTCAAGGACAGTTGGGTGGTGCTACTTAGACTATGTCCATAAGTTTCTGGGAAACAACACGATTCAGAGATATTGTTGATGTGATTGTGAGAAAGTCACAATGAGCTTGAGCATGAGTTGATTACACTCTTTCTCGATAATGATGTCTGTGACCTCCTGATACTTGTTGCCGACACATGCATGCCCATGTTATATGTTGATCATACTTGCATATGAAAATCTAGCTTTCCGCAAAACTGCCAATTTAGCAGTAGAGCTTGCATAATTACTCTGTCATCACACTTGGGTTGCTTGCGAGTACATTCAAAGTACTCATTGGCTTGCCACTGGTTATTTTATTGGCCAGGCATGAGAGAACAGGTTATGATGAAGATTTCTTGGTGACGAGCATGCGAGCTAGGACGCTTCCCAGTCAGAATGCATGTAGGGTTAAGGCAGATGGCATGGGTCCAAGTTGATATTGAAGATTTCTGCTGCGATGATATACTCAAGACTTGACCTTAATGGTCCTATTTGTGTAACACGGTATGTATGGATGTAAGTCTCTTGTTATTCAGCTTCTGTGTTTTCAGTGAGCATTGATCTCTGGGATCACTGTACACGTGCATTCGGTGATCACGACTTATGAGTCGGGGTCCCCACACGATGGTCTGAGGTAAACTACTCACAACTCATGGTGAGGGCGATGATGATGATGCTGAAGGCCTCCGTGATGGATCCCCCTCCCGGAACATGCTCCAAGATGGGATCTCCATGGGAACAGAAGCTACGACGGTGGAATTACGGTTTTCTCAATGCGTATGGAGTTTCTGGGGTACGTAGGTATATATAGGAAGAAAGAGGGCACCGGGGGCTGTGTGGGCCAGCCTCGAGGCAAGGGGGCACGCCCTGGGAAGGGGGGCGTGCCCCCCACCCTCGAGGGATGGCCCTACGTCCCCTGACTTGGCCTCGAAGACTCCCGAGCGTGATTTCCTCCAAAAATATCTCTCGCGAAGGTTTCATTCCGTTTGGACTCCGTTTGATATTCCTTTTCTGCAAAACCCTGAAATAGGCAAAAAACAGCAATCTGGACTGGGCCTTTGGGTTAGTAGGTTAGTCCCAAAAATGATATAAAAGTGAATGATAAAGCCCATTAAACATCCAAGACTTCATAAATAATAGCATGGAACAATAAAAAATTATAGATACGTTGGAGACGTATCAATTAACAAATTCCCATCTGCCACATAACCGCGGGCCCGACTTTCGAAAGTTCAAAACCCTGTAGGGGTGTCCCAACTTAGCCCATCACAAGCTCACGATCCGCGGAGTCACAACTCCAAACTGGGAAGACCCGAGTATTCTCAGAATCCCGTACTCAAGATATTTCGACAATGGTAAAACTAATCAAGCAAGACCTCCCGGCGTGCCGACACCCTGATAGTAGCCGCGCGTATCTCGTCTTAGGCCATGACCGGATGGGTGATCCTAAAGGTAATACCAGATACCTCGGGTTTCCCCAAGGCGGCCCCGCATAACCCCCAGTTTGGACCAACACTCATGAGGAGCACTGGCCCGGGTTGTTGATTAATAACTCGGGTTTGCTATGCCCTATGCAAGTTTTATTTGTTAGGCAAATGTAAAACCAATGTTGGGTCTTGCTGGAAAAGCTTTAAGCAGTGCGAATTATCAAGGGGGGGGGGCATAAACCCCAACCGTGTTAGGAACGCAAAATCAAGGAACATAACACCGGTTTATCGGGTCCTAAGGTGGCATGGGTGGAACAAAACACCAAGCAGAAGGCCAAGCCTCCCCCCATTACCAATATATAGGTGCATTAATTTACTTAATAGATATATTGTGTTATCCCAATAAACAAGTCCGAACATGGAGCAATCTTCAAACTTCACCTGCAACTAACAATGCTATAAGAGGGGCTGAGCAAAAGCGTACTTAGCCAGTCAATGGTTTGCTAGGAAGGCGGTTAGAGTGTTTCATGGCAACAATTGGAGGCTGACAAACAGGAATAGGCATCGAGGCATATCTAAAGAGCGAGACAACTAGCATAGGCAAAGATAGAGGTGATATCGGGGAATGGTCATCTTTCCTGTTAAGTTCACGGAGGGATCATAACCTTGCTCCTCAAACTCAGTCTCGACAGGAACCTCGAACTCCGAATTGTCACCGGGTTCTAACCAACACAACAATACAAACACCGGAACGACAATCAATCACCATGCAATGCTGAAACACATGATGCAAGATATGATGTATATGAGCATGGGCAGGATATGATGCATTTACATGGAACATGATGAGTGCACATGTGACATGACAAAAATGCAAGAACACAAAATATGTAGGGGACACAACATGCAAAGAGTGCAAGAACAAGCATAGTCACAAAAGGGGATATGTAGATGAACTATCCAAGCACCCAACAAGTTTTAAAAGTTGCAAATCATGGCGAGGGGTGCAACTAAAAACAACAACACCATGCAAACAATTTAAATGGGCCGGAAGGAACAAAGAACAATTCCGGAAACTCCCATGTGCATAAGAACAAATATAGGACAGATTTGGTGCAACCATATTTTAAAGTTGTTAAACATGCAAAGTAACAGCACCATCTTAATCTACACATTTTTCCATCCCAAAAACATAGTTATGAAGTAAACAAGTTTGGACATGTTTTAAACACAAATAAATTCAAACATCATTTAAATGTTTTTAACATGGCAACAAACTGCATATAAATAATCTACACTAAAAACTGCTACCTCTTGAGCTTGTGTTGTATTCTCTCGAAGAGGAAAGGGAGATGCAGCACAATAGCGTAAGTATTTCCCTCAGTTTTTGAGAACCAAGGTATCAATCCAGTAGGAGACCACGCGCCAGTCCCTCGCACCTGCACAAACAAATAAGAACTTCGCAGCCAACGCGATAAGGGGTTGTTAAGCCCTTTACGGTCACTTTCGATAGTGAGATCTGATAGAGATGATAATTATATTTTTGGTATTTTTGGTATAGAAACAGAAAGTAAAGAAAGCAAATAAACAACGACGATAGAAATTGGCTAGTTGACGAGAAAGTAATATGATAAAGATAGACCCGGGGGCCATAGTTTTCTCTAGTGGCTTCTCTCATGATAGCGATATTCTGCGGCGATTAAACAAATTACTGTCGAGCAATTGATAGAAAAGCGAATAATTATGAGACTATCTAGGCATGATCATTGTATATAGGCATCACGTCCGAGACAAGTAGACCGACTCCTTCCTGCATCTACTACTATTACTCCACACATCGACCGCTATCCAACATGCATCTAGTGTATTGAGTACATACGAACAAAGTAACGCCTTAAGCAAGATGACATGGTGTAGAGGGATAAACTCAAGCAATATGATGAAAACCCCATCTTTTTATCCTCGATGGCAACAATACAATACGTCCCTTGCTACCCCTACTGTCACTAGGAAAGGACACCGCAAGATTGAACCCAAAGCCAAGCACTTCTCCCATTGCAAGAACTATAGATCTAGTAGGCCAAACCAAACCAATAATTCGAAGAGACTTGCAAGGATATTATGAGCATGCATAAAAACTTCAGAGAAGAACCAAATATCTTTCATAGATAACCTTGATCATAAACTCACAATTCATCGGATCTCGACAAACACACCGCAAAAAGAGATTACATCGAATAGATCTCCTCGAAGACCGAGGAGAACTTTGTATTGAGATCCGAAGAGAGAGAGAGAAGAAGCCATCTAGATACTAGCTATGGACCCGAAGGTGAAAGCACATTTGCTCCCTGGGTGGTTTTGGTAATTAATGACAACATACTTTGTGGTTGGACTAATACTTTTATCAAGTATGTTTCAGGAAACCCAATCACATTGATATGGCAAGATGACCGAAGAAGTGGACCCCTCAAATGCTAAGGCAAGCATTGGCAAAAGCTCAAGACTCCATTTCTGGTTTAGTGATCAAAGATCACATTGAGTCCATAGGAAAGCCAATACTATTAAAAGGGGATGAGGTTGTGTTGATGATCTGGTTGCTCAAGTGCTTGGTGATCTAACTCCCTCAACTATCAGCACTATTCACTACTTAACACACACCCATAAGTAATCTCGGTCAAACCAACTCTGTCTCACCGAGATGAAGTCATCTCTACAAACCCTAACATCTCGGTCACACCGATTCTTTCAAATCAGTCCCACCGAGATGAACCACTTCTGCCATTTTCCAAACCCTAGAAAAATCGGTCATACCGAGTTTGAGATCGGTCTCACCGAAACTGAACTGCCAACCTTCTGTAACCACTTCACATCTTTTCGGAATAACCGAGTTTGTATTATCGGTCTCACCGAAATGGACAAGCTTCTGTCTTGGATCAAATCGGTCTCACCGATAATTCATTTTCGGTCAAACCGATTCTGGCATGTTCCTACTCTTTCTCAAATCGGTCCAACCGAGTTTTCTTTCTCGGTCTCACCGAAATCTCCAACGTTCATATCAGATACACTTTCGGTCTCACCGAGATGGTATTTTCGGTCCCACCGAAAATCCCAACGTTCACTATATTTTAACTTTTGGTCTGACCGAGTTTTCACTTCGGTCTGACCGAGATTGGTCAAATGTGTGTGTAACGGTTGGATTTTGTGTGGAGGCTATATATACCCCTCCACCCCCTCCTCATTCGTGAGGAGAGCCATCAGAAAGTACCACCACTTCTACCATACACTTTCTGAGAAGTGAACCACCTACCCTTGTGTTGAGATCAAGCCATTCCATTCCCACCATATGAAACTTGATCTCTAGCCTTCCCAAGTTGCTTTCCACTCAAACCTTTCTTCCACCACAGCCATATCAGTGAGGAGAGTTGAGTGTTGGGGAGTTTATCACTTGAAGCACAAGAGCAAGGAGTTCATCACCATCAACACCGTCTATTACCTTTTGGGGGGTGGTGCCTCCTAGATTGGTTAGGTGTCGCTTGGGAGCCTCCGTCTTGATGATGTGGAGTTGAACCAAGAAGTTTGTAAGGGCAAGGAGATCGCCTACTTCGTGAAGATCTACCCCAAGTAAGGCTAGTCCTCCGTGGGCGTAGGCCGTGATGGAATAGACAAGGTTGCTTCTTCGTGGACCCTTCGTGGGTGGAGCCCTCCGTGGACTCGCGCAGCCGTTACCCTCCGTGGGTTGAAGTCTCCATCAACGTGGATGTACGATAGCACCACCTATCGGAACCACGACAAAAATCTCCGTGTCACCAAACTGCGTTTGATCTTCTCCACTTCCATTTACTATATATGCAATTTACTTTCCGCTGCCCATACTCTAGAATTGCATGTATAGTGTGTTACTTGACTTGATCTTAATTGCAAAACTGCCTAAAACTTTGCACACCCAAAAGGCAGATTTTTTATCTTGTCAAGTAGTCTAATCACCCCCCCCTCTAGACCTACTTCTTCGATCCTACAATTGGTATCAGAGCTTTGGTCTCCATTGCTTTGGTTTACACACCATTGGAGGAAGATGGACGTGTCTACGGATGGGAGTGTTAGCCATAGAGTGCCTGTTCTTGATGGAAGGTTTTACAACTCTTGGAGGTCTGAAATGCTTAGTATCTTTAAGGTGTACAATTTGTGCAAATATGTTAAGACCCCATATGTGCCTCCTGTTGATCCCTTGCACCCTACCATGGATGAAGAGCTTGATTTGCTTCGTAACCTTAGAACTGTGAATCTTATCATTAGAGGGTTACCTGATGACTTGCTTAATCTTGTTACAAATTTTGAGTGTGCCTATGCTATGTGGAAATTCTTGGAAGAACTTTATCCGGACTACTCTATGAGAGGTCTTGATGAAATTCTACACAAGACTATTGAATTTGATAGGTTGCACCCCAATGATCCTAACTTTGATAAATGCTTCTTTGAGCTTCGTGATCTTATGAAAAAGAAGGGTGATCCCGGTCTTATCAATATTAGAGTTAGAAATGCTCTTGCATTGCATTCCGAAGATTATTATTCCATTGACCAAACTAATGCAAATACTTATCAAATTGACCTAGGTGTTGATGATGAACAATCTATGGGTCAATATGATGATGAGCATGAGCAAGACGATGATTATTCCGATTCGGACACCGAGCTAGACAAAGTCATGAAGAGTCTCAATCTTATGGCAAATCTGAGAGACTACATGTCCGGCGGAAAAGAGTGGATTCTTGATAGTGGATGCACCGATCACATGACCGGAGACAAAGACATGTTTCGAGAACTTACAAAGAACGATGGTCCACGCAAGTATGTGACTTTTGGAGACAACTCCAAGGGTAAGGTACTTGGCCTTGGTAAGGTGGCCATATCTCATGATAGCTCAATTCAAAATGTCATGCTTGTTGAATCTCTTGGATACAATTTACTTTCCGTGTCTAGATTAGCTGACTTTGGATTCAATGTGCTATTCACCAAAGTAGATTGCCAAGTCTTTCGTCGTGATAATCAAAATATGGCTTTTACTGGTATTCGTAGAGGTGATCTATATATTGTTGATTTCACTAAGAAAGCCCAACCTAGAGCTTGTTTCATTGCTAAATCCTCTAAAGGTTGGTTATGGCATAGAAGGCTAGGACATGTTGGTATGCGTAATCTAGACAAGCTGATCAAAGGTGATCATATTCTTGGTGTTAAAGATGTTTTCTTTGACAAAGATAGACTTTGTAGTGCTTGTCAAGTAGGAAAACAAGTTGGTGGAAGTCATCCCGTGAAAAACATCATGACCACAAGGAGACCGCTTGAGCTTCTTCATATGGATCTCTTCGGTCCCAATGCTTACAAAAGCCTTGGTGGTAACTCCTTTGGTCTAGTTATAGTTGATGATTATTCCAGATTTACGTGGGTATTTTTCCTTGATGATAAATCGCAGGTTCAGAGGATCTTCAAGACCTTTGCCAAAAAGGCCCAAAATCAATTTGAGGTGAAGATCAAGAAAGTTCGGAGTGACAATGGAACGGAGTTCAAGAACGCCAATGTAGACTCTTTTCTCGATGAGGAAGGGATTCTACATGAGTTCTCGGCTACATACACTCCTCAACAAAATGGAGTTGTTGAGAGGAAGAACCGAACGCTCATAGAGATGGCAAGAACGATGCTTGATGAATACAAGACACCGAAGCACTTTTGGGGAGAAGCGGTCGAGACAGCTTGTCATGCTATCAACAGGCTTTATCTTCATAAGCTTCTCGGCAAGACATCATACGAGCTCCTCACCGGTAACAAACCCCAAGTGGGATACTTTCGTGTCTTTGGTTCAAAATGCTATATCCTTGATAAGCATCGTCGGTCTAAATTTGCTCCTAAATCTCATGAAGGCTTTCTTCTTGGTTATGGATCAAACTCCCACACCTACCGTGTCTACAATAATTTCACCCGAAAGGTTGAAGAGACGGTAGATGTGAAGTTTGATGAATCTAATGGCTCGCAAGTAGAGCAAATGCCTATTGATGTAGGAGACAAGGACCCATCGGAAGCTATCCAAGATTTATCTATTGGAAAGATTCGTCCCATGGAGGTGAAGGAGAGTACCTCATCTACATATGTGGAGCCACCTACCTCACAGAGAGATGAACCTCAAGGCAACATGGAGGCCTCCACAAGTGGAACTCACCAAGATGAGGAAATGCAACAAGAAGATCCACCACAACCTCCTTCTCCACCACCTCAAGACAACACCAACAACAATGAAGAAGAAGAAGAGGAAGATGAAGATGATAAGGAAGCTGAGCCACAACATCAACAAAATCTATCTCGAGTTCGAGCAAGAGTCAAGAAAAATCATCCCGTGGAACAAATGATGAATGACATCAACTCCGGGAGAATTACTCGCTCTAAAACTCGCTTAGCTAACTTTTGTGAGCATTACTCATTCATCTCTAGTATTGAACCTATGAAGGTAGAAGAAGCACTTAAAGACCCGGATTGGGTGAACGCTATGCACGAAGAACTACACAACTTCGAGAGGAACAAGGTGTGGACTTTGGTAGAGAAGCCCAACGATGATCAAAACATCATTGGAACCAAATGGGTGTTTCGAAACAAGCAAGATGAAGATGGACAAGTCATCCGCAACAAGGCTCGTCTCGTAGCTCAAGGTTACACACAAGTCGAAGGTATGGACTATGGTGAGACCTATGCCCCCGTTGCTAGACTTGAGTCCATTCGCATTCTTCTTGCTTATGCCAATCATCATGATATTACTCTCTATCAAATGGACATCAAAAGTGCTTTCCTAAATGGTGAAATTGAGGAGGAAGTATTTGTTAAACAACCTCCCGGTTTTGTGAATCCCAAAAAGCCTAATCATGTTTACAAGTTGCATAAAGCTCTTTATGGTCTTAAACAAGCCCCTAGAGCTTGGTACAAATGCTTAACTAGCTTTCTTCTTGAGAAAGGCTTTGAGATTGGAAAGATAGACTCAACGCTGTTCACAAAAAGGGTTAATGGTGAACTATTTGTGTGCCAAATATATGTTGATGATATTATCTTTGGTTCAACTAACCCCCATTTTAGCAAGAAGTTTGGACAGCTCATGTCGGAGAAGTGTCCATGATGTGTGAACTAAAATTCTTCCTTGGGTTGCAAATCAAGCAATCTAAGGAGGGTACCTTTGTCTCACAAACAAAGTACACTAAGGATCTCTTCAAGAAGTTCAACATGCAAGAAAGCAAAGGTATGAGTACCCCCATGCCTACTAGTGGACATAATGACTTGACAAAAGATGGAGAACCCGTTGATCAAAAGGTTTACCGTTCTATGATTGGTTCTCTACTATATCTTTGTGCTTCTCGTCCTGACATAATGTTGAGTGTATGCATGTGTGCGCGATATCAAGCAGCTCCTAAAGAATGTCATCTTAAAGCTGTTAAGAGGATAGTGAGATACTTGATACACACACCAAACTTTGGCATTTGGTATCCTAAGAGAGCCTCTTTCGATCTTGTTGGCTATTCTGACTCGGACTATGCCGGTGACAAGGTTGATAGAAAGTCAACTTCGGGTACATGTCAATTCCTTGGTCGATCCCTTGTATCTTGGTCCTCCAAGAAACAAAATTCGGTATCATTATCCACTGCCGAAGCAGAATACATTGCTGCTGGTTCGTGTTGTGCTCAATTGCTATGGATGACACAAACGCTTAAAGATTATGGGATACATGTGAGACGTGTTCCCTTGCTTTGTGACAATGAGAGTGCAATCAAGATTGGACACAATCCTGTGCAACACTCTCGAACAAAGCATATTGAAGTTCGTCACCATTTTATTCGTGATCATATTGCCAAGGGTGACATTAATCTTAAGCATGTTCGTACTGACAAACAGCTTGCTGATATCTTTACAAAACCTCTTGATGAGAAAGTGTTTTGTCGCTTAAGGAGTGAGTTGAACATCATTGATGCTTCAAACTTGGAGTAAGAACTTCATTGATGCATGCAAGGCATGAGCCTCTTGACTAATCCTTGATATTTCTCTTATGATGATGATCATATGTCTTGGACACATTTGCCTCCTTGTATTGCATCTAACTCCTTGCAGGTACTTGGATGATCTACATTCCACAAGATTACCACACACTCAAATCATGAGTAATCTTGTCATTTGACCAAGTATCTAGCCCTTTGGGATGTTGAGTTCAAGGAACAAAATTCCACATATCCTTTTTGACACCTTATACATCTAGTATTTCACTCTTGTCATCTTGGATATTCTTGAGTATTTCCTTGCTTGCATAACCCATGTAGGAAGATGAACTATACAAGTAGAAATGGCGCTCCAACTTCACATTCAATGAGCACCTACATCAAGTCTACCTACATGAGCAAAGCATCAACAAACCCAAGGTATGTTCTTCACATCTTTGAGGAGCTTTGCTCAAAGTCATGAGTACAAGCAGCTTCATAAGATGTGATCACATCAAATGCTTAATCGAAAAATGGAAACCCCATTTTGAGCTTAAATGATGAGTATGACCTATGATCAAATGTCTTCATTTGACTCCTAAGTCAATATACTCAAACATAGGTGACTTTGTCGCCGACCTTTATCTAGATGAAGTACATATGCTTTTGGAGTTTTTCTGTTTTCTCTTATGTTCTCTCATTGAGTTTTCTTAAAAAAAAAAAAACTTCATCTAGAATTTCTTTTATTTCTTTTTATTTCTTTGTGAATATCCTTCTGGAAATCTTTTTATGGCTCTGATCAATTCCCTGAAAATCTTTTACAAATTCATTGCAAATCCTTTGAAACATCCCTCGTAGAGTGAGCTGGTTTATTTCTGTGTTTCCTTGGATTTCTTCCAGGACATCACCTTCTGCAGCTCCACTCAGACTTAAATCTTAAAGAGGGGGAGGACTCAAATTTGGACTCAAATTGTTTCTCTATGAATGTTCTTGTTTGTCCCGTTGTGATTCTTAAGGATCCCACTTCTTTCTTTCTTTCTTTCTTTCCATCTTTCCTGTCCTACCTAGTTTGCTGTCCTTTTCGGCACTTGATGTCAAAGGGGGAGAGAACTTAGGGGGAGTAAGGGGAGTAGGGGAGAAGATAAGACTTAAGGGAAGAAGAAAAGCAATCTTATCTTAAGGGGGAGAGAATCACATCAAAGCTTTGTCGTGTTTTACATTGGACATTACAATTGGCATCTTTTGCTTTTTCCATCACACCCCTCGTTATTCACAATTGGTATCTTATGGAATCTTTTAGTTTAAGGGGAGAAGACTTAGAGGAATCTTCACAATTGATATCCTATGAAAAGCAAAATCTCTCTGAGTTCATTGAAAATCTTTTAGCTTCGGAGACATGTTTGCTGATTCAAGCCTGTGCTCAATATGAGACACTCTTTATACATGTCCTCCCTGGCTTGGTACTCTTGATGTTCTTGCAGTTGGTTGAAGGAATACTCTTGTGTTATCTAACCTTGTTTTCTCAAGTTTATCCCTTCAGGTACAAGTGCCAAGGAACCTCAAGGTAAGTATATGCATCTTGCAGAATGTGCATGATGGTGACTTGCTTGTAAATACTTGTTTGCAAGAAATCACCATGCACATATGCATTATCACTCACTTCCTTTCTCTTCTGCTCTGATGCATATAGCCAAGCTGCATGTAGCACATCTTGCTTATCTCTCTTGTGTGCTTGTGGTAGTCCAAAACCATAATCTATGAAAATCTTGCACACTTGTAGGGGGAGCTTGTGTACTACATGCTTGTCAAAGCTTTCATGATAATACTGTCTTTCTTTCAATAAGCTTTGATGTCTCGTTCAATATAATTTCAGTGTGTTGCCATCAATTACCAAAAAGGGGGAGATTGAAAGCACATTTGCTCCCTGGGTGGTTTTGGTAATTAATGACAACATACTTTGTGGTTGGACTAATACTTTTATCAAGTATGTTTCAGGAAACCCAATCACATTGATATGGCAAGATGACCGAAGAAGTGGACCCCTCAAATGCTAAGGCAAGCATTGGCAAAAGCTCAAGACTCCATTTCTGGTTTAGTGATCAAAGATCACATTGAGTCCATAGGAAAGCCAATACTATTAAAAGGGGATGAGGTTGTGTTGATGATCTGGTTGCTCAAGTGCTTGGTGATCTAACTCCCTCAACTATCAGCACTATTCACTACTTAACACACACCCATAAGTAATCTCGGTCAAACCAACTCTGTCTCACCGAGATGAAGTCATCTCTACAAACCCTAACATCTCGGTCACACCGATTCTTTCAAATCAGTCCCACCGAGATGAACCACTTCTGCCATTTTCCAAACCCTAGAAAAATCGGTCATACCGAGTTTGAGATCGGTCTCACCGAAACTGAACTGCCAACCTTCTGTAACCACTTCACATCTTTTCGGAATAACCGAGTTTGTATTATCGGTCTCACCGAAATGGACAAGCTTCTGTCTTGGATCAAATCGGTCTCACCGATAATTCATTTTCGGTCAAACCGATTCTGGCATGTTCCTACTCTTTCTCAAATTGGTCCAACCGAGTTTTCTTTCTCGGTCTCACCGAAATCTCCAACGTTCATATCAGATACACTTTCGGTCTCACCGAGATGGTATTTTCGGTCCCACCGAAAATCCCAACGTTCACTATATTTGAACTTTCGGTCTGACCGAGTTTTCACTTCGGTCTGACCGAGATTGGTCAAATGTGTGTGTAACGGTTGGATTTTGTGTGGAGGCTATATATACCCCTCCACCCCCTCCTCATTCGTGAGGAGAGCCATCAGAAAGTACCACCACTTCTACCATACACTTTCTGAGAAGTGAACCACCTACCCTTGTGTTGAGATCAAGCCATTCCATTCCCACCATATGAAACTTGATCTCTAGCCTTCCCAAGTTGCTTTCCACTCAAACCTTTCTTCCACCACAGCCATATCAGTGAGGAGAGTTGAGTGTTGGGGAGTTTATCACTTGAAGCACAAGAGCAAGGAGTTCATCACCATCAACACCGTCTATTACCTTTTGGGGGGTGGTGCCTCCTAGATTGGTTAGGTGTCGCTTGGGAGCCTCCGTCTTGATGATGTGGAGTTGAACCAAGAAGTTTGTAAGGGCAAGGAGATCGCCTACTTCGTGAAGATCTACCCCGAGTAAGGCTAGTCCTCCGTGGGCGTAGGCCATGATGGAATAGACAAGGTTGCTTCTTCGTGGACCCTTTGTGGGTGGAGCCCTCCGTGGACTCGCGCAGCCGTTACCCTCCGTGGGTTGAAGTCTCCATCAACGTGGATGTACGATAGCACCACCTATCGGAACCACGACAAAAATCTCCGTGTCACCAAACTGCGTTTGATCTTCTCCATCTCTCTTTACTATATATGCAATTTACTTTCCGCTGCCCATACTCTAGAATTGCATGTGTAGTGTGTTACTTGACTTGATCTTAATTGTAAAACTGCCTAAAACTTTGCACAACCAAAAGGCAGATTTTTATATTGTCAAGTAGTCTAATCACCCCCCCTCTAGACATACTTCTTCGATCCTACACACCCCTAGGGGTGGGAAACCCTAAAGGGGGCGCAGCCCCCCCCTTCCCCCTATATATATGTGAGGTTTGGGGCTGCCCACAACACGTTTTGGACCTCTGTCGCTTGGCGCAGCCCTACCTCTCTCCCTCCTCGTCTCTTGCAGTGCTTGGCGAAGCCCTGCTGGAGTCCCGCGCTCCTCCACCACCACCACGCCGTCGTGCTGCTGTTGGATGGAGTCTTCCCCAACCTCTCCCTCTCTCCTTGCTGGATCAAGGCGTGGGAGACGTCACCGGGCTGCACGTGTGTTGAACGCGGAGGCGCCGTTGTTCGGCGCTTAGATCGGAATCAACCGCGATCTGAATCGCAGCGAGTACGACTCCTTCATCCGCGTTCTTGCAACGCTTCCGCATCGCGATCTACAAGGGTATGTAGATCCACTCTCCTTTATGCTCGTTGCTAGATTACTCCATAGATAGATCTTGGTGATGCGTAGGAAAAATTTTGATTTTCTGCTACGATCCCCAACAGTGGCATCATGAGCTAGGTTTATGCGTAGTATCTTGCACGAGTAGAACACAAAGTAGTTGTGGGCATAGATCATGTCAATTCTCTTGCCGTTACTAGTCTTATCTTGATTCGGCGGCATCGTGGGATGAAGCGGCCCGGACCGACCTTACACGTACTCTTACGTGAGACAGGTTCCACCGACTGACATGCACTAGTTGCATAAGGTGGCTAGCGGGTATCTGTCTCTCCCACTTTAGTCGGATCGGATTCGATGAAAAGGGTCCTTATGAAGGGTAAATAGAAATTGGCATATCACGTTGTGGTTTTGGCGTAGGTAAGAAACGTTCTTGCTAGAAACCTATAGCAGCCACGTAAAAACTTGCAACAACAATTAGAGGACGTCTAACTTGTTCTTGCAGCATGTGCCGTGTGATGTGATATGGCCAAAAGGATGTGATGAATGATATATATGTGATGTATGAGATTGATCATGTTCTTGTAATAGGAATCACGACTTGCATGTCGATGAGAATGACAACCGGCAGGAGCCATAGGAGTTGTCTTATTTATTGTATGACCTGCGTGTCACTGAATAACGCCATGTAATTACTTTACTTTATTGCTAAACGTTAGCCATAGTAGTAGAAGTAATTGAAAGCACATTTGCTCTCCGGGTGGTTTTGGTAATTAATGACAACATACTTTGTGGTTGGACTAATGCTTTTATCAAGTATGTTTCAGGAAATCCAATCACATTGGTATGGCAAGATGACTGAAGAAGTGGACCCCTCAAAGTGCTAAGGCAAGCATTGGCAAAAGCTCAAGACTCCATTTTTGGTTTAGTGATCAAAGATCACATTGAGTCCATAGGAAAAGCCAATACTATTAAAAGGGGATGAGGTTGTGTTGATGATCTGGTTGCTCAAGTGCTTAGTGATTTAGCTCCTTCAACTATCAGCACCTTTCACTACCAAACACACTCATAAGTAATCTCGGACAAACCGATTCTTCCAACTCAGTCCCACCGAGATGAACCACTTCTGCCATATTCCAAACCCTAGAAAAATCGGTCACACCGAGTTTGAGATCGGTCTCACCGAAACTGAACTGCCAACCTTCTGTAATCATTTCACATCATTTCGGAATATCCGAGTTTGCATTTTCGGTCTTACCGAAATGGCCAGGTTCTGTCTTGGGTCAAATCGGTCTCACCGAGATTGCATTATCGGTCTCACCGATTCTGGCATGTTCCTATTCTTTCTCAAATCGGTCCAACCGAGTTTTCTTTCTCGGTCTCACCGAAATCTCCAACGTTCATATCAGATACACTTTCGGTCCCACCGAGATGGTATTTTCGGTCCCACCGAAAATCCCAACGTTCACTATATTTGAACTTTCGGTCTGACCGAGTTTTCACTTCGGTCTGACCGAGATTGGTCAAATGTGTGTGTAACGGTTGGATTTTGTGTGGAGGCTATATATACCCCTCCACCCCCTTCTCATTCGTGAGGAGAGCCATCAGAAAGTACCACCATTCCTACCATACACTTTCTGAGAAGTGAACCACCTACCCTTGTGTTGAGATCAAGCCATTCCATTCCTACCATATGAAACTTGATCTCTAGCCTTCCCAAGTTGCTTTCCACTCAAACCTTTCTTCCACCACAGCCATATCAGTGAGGAGAGTTGAGTGTTGGGGAGTTTATCATCTGAAGCACAAGAGCAAGGAGTTCATCACTATCAACACCGTCTATTACCTTTTGGGGGGTGGTGCCTCCTAGATTGGTTAGGTGTCGCTTGGGAGCCTCCGTCTTGATGATGTGGAGTTGAACCAAGAAGTTTGTAAGGGCAAGGAGATCGCCTACTTCGTGAAGATCTACCCCGAGTAAGGCTAGTCCTCCGTGGGCGTAGGCCGTGATGGAATAGACAAGGTTGCTTCTTCGTGGACCCTTCGTGGGTGGAGCCCTCCGTGGACTCGCGCAGCCGTTACCCTCCGTGGGTTGAAGTCTCCATCAACGTGGATGTACGATAGCACCACCTATCGGAACCACGACAAAAATCTCCGTGTCACCAAACTGCGTTTGATCTTCTCCACTTCCATTTACTATATATGCAATTTACTTTCCGCTGCCCATACTCTAGAATTGCATGTGTAGTATGTTACTTGACTTGATCTTAATTGCAAAACTGCCTAAAACTTTGCACAACCAAAAGGCAGATTTTTTATCTTGTCAAGTAGTCTAATCACCCCCCCTCTAGACCTACTTCTTCGATCCTACAGAAGGTCTGAGGTAAACTACTCACAACTCATGGTGAGGGCAATGATGATGATTGATGATGAAGGCCTCCGTGATGGACCCCCTCCCGGAACAGGCTCCAAGATGGGATCTCCACGGGAACAGAAGCTACGGCGGTGGAATTAGGGTTTTCTCTCTGCGTATGGAGTTTCTGGGGTATGTAGGTATATATAGGAAGAAGGACGGCACCGGGGGTCGTGTGGGCCAGCCTCGAGACAGGGGGTGCGCCCTAGGAAGGGGGGCGCGCCTCCCACCCTCGAGGGCTGGCCCTACGTCCCCTGACTTGGCCCCGAAGACTCCCGAGCGTGATTTCCTCCGAAAATATCTCTCGCGAAGGTTTCATTCCGTTTGGACTCCGTTTGATATTCCTTTCCGCAAAGCCCTGAAATAGGAAAAAAAACATCAATCTGGACTAGGCCATTGGGTTAGTAGGTTCGTCCCAAAAATGATATAAAAGTGAATGATAAAGCCCATTAAACATCCAAGACTTCATAAATAATAGCATGGAACAATAAAAATTTATAGATACGTTGGAGACGTATCAAGCATCCCCAAGCTTAATTCCTGCTCATCCTCGAGTAGGTAAATGATAAAGAAAGATTTTTTGATGTGGAATGCTAACCAATATAGTTTTTCAATGTAATTCTGTTAATTGTGGCATGAATGTTCAGATCTGAAAGATACTAGACAAAAGTCTATATTGACATAAGAAATAACAATAGTTCAAGCAATACTAACAAAGCAATCATGTCTTCTCAAAATACTATGGCTAAAGAAAGTTATCCCTACAAAATCATATATTGTTGGCTATGCTCCCTTGTTATCACACTAAATATTCATATCGTGCACAACCCCGATTTCAGCCAAGCATTTGTTTTCCTACTCTATCTTTTCAAATCTTTCAACTTTCACGCAATACATGAGCGTCAGCCATGGATATAGCACTATGGGTGGAATAGAGGTGGTTGTGGAGAAGACAAAAAGAGGGAGATAGTCTCACATCGACTAAGCGTATCAACGGGCTATGGAGATGCCCATCAATAGATATCAATGTGAGTGAGTAGGGATTGCCATGCAACGGATGCACTAGAGCTAAATATGAATGAAAGCTTGACAAAAGAAACTAGTGGGTGTGCATCCAACTTGCTTGCTCACGAAGACCTAGGGCATTTGAGGAAGCCCATCGTTGGAATATACAAGGCAGGTTCTATAATGAAAATTCCCTCTAGTATATGGAAGTGACTAAGCATGAGGCTCTCTACAATGAAGAACATGGTGCTACTTTGAAGCACAAGTGTGGAAAAAGATAGTAGCAATTGTCCCCCTTTTTTACTTTCTTTCTTTTTCCTTCTTTCCTTTTTTCGGCCTTTTTCTTTTCTTTGGCCTTTCTTTTTTTTTCTTTTTTTGCGGAGGGGCTTTATAGATTCAGCCTTTCCTCCCATGGGCAATGCTCTAAAAATGATGATCATCACACTTTCCTCCCATGGGCAATACTCTAAAAATGATGATCATCACACAATATTACAACTCGATACTACAACAACAAAGTTTGACTCTATATGAATGCCTCCGGCGGTGTACCGGTATGTGCAATGAAACAAGAGTGACATGTATGAAAAGATTATGCATGGTGGCATTGCCACGAATACGATGTCAACTACATGATCATGCATGGCAATATGACAATATGATGCGTGTCATATAAACGGAACGGTGGAAAGTTGCATGTCAATATATCTCGGAATGGCTATGGAAATGCCATGATAGGTAGGTATGGTGGCTGTTTTGAGGAACAATATGGTGGCTGTTTGGAGGAAGGATATATAGTGGGTTTATGGCACCGACGAAAGTTGCGCGGTACAAGAGAGGCTAGCAATGGTGGAAGGGTGAGAGTGTGTATAATCCATGGACTCAACATTAGTCATAAGAACTCATATACTTATTGCAAAAATTTACGAGTCATCAAAACAAAGCAATCAACGCATGTCCCTAGGGGGAGGTTGGTAGGAGTTAACCATCGCGCGCCCCCGACCTCCACACAAAGGTTGACACTCTACAAATACCTCATGCTTTAACTTAGTCATACAACGGTTCACCATACGTGTATGCTACGGGAATCACTAACCTTAACACAAATATTTCTCAATTTCATAATCACTCCACTAGCATGACTTTAATATCACTATCCTCATGTCTCAAAACAATTATCAAGCATCCAACATCCAACATCTATTTCTATTCAATGCACTTGATGTGATTTTCTTTACTACATTGTCATTGGATGTTTATCATGTGAAGACTAGTTTATTTAGCCTAAACACTTTACCATGCTGTTTTAATAGACTCTCAAAAAGATATAAGTGAAGCATGAGAGTTCAACAATTTCTACAAAATATTACCACCACCATGCTCTAAAAGATATAAGTGAAGCACTAGAGCAAAATCTATTCAACTCAAAAGATATAAGTGAAGCACATAGAGTGTTCTTACAATTTCTAGGCCATATTTAACTCTCTCAAATAGGTGTGTCCAGTAAGGATCTTTGTGACAAACTAACAAGCAAAGACTCAAATTATACAAGACGCTCCAAGCAAAACACATAACATGTTGCGAATAAAAATATAGCTCCAAGTATAGTTACCGATGGATGAAGACGAAAGAGGGGATGCCTTCCCGGGGCATCCCCAAGCTTAGGCTTTTTGATTATCTTGAATTTACTTGGTGTGCCATGGGCATCGCCAAGCTTAGGCCTTTGTTGCTCCTTGTTCCATAGTCCATCAAAGCAATACTCAAAACTTGAAAACTTCACAACACAAAACTTAGACAAAAATTCTCGTGAGCTCCGTTAGTAAGAGAAAGCAAACCACCACTCAAAGGTACATCAAGGAATTAATTCTTTGTTTATATTGGTGTTAAATCTACTATACTCCATGTTCTCTATGGTTCATATCCTCCAATATTACTCATAGATGCATCGGAATAAGCAAACAACACAAGAAAAACAGAATCTATCAAAAACAGAATAGTGTGTAGTAATCGGATGGGTTCGCCTACTTCTGGAACTCGAAAAAATTCAAACTAAATTTTTAAATTTGCACAATAAGTCTATCAATCAGCAGAAAAAAGAATCGACTAAAAATAACGCTCCAGTAAAAATCTGAAGACTACTTTAGCGAGCGCTAACGATTCTATTTTTCACAGCAAGATCATATAAACTTCACACAAGTCTTACCAAAAGTTCTACTTGGCACAAACACTAAACAAAACATGAAAACACATCTAATCAGAGGCTAGATGCAATATTTATTCCCTAACAGCAAAAAAAAAAACAAAAAATTGGGTTGCCTCCCAACAAGCTCTTTGTTTATAGCCATTAAGATAGGATTGATAATTCAATGATGCTCACAAGAAAGATGAGAATTGTAGCACAAAGAGAGCATCATAAATCATGTGAAAATCACATCTAAGTCTAACATACTTCCTATGCATAGGCATCTTATAGGAAAACAAATTACCAAGACAAGCAAGATCTAGTATATTGAAGGAAGGAGAAAGAAACAATAGCAATGTCAACATAACGAGAGGTAATTTAGTAACATGAAAATTTCTATAACCATATATCCCTCTCTCATAATAATTGCATGTAGGATCATGATCAAATTCAACAAAATAGGTATCACATAACATATTCTCAACACGATACGCATGCAGAAAAAGTTGACACTCTTCCAAAATAGTGGGATTAACATTAACTAAAGTCATGACCTCTCCAAACCCACTTTTATCATAAGTTTCATAAGACTGAACATTCTCCAAGTATGTGGGATCTAAAGTTGTCACTCTTCCAAACCCACTTTCATTATTAATTTAAACATTATTATCAATCTCATATATATCATGGGGGTTAAATAAATTTTCGAGATCGTAAGAAGAATCACCCCAATCAGGATTATTGCAACGAGTAGTGGACATAGCAATACTAGCATCCCCAAGCTTTGGGTTTTGCATATCATTAGCACGATTAACATCAATAGAATTTATAGTAACATCATTGAAATCATGCTTTTTATTTAAGGAGCTAACATGAATCACTTTTTCTTTTAATAATTCCTCACAATTTTCAGATTCATAAATTTCAAGCAAAACTCCATAAAGATAATCTAGTGCATGCAACTCACTAGCAATAGGTTCAACATAATTGGACCTCTTAAAGAGATTAGCAAGTGGATGAGGATTCATACTTTAGCAAACAAAGATGCAAGCTAAATGAGGGCACATAGCAACACAAGCAAGCAAGAAGCAAGCGAACGATAAACACACGGTGGAAGAAGGGCAAATAAAACGGCAAAGGTGAAGTGGGGGAGAGGAAAATGAGAGGCAAATAAATGTAATGTGAAGGATAAGGGTTTGTGATAGGTACTTGGTATATGACTTTTGCGTAAGCCTCCCCGGCAACGGCGCCAGAAATTCTTCTTGCTACCTCTTGAGCTTGCGTTGTATTCCCTCGAAGAGGAAAGGGAGATGCAGCACAGTAGCGTAAGTATTTCGCTCAGTTTTTGGGAACCAAGGTATCAATCCAGTAGGAGACCACGCTCTAGTCCCTCGCACCTGCACAAACAAATAAGAACTTCGCAACCAACGCGATAAGGGGTTGTCAATCCCTTTACGGTCACTTTCGATAGTGAGATATGATAGAGATGATAATTATATTTTTGGTATAGAAACAGAAACTAAAGAAAGCAAATAAACAACGGCGATAGAAATTGGCTAGTTGACGGGAAAGTAATATGATAAAGATACACCCGGGGGCCATAGTTTTCTCTAGTGGCTTCTCTCATGATAGCGATATTCTACGGCAGGTAAACATATTACTGTCGAGCAATTCATAGAAAAGCGAATAATTATGAGACTATCTAGGCATGATCATTTTATATAGGCATCACATCCGAAACAAGTAGACCGACTCCTGCCTGCATCTACTACTATTACTCCACACATCGATCGCTATCCAGCATGCATCTAGTGTATTGAGTTCATAAAAATAGAGTAACGCCTTAAGCAAGATGACATGATGTAGAGGGATAAACTCAAGCAATATGATGAAAACCCCATCTTTTTATCCTCGATGGCAACTATACAATACGTGCCTTGCTGCCCCTACTATCACTGGGAAAGCACGCCGCAAGATTGAACCCAAAGCCAAGCACTTCTCCCATTGCAAGAACTATAGATCTAGTAGGATAAACCAAACCAATAATTCAAAGAGACTTGCAAGGATATTATTGAGCACACATAAAAAGTTCAGAGAAGAACCAAATATCTTTCATATATAACCTTGATCATAAACTCACAATTCATCGGATCTCGACAAACACACCGCAAAAAGAGATTACATCGAATAGATCTCCTCAAAGACCGAGGAGAACTTTGTATTGATATCGAGAGAGAGAGAGAGAGAAGAAGCCTTCTAGATACTAGCTATGGACCCAAAGGTCTGAGGTAAACTACTCACAACTCATGGCGAGGGCGATGATGACGATGATGAAGGCCTCCGTGATGGACCCCCCTCCCGGAACAGGCTCCAAGATGGGATCTCCACGGGAACAGAAGCTACGGCGGTGGAATTAGGGTTTTCTCTATGCGTATGGAGTTTATGGGGTACTTAGGTATATATAGGAAGAAGGAGGGCACCGGGGGCCGTGTGGGCCAGCCTCGAGGCAGGGGGCGCGCGCTGGGAAGGGGGGTGCGCCCCCCACCCTCGAGGGCTGGCCCTACGTCCCCTGACTTGGCCCCGAAGACTCCCGAGCATGATTTCCTCCAAAAATATCTCTCGCGAAGGTTTCATTCCGTTTGGACTCCATTTGATATTCCTTTTCTGCAAAACCCTGAAATAGGCAAAAAACAACAATCTGGACTGGGCCTTTGGGTTAGTAGGTGATACGTCCGAAACGTATCTATAATTTCTGCTTGCTCCATGCCTCTTTTGTGTGATATTGCTATAATATTTATGCACTTCCATACACTTTTGATCATATTTGGACTAACCTATTAACTCAGTGCACCACAGTGCCAGTTCCTGTTTTCTGCTGTTTTTCTATTTCAGGTTTCCCCCATATTAAAAGTGCCCTAAAAATTCCGGGAAAAATACAGGAAAAATCAGCGTATTGTGAGCTTCAAGAAAAACCAAAGCAGGGCCAGAGGGGAGCCTGGGGTGGCCCAGGCGGCCACCCGGCGCGGCCCCACCCCTGGCCGCGCCAGGGGGGCACCTGGGGCCCCACCTCCGCCTCTGGTGACCCCCTTTTGCATATATTTGCTCGCATCCCAAAACCCTCGAGGACGGAACCCTTTTTCGCGATCTCGTCTCAGTTCCGCCGCCGCCGCGCTTCCAAGATCGGGAGCACCAGGAGAACTCTTCCCGGCACCCTGTCGGAGGGGAGAACCACCACCGGGAGCTTCTCCACCACCATGGATGCTTCCCGGATGAGTTGTGAGTAGTCCCCCTTGGACCATGGGTCCATGACCAGTAGCTATGTGATGTTCTCCTCCCCTCTTTGTTCTTCATGGATTAGACCTCGTGAGCTGCCCTACATGATCGAGGCACATATGTAATCTTTATGCTGTTGCTCTACTGAGTTTGCTGGGATCCGATGGATTATGAGATTATGTTCAGATTGTGTGTGAGTAATATATTTGATTCACCTCTTTTATATTTATGTTCTTGAGTAATTCTTGCATGTTCTCCATTGCTGTTTATTGCTTTGGCCGAGTAGTAGGTAGTAACTCCAAGAGGGAACGTTATGCTTGATTGTGGGTTCATGCCCCTCGATGACTAGTCTGAGTGACAGAAACATGAGTCTAGGGGATGTGCTGTTGCCACAAGGGGGAAAACAACGGTGCTTGTACTTGCGGGTGCAAGGATTGTTTACTTTACGCAAAGTTCTTTTAATGCAGTTGTCTGTTGCTTTGAGTTTACACTTTGGGTGGGACTCGCAACTTAATACCAGCGAGATGTTCTGGATAGATATCTCAAGGTGGATGATTAGTAGTAGATGCAGATGGATTTCGGTCTACTTGCCTTGGCGTACCGCCCGTGCTTTTGAGTCTCTACCTTTCCTTGCACCATAGTTAGCATTGGTTTGCACACATAATCTTGTCAATTGCCCAGCTGTAATTTGTTTACCTCGCTTAGCTGTTTTATCCTCTTTTGGGAGAGAGACATCACTAGTGAACATCATGGGACCCCGGTCCATATTACCATCACTGATCACACCCGCTATTTACTTCTTGTCCTTATTTCCTAGTTGCAGTCATACCTATCACTATTACCTCTTGCGTTTGATCCTTTGTAAACAGCAAGGCCGGAGGGATTGACAACCTCTCTGTACTCGTTGGGAGCAAAGTTATTTGTATCTGTGTGCAGGTCCTGTCAACCGCTAAGTTGGCGCCGTTAGCGTTGACACCTACTTGTTGGCCCTCGGAGTCTCACGAGATTCGAATCTTGGTATCTTGCCAAGGGAAACTTGCCGTTACGCTACATCTCAAACCTTCCACTTGGGGTAACCAACGAGGGGCGAGAAGCCATCAGTAGGTTAGTCCCAAAAATGATATAAAAGTGAATGATAAAGCCCATTAAACATCCAAGACTTCATAAATAATAGCATGGAACAATAAAAAATTATAGATACGTTGGAGACGTATCAAAAACTAAGCAGTTTTCATATATAAAGTATTTGAACAGATGCATATATTAAAAGATATGAAATATGCAAAAGAAAATGCAAAACTGCAATTGAAATCAAAAACATAAAAGAAAATAAAACTAAATGGACCCAGCCTGGACTAGCCACAACCACTGACTAGTGGGTCCAGGGGTAGCTGATGTGGCAGTGTGGGTGCGGAAGTGGGTGCGAAACGCATAGAGGCTGCCAGGTGGGGCCCCTCTATCAGCGAGACAGAAAATGCAAAAAAGGGGGCCGAAACCACGGGCCTGGCGGGGACTCGAACCCAGGTCTGCGGGGTGCAAGCGAGAGGCTCAAGCCACTGGGCTATGGTGTGTGTGTCTGACATAGTAGAGGTGCATAGTCTAAAATACAAAGAACAACAACTAACAGGCCACTCGACGCCGGCAAGACAGAGATGACGGTGAGGGCGTTGGGACAGCTCTGGCGACCAAATGGAGCGGCGGATGCACTCGATGGATTCGCTGAGGAATCCCGGACCTCTGTGTGCCACTGGATGAGCCAGACGACGACAGAGTCGATGCCGGCGAGCTATGACAGAAGTGACGCGGCGGAGACGAACGTGGCGAGGCCAGGGACTCTACTCACCGCTACGCATGGGGATTCGCCTAAGATGAACTTTGCGAAGCTTATGGACACCTAAACAAGGCGAAAGGAGGTCGGAGCACTCGTCAGCGACGAGGTCTGACGGCGACGAGCTCGGGTGCTCGGGGAACTAGTAGCTAGAAGACGCAAACGAAGGGGTAAAAGGCACGAGGCGGAGCAGAGGCTCACTGCTACTTCTCGAGCTTGCGTTGTATTCCCTCGAAGAGGAAAGGGAGATGCAGCACATTAGTGTAAGTATTTCCCTCAGTTTTTGAGAACTTCGCAGCCAACGCGATAAGGGGTTGTCAATCCCTTTACGGTCACTTACGAAAGTGAGATCTGATAGAGATGATAGTTTAATATTTTTGGTATTTTTGGTTATAAGAACAGAAAGTAAAAGCGGAAAAAGTAATGTAGGTGTAGATTTATATGTTGAGAATAGACCCGGGGGCCATAGTGTTCTCTAGTGGCTTCTCTCATGATAGCGATATTCTACGGCAGTTAAACAAATTACTATCGAGCAATTGATAGAAAAGCGAATAATTATGAGACTATCTAGGCATGATCGTTATATATAGGCATCACGTCCGAGACAAGTAGACCGAAACGATTCTCCATCTACTACTATTACTCCACACATCGATCGCTATCCAACATGCATCTAGTGTATTGAGTTCATAAGAACAGAGTAACGCCTTAAGCAAGATGACATGATGTAGAGGGATAAACTCAAGCAATATGATATAAACCCCATCTTTTTATCCTCGATGGCAACAATACAATACGTGCCTTGCTGCCCATACTGTCACTTGGAAAGGACACCGTAAGATTGAACCAAAAGCCAAGCACTTCTCCCATTGCAAGAACTATAGATCTAGTAGGCCAAACCAAATCAATAATTTGAAGAGACTTGCAAGGATATTATAATCATACATAAAGAGTTCAGAGAAGAACCAAATATTTCTCATAGATAATCTTGTTCATAAACCCACAATTCATCGGATCTCGACAAACACACCGCAAAAAGAGATTACATCGAATAGATCTCCTCGAAGACCGAGGAGAACTTTGTATTAATATCCAAAGAGAGGGAAGAAGCCGTGTAGATAATAGCTATGGACCCGAAGGTCTGTGGTAAACTACTCACAACTCATGGTGAGGCGATGATGATGATGTAGAAGCACTTCGTGGAAGATCCCCCCTCCGGCGGAGGTCCGGAATAGGCCCCAAGATGGGATCTCATGGGAATAGAAGGTTACGGCGGTGGAACTAGGGTTTTCTCTGTTGTTCTGATGGTTTCGAGGTACGTAGGCATATATAGGAGGAAGGAGGGCACCGGGGGCCAAACATGGGGCCCACGAGGCAGGGGGCGCGCCCTAGGGGGGGCACCCTCATGGGCACCACGTAAACCCTACTCCGTGGTTCTCAAGTCTCCCGTGCGTGATTTTCTCCAAAATTATCTCTCCCGAAGGTTTCATTCCGTTTGGACTCCGTTCGATATCCCTTTTCTGTAAAACCCTGAAACAGGCAAAAAACAGCAATCTAGACTGGGCCTTTGGGTTAGTAGGTTAGTCCCAAAAATAATGTAAAAGTGTATGACAAAGCCCATTAAACATCCAAAACATCATAAATAATATCATGGAACAATAAAAAATTATAGATACGTTGGAGACGTATCAAGCATCCCCAAGCTTAATTCCTGCTCGTCCTCGAGTAGGCAAATGATAAAAACAGAATTTTTGATGTGGAATGCTAACCAACATAGTTTTTCAATGTAATTCTCTTAATTGTGGCATGAATGTTCAGATCTGAAAGATTCAAGACAAAATTATATATTGACATAAGAAATAATAAACTTCAAGCATACTAATAAAGCAATCATGTCTTCACAAAATACTATGGCTAAAGAAAGTTATCCCTACAAAATCATATAGTCTGGCTATGCTCCCTCTTCATCACACAAAATATTCATATCATGCACAACCCCGATTTCAGCCAAGCACTTGTTTTCATACTCTATTCTTTCAAACCTTTCAACTTTCATGCAATACATGAGCGTGAGCCATGGACATAGAACTATGGGTGGAATAGAGAGGTGGTTGTGGAGAAGACAAAAAGGAGGGAGATAGTCACACATCAACTAGGCGTATCAATGGGCTATGGAGATGCCCATCAATAGATATCAATGTTAGTGTGTAGGGATTGCCATGCAACGGATGCACTAGAGCTAAAAATGTATGAAAGCTCAACAAAAGAAACTAGTGGGTGTGCATCCAACTTTCTTGCTCATGAAGACCTAGGGCATTTGAGGAAGCCCATCGTTGGAATATACAAGCCAACTTCTATAATGAAAATTCTCACTAGTATATGAAAGTGACTAAACATGAGACTCTCTATCATGAAGAACATGGTGCTACTTTGAAGCACAAGTGTGGAAAAAGATAGTAGCAATTGTCCCTTCTCTCTTTTCTCTCATTTTTTTGGAGGGGCTTTCTATTTTTTTCTATTAGCCCCTCTCTATTTTTTTGGGCCATCTCTATTTTTATTGACCTTTCCTTACATGGGACAATGCTCTAACAACGATGATCATCACACTTTTATTGATTTACAACTCGATATTACAACTCGATACTAGAACAAGTATGAATATATATGAATGCCTCCGGCGGTGTACCGGAATGTGCAATGAATCAAGAGTGACATGTATGAGAAATTATGCATGGTGGCTTTGCCACAAATATGGTGTCGACTACATGATCATGCATGGCAATATGACAATATGATGCGTGTCATATGAACGGAACGGTAGAAAGTTGCATGGCAATATATCTCGGAATGGCTATGGAAATGCCATGATAGGTAGGTATGGTGGCTGTTTTGAGGAATATATAGTGGGTGCAAGGTACCGGCGAAAGTTGCGCGATACAATAGAGGCTAGCAATGGTGGAAGGGTGAGAGTGCGTATAATCCATGGACTCAACATTATTCATAAGAACTCATATACTTATTACAAAAATTTACGAGTCATCAAAACAAAGCAATCAACGCATGCTCCTAGGGGGGAGGTTGGTACGAGTTAACCATCACGCGCCCCCGACCTCCACACAAAGATTGACACTTTACAAATACCTCATGCTCTAACTTCGTCACATAGCGGTTCATCATATGTGCATGCTACGGGAATCACTAACCTTAACACAAGCATTTCTCAATTTCATAATAACTCCACTAGCATGACTCTAATATAACTATCCTCATATCTCAAAACAATTATCAAGCATCCAACTTCTCATCATATTCAATGCACTTAGCGTGAAAGTTTTTACTACATTGACATTGGATGTCTATCATGTGAAGACAAGTTTTATAGCCTAAGCACATTACCATGCTGTTTTAATAGACTCCCAAAAGGATATAAGTGAAGCATGAGAGTTCAACAATTTCTTCAAAATATTATCACCACCATGCTCTAAAAGATATAAGTGAAGCACTAGAGCAAAAACTATTCAACTCAAAAGATATAAGTGAAGCACATAGAGTGTTCTAACAATTCCTAGGCCATATTTAAATCTCTCAAATAGGTGTGTCCAGCAAGGATAATTGTGGAAAACTAACAAGCAAAGACTCAAATTATACAAGATGCTCCAAGTAAAACACATATCATGTGGTGAATAAAAATATAGCTCCGAGTATAGTTATCGACAGATGAAGACGAAAGAGGGGATGCCTTCCCGGGGCATCCCCAAGCTTAGGCTTTTGGTTGTCCTTGAATTTTACTTGGGTGCCTTGGGAATACCCAAGCTTAGGCCCTTGCTACTCTTTGTTACATAGTCCATCAAAGCAATACTCAAAACATGAAAACTTGAAAACTTCACAACACAAAACTTAGACAAAAATCTCGTGAGCTCCGTTAGTATAAGAAAGCAAACAACTACTCAAAGGTACTGCAATGAATTCATTCTTTGTTTATATTGGTGTTAAACCTACTGTATTCCAACTTATCTATGGTTCATATTTCCCAATATTACTCACAGATGCATTGAAATAAGCAAATAACACACGAAAAACAGAATCTGTCAAAAATAGAATCTGTCAAAAACAGAATAGTCTGTAGTAATCTGCAGGTTTCGCATACTTCTGTAACTCCAAAAAATTAAAACTAAATTGGTAAACGTGAGGAATTTGTCTATTAATCATCTGGAAAAAGAATCAACTAAATAGCACGTTCCAGTAAAATCCGATGACCATTCTAGCGAGCGCTAATGATTCTGTTTTTTCACAGCAAGATCACATAAACTTCACACAAGTCTTCCCAAAGGTTCTACTTGGCACAAACACTAAAAAAACACAAAGCCACATCCAAACAGAAGGTAGATGCAATATTTATTCCTAAACAGAAAAAAAATTGCGTTGCCTCCTAACAAGCGCTATCATTTTACGCCCCTAGCTAGGCACGATACATGGATAGATCTAGGTATTGCCATCTTTGGAAGGCAATCCATAAGTGGCTCTCATAATAGATTCATACGGTAATTTGATTTTCTTTCTAGGAAAGTGTTCCATGCCTTTCCTTAACAGAAATTGGAATCTAATATTTCCTTCCTTCATATCAATAATTGCACCAATCGTTCTAAGGAAAGGTTTACCAAGAATAATAGGACATGAAGGATTGCAATCTATATCAAGAACAATGAAATCTACGGGCACATAATTCCTATTGGCAACAATAAGAACATCATTAAGTCTTCCCATAGGTTTCTTAATAGTGGAATCCACGAGATGCAAATTCAAAGAACAATCATCAAGCTCATGGAAACCTAGCAAATCACACAAAGTTTTTGGGATAGTGGAGACACTTGCACCCAAATCACACAAAGCATAACATTCATGATCTTTAATTTTTATTTTGATAGTAGGTTCCCACTCATCATAAAGCTTTCTAGGGATAGAAACTTCTAACTCAAGTTTTTCTTCATAAGATTGCATCAAAGCATCAACTATGTGTTTAGTAAAAGCTTTATTTTGACTATAAGCATGCGGAGAGTTTAGTACGGATTGCAACAAGGAAATACAATCAATCAAAGAGCAATTATCATAATTGAATCCATTGAAATCCAAAGTAGAGGGTTCATCACTATGCAAAGTTTTAATCTCTTCACTCCCACTTTTAACAATTTTAGCATCAAGATCTAAAAACTCCGAATCATTGGGACACCTTAAAGTAGAATCATCTCCAATCCTATCTTCATCAAGATTTATGCTAGAAAACAAGGATCTAATAGGAGACACATCGATAACTTTCAGATCTTCATCTCTATTTTCATGATAACTAGAAGAACACGCTTTAATATAATCCTCTCTTTTAGCAAGCATCCTAGCGGTCCTCTCTTTGCATTCATCAATGGTAATTCTCATGGCTTTGAGAGACTCATTGATATCATGCTTAGGTGGGATAGATCTAAGTTTCAAAGAATCAACATCAAGAGTAATTCTATCCACACTTCTAGCCAATTCATCAACCTTCAGCAATTTTCTTCAAGCATAGCATTGAAATTCTTTTGCGATACCATAAACTCCTTAACACTAGTTTCAAATTCAGAAGGCATCTTTCCATAAGAGTTGTTGTAGGAATTACCATAATTATTAGAGGAATTACTAGGAAAAGGCCTAGGATTAAAGTTCCCTCTATAAGCATTGTTACCAAAATTATTCCTACCAACAAAATTCACATCCAAAGAATCATTGTTGTTTTCAATCAAAGTGGACAAAGGCATATCATTGGGATCAGAAGAAGCACTCTTAGCAGCAAATAATTTCATAAGTTCATTCATCTTTCCACTCAAAACACTAATTTCTTCAATAGCATGCACTTTTTTACTAGTAGATCTTTCAGTGTGCCATTGATAATAATTAACCATGATATTATCTAGGAGTTTGGTAGCTTCTCCTAAGGTAGTTTCCATGAAAGTGCCTCCTGCAGCCGAATCTAAAAGATTTCTAGAAGCAAAATTCAAGCCATCATAAAAGTTCTGAATAATCATCCATAGATTCAAACCATGTGTAGGGCTATTACGTATCATTAATTTTATTCTCTCCCAAGCTTGTGCAACATGCTCATGATCTAGTTGCTTAAAATTCATAATATCGTTTCTAAGAGAGATGATCTTAGCAGGAGGGAAATACTTAGAGATAAAAGCATCTTTGCACTTATTCCACGAATCAATACTATTTCTAGGCAAAGAGGAAAACCAAGTTTTAGCACGATCTCTAAGTGAAAATGGAAATAACTTCAATTTAAAAATATCGTTATCCGTATCCCTTTTCTTTTGCATATCACACAAATAAACAAAGTTGTTTAGATGGGTAGCGGCATCTTCACTAGGAAGGCCGGAGAATTGATCTTTCATGACAAGATTCAACAAAGCAGCATTGATCTCACAAGATTCAGCATCGGTAATAGGAGCAATCAGAGTGCTAATAAAATCATTATTGTCGGGGATATACCCCGCGGTATGAACCGGCCGGAATTATAACCCGGCCGGACTTGGCATTCTACTTAAGACGGTTTATATTTGGCAAGTTATTGGTAACCCGGCAGGCGGGTCACGGATGACAAGGCCCAAGGCCCAGAAGGCCGGTTCATATTAATAGTGGGCCGGTTTATGAATAAAGCGCAAGGAATATTCTCCATAAAGGAAGCAAGACTAGGACTCCCTGTAATAGATCAATCCTAGTCCTACTAGGACTAGTCATGTAACTCGCCCCTTCAACATATATAAGGAGGGGCAGGGCTCCCCAAAGAGGACAAGTTTTCACAAGTTAGAAGACAGGTTTAGACAGGTTAGAGGTTACAAGTTTTAGAGGACAAGTTCTAGACAAGTTTCTAGGGCTAGACACAAAGAGCCGGTTTACCGGCGACACCACGAGGATCATAATGAGAGCTAGCCTCAAATAGAACGTAGGGTTATTACCGGATGATATTTCCCGGGGCCCGAAGCTGTCTAAATCCTTGCTTTGCATTGCGCCTCTCGATTCCGCTCAACCCCTCTCAAGCTACTACATAGATGCGCGGCCTCACGACTAAAGTCCGTTAATCCGGACATCTGACGTGCTATTTCCACGACAGTTGGCGCCCACCGTGGGGCCAGCGCACGGTGGTGTTGAGTTCTTGAAGGGATATCAATCAGGGTCGAGAAGTTCACAGTTTTTCCGAAAGAAGAATTGCCCGGTTCGAAGAATTTATGTCAGCTTCAAGATCATAGTCCAGATTTACGATCTGTAAGATTTAAGGTGAGGAAGGAATTAGGATTCCGCTGCAGATTACAAGTCGAGCCGCTGTGATGGCTCGGATTCATTACGGTGATTTTTGGTCAAACCGCTTCTGTCGCCGCAAGCGGCTCAAGATTTTTCTCAACATCGCAGCAGCTCGTCATCGAGGCGTCAATGTTGTATGGCCCTATTTCTTCTTTGCAATATTACCGTGGTAAGGGAAAAATCCAGCAAGGCACTATATTTGCCGTATCAGATTCCCAACTTAAACCGTGGTAAGGGTATAAACCGGACTCGATGTTGGCTGGACGCCCGAGTCACCGGTCAAACATCGCCACGGATCCGATATTGTCCTTGTTTCCAAGCCGCCCCGGTCTCGACGTGAAGCCCGCCAGTCCGAGGGCGCCCTGCTTCTTGGGCCGTCGTGGCCGAGCCACCTCCAAGTTGACGCAAGCTGCCGCATGACTAAACGGATTTCAAGTGGCTGGTCTCCATTAAAAACGCGGCTCCGAGCCGCCGATGATTCCTTTCGCGGCCATGAATCGCCTCGATCTCCATTGCTGCAACATGGGTCTCCATGCCCGCTACCTCTTGAGCCCCGTCCGTGAACTACTGGCCTCACGCCACCACCGCCGCCGTACTTCAAGGTCGCCTTATCCGATTCAAACGTAAGAAACTTCAGCTACGAAATCACTTCCGCCGCGACCACAAGCTGCTGTCAACACGGATTCCGCCTTGGGCTGCTCCTACAGACTTGCGGCGCCAGATCGCATTTGCTACGTCAAAACCACATCGCCGCCCTGAGACCTCATCTCGCTGAGCCGCCTCGCCGGGGCACTTCGACCACCATGAACCGCCCGAGCGCTGCCGGGTTCCGTTTCTGCCTTCGTGGCCTCGAGCGAGTCGTTTTCTATCGCCGGGTCGACCCCGACCCATTTTCCACAGCAGATGAGCCGCCCTGAGTCCGAGTGGTTTCCGCCCTGACCCGATCTGACTCGGCCTCACTCTCACTCCGCCTCGCCTCCTAATCATACCATGACCGGGAGGAGGAGTCCGGCGCGCCTCTGCCTCCTGCTTGCTTCGCCAGCGCCTTCCCGCAAGAGCCTCCGCTCCGCGCCTCCACGTGCGCGCCGCCACAAGCCGCCATCTACGCACCCGGCTCCGCCTCCGCCTAACACCCGCGAGGCACCTGCCTCCAGCCACAATCGCTCTGACCCGCCCGTGCCGACTAGTTTTCCGAGCCGCCGTGGCCTGTGATCCGAGCCGCTCAGTCCGCCATTGGTGTGGTGTACCTCATCACTTCCGCATCAAAACTACCCCGCCACGACTCAAAGTTGCTGCGGCCTCGTCGTCAAGCTGCCCGGGCTCAGCTGCGTCATTCTCCACTTCAGCCGATGCGTTGTTGCCATATCTAAGTCGTCACCGCACCATGGATTGGCCTGATGCCACCGAGCCGTCGCCTCTTAGGCTATACGTCGCCGCTGTGAGTTGCCTCGCGCTCGACTACTCCGAGCCGCCGTTGCCATCTCCTGAGCCGCCACTGGGTGTAAGTTGAGCCACCTCCACTTCACCACGGCCTTCGCGGCCGCCTCATCCTTGAAAGCCCCCGCTGGCCACAGCCACGCCTCCGAGCCGCCCGATAGTCCGAGTCGCCTCTGCGGCCTCAATTCGTCCTGTTACACCTGCAGGTTCTGCCTCCGATCGCGGCCGGGTACCCCGCACCAATCAATTTCGCTCTGTTGGATGTCCTTGTTTGCTACAGCTAAAATTCCTCAGCCGCTGCTGTGCTCTGCTTAGGCCACGACTGTGGACGTATAACACAGGAAAAGCTGCAGCTCAATGTAGTGTGCCAGTACGAGGTAAACCGGTGCTAATAAACAATTCAACTAGTACTCATGTACTAAGCCTGAGCCAAAATAAGGATTATCTTGGAAGGAACACTACGTGTATATTGATAAGGCAGTCAAATTGCATCAGCAGGCTACTTTGGTTGTTTCCAGAAGTAAAGTTAGAGCACCACTGCACCACACGCGTTTGATCCGCCAACTGCGTATTTCTGTTGTTCTACGTACAGCCGCTGTCAACTAGTACTAGTTACTACTGGTACTTCTGTTCGCAACATCTGCTGCTCAGTACTACCAGGTGCTATCTATTCTCAGTATTTTTAATACATATTAATTCTTCTGGGAACAATTACTCTGTTTTTCAATATATTTTATGCAGGTCCACTGCAAAGGTGACATTATAAATATGAGGCTCGCACCGGCTTAAAAAGTCGTGGCCAACTCTCGTGCCTGCACCGGCTACCACAGCCGCGACCAGCTCGTCTGTCCGCGCCCGCGCACGCTTGACTCCAACACTACGAACAACTCCTTCGTCAATAGACGTGCACACGTCACCGCTTCCGCGGTCCGGTCTACATCAACATGCCGGTGCCGCACCCATCCTCATAAGCCGGCCGACGGATACATGTGCAAATTGCCACCCCCGTTGCCGCATTTACATCAATACGCGGCCGACTCATCTGTTGTCCGGGCGAATCAGGAAAATTATTCATCACAAAGTGGTGATGAGCCGCGGAGATGGAGGCCTACCAACATAATTCGGCACAAGTGGACATCGTTACTCAACGGACATCCACACCGGTTTACAACGACGTGGCCGTCTCTCACAACTGCACCGGTTTACAGTGGTGAGGCCGTCCCTCGCGACCACACCGACCGGCCCATCTATTCTTCAAGCAAATCATTCACACATCCGCACCGGTTTATAACGCGGAGGACAAATTGCTCGTCTCTGCCGGTTTACAACCCCACAACAAGTTTAACTGTCTAAGCCGCCTCTGATGCTGTGGTCGTTTTACCGTCCACCCTGTGATCCGGTCTATTCAAACATACCGGTTCAAATTCACTCAGGTGATATCCATCTACAATATTATTTCTCTTATTATATATCATTTTTCATTAAGAAAATAAGATGCTTTGATCAGTCTATCTGATTTTGCAGAATATACTCAAAAACTCTCTAAAAAACATGAGATCATATCCGGTTCGAGGAGAGGAGGCTTCACAATTTACCCACCGGTTCAGGAGGAACCCTGGAGACCCTCTGAAAAGCTGGATAAATCCACGTTCAGTGATTGGTTTTACATTGACCCACCGGTTCAGGAGGAACCCTGGAGGCCCTCTGGGAGTGGTATCATCTACTCCCAGTGATCGGATTAGTTTCATAGTTCTTTCGGCCCTCTGAAAAGTTGGATAATGCCACGTTCAGTGATTGGCTAGGCCCTCTGGGAGTGTTGGCTAATCCACGTCTCAGTGATTGGCTCGGTTTTTACATTGACCCACCGGTTCAGGAGGAACCCTGGAGGCCCTCTGGGAGTGGTATCATCTACTCCTAGTGATCGGATTAGTTTCATAGTTCTATCGGCCCTCTGAAAAGTTGGATAATGCCACGTTCAGTGATTGGCTAGGCCCTCTGGGAGTGTTGGCTAATCCACGTCCCAGTGATTGGCTCAGTTTTTATT
>LR738710.1:241060185-241079201 GCA_902687465.1 Secale cereale
CTAATCCACGTCTCAATTATTGGCTCGGTTTTTACATTGACCCACCGGTTCAGGAGGAACCCTGGAGGCCCTCTGGGAGTGGTATCATCTACTCCCAGTGATCGGATTAGTTTCATAGTTCTATCGGCCCTCTGAAAAGTTGGATAATGCCACGTTCAGTGATTGGCTAGGCCCTCTGGGAGTGTTGGCTAATCCACGTCCCAGTGATTGGCTCAGTTTTTATTTGCGGTTCTTTCGGCCCTCTGAAAAGTTGGATAAATCCACGTTCAGTGATTGGCTAGGCCCCCTGGGAGTGTTGGCTAATCCACGTCCCATTGATTGGCTGAACCTTGCTTTGAGCCTGGCAGCTCTTAAAAAGCCTCGACTACATGGTCTTATTTGCAAAATTTGCGCATTTTTAGTGTTTTGTGTTTTATAACCTTTTAAAAACCGGAGTGGAACAGCTACAGAAGTTGACCACATATCTATAAAGTGAAAAGTCTGGATCATGAATGCCAGCATGAGTAAACCGGTGTTCATTATAACCCGGACCATCTATCAGGCAACCAGCCACAAATTTCTGAACAAGATAAACCGGAGTCTACCATCAAAACTCGGGTTTCTAATTGGATCCATGAAGATCTTCATCAAGGGTTTTTAAAGTCCTACCGGATTAAGAGTATTGAGCATATATAATTTCAGTGAAAAGTCTGGGTCATGAATACCAGCATAAATAAACCGGTGTTCATTATAACCCGGATCATCCATCAGGCAAGCAAGCCAAGTATGAGTTACAAATTTCTGGACAAGGTTTCAGCGTGATATAAACCGGTGTTCTTTTATCAAACCCGGAATTATTATTGGGTCCCACAAAAAGCTCCCTCAAAAAAAAAACTGCAAAGTTCGTCGGATTAAGAATATCAAGCATACTTAATAACATGTATGAAGTTATTTCTGGTATAAACAGATACTTGTTTGATATATTTTGTGAGCAATATAATCCGTCCGGTGGTAAACCGCCAGGACATTTTTTAGGATTGTTTTATGCAGAAACAGATAATGAACGGTGTTTATTAAACCGGCTTGGTTTTGACTATAAGTTGCCAGTATGAGACAAAATAATGACCGGTGTTTCTTAACCCGGCACGATTGTGATCAAACATCACTGGAACCGGTCTTCAAACCGAATTATATTCTTCAATAGCCAACATGGCTGGATTCTTATTATGCTTATCAATATTATGATTGAGGTTTTCAAAGTCGCTTTAAGCGCAATGGATATTATTTCATCAATGGAAGTGATTTATTCTACAAAGGAATAGTCCCGAGTTGCTGCAGGCTTACAACCCGGCACTTGGGGGCTATATTATTCAAATTAAGTTTACATCAAAAAAACAAGTCTCAAGCACACGAACAAGTTGTCTACTTGACACTTGGGGGCTAATGGGTAGTTGAAGCAGTAAACAGCAGCAATTCAAAGACAAAGTCTCAAGCACACAAGCAAGTTGTCTACTTGACACTTGGGGGCTAATGGAAAGATCATTTGCTTCATCTGGAAGTACCGGTTCACCTTCTAAATGTAGCTAAACCGGAACTTGGGGGCTACCAATCGCTCCTGTCAACAATTCAAGGTACACAAGTATTAATCCATTATATTGAAAGGTCCACTGCTCAGTTGGTAAAGCACAAAGCTCTTAAACCTTGTGGACGTGGATTCAAACCCCACGATGGAAGTTACATTATATAATGTTCATTTCAATAATTATATCTACAAAGTCCCTGCTCATTATTGCATAATGACCCGGCACTTGGGGGCTATATGTTGCTATTCAAGTTTACATGATCATATTTTCAAAGTCCCTGCTCATTATTGCATAATAACCCGGCACTTGGGAGCTACATAATATGGAATATTCAGTTTCATAGTGATTGGGATGAACAATCCGGATTTCTTCAAAATTATGCAAGGCTATTTTCAATGAAGTATATACAAAGTCCCTGCTCATTATTACATAATGACCCGGCACTTGGGGGCTATAGGTAATATGCATATAAAGGAGGAACATCTTCAAATTTTCAGTTCTGGCAAATCAGATTAATTGTGTGATCCGGTAATTTTTGCAATCATAAACCGGCAAGTTCTACATCTTCAAACCGGCTGGATATCAGTTGAATATTTCAAAGATCAACATTTTTGTCAAGACAGAGCATTGAAAGGCTGATTCGAAGGGATTCTGGATTTACATTATTTTTTCTACAAACACGTTAATCATGAAGCTGGTCTGTTGATCCGGATTTTCTAGAAGAAGGAAAGACAAAAGGATGGTCAGATGACGATTTACAAGAATTCTTAACTCGGAGCACAACCTATCAGATTCGCTATTGTGTTTATTTGGCAGCATAAGTTTACCATGGACACATCCAAGCTAAACTTGGGGGCTAATGTCGGGGATATACCCCGCGGTATGAACCGGCCGGAATTATAACCCGGCCGGACTTGGCATTCTACTTAAGACGGTTTATATTTGGCAAGTTATTGGTAACCCGGCAGGCGGGTCACGGATGACAAGGCCCAAGGCCCAGAAGGCCGGTTCATATTAATAGTGGGCCGGTTTATGAATAAAGCGCAAGGAATATTCTCCATAAAGGAAGCAAGACTAGGACTCCCTGTAATAGATCAATCCTAGTCCTACTAGGACTAGTCATGTAACTCGCCCCTTCAATATATATAAGGAGGGGCAGGGCTCCCCAAAGAGGACAAGTTTTCACAAGTTAGAAGACAGGTTTAGACAGGTTAGAGGTTACAAGTTTTAGAGGACAAGTTCTAGACAAGTTTCTAGGGTTAGACACAAAGAGCCGGTTTACCGGCGACACCACGAGGATCATAATGAGAGCTAGCCTCAAACAGCACGTAGGGTTATTACTGGATGATATTTCCCGGGGCCCGAAGCTGTCTAAATCCTTGCTTTGCATTGCGCCTCTCGATTCCGCTCAACCCCTCTCAAGCTACTACATAGATGCGCGGCCTCACGACTAAAGTCCGTTAATCCGGACATCTGACGTGCTATTTCCACGACAATTATTGTTGGTATTGGAGAAGTCACACAATCTGGTATTGTTCTGAGCCATAGTGACAAACAAGCAATCCAACACACACAAGCAAACAAGAAGCAAGCGAACGATAAACACACGGCAGAAGAAGGGCAAATAAAACGGTAAGGGTGAAGTGGGGGAGAGGAAAACGAGAGGAAATTATTCTTGCTACTTCTCGAGCTTGCGGGAAAGGAAAATGAGAAGGGCAAATAAATGTAATGCGAAGGATAAGGGTTTGTGATATGTACTTGGTATATGACTTTTGCGTAAGCCTCCCCGGCAACGACGCCAGAAATTCTTCTTGCTACTTCTCGAGCTTGCGTTGTATTCCCTCGAAGAGGAAAGGGAGATGCATCACAGTAGCGTAAGTATTTCCCTTAGTTTTTGAGAACCAAGGTATCAATCCAGTAGGATACCACGCGCGAGTCCCTCGCACCTGCACAAACAAATAAGAACTTCGCAGCCAACGCGATAAGGAGTTGCCAATCCCTTTACGGTCACTTACGAAAGTGAGATCTGATAGAGAGGATAGTTTGATATTTTTGGTATTTTTGGTTATAAGAACAGAAAGTAGAAGCGGAAAAAGTAAAGTAGGTGTAGATTGATATGCTGAGAATAGACCCGTGGGCCATAGTGTTCTCTAGTGGCTTCTCTTATGATAGCGATATTCTACGGCGGGTAAACAAATTACTGTTGAGCAATTGATAGATAAGCGAATAATTATGAGACTATCTAGGCATGATCATTATATATAGGCATCACGTCTGAGACAAGTAGACCGAAACGATTCTGCATCTACTACTATTACTCCACACATCGACCACTATCCAGCCTGCGTCTAGTGTATTGAGTTCATAAGAATAGAGTAACGCCTTAAGAAAGATGACATGATGTAGAGGGATAAAATCAAGCAATATGATATAAACCCCATCTTTTTATCCTCGATGGCAACAATACAATACATGCCTTGCTGCCCCTACTATCACTGGGAAAGGACACCGCAAGATTGAACCCAAAGCCAAGCACTTCTCCCATTGCAAAAACTATATATCTAGTAGGCCAAAACAAACCAATAATTTGAAGAGACTTGCAAGGATATTATAATCATACATAAAGAGTTCAGAGAAGAACCAAATATTTCTCATAGATAATCTTGATCATAAACCCACAATTCATCGGATCTCGACAAACACACCGTAAAAAGAGATTACATCGAATAGATCTCCTCGAAGACCGAGGAGAACTTTGTATTGAGATCCATAGAGAGAGAAGAAGCCATCTAGATACTAGCTATGGACCCGAAGGTCTGTGTTAAACTATTCACAACTCATGGTGAGGCGATGATGATGATGTAGAAGCACTCCGTGGAAGATCCCCCCTCCGACGGAGCTCCGGAATAGGCCCCAAGATGGGATCTCACGAGAACAGAAGGATACGGCGGTGGAACTAGGGTTTTCTCTGTTGTTCTGATGGTTTCGGTGTACGTAGGCATATATAGGAGGAAGGAGGGCACCGGGGCCAAACATGGGGCCCATGAGGCAGGGGGGCGCGCCCTGGGGGGGGGCACCCTCGTGGGCACAATGTAAACCCTACTCCATAGTTCTCAAGTCTCCCGTGCGTGATTTTCTCCAAAAATATCTCTCCCGAATGTTTCATTCCGTTTGGACTCCATTTGATATCCCTTTTCTGTAAAACCCTGAAACAGGGAAAAAACAACAATCTGGACTGGGCCTTTGGGTTAGTAGGTTAGTCCCAAAAATAATGTAAAAGTGTATGACAAAGCCCATTAAACATCCAAAATATCATAAATAATAGCATGGAACAATCGAAAATTATAGATACTTTGGAGACGTATCACTCACCACGAACACGGTGGTGTGCTCGGACTGCCGGGAGGAGGACGGAGTCGACGGCGAGGTTGATCAAACACCCGCGGTGGCCGGAGTCGAAGACGAGGAAGAAGAGGAAGCAGCCGTGGCCTTCAGCTCCGTGTAGCAGACGTAGAGGACGTAGTAGACATCGAGGAAGAAGATGGACACCGTTGGCGAGGCCGAAGAGGACGGGTTGCACGCCGGCGATGAGGCCGTGCGCTCAGATGCGCCTGGGACGGTGGCGGAGCGACGGATCTGGTGGCCTAGAGCTCACCTGGCGGTGGGAGGAGGACAAGGGTAACCCTAGGGAGTGGATGGACACGGTGGGTGGCTTTGTAGGGGGCCAGGACGGCTGGTGGAGCATGGCGTCGTTGCTACCGTGGCCATGTGCGTGCGCGGCGAGAGCTGGATGAAAAGGTGGGTGTGGGGTGTGCTGTTCACCGACGTTGACGAGCGGGACCAGGGTGGCTACATGGGCGTATGGGCGCGTGGGTAAGAGGGTTCTGCGGCGAGAATATAGAGAGGGACACGCGTGGGGGCTGGGCTGGTGTGTTGCTGTGCCGAGAGGAAGCTGAGGCCCAAGGTGGTGCTCGCTGTGCTGGGCTGCACTGCTGTTGCTATTCCTTTTTCCATTTTCTTCGGGCAGAAAACAAAAGGGAAAAGCCCACGTCAAAAGAAAAGGAAATAAGAGGAAATAAAAATATTCCCTAGCTCCTGGAATTATGCCCTATTTTACAAAAATGAGTTGGGCATTTTTAGAGGTAGAAAATTAAAACAAGTTTGAATATGGTTCAAACTTCTTCCATTTTTGAACCTGACCAAAACACTTCCAAATAGGGTGAGGTTTTTCAAGGTGACTTAGGACAAGGTGCCAAAGAAAATATGAGGAGATGAACATTTAAAAGAAGAGGTTAAAGCTACTTGCAAAAATTTAAAGAAAGGGAAAGAAAGGAGAGGAAGTGGTGCAAGTTGGAAGGGGTTTAAGGATTGGGCATGGCTTTGCATCAAGCCACCAAAGCAAGATCAAGAGAAACACACTTGACATACTAGGGATGAGTAACACAAAATGACAAATGAAATGCCATATGATGACCATGATGCAATGATGATGATGAAGCAATGCATGAATGCTTAAAGAAAGAAAATCATGCAATGCAATGACAAGGCATAAATGATAAAGAACCCCCAAGGAAAGGACAAGGATCAAATGGTAAATGTTTATATTGCCATAAGGAAGTATTACACTTGGGGTGTTACAACATGCCTACAAATGGACAGCATGCAAGCATATGGGCAAATGGGTATGTTAAATGGACAAGCAAAACAGAATGAACACGAAGAGGGCCGCATGCATACCATGTCTTGTATGCCGATGCTGCTCACGGGGCGTGCCTTGATGCTCTCAAGAGTGGCACAAAACTTGTTGCACTCTTGTTGGATGACCCTCCATCGTTTCGAAATGGACACCCACACGTGCGTGCTTTGCATTTAGTACAACGGAAACTTCTTGTGCTCATGGTACTCACGGTGGAAACGAATCCCAAAGGTTGATGCCTTTTGTTCGGCGCCAATGTTGGGGTATTGACCAATGTCCCTCCAACCACCCTGGAAGATGATGTTCTCCATGAAACGGTTGGCCGTATCGTCGGCGGCGGTCGCGGTCATCCCGTCGAACAGGTTGCAGGCGCCGGGAGCATGTCGACTGGCATCTCCCGCGCGCGTTTCCTGGTTCCACTAGATCATGAGGCACCAGTCATCGGCGTGGTGTTGAGGTCGATGGGCGCGGGCGCAGAAGTGGAAGGAGCCACAACGCTCGCCTCCGGCGAGTATTCCCCGGAGAGTCGGGAGGCTTGTGCTACTTCTTGAGCTTGTGTTGATTTTTCCCTTGAAGAGGAAACGGTGATGCAACAATGTAGAGATAAGTATTTCCCTCAGTTAAGAACCAAGGTATCAATCCAGTAGGAGGCATAAGTAAGTCCCCAATATATGCACCTGCACAAACTAACAAACACTTGCACACAACGTGAAAAAGGGGTTGTCAATCCTTTCACGGTCACTTGCAAGAGTGAGATCTAATAGAGATAGATTTAAATTAAAGTAAAAGGAAAAATAAAGTAAACACCAAATAATTGTAGCAAGGTATTTTTGAGTTTTTCGGTTTATAGATCTGAAAATATATGGTGGAAAATAGACCCGGGGGCCATAGCTTTCACTAGAGGCTTCTCTCTCTCAGAAACTATACGGTGGATAAACAAATTAATGCTGAGCAATTGATAGAAAAGCGCAGAGTTATGACGACATCTAAGGCAATGATCATGAATATAGGCATCACGTCCGTGCCAAGTAGACCGACTCCTACCTGCATCTACTACTATTACTCCACTCATCGACTGCTATCCAGCACGCATCTAGTATTAAGTTCATAAAAATAGAGTAACGCCTTAAGCAAGATGACATGATGTAGAGGGATAAAATCAAACAATATGATATAAACCCCCATCTTTTTATCCTTAATGGTAACAACACAATACGTGCATCGCTACCTCTTTTGTCATGGGGTGAGGACACCGCAAGGCTGAACCCATCACAAACCACCTCTCCCATTGCAAGAAAACACCATCTAGTTGGCCAAACCAAATCGATAGATCGGAGAGAAATACAAAGCTATCTTAATCATGCATAAAAGAGTTCAAAGAAGACTCAAATAATATTCGTAGATGATCTGATCATAATCCACAATTCATTGGACCACAACAAACACACTGCAAAAGAAGATTACATCGAATAGATCTCCAAGAACATCGAGGAGAACATTGTATTGAAGATTGAAGAGAGAGAAGAAACCATCTAGCTACTAGCTATGGACACGTAGGTCTATGGTAAACTACTCACGCATCATCGAAAGGGCATCAATGCTGATGTAGAATCTCTCTGTGATCGAATCCCTCTCCGGTGGAGAAACTGAAATGGCCCCAAGATGGGATCTCATGGTAACAGAAACTTGCGGCGGTGGAAACATATTTTTGGCGACTCATCTAGGGTTTCTGGAATATTTGCGTATTTATAGAGCTCAGAGGCGGTGCAAGAACTCCCGAGGGGCCCACAAGCCCAGAGGGCGCGCCCCTACGGCTTGTCATTTCCTCATGGGTCTTCTGCCCCCCTCTCCAAGTCTCGTAGGTGTATTTTGGTCCAAGAAAAATCATCGTAAAGTTTTATTCCGTTTGGACTCCGTTTGATATTCCTTTTATGTAAAAGCCAAAAACAAGGGGAAAACAGAAACTGGCACTAGGCACTGGGTTAATAAGTTAGTCCCAAAAATAATATAAAATAGCATATTAATGCATATAGAACTTATAAAGTTGATAATATAATAGCATGGAATAATAAAAAATTATAGATAGGTTGGAGACGTATCAAGCATCCTCAAGCTTAATTCCCGCTCATCCTCCAGTAGGTAAATGATAAAAACTGAAATTTTGATGTGGAATGCTACCTAACATGTTTATCAATGTATTTCTTTTTTATCTTGGCATGAATGTTCAGATCCATATGATTCAAAACCAAAGTTTAATATTGACATAAAAACAATAATACTTCAAGCATACTAGAAAGCAAAATCATGAAACTTCAAAAATAACATGGCCAAAGAAAGTTATCCCTACAAAGTCATATAGTCTTGTTATGTTCCCTCCTCTTAACGGAAAGTATAAATCAGGTACTACCCAAATGTCGGTCAAGCAATTGTTTCATACTTTCTATGTTCTCAAACATTTTAAACTCTTCACGCAATACATGAGCATGAGCCATGGACATATCACTATAGGTGGAATAGAAGGTGATAGTGGATAAAATAAGGGAGAAGGTCTCACATCAACTAGGCAAATTATTGAACTATGGAGATGTCCATCAACTGATATAAATGTGAGTGAGTAGGGATTTCCATGTAACGGATGCACTAGAGCTATAAGTGTATGAAAGCTCAAAAGAAAATTTTGTGGGTGTGCATCCAACTTGCTTGCTCATGAAGACCTAGGGAAATTTGAGGAAGCCCATCATTGGAATATACAAGCGTGGTTCTATAATGAAAAATTCTCACTAGTAATATATGAAAGTTTCAAAATAGGAGACTCTCTATCATGAAAAACATCGTGCTACTTTGAAGCACAAGTGTGGAAAAGGATAGTAACATTGTCCCTTCTCTCTTTTTCTCTCATTTTTTATTTGGGCTCTTCGGCCTCTCTTTTTTCATTTCATTTTTTATTTGGGCTCTTTGGCCTTTTTTTATTTGGACTCTTTGGCCTCTTTTTTTATAACCTCACACGAGACAATGTTCTAATAATGATGATCATCAAACTTTTGTTTAGTTACAACTCAAAATTACAACTCAAGGTAAACTCAATGATAGAATGGTGGAGTTACATGGAAATATATCTCAGAATGTCTACGAAAATGCCATACTAGGCAGGTATGGAGGCTGTTTTGAGGAAAGGTATAAGGTGGATTTAATGCACCAGCGAAAGTTCCGCGATAGTAGAGTGGCTAGCTGAAAGAACATGCGGTGCCCCCATGTTTTGTTTTGGTAATTGATGATAATCTCTATGGACTAATGGTTGCCTTGAGTTATATTTGAAGGATTTGTCCATAGGCTTTTGTTGGAGTCCATGTGTTGGTTTCAAGGAGAGTTTGTGTCGACCAAGGTGCTATTCAAGGAATTATCTAAAGATTGGTCATGTGAGAGGCTGATCAAGACTAAGTCAAAGAGTGAATCAAGTTGATCAACACACAAAGCGTATAAGATGTACCGAGAGGGATCAAGTGATCCCATGGTATGGTAAGCGTTGTCCATAGCGCTTTGTGTACTAACCCATGGTCTATGTGAGAGTTCTATGCGGGGCTAGGTATGTTTCCGTGGGTTCGCGTCAAGATGAAGATCTCATACAACCCATGGAGGATGACATCAAGTGGTGATCATCATCAAGATTGCGGTGTGAAAGTTCAAGTGGGGCATCATGAAGACATCAAGTGCTTGAAGCTTGCCGTCCATTGTGGTGACAATGGACTTGTGAAGATGTGCCGAAGAGTAGCACACCCATAAGGGAGTATGGGGGGATCAATCAACTAGTCTTCGTCGAGCCAATGCAATCAAGAAGTGTGGTCCAACTTGAGGGAGTCAAGATCATCATAATCTAGATCAAGTGGACTATGTCCAAGGAAAACGTTTGCCTTTGATAAGTTTTCTATTTTACTGGTCTCATGGTGGTAATTGGGGGACCAGGTGTCGGGGAAACTGATCCACGAGCACCTATGGGGACCGGCGGACCGAGCCCCTTTCGGTTCGGCGGGGGCGGAGATCGCACGAAGAGCGGATCGAGGCGAAACACACGAGCAGTTTACCAAGGTTCGGGCCGCACGGATGCGTAAAACCCTACTCCTGCTTTGTGGTTTGTATTGAATTCTTGCTCGGGAGCGCTGAGTGCTACAGTGCACTCCAGCAGCTAACGAGACCGAGCGTGAGTGTTCTCCTTCTCCGTCCGTCCTACGTTGCGCATGGGCCTCCTTTTATATGCTCAAGGGGGTCATCGACAGGTGGCAACGTAGACAAGGGTAAAAATGGAAAGGTGTTGCGGTTGGTACAACTACCTGTACAGTGTATCATACCTAACCCTGACGGCAGGGGACAAGGGCATTGAATGCCCGTCTGCGTCGCCCAAATAGTGCAAAAAGGGACCGTCAGGGACGCCACCGCTCGCCATGATGGCAATCTTGTCAGCACCGCTTGCCACCGCGCACCGCTGGCTGCACAGCCTCCCGCCACGTACGCCTGGAATGGTCCCAGAGCGACACATTGGTGGATGTGCTGGAGCGCGGGTACATAGTGGTAGATTTCCGCGGCAAGTGCCTTGCCGCGGTCGTCGTCTTGTCGCGTCCGGGAGCTTGCCGCTCACCGGGCCTTGCCGGGATGCGTGGCGCGTCGCGGCAAGTTCCTTGAGATGCCTTGGTTGGCCTTCCCAGCAAGCTCCTCTTGCCGGGGTCTTGTCTCCTTGGCTTGAATACTTTGTTCTTGAATGGCTCCAAAGGAACCACGGAGGACCTTGGCGGTCAACCGGCAAGCCTTGCCGCGGGATGCTGCGACTGCACGTGCACAAGTTCGGGATACTAGGGTACCCCTACTCTAGTACACCGACAGGAGCCCCCGGGCCTGGGCCATACACGGTGCCGAGCGCTGTTGGGCCAGGCCCAAAACAGGGCACGGGCACACGCGGCCTGGGTTACGCCGTATCTCTCTCCGTATCCACCGCGCCCTCCCCGAACGACGCGCGTTGAATGCGGCGTCATGGGAGAGATCGTGGGTGGTTTCTTTATTCGAAAAGGCGGAACGTCCGCCCCCTCCCTCCTTATAAGTAGGGGAAGCAGGGGCAGTTCGCCCATTCGCCGGTTGCTATTTCTTCGCTGCCCCCTCCCTTCTTCCCAAAACTGAAAGAGAGCAGCGCTCTGCCCCCCATCGCCACCAGCACCACCAACGCCGTCGACCTCCCTCACCACTTCTGCCATGGCTTCGAAAGCCGAAAAGGGGAAGGTCGTGAAGTCGGCCGAGGCGCAGCGGCTCGCGGCGCTGCGAAAGGAGCGGGCAATCCCCCCCCCCCAAGCTCGCCGCGAGGTAGCTGAGGGAGTACTACTACCTCTTCTGGTCGACATAGACGCGGGCGCACCCGCGCACGAAGGTACTTCCAGCCGTCGCTTGGAAAATGGCTCCAAATGGATATCCCTTCTTCGCCTTGTTCTTCTACGGCGGGCTCTGTCCGCCTTTCTCTGAGTTTTTCTGCGATATTATGAACACCTACGGGTTCCGCCTCCTTGACTTCACCCCAATGCCGTTCTGACCATGGCAGTTTTCGCACATCTCTGCGAAAACTTTGTCGGAGTCTATCCAAATGTAGCCCTTTTTCGTCATTTCTTTATGCCCCGAGTTGAGAGAGGAGAGCCTTTATCCGGCGGAATCACGTGGATCTTGAGAGCTGGCAAGAAGGACGCTTATCTGGAGGGAGAGTTCCGCGGCAAGTTGGAGGAATGGAGAGCAGACTGGTGCTGGATTGTCGAGGAGAACCCGCAGCCGTTTACCGCCCGGCGCCAAACCCCAGTAGCGCGCGGCAGCGATTCGAGCAAGGTGGCCCCGAAAGACGACAGGCTGAAGATTGCCGTCACCCGGATCCAACGCCTTAGGCTTGCCGGGCTCACTGTAGGTGCGGTTGGCGCAGATTTTCTTCGCCGCCGCATCGCCCCCCTGCAGGAGAGGAGGAGAACTGCCTGGGAGTTCAAGAATGCGGCGGACATCATGAGGCTGCGCCCGGGCCTCAACTTCAACTTCACTGTTCTGGAACTTACCGTGATGCTCCAGGGTTGGTTCTTCGCCTAGCCAGGTGCAATTGGATACTTTACCCGCACCAGGGGCTAGTACTTAGCCCCATTTGTCAAACTCCTACGACTAAGTGAAAGCAATAATGCCGCATAGTCTGATTGCTTGGTTCGCCCCGCATACACCTCCTATATGGACCAAGACGTTGGATAAAGAGTGTATTTGCATATGTCCGAACACCCCGGTACTATGTACTTGGGGGCTGAAGCCGACGACAGGAAACTTTTAGATTTAGAGAAACAGTCACACACGAGGTAAAAAAGACGCTGATATTATAGATAGCGCAAAAGTTATATACACTGGATTCATAAGAATAGTCTTTACATCTGGATAAAATCATTCAAAAACAACATCTTACGAACACTGGCCTTCTATAAGGCGGGCACCCTCGATGACGTCCTCGAAGTATTTCTCCGGCTTGCAGTGCTCCTTGCCTGTGGGCGGGCCAGCAGTGGCTATATGCACTGCGTTCATCTTCGCCTAGTGCACTTTGACGCGAGCGAAGGCCATCCGAGCACCTTCTATGCAAGCCGACCGCGTTAATGCGTGGACCCGTGGACTCGCCTCGACGAGCCACTTCACCAATGCGAAGTAACTACTTGGGATTGGCTTAGCGGGCCATAGCCGTACTATTAAGTTCTTCATGGCCGAACCCTCCATGTTATGCAGCTCGACCAGCTGCTTCATCTGGTCGTTGAGGGGAACTGGATGTTGTGGCACATAGAACTGCAACCAGAACAATTTCTCCGTGTCATTCCCCTCCTGGGCTCGGAAGTATTGAGCGGCATCTGTGCTGCTCCTCGGAAGATCAGCAAACACACATGGAGAACTCCACAATCGTGTCACCCCAATATACTTCTGCCCGTCGAAGACGCTCTATAAGAGAAATATCTTACCAGATCCTATTTGTCGCCCTTGTTTGATTTCCTCACAGGCGCTGCGCGCCTCGCCTCGCGCATCCTGGGTAGACTTTACTGCCGCAGACAGCTCGGTCGCCTGCTCCGAAGCCTTCTTCTCTGATGCCTCACACTGAAGGATGGCATCTTGGAGCTCGACTTCGACTTCGGACACCCAAGACTTGTGCTTCTCGCACTCCGCCTTTTCGGCCTCCAAATCAGCAGCCACTTTATCAGCGGCCGCCTTGTTCGCCTTGGCCTCCTCCTTGGCCTTGGTAACCTCGCCCTTGAGGGCCTCGAGCTCAGCAGCGCCAACTGTGTAATACAGAATACAATATTAGAGTTTGTACTCATACTCAATCAATTAAGTCTTATTGACATTTAAATAAAAAAATCCACATACCTTTCGTTTCATCAAAACGCCGGTTGACGCGGTCGAGGTCCGCATTGGCCACCTCGAGCTTTCGATTTAGTTCAGCAACCTCTGTGTCTAGCGTAGTTATCGTAACTAAAGAAGCATGCACAAACAGTTCAGCTCTATAAATATGCTACTCTATGGATACTTCGTCCAATTCATTTCAGAATCACACCAAGCATCAGGGGCTACTAGTTATATATGTGCATTACAAATAAAAATTCTATAAAAAAACATTACATTGCTTACCTCAAAGCCTGTTAAAAGGGTGTTGAAGGCTTCATTCAGTCCGCCCTTGACGGGTTGAATATTCTTCATCACTGCACCCATCACTGTGCGGTGTTCTTCAATGTTGAGAGCACTTTGTAGTGCTCCCTCCATAGAATCCGGCGCCTCCGGATTAACTCCGGGCGCCGCCGTATCCTCCTCCGCTTGAGGAGCCGGGTCTTCGGACCCTGGAGCCGCGCTAGGCTCCAGGATAGTATTAGGTGGGGCCCCGGATTGTTTGTGCCCCACATCTTCGGTCTCCATGGGGCCGTTTCCCCATGGTTAGCGGCCGCCGAGGTATTACCCTCGGTCGCCCTGTCTCCTGCCCCGCCCTCATCTCCTTGGGCGGAGAGAACCCGCTAGGACGACACTTCGGTGTCCCCACCGATTACGGGCGATGGATCCCGGACTGGCGGGTCACTCTCCGTCTCCCCGAACGCCAGAGAGTTCTGCTCCAATGATGTAACATCGGGGTTTACTCCGGGAGGGCTGTGGGTTAGCAGGAGAAAAACATTAAGTAAAATCTAAGTAAACATAGATGCAGCACTTGAGTCCGGACTGACTTACGTCATGGGCAAGGGTTTTTCCCGGGGCTACATCACATAGCTCTGTTCGGATGAACTCGAACTAGCTCCGAGCTTCAGCTTCCTCCGGGGCGCGGATGTGCCCGCGTCAGCAATAGCCCCCCTCTTCTTCCCCTGCCTTGTGCAGGAGGCACTTCTTCTTCCTCATCTTCCTCCTCATCATCATCTTCCGCCTCATCAGAGGAGTGGATATGGAGGTCCTTGGGCTTCTTGCCTACAGGGCGGGGGCTATCCACGGTCCCCTTGCCTTTCGACTACTTGGGCTTCTTGGTCGGCGCCTTGTACTGCGCCGGAACCAGCATCGCCGTCAATAGAGGCAATGCTGGGTCTTCGGGCAGAGGCGTCGGACACTTGATCCTTGCAGCCTTCTTCGTCCAGCCCTGTATATCACGTAAAAATTCCAACTCCTATTATCATTAAATAATGGGAAGTGGTAAGTGTTCGGCAGAGATTATTATTACCTCTGTGACGGAAACTTTGGTGCTAAAGCCCGCATCCTCGGACTCTGCGGGCCATTCCTTCTGGCTCTTGAAGAGGTGCTTCCAGATCTCCTTGTGCGTAGAGCTGAAGAGATGCTTCAGCGGCTTATCTCCTGCTGGATCGAACTCCCATAGGGAGGAGTCCCGGCTTTGGCAAGGGAGAACAAGCTGGGTCAGCATCACCTGGACCACGGAGGAGAGCAGGCGCCCCTCGGAGATTACGCCGGACACACGACCCACAAGAGTCGTTACCTCAGTGTGCGACCCCCAGTCCAGACCCTTCTTGGTCCAGAAGGTCAACCTCGTTAGGGGTCCGGATCTGAAAGCGGGTTCCGCCGCCCACTTGGTGTCGCGGGGTTCGGTGATGTAGAACCATTCCTGCCACCAGACCTTGTTCGTCTCCACGAACGAGCCCTTGGGCCAAGTGGCATTCGGGAGCTTGCTGATCATGGCGCCCCCGCACTCCGCATGTTCCCTGTCAACCACCATCGGCTTCACATTGAAGGTCTTAAGCCACAAGACGAAGTGTGGGGGCATGCTGAGAAAGGCTTCACACATCACTATGAAAGCAAATATGTGAAGGATTGAGTTCGGGGCTAGATCATGGAAATCTAGCCTGTAGAAGAACAAAAGACTCCGGACAAACGGGTGGAGTGGAAACCCTAGCCCCCTAACAAAATGAGAGGTGAAAACTACCCTCTCGCCCGCCTTAGGAACGGGAGTCACCTGGCCCTAAGGGGGGACTCGGTGTGCGATGTCGCCAGCGAGATACCCCGCGCTCCGTAGATCCTCCACGGTCTTTTCTGTGACCGTGGAAGCCTCCCACTTGCCTCTGGCACCGGATCCAGCCATTGCTGGGAAGGGGAATAGTGGTTGAGGAACGAGGAGTTGTGGGCGCAGGAGATAAGAGTACGTGGCAAGGGAGATTGGAGAGCTCAAGCTTGAGGAAGGCATGGGGCTGATGAAAGGGATTTGTGTCCTTTTATAACACTGCAAATACAGAGCATCCCCCCACCTTAGCCATAAAACTTGCCGGTTACCAAAGCGGTCGTGCGTAATGCGCGGCGTGGGTGCTCACGTCACAATGATAAGAATCCCACAATAAGCGGGCATGATCTCTATTCTGATGGGATGTGTCAATGATGATATACCTCGAAACGCGAAACTCGGACCAAATAAAACGGTTCTATGTTAGTGGGTTGGACGTGACGCTTCGCCCAAAACTTGTCAGTAGAGACACATTATTTATTTTTCTTTAAAAAAGCCTTGCCTTTGAGGCTAAGGGTCGTACTAATATTGCAGAACCAAACAAAATCCATCTATTTGCAGAAGATATATTCGGGAGGAGGAACCCGCCTTGCAATGCCGAAGACAATACGGAACCCGAACTCATCATCATCGAAGACAGGTTCAGGGGCTACTGAGGGAGTCCTGGATTGGGGGGGTCCTCAGGTGGCCGGACAAACTCCTGGTGGGCCGTGAAGATTATTATAGAAGATCATCTCTCAAATCCAGATAGGACTCCTGGATTCTTGTAATGGCAAGTTTTAGGCTCAGGTGTAGATTTTCCTTCCTCTGCAAGATGATATGTACAAACCCTAGGCCCCTCCGGTGTGTATATAAACCGGAGGGTTTAGTCCGTAGAGGGTAGAGAAGAATCATACAATCCTCATAGGCTAAACTTAGGGTTTAGCCTTTACGATCTCAAGGTAGATCAACTCTTGTATTAATATTCATCCATATTAATATAGCAGGAAGTAGGGTATTACCTCGATCGAGAGGGACTGAACCTGGGTAAACATCGTGTCCCCAGCCTCATGTTACCATCGATCTTCAGATGCATAGTTCGAGACCCCCTACCCGAGATCCGCCGGTTTTGACACCGACACCCGCCACTGCCCGTCGGCAGCTACTGCCAGCCTCCATTGCCGCCACACCACCGTCGAAAGCCAGGGCCGTCGCCCGCTCTACCGCCACGACCTGAAGGCGGGAGGTGGCCGTCATGACTGCCACCCCACTGACGGTCACCGTGGCCATCACACGATCCGCCACCGTGGCCCGAAGCTGGGAGGTGGTGGTCATGGCCGCCACCCCATCGTCGGCCGCCGTGGCCGCCAGCCCACCGTCGACTATCGGGGTCATCACCCGCTGTGCCACCACCGCCCGAAGGCGGGAGGCGGAGGTGGATGCCCGTACGTGCATCAGCGATCTTGCGTGCTACACCGAGTTCCCGCAGGAGGAGGATGAGCGCCTCGTCGAGCATGCAAAGAGCCTTACCGCCGCTGTCGCCGCGGCACACACCGCCTTAGAGGCGAGGAATCAGAAGATCTACGAGGAGAACCACTGCTTCGAGAGGGGTCGTCTGGAGGGGCAGGGGGCGTTCAAGGTGAGCATCGCTGAAGGTGCAGCAGCGGCAGGCACCGTATTGCAGTTGCCCAGCTCGTCGGTAGGCTCCTCCACCTCTGCCTCTTACTGAGCACGCTCGGCAGATGATAGGCTGCCGGAAGTAGTACAAAGCCCCTCCGTAGTAGTAGTAGTAGTAGTAGTAGTAGTAGTAGTAGAATTTAGGGGCTATTTTGTTCAGTTCATCTGACTATAGATGTGGTGGAACTGTACAACGTACTTAAAATTAGCTAGTATATAAAGTAGAACTAGCTATTTCAGTACGTAGTTGGCAACAATTGGTGAAAAGTTTGGTCAGTTCAGCTATCGAGTTGAACTGTTTGCATAAAGAACGACCGCTTAATCTATGAGTGAAATCTATGCTTAATTACTGAATTTTAGTTGCAAACATTAGATGTTGCTAGTGATTTTTAGCTTCATATTTTGGCAAATCGCAGTGTTACAAGGTTGACAAATGGCAATGTTACTAGATCAACCAATGTCAATCTTTCCAGTTTGACAAATGGCAACATACCCAGTATGACAGATGCAAATCTTACCAAATTGTTTGTAAGTGGTTGCACACGGGTCATCCAAAAGAACCGTTGCGTTGAAGAGATGCACAAATCCTGCTCTCACTTTGCATACGGGTGTTCTATCTTAAATGTTTGCGATCAAGAGCTGCACAAATCCTGCTCGGCACATTTCCCCTTGGCTTCCTGGGGAAGCTGTCGGTTTGCATACGGGTGTTCACTAGTAGAAAAAGGGTCAAACGTGAAGCACATTAGTCCCGGTTTGTAACAGAACCGGCACTAATGTGACCATTAGTGCCGGTTCCAACTGCTAGGCGGGCGAAGATCATTAGTACCAGTTCGTGGGCAACCTCTAGTACCGGTTCATGCCACGAACCGGTACTAATGATGCTGTGTCAGGCTGTTGTCAGGCTAGGCACCTTTAGTACCGATTCATGGCATGTACTAGAGTATCTTAGTAAGCTAATTTTTAGTCCCACCTCGCGAAGAGAGAGGCACTAGGAGTGGTTTATAAGCCTTGAGTGCACAGACAATGTGGGAGAGGCGCAATGTTCATCTCCACGTTGCTTAGCTCAAACCTTGAGGAATAGTGTAGACTGCATGGAGCTATGTGCAGTGCTTTGTACACTCTTCCGAAAGGCTTGAAGCTAATTAACGAGCATTGCGCCTTTTTTGAACTTATTTGAACTCCATACTTTTTGTGTGTTCAAAATGCACCATTCAAATCCACATCATCGATTATCAGCCCTTTCTGAATTCATTTGGTATTTTTCGTTCATTTACTGATTTGTTTTGAGAGAGCTAAATGACCGTGAAATTGAAAAGCACTACAAATTGAACTCTGAAAAGGTTGAAACTTGGCATGGTATCATCATTTCACCCACATGGCATATGCAAAAAAGTAGAGAGGGTCACGGCGAAAACTGGATGCACTTCGTGTATAAAATGGACAATCTCTTTCGAAGTATCAGAGTTTAGGACGAAAACTCATATGATACAAAGGCATTGCATTTTTCTGAACTCCAGAGTTTTTTTTGTTCAAAATGCACCATTCAAATCCACATCATCAATTATTAGCCCTTTCCAAATTCATTTGGTATTTT
>LR738710.1:241079492-241211859 GCA_902687465.1 Secale cereale
GTCACGACAAAAATTGGATGCACTTCGTGTACAAAATGGACAGTCTCTTTCGAGGTAGCAGGGTTTAGGACGAAAACTCATATGTTACAAAGGCATTGCATTTTTTTGAACTCCATAGTTTTGTGTGTGTTCAAAATGCACCGTTCAAATCCACATCATCAATTATTAGCCCTTTCTGAATTCATTTGGTATTTTTCATTCATTTATTGATTTGTTTTGAGAGAGCTAAATGACCGTGAAATTGAAAAGCACTACAAATTGAAGTCTGAAAAGGTTGAAACTTGGCGTGGTATCATCATTTCACCCACATGGCATGTGCAAAAAAGTAGAGAGGGTCACGGCAAAAACTGGATGCACTTCATGTGCAAAATGGACAATCTCTTTCGAGGTATCAGGGTTTAGGACGAAAACTCATATGTTACAAAGGCAATGCATTTTTTTGAACTTTTTTGAACTCCAGACTTGTTGTGTGTTCAAAATGCAGCATTCAAATCCTCAGAATCAATTATCAACCCTTTCTGAATTCATTTGGTATTTTTCATTAATTTACTGATTTGTTTTTAGAGAGTTAAATGAGATATAAAATGTTTGTTAGATAATTTTAGATATAGAAATGTTAGTTAGATATAAAATTTTAGATATAGAAATGTTAGATAGAAATTTTAGATATATTTGCGGCAATGTTAGATAGATAAATTTTAGATATAGAAATGTTAGTTAGATATAAAATTAAATACCATATAAAAAAATTGTTTGCGCGCTACCCAGTGGGCCTGCAAGGCCCTGGGCCTGTATTTGTAGGCCCATAAAGGCCCAGCAGACTCACAGGGCAGCGCGGCAAAGTTAGGCCCACAAGCCTGCAGTAGAGAGGAGCTCGAGGGAGCAGCTGCGGCGGGGTTTATAAACCAGTGCGGCTGCCCTCGGCTAGCAAGGTGGGACTAAACTTGCCGCATCGCAACTGCGCCAGCGCACCCCCTTTAGTACCGGGTCGTGACACCAACCGGTACTAAAGGGGTGTCTTTAGTACCGGTTGGAGCCACCAACCGGTACTAAAGGGGGTGCGCTTCCCGCCGCTTGGCCTGGCCAAAACAGGCCTTTAGTACCAGTTGGTGGCTCCAACCGGTACTAAAGGTCCATCCTATATATACGACATTTGCAAAATTTTAGTTTTCCCTCTGTTTCTCTTCTTCCTCTCCATCGACGTTGTCGCCGCCCCCGTCCTATATATACGACACTTGCAAAATTTTAGTTTTCCCTCTGTTTCTCTTCTTCCTCTCCATCGACGTTGTCGCCGCCCCCGTCATTGTCGCCGTCGCCCCCATCGCCGTCGCCGCCGCCCCCATCGCCCTCGCGCGCCGCCCCCGCCCCTGTCGTCGTCGCGCGCCGCCCCCGTCGCCGTCGCGCGCCGCCCCCGTCGCCGTCGCCTCGACCTCGCCGTCACCGTCGCCTCGACCTCGCCCGCGCGGTGAGGCCCTCTCCCCCGGCCCCTCGCACACACACACGCTCGCGCGCGCGTGCACACATACATTTTTTTATTTTTTAGTTATAGAAATAGTTATGAAAATGTTAGAAATTTTTATTTTTTTAGTTATAGAAATAGTTAGTTATATAGCATTGTTAGAAATGTTATACAAATGTTAGAATTGTTAGAAATTTTTCTGTTTTTTATTTATAGAAATAGTTATAAAAAAGTTAGAATTGTTAGAAATTTTTCTGATTTTTAGTTATAGAAATAGTTATAAAAAGTTAGAAACATTAGAAATGTTATACAAATGTTAGTTATATATATAGAAATGTTATAATTTTTTCTTCTGTTTTTTAGTTATAGAAATATTAGAAATGTTATAGAAATGTTAGTTATATAGCATTGTTAGAAATGTTATAGAAATGTTAGTTATATAGAAATGTTAGAACTTTTAGTTATCAAAATCCAATCATTACAAAAATGTTACTTTTTGCGGGCATATAGCTAGTATTTGTTCTCGATGATGCCCGGCCCGCATCCTCGCCGTCGATCCGTCCGCGACGACGTCCGGCTGACCCATGTCCGGGACTGGGCTCCGCCGGGCTGGCACTGGGAGGTGCTGCCTGGAGGGGCGCGCCGCTTCATGAGGAACCCGGCCCCGGGTCCCGTCGTCGACCCTGGTCTCGTTTGGTGGCGTTCGCGTGGGCCAGTTTCGATGCGTAGGGAGCCGGCCCCGCCGGAGGTGGTACGTCGTCGTGTCAGGGAGGAGGACGAGCACGTCCATTGCTACATGGTTGCGTTAGAGGGCGGCAGATTCTCCAATACCTGGCAGTTTCTTCAGGGATCTCACTTCAGCTATGATCTTGTGAGGGTTCCTTCTCTTTGGGTGTCCACCGCCCGCGCCGCAGGAACCGCGAGTGTCCTAGATTCTTCTGTAGTATTCGATCTTTATTAGCTACCTAGCCCGTGATGTATTCGATATTATATATTATTCGAGACGATGTATTCGATATTATATATTATTCGAGACGATGTATTCGAGATTATATTTATTATTCGAGACGATGTATTCGAGATTATATCTATTATTCGAGACGATGTATTCGAGATTATATCTATTATTCGAGACGATGTAATTTGAATACTAAATTGTTTTATATTTTGTAATGCCCAGGATGGGACTATACCTCCTACGTGTCGAGGTACGACTTAAAGGTATAAGCCCATTCTGGAATGATCTCAAGTTTGGTATCTTTGCACGACTCATGTAAAAATAGGGATGAAATTGCAAAAAAAGGATGGTTGGCTTACACTCGCCACGTCACACAATACATTACATAAGCAAATCATCATTCAAAACATCACAACCCAACTACGGGCAAAGATCAAAAAAAAAAGATACCAAAAACATAAAGCCACAGGTCCGAATCGCCCTTAGTAGAAACCACTACTGATCGTCGAAAACGTCACAAGCATATGGCTACGCTCTTCATCGAACTCCCACTGAAGTTCTGATCCATCTCCCGCATCGTACTCAGCTGTACCTGCATCTGGTGTTGTAGTATCTGTGAGCCACGAGGACTCAGCAATCCCATAACCATGGGTATCAAGACTAGCAAAGCTTTATGGGTAGGAAGAGGTAAAGTGGTGAGGTTGAAGCAGCGGCTAAGCATAATATGGTGGCTAACTTACGAGTACAAGAATAAGATGAGCATCTACGCAAACGATCGCAAACTAGTAGTGATCGCTAAAGATCCTGAACTACCTACGAGTCAAACATAACCCCACCGTGTTCTCTTCTCAAAGAGAAAAGAGACAGTCACGGTTACTCACACAGTTGTGTGTTTTACTTCGGATCCTCTGTCAAGTTTTCTACAACCGGACATTAACAAATTCCAATCTGCCACATAACCGCGGGCACGGCTTTCGAAAGATCATAACCATGCAGGGGTGTCCCAACTTAGCCCATCACAAGCTCTCACGATTAGCTGAAGTGATAAATATAATATCATCACCCCTTATCTTAGGGAAATCCGATCAGGCTCGGCATCCCAGTTCACAAGACATTTCGACAATGGTAAAACAAGTCCAGCAAGACCTCCCGGCGTGCCGACACCCTGATAGTAGCCGCGCGTATCTCGTCTCAGGCCACATCCGGATGAGCTATGGTTACAGCGACCAGATACCCCAAGTTTCCAAGGGGCGGCACCGCAAGCTGCTCTATTTGGGACCAACACCATCAGCACTGGCCCCCCTGCTATGTAGAGAGAATCCCCGGGGACGCGACCCCCTATGAAATTTAATTATTTAATTAAGTTATTATTATGTGGCAAATTAAAACCAATGTTGGGCCTTGCTGGAGGAGTTTTATTCAAAGTCGAAGTGTCAAGGGGTCCCCATATACCCATCGTGTAAGGAACGCAAAATCAAGGAACATAATGCCGGTTTATCGGCGCCTAAGGTGGCATGAGTGGAAGAAAACACCGAGCAAAAAGGCCAAGCCTTCCACCCATGCCCAGTATATAGGTGTGTTATTATATATATATAACATATTGTGATATTCCAACAACAAGTTCCCTCCTGGAACGATCTTCATCTTCACCTGCAACTAACAACGCTATAAGAGGGGCTGAGCAAGCGGGTAACATAGCCAAACAGTGGTTTTGCTAGGAAGGTGTCAAAGGTTAGAGGTTTCATGGCAACAAGGAGAGGGGCTGACAATAAGATGGGTAGCGCGACATATAACGATAGCATCGAGACAACTAAGCATGGCAATGGTAGTAAAGGTATCCAAGGGTATGATCATCTTGCCTGGTATTCCACAAGGAAGAAGAACGGATCCATGAAGACGACGAAGAAGAAGCCTTGAAGAAGAACCACGAGAAGTCGAACGGATCCTCACGATCGCAGCGGAACAAGCACTAACGAGAAGAAGCAAGCAATATGGTAAACACGCAAGCATAAACATGGCATACGATGCACATCCAAGTATGATGCATGAAAGTTCTATATAGGATGCACCACAAGTCTATACAGGGAGCACAACATGGCAAGGTAGGAAGCACAGCAAAACAACACTAGTCTATATAAGATGCAATACATGGCAAGGTATGATGCATGACAAGTCTATACAGGAAGCATTACATGGCAAGGTAGGAAGCACAGCAAAACAACACAAGTCTATATGATGCAATACATGGCAAGGTATGATGCATGACAAGTCTATACAGGAAGCATTACATGGCAAGGTAGGAAGCACAGAAAAACAACACAATTTAGGCATTTTAAATGAGGCCGGAAATAACAACAACAATTCCGGGAAAATCCCCATATGCATGTTTAGCAATTTTAAGCGAACAACAATTCACACATTTTTAATGTTGTTAACATGATGCGGATGACATGATCAAGTTTTATGCAATTTTTAGTAAAAGTGAACATGAAGAGATATGAAGTATTTGTCACCGTGGTGGAACGAAAGGGTGCCACGGCAACGATCCGAAAATGATGCAACGGCAACATCTCGGTACCGGTAACTCGTTGAGAGACCGGTGCAAAAGAAATGGTGGCGTGAGCGAGCGGAACAAGATGAAAGGTGGGGTGATCCCGTCACCGGGTTCCCACGGGTTGGCGACGAGGCAACCGAGGAGCATGACAAAAGACGAATCGGGCACGGTGCACACAAGGGAAACATCTCATACAACCACATGCAAACGGGCATCATTCCGGCGGTATACCTTCGAAGCATGCATTTCGGGGCGGTTCGAGTCGTCGACGGAAGTAGTGGTACTCGCGGTTCGTAGTGGAAGTAGGTGTTCACGTATCATTTCGGAGAGGTACTTGATGAATCGAACGTCCTCGGGGCGACGGTAGTGGTACATGCACGTAGTTGAACTTGACGGGTCGACGCGGTCGTCGTGGGAGGTAGTGGTACACGTTTTCGTAGATGTCACGGCGGCGGTAGTCGTTCACGTGTCGTGGAGCAACTTGGCGGTTCTGAGGCTCCGGGCATCGTGGTACTTGGCGATGTTCTTGCTGGTCCAAAAACAAGACAAGAGTCCGTATCCGGTTGCCTCCGAGGCTTGGGCGCACCGGCTTTGAGCTGGAGGCGGCGGACAACATCCATGGCCATGGCGGCTTGAACTCCCGCGGTGGAGATTCTCCTTGATGCCAATGGGTTGCAGAGGTTGGGGATGCCGACGAGGCAGGGGTCACGCTTGTGTGCCCGCTCCCGTGCTGGGCCCGAAGGAGCTGCTGGTCCTGCGACTGGACGCAGGGAAGGAGGCGATGCGATGAGGAGGCAGGGCCTCGGGTGCTCGTGGACGAGGGCCGCGGAGGAGGACGGCCCCGGAGGCGCGGCGACGGAGCAGTGGCATGGGGCATGATGCAGCGGCGGCGGCTGCAGGGCACCGGCGGCGGGCACGGGCGGCGGGCACGGGCGGAGGAGAAGGGCAGGGAGACGGGACGAGGCACAGGGCAGGGGTGGTGGTGGTTGTCGCTGGAGCGGAGGAGATGGTCGGGCGAGCTGCCAGAGGAGCTCCGACGGCTGGCTGTCGGAGCCGTGAAGAAGAAGAGGCCGGTCGGTCGTGGCAGACACAGAGGGAGGAGGCGGCTGGAGGTGACGGGGATCGAGCGCGGCGTCCCTGGCGATGTGTGCAGAGAAGTGGCGGCGGCGAGGTAGCTGACAAAGGAGGAGGGAGCGGGGTTGTGTGCATTGGTGGTGGTGGGTTCGGCGCTGCGGGGTCGGCAGAGGGGACGTGGGGATCGGGAGATGGGGTGTGGCGGCTGTGGAGGACGAGAGGGTGAGATCGAGAGAGGGGGGAATCGGGCTCCTGGCGCTAGGGTTAAAAGTAGATGGGGGCGGCTGGCCTTGGGCCTAGAGGTGTGGCCGACCCGGGTGGGCTGCCAGCGGCAGTTGGGCCAGGGGCTGCAGAGGCGTCTCCCAGATCCTCTCTCTTCTCTCTTGAATAAAAAACAGAAAAAGAGAAAGAAAAGAAAGGGAGGTCTGGGAAGGAATTTGCACAAGAGGTTATTTTTCTCGGGCTCATAAAAATGAGCGTAATCCAAGAAAAATAGAAGTGGCATGATCGCGATATAATTCAAACATATTTGAATTTACTTCAAATGGGTTTGAACTTAGACTTGATTTTTGAAGTGTCCAAAAATGTTGAGGTTTTTGGAGGAACCTCGATAAACGGGAAAAGAATTATAGAGAAGGTTTTGACGGTGAAACTTGGAGTAAAAGAGGCATGGGAATAATTGCAAGTGTGTTTTTGGTGAATTCCAAACAATTGGAATAATTTAATAATAGCTCCATAAATATTAGGAAGATATATATATGTTATAAAGAGAAGTCATCCTTCCCGAGATTTAAATGGATCGAAGATCCACACAATTTATTTGGTTGAGTTGCAGAATTAAAGTCATGATGGCATGATGACATGATGCAATGCAAAATAAATAACACAAGCACAAATGAAACACACGGGAGAACCCGGAACATCTGGAATCTTCTGGGACGTCGGTCTTCGGGCGTCACAACTCTCCCACACTAACAGAGGATCTCGACCCGAGATCCTAGAGATGGCACCGGATAAAAAACGGAAGAGGAAGAGGTAAAACAAAGTTGCTTCTTGGACAAACGAGTGAAACCACGAACCTGAGAGGTTGACCAAATTGAAATAAGAATACAACGGAGATGAACGACTAAGAAAACACTCCATTAGAAAAGAGGAACAAGGAGCATTACGAGAACCTTGTAGGTTGAAAGACATGAACGAAGAGCTCAAGGATGACGAACAAAATTCCAAAACCACTCCGGTTAAAACAAGATGGAGAAGGAATAAGAATGGAATAATTTGGACAGCATTCCGACTGAAAATCGAAGGAATTAACATGAGCTTGAGGAGATGGAATGATACTTGATGAAATCAACAGCATATTGCCTCCGAAACAATTGAAAGAAAGGCACAAGGGGTAAGAAAGATTCAGACAACACTCCGGTTGAAAAGAGAGGCAAACTTGATAAGATGAGGGAACTTGAGTGAAGAATACAACACTCCAGTTAATGATAAGTAAGGGAAAGAACATGATCTCGATAAAACGATATGATGGTTTGGATTGAGATCAACAAGGAGACGAAAAACTTATTTCACCGGAATGATAAACGAAGAACTTGGGTCATTTATAAGCACCATAATAGTAACATTCCCAATGGAAGGCTTTTAGGTGAATTATAACCCAAGATAACTCCAACGAAGAAATTGACTGGATTAAATATCTCATTCCTGTCAACTTGTGAATGAAGAGACCTGAAGGGAAATTGTCAAGAATTGCATAACACCATCTCAAAAGATAAGGGAGAAAGAATTGCACTTCGGAATGCAAGAAGAAGAATACTTGAGCTCAACAAGAATCTTGATGAAGACTTCGAGGATGAATTAAATCTTGATGAACCACCATGAAAACTCTGGTAATGAAAGCATGAGAAGTGAAAGATGAAAAGAATAAGATTCAAGACCTATGATGAATTAGATGCAGCTTTGTGACAAGATTATTGAGAGAGCTTAGAACACCGGGGAACAAGACGAACAACTTAGAACCAAGGATATATTCCTTCTGAACAAACTCCGAAGGAAGGGATTAACCTCTTGGAAGAAACTAGAATAAGATTTATGTTATGCATATCCTTCACCAATTTAAATTGGCGACAAGCAATGGATTGGCATACTACTTATTCTCGTTGCAAAGAATTAAAGAGAGATCTCGCACAAACTTGGGTAAATCTTCAACGAACCACCGGTAGGATTGTGAAAGAACAAATGAATTCAAACGATAACAACGAAAGGGTAATCTTGAAAGAACCACCGTAAAAATATGGAGACGAAAGAAGAGACATCGATGAAGAATAGTTGGAGGTCGAAGTTGAAAACTGAGAACGAAGAATCTTCTGAAATGATGGCCTTCGGAGGATCACAATGAAAAGAATTCATGAAATGCTTCGGATGGGTATAAAAAAAATTCCTCACAATCGGAACAATAATGAGGATGGCATGAAGCTAGAACCACAAATCTTGGAAGAACGAATAAGGATTCAAGAGGAACTCGTCTTCGAGTCTTCAAAATCTGAGAAGACGATGAGATACACCACCATGAATTGTATAGGCCCTCCGTAATGAAGAATTAAAAGGTTGAACCAATGATGAAAAAGAATTTGAAAGCGGTCCTGGAGAAGGACTGTGACTGATGTAATCCATTCTTACGTCACATTTGAAAAGAATTCTCCAGAAAAGAAGAGTCGGGTAAGATCCTGGGAAAAGACCTGTGGGTTAGGGCCCACTAAAGAAATCGCCGTTGAAAAATATTGCTGAAGAGATATTGCACCGGTTGAATTAAATGGCTTGAATAAGATGATAATCCTCCAAATAGCTTGAACGGATTAAGAATGGAACACGAATCTTCCGAGATGTCTTCAGCTCTCCAGATATGAATAGAGAGAGGGCAATGATTAATTGGTGCACCGGAATAAGAAAGCATTGTGAAATGAGGAAAAAGATAAGATCAACACCGAAATCTTGAATTAAATTCACCGGAGAACAAAATGAGAATGGAACAACAATGAAGTTGAAGCTTCCTTAGCATCTTCCTGAGAAATCACCGGATAAAGACATTGAAGGAAATTAATGAAGAAACATCACATGAATAAAATGGATACTTGATTAAGAATTCTGGCTCCGAGAAGAAGAAGGGTGGGAGGGCGGGGAAACAAAGACAACTTGGGATGAATGAAACAGACAAATCTTCAGATTTCTCATAGGCGTCCGTATGGAAGCTTGAATAGAAGGCACACTGGTTGAAAAGGATTAACATGACAAGCTCGATGATCAAGAAGGACTAGCACTCCCATAGAAATATGAGAACACCGCTTAGGAAAGGTATGGAATCAACACTTGACATCGAAGCAACTCAAATACCAGAATCAAAACAAAAACAAGGATACATATGTTGCAACAGAATCTTCACAATATCATTCGAACAGAGAATTGAACGAATGAATTCCGTAGGTACATCAACTTGTCGAGAAGCCACTTGGGAGAACAAAAGATAAATAAAAACAACAAGGAGCAGATAGAACAAATACAAGATAGAAGCTTCGTTCCACATATTCGTGCTGAAAGCTCATGAACGTGTTACGAAAGGGTTTTGCAATCCCCGGATCAGCATAGCCAAGGACCCTTTAAGATGCAACTCCCGATTGGAACAACGGCCATAAAATCACTTCACTCAATGTAGAACCCCGAACTCCATATCATGCATTCGTTGGAAGAATGTCTACGAACTACTAGATGAACCCACCTATTAATTTCCGAAAGTTTCCAGTTATGCAATCAGGTGTTGGGGATACAGGGGAAGCACCGCACACTCAACTCTAATCCTACATCCAGCTGTATCCATCCTTCAACACATAACCACTTATTTCCGGAAACCATTTACCTCGGACCTTTGAAACGCATCTACTATACAACCTATGGCAATACTCCCGAACTACCTCCCCAGTACTGGGTGATATCGGGGTTATCTTGCCACTAACCGCATAGGAGAGTTTTCGATGTCGGCCGCCTTAAGTATTCCAGAACCGATGCGATATATTTGTGACGACAACACCTCGGAGCTCAACTCCCCGGGACACTGCCACAACCCCTAAATGACAGGAGGCATCGAGAACATTGTTCTCGTCACAAAGACATCGGAACAATCCAAACAATACTGGCGTGATCCTAAAAAAAATATGGTGAATTTTGAGAGTAGAAGAGACAAGAGTAATCGTCAGGAGTCCTCACCAGAGTAAAAAGGGATGAGGAGCAAAAGAAATCCTACTCTCCGATATATACATATAGGACTCAAAACTTTTTTAAGTGTGTGCCTAGACTCAACCGTCAACGATTCGATCAATCAGTGGGGGCTTCTAGGTCGGAGAAGGCTCTGAATACCAACTTGTAATGCCCAGGATGGGACTATACCTCTTACGTGTCGAGGCACGACCTAAAGGTATAAGCCCATTCTGGAATGATCTCAAGTTTGGTATCTTTGCACGACTCATGTGAAAATAGGGATGAAATTAAAAAAACGGATAGTTGGCTTACACTCGCCACGTCACTCAATACATTACATAAGCAAATCATCATTCAAAACATCACAACCCAACTACGGGCAAAGATCCAAAATAAAGATACCAAAAACATAAAGCCACAGGTCCGAATCGCCCCTAGTAGAAACCACTACTGATCGTCGAAAACGTCACAAGCATACGGCTACGCTCTTCATCGAACTCCCACTGAAGTTCTGATCCATCTCCTGCATCGTACTCAGCTGTACCTGCATCTGGTGTTGTAGTATCTGTGAGCCACGAGGACTCAGCAATCCCATAACCATGGGTATCAAGACTAGCAAAGCTTTATGGGTAGGAAGAGGTAAAGTGGTGAGGTTGCAGCAGCGGCTAAGCATAATATGGTGGCTAACTTACGAGTACAAGAATAGGATGAGATCTACGCAAACGATCGCAAACTAGTAGTGATCGCTAAAGATCCTGAACTACATACGAGTCAAACATAACCCCATCGTGTTCTCTTCTCAAAGAGAAAAGAGACAGTCACGGTTACTCACACAGTTTTGTGTTTTACTTCGGATCCTCTGTCAAGTTTTCTACAACCGGACATTAACAAATTCCAATCTGCCACATAACCGCGGGCACGGCTTTCGAAAGATCATAACCCCGCAGGGGTGTCCCAACTTAGCCCATGACAAGCTCTCACGATTAGCTGAAGTGATAAATATAATATCATCACCCCTTATCTTAGGGAAATCCGATCAGGCTCGGCATCCCAGTGCATAAGACATTTCGACAATGGTAAAACAAGTCCAGCAAGACCTCCCGGCGTGCTGACACCCTGATAGTAGCCGCGCGTATCTCGTCTCAGGCCACGTCCGGATGAGCTATGGTTACAGCGACCAGATACCCCAAGTTTCCAAGGGGCGGCGCCGTAAGCTGCTCTATTTGGGACCAACACCATCAGCACTGGCCCCCCTGCTATGTAGAAAGAATCCCCGAGGACTCGACCCCCTATGCAATTTAATTATTTAATTAAGTTATTATTATGAGGCAAATTAAAACCAATGTTGGGACTTGCTGGAGGAGTTTTATTCAAAGTCGAAGTGTCAAGGGGTCCCCATATACCCATCGTGTAAGGAACGCAAAATCAAGGAACATATTGCCGGTTTATCGGCGCCTAAGGTGGCATGAGTGGAACAAAACACCGAGCAAAAAGGCCAAGCCTTCCACCCATGCCCAGTATATAGGTGTGTTATTATATATATATATATATATATATATATATATATATATATATATATATATATATATATATATATATATATATATATATATATATATATATATATATATAAATAACATATTGTGATATTCCAACAACAAGTTCCCTCCTGGAACGATCTTCATCTTCACCTGCAACTAACAACGCTATAAGAGGGGCTGAGCAAGCGGGTAACATAGCCAAACAGTGGTTTTGCTAGGAAGGTGTCAAAGGTTAGAGGTTTCATGGCAACAAGGAGAGGGGCTGACAATAAGATGGGTAGCGCGACATATAACGATAGCATCGAGACAACTAAGCATGGCAATGGTAGTAAAGGTATCCAAGGGTATGATCATCTTGCCTGGGATTCCACAAGGAAGAAGAACAGATCCGTGAAGAAGACGAAGAAGAAGCTTGAAGAAGAACCACGAGAAGTCGAACGGATCCTCACGATCGCAACGGAACAAGCACTAACGAGAAGAAGCAAGCAATATGGTAAACACGCAAGCGTAAACATGGCATACGATGCACATCCAAGTATGATGCATGACAGTTCTACATAGGATGCACCACAAGTCTATAAAGGAAGCACAACATGGCAAGGTAGGAAGCACGGCAAAACAACACTAGTCTATATAAGATGCAATACATGGCAAGGTATGATGCATGACAAGTCTATACAGGAAGCATTACATGGCAAGGTAGGAAGCACTGCAAAACAACACAAGTCTATATGATGCAATACATGGCAAGGTATGATGCATGACAAGTCTATACAGGAAGCATTACATGGCATGGTAGGAAGCACAGAAAAACAACACAATTTAGGCATTTTAAATGAGGCCGGAAATAACAACAACAATTCCGGGAAAATCTCCATATGCATGTTTAGCAATTTTAAGCAAACAACAATTCACACATTTTTAATGTTGTTAACATGATGCGGATGACATGATCAAGTTTTATGCAATTTTTAGTAAAAGTGAACATGAAGAGATATGAAGTATTTGTCACCATGGTGGAACGAAAGGGTGCCACGGCAACGATCCGAAAATGATGCAACGACAACATCTCGGTACCTGTAACTCGTTGAGAGACCGGTGCAAAAGAAAAGGTGGCGTGAGCGAGCGGAACAAGATGAAAGGTGGGGTGATCCCGTCACCGGGTTCCCACGGGTTGGCGACGAGGCAACCGAGGAGCATGACAAAAGACGAATCAGGCACGGTGCACACAAGGAAAACATCTCATACAACCAAATGCAAACGGGCATCATTTCGGCGGTATACCTTCGAAGCATGCGTTTCGGGGCAGTTCGAGTCGTCGAGGGAAGTAGTGGTACTCGCGGTTCGTAGTGGAAGTAGGTGTTCACGTATCATTTCGGAGAGGTAGTTGACGAATCGAACGTCCTCGGGGCAACGGTAGTGGTACATGCACGTAGTTGAACTTGACGGGTCGACGCGGTCATCGTGGGAGGTAGTGGTACACGTTTTCGTAGATGTCACGGCGGCGGTAGTCATTCACGAGTCGTGGAGGAACTTGGCGGTTCTGAGGCTCCGGGCGTCGTGGTACTTGGCGATGTTCTTGCTGGTCCAAAAACAAGACAAGAGGCCGTATCCGGTTGCCTCCAAGGCTTGGGCGCACCGGCTTTGAGCTGGAGGCGGCGGACAGCATCCATGGCCATGGTGGCTTGAACTCCCGCGGTGGAGATTCTCCTTGATGCCAACGGGTTGCAGAGGTTGGGGATGCCGACGAGGCAGGGGTCACGCTCGTGTGCCCGCTCCCGTGCGGGCCCCGAAGGAGCTGCTGGTCCTGCGACTGGACGCAGGGAAGGAGGCGATGCGATGAGGAGGCAGGGCCTCGGGTGCTCGTGGACGAGGGCCGCGGAGGAGGACGGCCCCGGAGGCGCGGCGACGGAGCAGTGGCATGGGGCACGATACAGCGGCGGCAGCTGCAGGGCACCGGCGGCGGGCACGGGCGGAGGAGAAGGGCAGGGAGACGGGACGAGGCACAGTGCAGGGGTGGTGGTGGTTGTCGCTGGAGCGGAGGAGATGGTCGGGCGAGCTGCCAGAGGAGCTCCGATGGCTGGCTGTCGGAGCCGTGAAGAAGAAGAGGCCGACCGGTCGTGGCAGACGCAGAGGGAGGAGGCGGCTGGAGGTGACGGGGATCGAGCGCGGCGTCCCTGGCGATGTGTGCAGAGAAGTGGCAGCGGCGAGGTAGCTGACGAAGGAGGAGGCATCGGGGTTGTGTGCATTGGTGGTGGTGGGTTCGGCGCTGCGGGGTCGGAAGAGGGGACGAGGGGATCGGGAGATGGGGTGTGGCGGCTGTGGAGGACGAGAGAGTGAGATCGAGAGAGAGGGGGAATCGGGCTCCTGGCGCTAGGGTTAAGAGTAGATGGGGGCGGCTGGCCTTGGGCCTAGAGGTGTGGCCGACCCGGGTGGGCTGCCGGCGGCGGTTGGGCCTGGGGCTGCAGAGGCGTCTCGCAGATCCTCTCTCTTCTCTCGTAAATAAAAAAACAGAAAAAGAGAAAGAAAAGAAAGGGAGGTCTGGGAAGGAATTTGCACAAGAAGTTATTTTTCTCGGGCTCATAAAAATGAGCGTAATCCAAGAAAAATAGAAGTGGCATGATCGAGATATAATTCATCATATTTGAATTTACTTCAAATGGGTTTGAACTATGACTTGATTTTTGAAGTGTCCAAAAATGTTGAGGTTTTTGGAGGAACCACGATAAACGGGAAAAGAATTATAGAGAAGGTTTTGACGGTGAAACTTGGAGTAAAAGAGGCCTGGGAATAATTGCAAGTGTGTTTTTGGTGAATTCCAAACAATCGGAATAATTTAATAATAGCTCCATAAATATTAGGAGGATATATATATGTTATAAAGAGAAGTCATCCTTCCCTCGATTTAAATGGATCGAAGATCCACACAATTTATTTGGTTGAGTTGCAGAATTAAAGTCATGATGGCATGATGACATGATGCAATGCAAAATAAATAACACAAGCACAAATGAAACACACGGGAGAACCCGGAACATCTGGAATCTTCTTGGACGTCAGTCTTCGGGCGTCACATATTTCTTTTGGATTAGTTAAATAAAAGCTATGGCGGACAATACCGGCAGAGAGGGAGAACAGACCCTGTTCGATATGATATGCCATCCTCGTGGGCGAGATGATGATCAGAATGAAGAAGATTATGACGGCTCTGAAATTCTAAACAACACCGGAGAGGGTGATTTGATATTCGATCGCGACGAACGAATTGATGAAGTCATGAACTACGATTATGATGATGACGAAGAAAATGTTGATCTTGAAACAACAAAGACCGGCGAGGTATATATATATTTATATAAGCAGGCACATCTAGTGATCATCACATGTTTTAAATGAGTTGAACATATATTAACGAATTGATCTTTCTTCTTTCAGCCATCCGGATCGAGCAAATCTTCAGGCAACAGGACGAAACGAGGCCCGAACAAATTGTTGAAGGAGGGCGTAAAGTACAATATCGAGGCAATCAGACCTAATGGCGAACCATTAGCGCTTAAGAAGATTGCGGACAAGTTCGTTCGTCAGTGCGGAGTTCTTGTGAAGGACCAACTCCCGATCTCCCTTCAAGAATGGAGAGAGCCAGCAAAGCCACGTCCAGATCTTACTTCTGTCGACGACAGACAAAAAAGTCTGCTTTGGGATACTCTCATGGAACATTTCACCCTACCAGATCATTTCACAGAAGCAGATGTGCAGAAAGTCAAGGACGCTGCTCTTAGGGAGATGGCGGTTGCATTCAAGAACCACAAGAATCGTGAATGGGACAAGTACGTCAAGGGAGGAAGGAAGACTCCAGTATTCGAGGGAACACTAGAGAAGCAAAGTGCTCATTGGGACGATTTCGTGAAATTCAAGGATTCAGATTTAGCTAAGGAACGGTCGAGAATAAACAAGAAGCATGCCGAAAAAAAAGATAAGTTCCATAAGCTGGGGCCAGGTGGTTACGCGGTGGTAATGCCTAAGTGGGATAAATTTGAGAAAGAGATGGAGAATGCAGGTGTCACTCCGGTTACTAGGAGATGGCCCCCCAGGTGTAGGACTTGGTTCTATGCGCATGGGGGGGAGTTGGACCCGAAGACAGGCAAAGTTTCGACGAGGGCATGTCTGAAAGGAGCCGACGATAAGATACTTGTTGCAATAGAAGAGGCTTGATCGGGGGTTTTCCAGCCCAACAGAGAGAACGACGAGCTTACGTGTGCCCTGGGAAATCCTGAACACCCAGGAAGAACATGAGGCAAGGGCGCTATTCCGTGGTATGAGGGTTTTTCGGACTGGAACGCCGACTACAGAACCCGTGCGAGAAGGAAGGTTGAGGAGGAGAAGCAGAGGAAGATGGAGGAGGAGCAGACGAAGCTGGACTATGAACGCCTTCAAGGCCTAGAATCAAAGCACGCGGACTTGGCAGTCAAATTCTAGCGGCAACAGGAGCAGATCGACTCACTTAGCCAGCAATGGGGGTCTCAGCAGTTGCAGCAGCTAGCGGATGATCCAGCATTGGATACCACCGCCCCATCCATGCCGAGAAGCAGCGTGGGTTCCGCCCTGGGCGACGCAATGCTGGATAGATACCCCGTGGATGACATCATGGAGAACACTAACTACGAGCTGCACTTCAAAATGAAGAACATATCCATGAAGGTGGCGGACGCTGTTGCTTTTACAAATCCCCCCGAGGCAACCTTCCATTGCAACCCGATTCCAGCACGCTATGCTCGTGTCTTGGTTGATGAGGTGGTGGACCAATATTCGGGGCTAGAGCTTGACATTCCTGGAGGTGACGAGGAGCACACATTCGGAGAGGCCAAACATCGTATCATCCTATGGAGAAAGGATTGCATCATCTTTCGAAGGCCACCGACACCGCGTCAGCCGACTCCTCGTCGAAGTCCGCCACCGAGTCAGTAGACTCCCGCTCCTGCAAGTCCACCAACGCGTCAGGCCACTCCTCCTCCTCCAAGTCCGGCAAAGCGTCAAGCCACTCCTCCTCCAAGTCCGACACAGCGTCAGACGACCACTCCTCCTCCAAGTCCGGCACAACTTCAGGCCACTCCTCCTCCAAGTCCAGCACAACTTCAGGCCACTCCTCCTCGTCCAACTCAGCCCCGTCAGCCGTCTCTGCCGCCTCAGCAATCGTAGAAGAGACACCCCACAGCTATGGTGTGTAGCGGTACGAGTCGAGGCAGTATAGGAAGTACAGGCGGAGGCAAGCGATATAAATATGGTCCAAGCCTCACTAATCCTCCTCAGAGGGATTACAACAGGATCGAGGAGCAAACCAAGGCCATAGTGCAGGCAGAAGTGGACGCCCATTTTGGACCGATACCGCCACTGCCGCCAAGGGAGAAAGTGCCTAAGGAAAAGATTGACCACTTCATTCGTATGGCTCAACCACCAGCTCCCAAGCCTGTTGACACAGACTATGAGCGCCACATCAGGAAGTTAAATCGAGCACGTCTACAGAAGGAGGCGAGCTCGAGCTCGAGCAAACAACAAGCAGCTGTCAAAAAATGCGGGAAAACCGTTCCCCAGCTGGGAGAACAGGCGGCGCAATCGATCCCCTCGCTTGTTGTGCCAACAACACGTGAGAGTACGCGCGCCCAATATTATTGTGGGCAAACAGTTTACGTTCCCGAGGTGGTCAATGTGGTAACAACCGAGGAGCATATAACACAGGCTGAAATTCTCAACATCACTGTTGGACAACTCCTCGAAATCGAGCCCATGCATGTGCTTACAGAGGAGGAAATAAAACGGAAATATGTCCGGGGCGAACCTTTGGTCAAGCCAGACGAGGTCAAGAAGCTCCCAACGAGAATGTATGAATTGCATCAATGGTACATGGACATTACCAAGAGTTCCAATCGAGAGTCCCTCATGGTGGAAGTCAAGAAGGACCATTACTATCATGAGAAAGTTGTGGCCGTTGAGTATAATGAACTGTTTCAGTTATACAGTCAAGACGCACTCGACAAATCTATTGTCAGTTGCTATTGTTTGTAAGTGATTTCTTTCTGTAATTTAAGTCTCAAGCTAGCTGTAGTGATCCTTTTGATCAATCATTACCTGTAATTATCCTCACTATATTCTTTTCTGTGGTATTATGCAGGATGAAGATGTATGAAATGAAAAAAGGTGGACGCTATGGCATTGGGTTCATTGACCCAAACACCGTTAATGAATACACATGGAAAATAGATGAATATCATGAAAATCATGTAGAGGACAGCATGCTAGAGTTCTTGAAGTGCCTCAAATACAATGAAGATATACTACTTCCTTACAACTTCCAGTGAGTCACACTATCTTGTACTACAAATTCTCTGTTTTTGCCTACTAGCTAGCTACATGTTTTTGCTTACATATGTCCGCTTAATTAAGACATCCAAACGTGTGTGCATGCAGATTTCACTGGATCTTGTGTATCATTAAAGTTGACGCCGGAACAGTTGAAGTACTCGACTCACTACTTAAAAAAAAGTGACTACACCATCTTGTTTGGGATAGTCAATAGGTAATTTCAATCATTATTAACTATATATCTCGACCTATTTAGTTCGTCATTTCCTGATATGAACTATTTAATAACCCATTTATTCATTTTCTTTGTCGGCGGGCAGGGCTTGGGCAAGGTTCATCAGCATCGCTCTAGGCGAATGGAAACAAAGACTGCAATGGTTTCGACCCAAGGTAAGTAATTAAGTAGTACTACCTAGCTAGCTAGCTGCCATTATCTCTTTAATTATTGTGATGGCCTGGCTTATTAGGGATGATAGACTACTCATATCAATAAGGAATTCCTTCTTTTTCGGGAGCCCATTCGGATAGAACTCCAAAGTTAAGCGTGCTCAGCTTGGAGTAGTTTCAGGATGGGTGACCGAACGGGAAGTTTCTCCTGGGTGCACACGAGTGAGGACAAAGTGCGCAGAAAAGACTAGTATTGATATGTGAGGCCAGTCTAGATCCCGCCAGGAGTAACGACCATCGGCGGGTGTGTCCGGGGCGTTACAAGTTGGTATCAGAGCCGACCCTCACGGTTACACGGATGGTTGCGGACAGTTTGCAGTCATGTTGTGCATGACGTTTGTGACCCGTCGTGGCACACGGCATGTCACATGTGCTGCACTGGAAGCACAGACGTATGTGCCAAGAGGGAACGTTCCTGTGGCCCGACGAGGACGTCGGTTCCTCTTAGTGAGGGTGTATGTGATGGCCTGTCTTATTAGGGATGATAGACTACTCATATCAATAAGGAATTCCTTCTTTTCCGGGAGCCCATTCGGATAGAACTCCAAAGTTAAGCGTGCTCAGCTTGGAGTAGTTTAAGGATGAGTGACCGACCGGGAAGTTTCTCCCGGGTGCACACGAGTGAGGACAATGTGCGCAGAAAAGACTAGTATTGATATGTGAGGCCAGTCTAGATTTCGCCAGGAGTAACGACCACCGGCGGGTGTGTCCGGGGCGTCACAATTATCATGCTTAATTAATTATTATCTGATCAAATTCCATTCTCGTAAAGGCCCTGAAGCAGGCGCAGGGGACTGATCTGTGTGCATACTGCGTTTGCGAGAACATTCGCATGATGGCGTCTGAAAGGAGCAGATCTCAAAGACAGGAATGGGTACGTTTGTCAGAACACTATTCACAATTTTTACACCATTATCGATATCTAGTCACACAACTAATAAACATGCATATTGATCTCCTTCTTAACAGTTCACAGAGGTGCGGGACAAGCTCCTAGAAACGGAGCGCATGCAAGCACTTCAAGAGGAAATAGCGGTTTTTTGCTCGACCAGGTCATAGATCCAAAGGGAGAATACCATTACCCGCTACCGCCCCCATGAACCACTTCCAATTGTCATCGTGCTCCGAAGGCACCAATTAGGCTAATGCCACTGGCTCCGAAGGAAACATGTAGGAAAAATTATATATAGCTATACATGTGTGTATGTGTGAATTGGTGGTTTGTGAGACATTTGATGATATATATATGATTGGTTCTACTAGAAATTATATATATATATATATATATATGCATAACGTGTACAATGTGTAGTATCGTAAAATAGCAGCAAACGAAAAAGAATTAAATGGAAAACACAAAATTAAATGAAAAAGAAATCATAAAACCAAAAAAACCAAACCTTGCAGTATCGGTTGGTTTTACCAACCGGTACTAAAGGGCTCCCGGCCCCCGGAGCTGGCTCGTGCCACGTGGTTGCCCTTTAGCACCGGTTTGTGCTGAACCGGTACTAAAGGGGGGGGGGGGCTTTAGTGCCCACGCTTTAGTGCCGGTTATGGAACCGGCACTAAAGAGCCTTACGAACCGGTGCTATTGCCCGGTTCTGCACTAGTGGTTCTAACTAAAACGTTTGCGATGAGTGTGTTATATTTAAAAACCATTGACTTTTTTTCAAAGGAAAATCGCCAATGGCACCGCGCCGTCGTTGTCGTTGTTGTCCTCCGGGACGCCGTTGTTGAAGTCTTCAATGCAGCATAGAATGTTGTCGTGTGTCATTCCATGATAGAATGCCAAGTTTCATGAATTTCAGATGAGTTTTGGATTTGCTAGGATTTAAAAAGAAAAGTATCTCAACATTTTGCCGGCAATCAAAGGTGCCCTGGTGTTTGAAATTCATTCCCATTTCTTGCATGGGTCCTAAGCATGCACCCAAGGACAAAGATTTGATTTTCTACCAATTTGTATGCACTGGGGCATGTGCATGTAGTTCAAATTTGAATTATGCACATAAATGCATTGAAAACTCAATTAATGCATAAAAATGTCCAAACGAACCTTGAAAAATCCCAAAAATTGACAGAACACTCCTGTTGTTCTATGTTGACACGAGATTTTTTTTGAAAGCAATAAGAGGCATTGGATATCGTTTCATCCCCAAAGGTGGGACGTTCCCTACCGAAACTATCATGCTTGCTGTGAGAAGCTCTGGTTTGTGAGAAGCATATTCCCAAACCTGCCTCAAATGGGACAAAAAATATTACCACGACATTTTGATGCCGCTCCATGATAGCATGGAAAGTTTCATGAATTCCATATGAGGTTTGGATTTACTAGAATTTAAAAACCAGGTATCTCAATGTTTGCGGACGAGTGACGGCGGCAGGGTGTTTGACATTCATTCCCATTTCTTGCATGAGACCTAAGCATGCAACCAAGGACACATATTTGAATTTTCAACCAATTTATATGCATTAGAGCATGTGCATGTACTTCAAATTTAAATTATGCACATAAATTCATTGAAAACTCAATTAATGCATAAAAATGTCCAAACGAACCCTGAAAAATCCCAAAAATTGACACAAAACTCCTGTTGTTCTATGTTGAGGCAAGAAAATGTTTGGAAGCAATAAGAGGCAATTGATATCGTTTCGTCCCCAAAGGTGGGACGTTCCCTACCAAAACCATCAGGCTTGTTGTGAGAAGCTCTAGTTTGTGAGAAGCATATCCCCAAACCTTCCCCAAATGGGACAAAAATTTTACAACGGCATGTTGATGCCGCTCCATGATAGCATGCCGAGTTTCATGAATTTCAGACGAGCTTTGGATTTACTAGAATTTAAAAACCTGGTATCTCAATGTTTGTGGCTGAGTGACGGTGGCAGGGTGTTTGACATTCATTGCCATTTCTTGCATGGAACCTAAGCATGCAACCAAGGACACATATTTTAATTTTCAACCAATTTATATGCATTAGAGCATGTGCAAGTAGTTCAAATATTAATTATGCACAAAAATGCATTGAAAACTCAATTAATGCATAAAAATGTCCAAACGAACCCCGAAAATGCCAGAAATTGACACAACACTCATGTTGTTCTATGTTGACACCAGGAAAAAAATTTGAAATCGAGAAGAGGCAATGGATATCGTTTCATCGAGAAAGGTGAAACATTCCCTACCGAAACCATTAGGATTGTTGTGAGAAGCTTTGGTTTGTGAGAAGCATATCCCCAAACCTGCCCCCAAATGGGACAAAAAAATTACCACGACATGTTGATGCCGCTCCATGATAGCATGCCAAGTTTCATGAATTTCAGACGAGCTTTGGATTTACTAGAATTTAAAACCAGGTATCTCAATGTTTGCGGCCGAGCGACGGTGACAGGGTGTTTGACATTCATTCCCATTTCTTGCATGGAACCTAAGCATGCAACCAAGGACACAAATTTGAACTTTCAACCAATTTATATGCATTAGAGCATGTGCATGTAGTTGAAATTTGAATTATGCACATGAATGCATAGAAAACTCAGTTAATGTATAAAAATGTCCAAGCAAACCCCAAAAATTCCAAAAAATTGACACACCACTCCTCTTGTTCTATGTTGACACTAGGAAAAAAAATTGAAATTGAGAAGAGGCAATGGATATCGTTTCGTCTAGAAAGGTGAAACGTTCCGTACCGAAACCATCAGGCTTGTTGTGAGAAGCTCTAGTTTGTCAGAAGCATATCCCCATACCTGCCCCAAAAGGAACAAAATATTTACTACGGCATGTTGATGCCACTCCATGATAGCATGCCAAGTTTCATGAATTTCAAACAAGCTTTGGATTTACTAGAATTTAAAAACCAGGTATCTCAATGTCTGCGACTGAGTGACGGTGGCAGGGTGTTTGACATTCATTCGCATTTCTTGCATGGGACCTAAGAATGCAACCAAGGACACATATTTGAATTTTAAACCAATTTATATGCATTAGAGCATGTGCATGTAGTTCAAATTTGAATTATGCACATGAATGCATAGAAAACTCAGTTAATGTATAAAAATGTCCAAGCGAACCCCGAAAACCCCCAAAAATTGACACAACACTCCTGCTGTTCTATGTTGACTCTAGGAAATAAATTGAAATCGAGAAGAGGCAACGGATATCGTTTCATCCAGAAAGGTGAAACGTTCCCTACCGAAACCATCACACTTGTTGTGAGAAGCTTATACCCAAACCTGCCCCAAATGGAACAAAAATTTTGCCACGTTATTTTGATGCCGCTCCATGATAGCATGCCAAGTTTCATGAATTTCGGATGACTTTTGGATTTACTAGAATTACAAAAGCAAGTACATCGACGTTTGCCGGAGAGCCACGGTGTTGTGGTGTTCGAAATTCATTCCCATTTCTTGCATGGGACATAAGCATAAACACATGGACACATATATGATTTTACAACCCATGTTGGTGCACCGGAGCATGTGCACGTAGTTTAATTTTGAATTGTGCACCTAAAATGGCTAGAAACCCAATTTAATGTATAAAATGTCCAAACAAACCCTGAATAATTCCAATTCTTTTACGACACACATATAGTTGCATGTTCACTGCAGATAAAAGGTCTAGCAATTCAAACACCGTCCATTGTCGTTGTGACCCCATTATGTAATTCGAATCAAGATAAAAAATCAAGTAGATCCCACACAGTTTATTATCACCAACCGTGTGAGATGCATTACAAAATATGCTAGAGAACCGTCGGTGTATAGTACGCCTATGGCTTACGCGGGAAGGTGCGTCGGCTACAGTGCACAGCTGGCATCTCAAGCACACTAGCTCACTCCCCAAATGTCATTCCACTGTTCAATCATCGCCGGGAAAGATGGGGACATGGATCCGCGTCGTGAGGGCAACTTCGGCGGCCCACTCCGGCGAGAGCGTGGCCGCAACCGTCATGTGCGTGCTAACAAGGTGCATGAGCGCTGCCGCAATCTTCGACCGGGCGGCCAAGAAAGCCCAAACGGCCGTTGTTGCTTCTCAAGTGGCGGTAGCAACATCTGCCTTGGGGATAACAACTGGCGAGAGCGGCACAACTACTGTCCGTTCCCCAGCGGTGGCCTTAGCCCTGATGGAGGCCGCCTACGACCATGTCAAGGCCACCCACGCCCAGCTCGTGGCGGTCACCGCACAAATCGAACGAAGCTTCTCCGACAACGGTCGACAACCCACGGCCGAAGAGTTAGCAATCGCTAAGAGCGTTCAAGCAGTCGTATGTTCCTCCGCCGCATAACTTGCGACGACGGAGCCCGTCCAAGCCTAGATCGCGGCCGCCCACGCCCAACTCGTGGCGGCCTTTTCCAAAGAAATGGCGGACGCGTATGGCAAGATGCTTGCCGAGTATGGTGCATGGATGCCATGGAACCCCTTCCCCAGGAGACCGTTGGGCGCGAGCTGGACATGGAGGAGGCGGCGGAGATCGACGAGCATTAGCCGTAGTAGTACTCTTTGTTTGGTTTAATTAAGAGCGCTGGTATTTAATTTGTTAGAGTAATGTTTAGACCAGATAGCTTTGTTTAATTGCTGAACTTGCCTGATTAAGAAGTGTGGATGTGATGTAGTCTCCTTTGTGTACCCAAATTATGCAATGACCTGGATGACCACTCTTACGAGGGAAATTCGAACCAAAATTTTTGACGTTCAAACTCATCACACACGGGTTAAGCTATCTGAATCGTTTGTGATGTTCACATATCGTACATAGTTCTGAATAAGGGACCGTGTCTAATGACACTTTGCACGCCAGTTTTTTCGCTGAAGCGATTCCAAATTTTTGGATTTCGAGGAAATATCTACTTCCCTGCCCCCTCTCCCTTACCAAAAGACACATTTCCCCTATTTCTGCCTTCCTTTCCAAGTTGAAACCTTCACTCCATGCTTGTAGCGCTGCCTCCTCATCGGTGACACTCCTTCACGCTACTTGGCCTCGTCTATCCAGGCAGGTAATCCACACCCGACCCCCATCCTCCTCCTCCTTCCACATCCCACATGCCCCAACCACCGGCGCAACACCTTCCACCCAAATCACCGACCCCTCCACCAAATAAGCGCCCCGTAAGCCATGGTGCATGTAGTATAGCCAGGATCTCAAGGAGCATTTGGCAGCGGAGAAGCAAATCACAGCCGCATGCACGGCTGAGGTCGCGATGGCTGCCATTCGTGCCGACCCCCAGATCTTGGAGGAGCACCTTGCCATTTGCTAGCTACGTTGGTTAAGCATGCTCGGTTTAACCATTGCATGTGCTGCTCCTGCCTTTCCTTAACAAATTCTAGTGAATTGTGCTATCTAATTTTACCATGCAATCTGTTACTCTAGTGTATATGTTCTATATGTCGTGCAGTGTGGTGCTCACTTATTAACTATTTGGTTAATTTGTTGTCATCTTCAGTTAACGGTTTGGTTCAATTCTGCAAATGTGATGTTCAATTCTTCAGGCTGCAATTTTGTATTGTCTTCCATGTGAGAAATTAATCAAATTTATCTTTACGAAATACACGAGAAACGAATACAATTTCTATATTTCCAAGTTGTCAAGCATTCTTGGTTTGGTTATACATTGTGCAATGTGGTGCTTAGTTAACGTTTGGTTCATTCGTGTTGTGGTGTTTAGTTAACTGTTTGGTTCAATTCCGTAATGCGATGTTCAATTTGTGGGTGCATTATGTTATTGTATACCACGTGAGAAGTAAATTGAATTTGGATGTACTAAATGCATGAGAAACAAATACAATTGCTATATTTCCAAGTTGTTAAGCATGCCTGGTTTGGTTAACTGTCTGATCTTCTATTAGGAGTATGTTATATTGTGCAATGTGGTGCTTAGTTAATGTTTGGTTCATTTGTTGTGGTGTTTAGTTAACTATTTGGTTCAATTCTGCAATGTGATGTTCAATTGTTGTGGGTGCATTCTGTTATTGTATACCATGTGAAGAATAAATTGAATTTGGCTGTAGTAAATACATGAGAAAGAAATACAATTGCTATATTTGCAAGTTGTTAAGCATGCTTGGTTTGGTTAACTGTGTGATCTTCTATTAGGAGTATGTTATATTGTGCAATGTGGTGCTCAGTTAATGTTTGGTTCATTTGTGGTGGTGTTTAGTTAACTGCTTGGTGCAATTCTGCAATGCGATGTCCAATTATCGTGGGTAGAATTTTGTATTGTTGTGCATGTGAGGAATAAATCGAATTTGGCTGCACTTAATACATGAGAAACATATACAAGTGCTATATTTCCTAGTTCTTAATCATGCTTGGTTTGGATAAATGGGTTTCCATGTGGCTTGAATTAATCTGATGAATCTGTAATGTGCTTATTTTTCAGCAACATATTTTACTGATAGCATGCGAACCCTTACTTAACCTGATGACTAACTATCTTATATGTGTTGCAGGGAAACAATGTGAAGCTCTGAGGTTTACAATCGAGGTTAGCATGTGCATGGTCCATTATCTAATAGCATTATTGTGCATGCAGGAGCCATTCTAATATTTAGGTTTTCAACAATTTGGTCTTGCACATGTAGGTCCTGCTGTCAGAGGTTTTGACCCACTGTTCGGCCCTTTTTGCATATGGGGAAATGAGTTGTCCATGAATATCAATCAAGTCAAGAAACTAAAAAATATGTTAGGATAAAAAAATTAGCGACAAAAAATAGCAAGATCTTTGTCTACACAATGAAGAAGACATCAGTTAACTACAAGATGGTACTAACTATTATACCTTGCCTTTTTTATTCCTTTGCCCAATTTCCAATATAGAGAAGATTTTATGCACATCCTTGTTTTCAGGCCTTTCCAAAGTAGTTCACTGAGGATTACCTCTCAAACCACCTCTATGGTCAGGAGGCGAGGAAGGTTTTCATACAACACCCACGGTTCAATATTGAAGTGTTCCTAAAGAGGACGAAGGACGGACAATCAATCATCCACATGCACTGGCCTAAAGTTACAAAGACCTTCAACATGAATGAAGGCTCAATATTCACCCTCCGCTTTAGCAGTTTTCTTGATGAGATGCATCTGTCTATGTACCGTCTATGATGCTAATTTCGAAAGGTTCTACATGTTGCATGTGAAACTTGGGGCTGGTGCAATTGTGTAATGCGGTAGCAGAGTGCTGAAGTTATATCATGTTGTACTCTAATGTATTTCAATTATGAAATCCTGCTTCCTTAATATGGAAATGAAATATGTTATGTTCTCAATATGAATTTCAATTAGATTAATAAATGGATTATTAATAATAGGGAAATTAGCCTGCTAATGGCGAATTAACCTGCTAATTGGGTTTTGCTATTGCGAACGGTTATTGAGAAAATACCGTGGACGATGACCTCAGTCAATGCACGCAGTTTCTAGGAATAAACCGTGTTGGATCAATGAACAATCACACACGACATCCTCTTGAAAACTGTTTGCGCGCAAATGTTTACCACAAAAAACTGTTTGTGATGGACAACCTTTGCTACACAGTTTCTTCTACGCATTGTGTGTGATGCATTCAATAACACAAACGATAAAATTGTTAATATCGTGTGCAATGGCAACGCTATCACAAACCATTTAACGGGAAAATTTTGTGTGATGTACCTGTGAACGGAAACGTTTTCCTTGGAGCGAATGTGTGGGATGTACATACGAACGGAAACGTTTAGTGGGGACTGAATGTGTGGGATGTACTTGTGAACGGAAACAATTTTGCCTTTATAATTGTATTTTTTAGCTCTATCGTACGTATTACCGTATTTGAGCGCTCGCCGGTCGCACATGACCTCATCTTTCCGAGCGTGTGTGCCGGTAGAGCATATCCCCGATGGTTTCTGGGTGGTGTGGGAAGGACCCCCCTACCGCCCACACTCACTTGGCGACGGTTCGAAATGCCGTCACGGAAAGGGGTTAAAAATTGTTTCTATAGCATCGACGCGTACCAGTATGTGCTTGAAATGTATTTTCATTTTCTTATATATATGCACATATATATGTGGAGTTTGTCCTATGTAATGGTGTTTCTAACTCTTTGGTCCCAATGAGTTTGGGTACCATTTTGTTTGTAATGTTGTTCTAGGAACAATTGGAGATGCATTGGATGCTCGGCTCACTCACAAGGAAGGTGTTGTCACCATGTGCTTATTGGAGTCAAGCTAGAATGATCAATGATACACTATCTACCTTCAATTGGTATCTACTACATCCTTCCAATGCTATCTCGGTAACAAGTATCATCATCTAATTTATGCACACAATTCTTGCATCAACCTTGTGTAGGTTGTATCATGGCATGTAATTCTTTCTTTCTTATGATACTTGTTTCCTTTCTCAAAGCATCCTAACAATGATCTCTTGTTTCTAGTTGCGATGTCTTCGATGTTCATGTGGTCGAAATTCATTTGTATACAATAAGACCATATCTAGCCATGTGCTATGCTTTCAAGCAAATATCTTATTGGTATATTTATGACTTCCTTGTGGATATCTTGTTCTTTCCTTTTTGTAACTATTTCGTGTGTATATCCTTCTTTGTGGATTGATATCATCATGATTTTCATCTACCTAGAATCTTATACACTTGAGAGAAGTTACATCTATAGTTGATATCCTTATTCATTCACGTCCACCTTTCCTTGGTGGTTATGTGAAAGGATTTATCTTGAGTGTGGATCTTATATTGTAGCATCTTCATGCACTCTGTTGTGGTGAAGATATTTTTTCTCTTGCTTGTCTTGATGAGGCTTTTGCCATTTCGATTTGTATCCGTCCTCGTGACAAAGCTATCATTTTCTTTCTTCACCATGGGTTGTCACAAGTGTTGGTTATTCATTTTGCGCATTTAGTGCGCTTGTGAACCCATTTGCTTGATGTGTGTGGGAAGGACATGTCATGCACCTTGTATCTCCACCATTCAAGACTATGTTGACGCTTAATGCTCACCCTTACATTAGTCTTCTCAAGTTCTTTGCCATGACACAAACACATCGTTTTGGTCGAGCCTACTCTTAAGTCACCTCCTTTATATGTTGCTTAACCATTTGTTTGTTTCTAGTGCTAAGCGTTGTTTCCTACATGCTCACTTGCACTTGTTGTGAGATTCTATTGATTTTGGGGGAGTGATGATCCTATTTTGTGCACTTGGTATCCCAATGCAAATATTCTAAGGAGTGCACAAATCATGGGGAGCTTCACTAGTGTCCTTAGAACACTCTGTTGCTCTCGTGCACTTGTGGTGAGGTTCTATTGATCTTGGGGGAGTGATGATCCTATTTTGTGCTCATTATATCCAAATACAAAACTAAATTGTGCACAAATCATGGGGAGCTTCTCTAGTTTCTCAAGAACACTCCTTTGCTCATTTCATAATATCTTTTATTCATGTGTCACGTAGGATCATTGGTCTAGTTCGTTCAATTGGTATCTTTTGATTGCTTGATTGCTTGTTCCTCTCTTTGTTATGTCTTTGTGGCATATCATTCTTTTGCAATCTTTGGGCCTCAATATAGTTTGTCTTCCTCCAAGTATTTATCGTTGGATATGTGTATTGCATTCCACTTTCTTGTTGAGAAATACATAATTTATGGAGGAACACAATTTATATTGGCCTTCTAAGCTTTTCTCCCATTTTGGCAATCGATGCCAATGGGGGAGAAGTTTCAGAGAGTTTTTGTGGAGAAGATTCGAGAGATGTTTCTTCTTGCTTTAATATTTTCCCTAAGCATTTGGATCTCTTACGCATGCATTATTGGTTGTTGCCTTGCATGGTGATGCATAATTCCTTGTATAAACTCTCTTGAAAGTGATTGTCATCAATTACCAAAATGGGGGGAGATTGAAAGAACATGCGGTGCCCCCATGTTTGGCTTTGGTAATTGATGACAATCTCTATGAACTAATGGTTGCCTTGAGTTATATTTGAAGGATTTGTCCATAGGCTTATCTTGGAGTCCATGTGTTGGTTTCAAGGAGAGTTTGTGTCAACCAAGGTGCTATTCAAGGAATTATCTAAATATTGGCCATGTGAGAGGTTGATCAAGACTAAGTCAAAGAGTGAGTCGAGTTGATCAACACACAAAGCGTAGAAGATGTACCGAGAGGGATCAAGTGATCCCATGGTATGGTAAGCACTGTCCATTGCGCTTTGTGTACTAACCCATGGTCTATGTGAGAGTTCTATGCGGGGTTAGGTATGTTTCTGTGGGTTCGCGTCAAGATGAAGATCTCATACAACCCATGGAGGATGACATCAAGTGGTGGTTGTCATCAAGATTGCGGCGTGCAAGTTCAAGTGGAGCATCATGAAGACATCAAGTGCTTGAAGCTTGTCGTCCATTGTGGTGACAATGGACTTGTGAAGATGTGCCGAAGAGTGGCACACCCATAGTGGAGTATGGGGGAGCAATCAATTAGTCTTCATCAAGCCAACATAATCAGGAAAGGTGGTCCAACTTGAGGGAGTCAAGATCGTCATCATCTAGCTCAAGTGGATTATGTGCAAGGCAAAGGTTTGCCCTTGATAGGTTTTCTATTTTACCGGTTTCATGGTGGTAGTTGGGAGACCGGTTACATGATCGATTGTTGTACTATCAAGGGGGGCTCTTGACGTGTAGCTTGATTGTATCGTTCGTAGAGAGCTCAAACTGTTGCATCCTTGCATAATCTTTATTGTTTTTTTCTTCTCCTTGTGAGATTTGGAGCTTATGGTCATTTTCATGATAAGCTCGAGTTCATCAAAAACAGAGTTCACATGCATCTTCTATGATGTTTTCGATGTTGGGGGTTTTTGTCGGTTCTCTTTGTGAGTCTTAGAGCTTATGGTTATCTTCATGACATGCTCGAGTTCGTCGAAAACGGAGTTCTCTCATGCATCTTCTGTGATGTTTCCGATGTTGGAGGTTATGCCGGTTCTTCTTTGTTGGACGTTTCACTCTTATATATCTTTGGCATACCTCCCCTCCCTCTTTTTAATTTAACTAGTCGTTGATTGGATGCTTCTCATCATCATCTATCCAACAAGCTTTAGTTTCCTCTATCCGGAGTTCATTTGCAGAAGTTGTGGCAGTTTAGGCTTTATTGCATCCTCAGTTTTCTCTGTTGTGTTCCTGAAAGCCTCAAGCGGTAGCACTGCTCTCTCGAGCGGTAGTACCGCTTGTAGGCGGCAGTACCGCGACCTTGTGCCGCCCGTAGTACTACTTCTTCTAGGGATGCATCTTTTCGTGTCGGGTTTCACGGTAGTAGAGCGGCAGTAGAGCGGTAGTACCTCTTATAAGCGGTAAGTGGTACTACCTCTCCACCAAAGCGGTAGTACCTCTTATAGGCGGTAAGCGGTACTACCTCTCCACCCGAGCGATACTACCTCTCTGGCAGACCTACAACTCGTGTTTTTCTCTCTCGTTGGGCTGTTTTGACCATGCTAAGTGGTAGTACCACTCCTCCGAGCGGTAGTACCGCTTGTGCACGACCTGAGTGCATAACGGTTGGATTTGGGGGTGCCTATTAAAGGGAGTCTTCTTCCCCAATGAACCTTATCCTTTGAGCTTGTGTTCTCCCCCCATTGTTGACCTTCTTCGAGCCTGCTATCTGTCAACCCCTCCATGGATTCTTACTAGTTTTGGGGGGAAAAGAGAGAGGAGATCTAGATCTATGTTTCCACCAATCACTTTATCCTCTATGTGAGGGGAACCCTTTGGATCTAGATCTTGGAGTTCATCATGTTATCTTCTTCGTTCTTCCTCTCATTTCCCTTCGTACCATTAGTTGCCTTGGTCGAATTTGGGAGAGAAGGACATGGGCACTCCGTGTGCCCTTGCCATTGCATTTGGTGCATCGGTTTGAGTTCTCCACGGTGATAAATGGAAGTTACAAGTTGAGAAGCTTATTACTCTTGGGTGCTTGATACCCTTTTGATTGTTTCTCTTGTGTGCTTGGGCGCCCTAGATGGTTGAGGTCACCTCGGAGCCATATTCTACTGTGGTGAAACTTCGTGGTGTCGTTGGGACCCTCCAATTAAGTTGTGGAGATAGCCCCAACCTTGGTGGTGTTCGGAGCTCAATCATTGTGGTGTAAAGCTCCGGGCACGCGCGGGGTCTCCAATTAGGTTGTGGCGACCGCCCCGAGCAATTTGATGGGTACCGGTGACCACCCCCAAGGGTTGCCATTTGTATGGGTTTGGTGACCGCCCTCAAGGGTCCCTTAGTGGAATCACAACATCTTGCATTGTGTGAGGGTGTGAGGAGATTACGGTGGCCCTAGTGGCTTCTTGGGGAGCATTGTGCCTCCACACCGCTCCAAACGAAGATTAGCATCCGCAAGGGTGGGAACTTCGGGATACATCATCGTCTCTATGTGCCTCAGTTATTTCTTACCCGAGACCTTTACTTATGCACTTTACTTTGTGATATCCATATTGTTTCTTGCTATCACCTAGTTGTTTATCTTGCTTAACATAAGTTGTTGGTGCACATAGGTGAGCCTAGTTGTTTTAGGTTTTGTGCTTGACAGATTAACCGCTAGGTTTATTTCGCATTTGTTCAAGCCTAAACCGTAATTAATTTAAAGCGCCTATTCACCCCCCTCTAGGCGACATTTACGATATTTCACTAGCAAAGGTGGAACGGTGAGAGTGTGTATAATCCATGGACTCAACATTAGTCCAAAAGAACTCACATACTTATTGTAAAAGTTTATTAGCTTTCAAAGCAAAGTACTACTACTCATGCTCCTAGGAGAGAGGCCGATAGGGGTTAACCATCGCGCGCTCCCGATTTTGACCCAAAGGAAGACAATCAAGGATAAATTACGCTCCAACTTCATCACATAACCAGAAGACCATACGTTCATGCTACGGGAATCACAAAACCTTAACACAAGTATTTCTTTTATTCCACAATTCACTACTAGCATGACTATAATATTGCCATCTTCATTTCTCAAAACAATTGCAAGGAATCAAACTTCTCATATATTTAATGCTCTTTATGAAAGTTTTTATTATATCCCCCTTGGATGCCTATCATATTCGGACTAAATGCATAACCCAAGCAAATTCCTCAAAATAATATAAGTGAAGCATGAGAGTTCATCATTTTCTTCAAAATAACAACACCGTCGTGCTAAAAAAGATATAAGTGAAGCACTAGAGCAACTACCTAGCTCAAAAGATATAAGTGAAGAACATAGAGTATTCTAATAAATTCACGATTAATGTGTGTCCCACTCAAAAGGTGTGTACAACAAAGATGATTGTGGCAAACCAAAAAGCAAATACTCAAATCATACAAGACGCTCCAAGCGAAACACATATCATGTGGTGAAAAAAATATAGCATCAAGTAAATTTACCAATGGATTGAAGACAAAAGAGGGGATGCCTTCTGGGGCATCCCCAAGCTTAGATGCTTAGTTGTCCTTGAATATTTCCTTGGGGTGCCTTAGTCATCCCCAAACTTAGGCTCTTGGCACTCGTTATTCCGTAGTCCATCAAATATTTACCCAAAACTTGAAAACATCACAACACAAAACTCAACAGAAAACTCATGAGATCCGTTAGCATAATAAATCAAACAACCACTTTAGTACTGTTGTGAACTCATTATAATTTTATATTGGTGTTATATCTACTGTATTCCAACTTCTCCATGGTTCATTGATACGTCTCCAACGTATCTATAATTTTTGATTATTCCATGTTGTTATATTATCATTCTTGGATGTTTTACAATCATTTTATATATTTTTTTGGGACTAACCTATTGACATAGTGCCCAATGCCAATTGCTGTTGTTTGCTTGTTTTTTACATCACAGAAAATCAATACCAAACGGAGCCCAAATGCAGCGAAACTTTTTGGAGACTTTTTGGACTAGAAGACATCGAGAAACATGGAATCCAATCTAGAGCCCTTTTCCGGCACTCCGCCGGAGGGGATCACGATCACAGAGGGGTTCATCATCCTCATTGGTGACTCTCCAATTATGCGTGAGAAGTTTACCACAAACCTATGGGTCCGTAGGCAGTAGCTAGATGGCTTCTTCTCTCTTTGTGTATCTCAATACAATGGTCTCGTGGAGAACTATTTGATGTAATGAATTTGTGCGGTGTGTTTGTTGGGATTCGATGAATTATGAGTTTATGATCAAATTTGCCTTGATTTAATATCCATTCTTGATTATTATAGCCTTGTATTTCTGCTCCGATATTTGGGTTTTGTTTGGCCAACTTGATGTAATTATCTTGCAATGGGTAGAGGTGCTTTGTAATGGGTTCGATCTTGCGGTGTCCTTTCCCAGTGACAGAAGGGGCAGCAAGGCATGCATGTCTCATTGCTATTAAGGACAAATAGATGGGGTCTATTCCAACATGAATAGATCTTGTCTACATCATGTCATCATTCTTATTGCATTACTCCGGTTTTCCATGAACTTAATACACTAGATGCATGCTGGGTAGCGGTCGATGTGTGGAGTAATAGTAGTAGATGCAGGCAGTAGTCGGTCAATAATCTTGGACATGATGCATATTTATATGATCATTGTCTTGGATATCGTCATAATTATTTAGTTTTCTATCAATTGCCCAACAGTAATTTGTCTACACACCGATGTTATTTTTCGAGTGAAGCTACTAGTGAAATCTACGGCCCCGGGTCTATTTTTTCTATCATATACTTTTAGATCTATATTGCTATTTGCATTTTCATTTATTTGAAACTTTTATTTTCAGATCTATATTATCAAAAACACAAAAATATTTTGCTGCGTATTATTTGCTTTTATTTGCATCTTTCAATCTAATACAATTTTATCCCATCAACTTGACAATTTCTGGCACCGTTACCCGAAAGGGATTGATAACCCCTTTAACACGTCGGGTTGCAAGTATTTGTTCTTTGTGTGCAGGTACTGTTTACATAGTGTTGTGTGGTTCTCCTACTGGTTCGATAACCTTGGTTTCATCACTATGGGAAAAACCTACCGTAGTTGTGCTGCATCATCCCTTCCTCTTTTGGGAAAATACCGACGTAGCTTCAAGCGACATCAAAAGGAATTTCTGGCGCCGTTGCCGGGGAGACATCATCAACATCTATCATGTTCCTGATCACAAATCTCATCTCCTTACAATTTACATTATTTTCCATTTGCCTCTCATTTATCTCCCCCACTTCACAAAAAATTGCCATTTTTATTCGCCCTCTTTTTTGTTCGTTGTTTTCTCGCCACATCTTATTCGTAATCTTGCTTTCTAGTCATCATGGATAGTTCTCCCCTCATCATTGGCACCCCTGAGAACAAAGTTCTCAATTTTAAGCAAAGAGGAGGATAAATCCTAAAAGATGCTCGGTATAGGATTTGCAATGCCCACAACAGATCTATTCATAAGCAATCCACTATTGTTCCTCTTCGAAATTTTTATGTGGGAATCACCACTTGGTTTAGATTTGTTCTTGATACCATAACTGGATGGAATTTCTTAAGTTGTCCTCCTATTTATGCTTTGAATGCCATGTGAAGTTTAGTGGGTTCTCCTCCTATTACTATCAATGAAACATTTTTGACTCTTGAGCATGATATGCAAATGTTAGATGCTATCGAAAAAGGAATACTCACTAAAGAACATATTGAAAATTTGGATAAAAAGATGCGTAATCTTGCTAATAAATTTGAACCAAAAGTGGGTGATGTCTTTAAATTGTTAAAAGAGAAGGAACCCGTGGTCAATGAAAGAATTGAAGAAAGTCCTTCTTAGATTGATAAATTGGAAGACTTTTTTAGTAAGTTTTGCACTAGTTTTTCTTCCATTAAATCTATTGAAAAAACACCCATAAAAGATTGCAAGACTACCCAAGTCTCTAAGAACAAGGGGGTTACTTCTAATAGTAACAAAGGGGATCTTAAGATGATTAGTATTCATCCCAATTTTATTGAAGTAATAAAGGACCCCATTTACAAGAGTAAATTCCTCGATCTTGTCCCTAGAAGTATTTTTGTTGAGGATATGTACGCCAAATCTTTGAGGAATTGTGTGATCGAGGAGTTGGAAACTAAGGATGACAACACTTGAGATCTATGTGTTATGCATAGCTAGAGGCGTAAAACGATAACGCTCGTCGGGAGGCAACCCAACTTGTATCTTTTTGCTTTTTGGTTTTCTTGCTGTTTTCAATAAATTTCCCAATTATACCTCCGGTTAGATGTGTTTTTGTGGTTTCAATAAGTGTTTGTGCCAAGCACAACCTTAGGGATGATTTGGTTAATAGTTGATTTGATTGCGTTGAAATCAGAAACTTTTGCGTCCAAAGTTAGAATTTCTGACGATGACTGGAGCATGATAAATTCTTGATTTTTAACACTTTATCTGGATACATATTGTCCTTGTTGTCCTAATTTTTCAAAAAATTCAGAGTTACATAAGTATGGTAAAAATCTCGTCTGTACAGACTGTTCTGTTTTTGACAGATTCTGTTTTTGTTGTGCTATGTGCTTGTTTTGATTGATCTATGGTTTCTTTTGAAGAGTTTTTTCCATGGAAAAGTTAGAATACAGTAGATATAATACAATTACAAAATATGAATTGGTTTGCTACAATACTTAAAGTAAAGATTGATTTTGTTATACTAACAGATCTCACGAGGATTTGTTGAGTTTTGTGTGATTGAAGTTTTCATGTTTTGGGTGAGACCATGATGGATGAAGGAATAAGGATTAGCAAAAGGCTAAGCTTGGGGATGCCCGAGACACCCCAAGATAATATTCAAGAAGTATCAAGCAACTAAGCTTGGGGATGCCCCCGAGTGCCATCCCCTCTTTCTTCTAACGACCATCGGTATATTACTTGAGACTATATTATTATTCGTCACATATTATGAGTTTTTCTTGGAGCGTCTTGTATGATATGAGTCTTTGCTTGTTTTGTTTGATATTTTGTCACAATCATCCTTGCTGTACACAGCCATTTGAGAGAGGCAAATTATGCTATGGTTTGTTAGAATTGCTCTTTATGCTTCACTTAAGTTTTTTTAGAGCTATGGAATTGCTCTAGTGCTTCACTTATATCTTTTTGAGCATGTTGTGCTTCGTTATTTTTAGATAAATTCTCTCATGCTTCACTTAGATTAATTTTAGAGAAGGAAATTTTATGCTCATGTGCTTCACTTATATTTGTTTGAGCTTATCAGAAGCAACATATGAAACTAGTCCCAATATGATAGATATCCAAGGGGGATATAATAAAAACTTCCATGAAGATCATTGGAAAAAATAAACTTGATTGTTTGTAATAGTTTTGAGATATGATTATAGTGATATGTGAGCCATATTAATGAGTAATTATGTTTTAGTAAGAATATTGATGTTAAGGTTTGTGATTCCCTATGCAAGCACGAAAGTCAATAGTCATGTAAAAAAATTACATCCTACTTGTGTTGCATTATTTGGTGTTAGTTATGTTTAATGTTCTCTTATGTTGGTTTTCGTTCCTTGGCAGGTCGCTTCTTAATCTCTTGCTAGCCTCCACCTTGTACTAAGTAGAAATACTGCTTGTGCATCCAAATCCTAGAACCCAAGTTGTGCCAAATGAGTCGACCATACCTGCCTATATGCGGTATTTCCATGCAGTTCTAAGCAAATTTGTATGTGCGAACTCTAATTTCAAAATAAATTTCTCTTTTGTGTGCATGTACCGCTCATGAAGCGGCGAGGGGTGGCTAATATTTTTCATGCTAGATGTGTTATTCTCAAGATGAGTGTTTATTCACTTGTGATTGCACGAGAGTATGGCGATAATAGGGATTCCCAGTCCCAAAATGAAAAAGAAATTTATTTTATGTTGTCAAATAATAAATTCCTTGGAAAGTGTTGTTATGGAGGGCACCCGTGGATACGGATAACCATAGATTGTGAAAGAATGGTGGAAAAAGGAATAAACTTTATTTTATGTTTGGGAACCGCCTATGATATATCTAGCATGGAAAGTGTTGGGAACTCTAAGTCATTTTCGTTGACGGGAAAAGTATGCCTCCCAAAAAAAATCATCCCTCAATTTTTAGCTTTGGGCTCTGGCACCTGTACAAATCCCTACTTCCCTCTGTGAAGGGCCTATCTTTTACTTTATGCAATTTTTATTTTTATTTGAGTCTCCATCTTCTCTTATAAAGCACCAACTATGGAACACTATTATCACACTAGAGCATTGGATGTAGTTAATATTTGGATGTGTTACATGAATGGATCAATGGATGAGCATAATGGCCTAGGGATAACTTGCTTTAGTTTTGATATTTTGAAAAGACATGATTGTTTGTTGGTACGCTTGAGTATTAAAGTCTTCATGTCAAAACTAGACTATTGCTTTGAATCATATAAAAGTCCAAATGTCCATGCTACAAAAGAAAAGAATATGTGATGAACATGATAGGCATCATCCCGTATCAAAAATTCTGTTTTTATCATTTATCTACTCGAGGATGAGCATGAATTAAGCTTGGGGATGCTGATACATCTCCAACGTATCTATAAATTTTTATTGTTCCATGCTGCTATATTATCATTCTTGGATATTTTACAATCATTTTATATCATTTTTTGGGACTAACCTATTGACATAGTGCCAATTGCTGTTTTTTGCTTGTTTTTTAGATCACTGAAAATCAATACCAAACGGAGTCCAAATGTAGCGAAACTTTTTGGAGATTTTTTTGGACCAAAAGACATCCAGTGGGCCAGAGAAGTACAAGTGTGGTGCCCCGAGGGAGGCACAACCCACCTGGGCGCGCCCGGTAGCACAGGCGTGCCCTGGTGGGTTCTGCCCACCTCGGTGGCCTCCCACACCGACTCTTTGCTCTATAAATATCCCAATATTCCATAAACCCTAGGGGAGTCGACACAATTTTATTCCAGCCGCCGCAAGTTCCAGAACCACGTGATCTAATCTAGAGCCCTTGTCCGGCACTCCGCCGAAGGGGAACACGATCACGGAGGGGTTCATCATCCTCATTGGTGCCTCTCCGATGATGTGTCAGTAGTTTACCACAGACTTCCGGGTCCGTAGGCAGTAGCTAGATGTCTTCTTCTCTCTTTGTATCTCAATACAATAGTTTCTTTGAGATCTATTTGATGTAATGACTTTGTGCCGTGTGTTTGTTGGGATCTGATGATTTGTGAGTTTATAATCAGATTTGTCTTGATTTAATTTACATTCTTGATTATTATAGCCTCATATTTCTTCTCCGATATTTGGGCTCTGTTTGGCCAACTTGATCTATTTATCTTACAATGGGAAGATGTGCTTTGTAATGGGTTCGATCTTACGGTGTCCTTTCCCTATGACAGAAGGGGCAGCAAGGCATGCATGTATCGTTGCTATTAAGGATAAAAAGATGGGGTCTATTCCTACATGAATAGATCTTGTCTACATCATGTCATCGTTCTTATTGTATTACTACGTTCTTCCATGAACTTAACACCTAGATGCATGATGGATAGCGGTTGATGTCTGGAGTCATAGTAGTAGATGCAGGTAGGAGTCGGTCTACTAATCTTGGACGTGATGCCTATATACAAGATCATTGTCTTGAATATCGTCATAATTATTTGCTTTTCTATCAATTGCCCAACAATAATTTGTCTACCCACCGTTGTTATTTTTCGAGAGAAGCCACTAGTGTAATCTACGACACCCGGGTCTATTTTCCTATCATATATTTTCAAATCTGTATTGCTATTTTCTTTTTCCTTTATTTGTAACTTCTATTTTTAGATCTACATTATTAAAAACACAAAAATATCTTGCTGCGTTTTATTTGCTTTTATTTGCATCTTTCAATCTACTACATTCTTATCCCGTCAACTTGACGATTTTGGCACCGTTACCCGAAAGGGATTGACAACCCCTTTAACACGCCGGGTTGCAAGTATTTGTTCTTTGTGTGCAGGTACCATTTACATAGTGTTGTGTGGTTTTCCTACTGGTTCAATAACCTTGGTTTCATCACTGAGGGAAATACCTACCATAACTGTGCTGCATCATCCCTTCCTCTTTTGGGAAATACCGACGTGGCTTTAAGCGACATCATTCATACCCCCCGATACTACACATAGATTCATCAAAATAAGCAGACAACCCAATGAATACATAATCTATGGAAAATAGAACAGTTTGTAGCAATATGAAAACTTTGTATACTTCTGCAACTCTAAAAATTCCGAAACATTAGGAAAACATGGGCGATTTATATAAATCTCGTGTAATTTTTTTAGAAAATTATCTCACTCTAGTGAATTATAGAATTTTTTGTACTGGAAGCAAAAGTTTCTGTTTTTCAGCAAATTCAAATCAATAATCTTCTAAACCATCCCAAAGGTCTTACTTGGCACAAACACTAAATTAAAACATGAAAACACATCTAACCAGAGGCTAGAAGGTATATTTATTGGAAAACAGAAGAAAAGGATAAAAACAAAAATAAAATTGGGTTGCCTCCCAACAAGTGCTATTGTTTGACGCCCCTAGCTAGGCATAATGCAACGATATAGGTATTGTCTTTGATAATAATGTCCATAGACGTGATCTTGTCATTGGGTTTCCCAAATATAACTTGAAACATTTTATCCATAGAAACTTTAGCATTCCCAAGTTATCTATCTGCAAACCACTTTTGGTTACCGACCACGATCCAAGAATATTGTTAGTTTACATTATTGAAAACTTGTTGGATCATGTCTAAAACAGGAATTCACTTTTTTATCTTTTCATCAATTATTTCCAAGCAAATTCCTTAATAAGTAGTCACTATTGTAAAGGATCTTAGCTATAACCAGTTTTCATGATTCATACCATAAAAATCAAAGATCTCTCTAGCCTCTTGCACTATGTAATCAAGTTCATTCATGAGGACAAGTGCAACTATCTTTTTAGCTTGAGGATCCTTTATAACGGGAAACTCATAAAACAATCTTTGCAAAGTAGGGTGGTACAAATAAATATCTTCTCAAGTTTAAGAACAAGTGCGGAAATAGCCTCCGCATAAGTTTTGGTTCTTTTGAGTATAGGAGCATCATCACAAGGCAAAGTCCAAATGTAATTAAAGAAATCTTGGATGTCACCTTTTCCCATAATGTTCCCCTGTCCCACAACAAAAGTCTTAGAAGCCAGATTAACACGAGCTCCAATTTTAGGAGTCCTTCCATCATCCGTTTCTGCCATACCGAAGTCACTCATGATTAGAGGTACGCAAGCAAGACCAAAAAGGTCTAACGAAAGAGGTAAACGGGAAAGATGGCGAATAAAAAGGCAAGTATTTTTGTGTTTTTTTGAAAACGTTTTAGAAGTGGGGGAGATGAAAACGAGAGGCAAATGGAAAATAATGTAAGTGCAAGAGATGAGAGTTTATGACAAGTACTTGGTAGGCTTGATGTAGACTTCCCCAGCAACGGCGCCAGAAATTCTTCCTGCTACTTCTTGAGCTTGCGTTGATTTTTAGCTTGAAGAGTAAAGGGTGATGCAACAAAGTAGAGATAATTATTTCTGTTAGTTAAGAACCAAGGTATCAATCCAGTAGGAGGCACAATCAATTCCCCAATATATGCACTTGCACACAACGCGAAAAAGAGGTTGTTAATCCCTTCACGGTCACTTGCAAGAGTGAGATCTAATTGAGATAGATTTAAAATAAAAGTAAAAGGCAAAATAAATTAAACACAAAATAATTGCAGCAAGGTATTTTTGGTTTTTCGTTTTATAGATCTGAAAATATATGATGGAAAATAGACCCGGGGGCCATAGGTTTCACTAGAGGCTTCTCTCTCGAAGAAAGCATATAGTGGGTAAACAAATTACTGGTGAGAAATTGATAGAAAAGCGCAAAGTTATGACAACATCTAAGGCAATGATCATTAATATAGGAATCACGTCCGTGACAAGTAGACCGTCTCCTGCCTACCTCTACTACTATTAGTCCACTCATCGACCTCAATCAAGCCTACATCAAGAGTATTACGTTCATAAAAACAGGGTAACGCTTTAAGAAAGATGACATGATGTAGAGGGATAAACTCACGCAATATGATATAAACCCCACCTTTTTATCCTTAATGGCAACAACACAATATGTGCCATGCTACCCCTTCTATCACGGGTGAGGACACCGCAAGGTTGAACCCATCACAAGGCACCTCTCCCATTGCAAGAAAAAACCTATCTAGTTGGCCAAACCAAATCGAAAGATCAGAGAGAAATACAAAGCTATCTTAATCATGCATAAAAGAGTTCAAAGAAGACTCAAATAATATTCATAGAAGATCTAATCATAAATCCACAATTCATCGGATCTCATCAAACACACCGCAAAAGAAGATTACATCGAATAGATCTCCAAGAACATCGAGGAGAACATTGTATTGAAGATCAAAGATAGAGAATAAGACATCTAGCACTACAAAAAAAGACACATCCATGACATTTTGGCCTGAAAAAAAAATGTGTCATGCTTATGACACTTCTATGACGATAATTGTGACAAAAACACGTATCATCATAGCTGTGGTGGGCTCCTACTTCAATGACAAAAAATCATGACATGCAATGGGCTTTTTGTCCTGGGAGGGACAGAGACGCACCTGCATGACATTATTTGGGCCATCCATGATGAAAAAATCATGGTAGAAGCGAGGGCGAGGAAAATTCGGGGAGTTCCCGGTTACGGTGGGTGGTCGGGGTGGAGCGATGCAGTGTGGTTGTGTGTTTCTCTCTCGTACGCGCGCATGGTGCAAGCTGTGTTCCCTATAACTGAACCCAAGTGAGGCGTTCACTTACTGAACCCGAGCGATCGCACTCCTACGTACTGAAGCCGATCGATCGATCCCTTCGCTACTAACTGAACCCAACCGACTCCTTCACTGCTAACTGAACCCAATTGATACTTCCATTTTGCATCATGTTTTCTTAATGTTCTCTATGATGTTTTATGTATAATAATGCTTTTTGGAGTAATTCGAATGCCTTTTCTCTCATAATTTGCAAGGTATGCACCAAGATGGAGAATTCCGGCAGCTGGAAATCTGGACCTGAAAAAGCTACGTCAGGCCACCTATTCCGCACTAATCCAAACAAGCTGAAACTTCATGGAGAATTTTTTTGATTTATTTGAAGAATATTGGAACAAAAGAAGTGCCAGAGAGGGTCCACCAGGTAGGCACAACCCACCTGGGCGTGCGAGGGAGCCCAGGCACGCCCTGGTGGGTTGTGCTCATCCGGGCCCACATCGGGTGCCCATCTTCTAGTATATAAGCTATTCTGACCTAGAAAAAAATAAGGAGAAGACTTTCGGGATGGAGTGCCGCCGTCTCGAGACGGAACTAGGGCAGGAGCACTTTTGCCCTTCGGCGAAGCAATTCCGCCGGGGGAACTCCCCTCTCGGAGGGGGAAATCATCGTCATCATCATCACCAACAACTCTCCCGTCTTGGGGAGGGTCATCTCCATCAACATCTTCAACAACACCATGTCATCTCAAACCCTAGTTCATCTCTTGTGTTCAAACTTGTTACTGAAACTATATATTGGTGCTTGTGGGTGACTATTAGTGTTGATTACATCTTGTAGTTGATTACTATATGGTTTATTTGGTGGAAGATTATATGTTCAGATCCAATATGCTATTTAATACCCCTCTGATCTTGAGCATCCTTATCATTTGTGACTACTTACCTTTGTTCTTGAGGTCACGGGAGAAATCATGTTGCAAGTAATCATGTGAATTTGATATGTGTTCGATATTTTGATATGTATGTCGTGATTTCCTTAGTGGTGTCATGTGAACATCGACTACATGACACTTCACCATATTTTGGCATATGGGAATGCATTGTGGAGTAGTAATTAGATGATGGGTTGCGAGAGTGACAGAAGCTTAAACCCTAGTTTATGCGCTATTCCGTAAGGGACCGATTGGATCCAAAAGTTTAACGCTATGGTTAGAATTTATTCTTAATACTTTTCCCGTAGTTGCGGATGCTTGCGGGAGGGTTAATCATAAGTAGGAGGTTTGTTCAAGTATGAACAACACCTAAGCACCAATCCACCCACATACCAAATTATCAAAGTAGCGAACACGAATCGAACCAACATGATGAAAGTGACTAGATGAAATTTCCGTGTACCCTCAAGAATGCTTTGCTTATTAAAAGAGACAGTCTTGGACTATCCTTTGCCTCAATAGGATTGGTCTACCTTGCTGCACTTTTGCTACCACTATCGTTACTTGCTCGTTACAAAATTATCTTGCTATCAAACAACTCTGTTACATACAATTTCAGCACTTGCAGACATTACCTTGCTGAAAACCACTTGCCATTTCCTCCTGCTCCTCGTTGGGTTCGACACTCTTACTTATCGAAAAGAGCTACAATTGATCCCCTATACTTGTGGGTCATCACCGATCAATCGCTGCTGCTGCTTACTGAAGCCGATCAAACCTGCCTCTTGATGGACAGTGACCGTTGCGGGGTTGGTTGAACAAGTCGAGACGTGGTGAGTCTAGCCGGTTGGATAAGCAGTTCCCGGTGGGGGTTGGATGAACAGGACCCCGTGGTAGTAGGTCGTTGCTGCTGGACGAACAGGACCCCGAGGAGGCCGCCACACCCCAGCCAGTTAACTCCAACTCCATATAATCTCTTCCAGGGAGAAAAAAATCGGAGAGAAGATCCCATCACGTTTTACGATACGGAGCCGCTGCCACCTCTTGTTCTTCATCGGGAGACCTGATCTGGAGTCCGTTCGGGGCTCCGGAGAGTGGAGATCGTCGCCGTCGTCATCATCAACCATCCTCCATCACCAATTTCATGATGCTCACTGCCGTGCGTGAGTAATTCTGTGGTAGGCTTGCTGGACTGTAATGGGTTGGATGAGATTTATCATGTAATAGAGTTAGTTTTGTTAGGGTTTGATCCCTAGTATCCACTATGTTCTGAGATTGATGTTGCTATGACTTTGCTATGCTAAATGCTTGTCACTGGGCCCAAGTGCCATGATTTCGGATCTGAACCTATTATGTTTTCATGAATATATTTGTGTTGTTGGTCCTATCTTGCAAGTCAATAGTCACCTACTATGTGTTATGATCCGGCAACCCCGGAGTGACAATAACCGGGACACTTCCCGGTGATGACCATAGTTTGAGGAGTTCATGTATTCACTAAGTGTTAATGCTTTGGTCTAGTACTCTATTAAAATGTGGCCTTAATATCCCTTAATTTCCATTAGGACCCCGCTACCACGGGAGGGTAGGACAAAAGATGTCATGCAAGTTCTTGTCCATAAGCACATATGACTATATTCGGAATACATGCCTACATTATATTGTTGAATTGGAGATAGTTCTATGTCCCCCCCTACGTTATAACTGCTACATGATGAATAATATTCTACACCTATCATTGCTGATCCATTGCCTACGAGTTCGTTCCATATTGATACTTGCTTCGTTACTTTCGTTAATGCCACTGTCACCATCACTATAAAATTGCTACTGTTACTTTTGCCACCATTACCGTTACTTCCATACTACTTTGCTACTAAATATTTTGTTGCAAATATAAAGTTTTCCAGGAGTGGTTGAATTGACAACTCAACTTCTAATACTTGAGAATATTCTTTGGCTCCCCTTGTGTGGAATCAATAAATTTGGGTTGAATACTCTACACTTGAAAACTATTGCGATCCCCTATACTTGTGGGTTATCAAGATCTTTTTCTGGCGCCGTTGCCGGTGAGCATTGCTGTAATGCCCAGGATGGAGTTATACCTCCTACGTGTCGAGGCACGACTTAAAGGCATAAATCCATCCTAGAATGATCTCAAGTTTGGTATCTTTGCACGACTCATGTAAAAGAGGGATTAAATGCAAAAGAGGATAGTTGGCTTACACTCGCCACTTCACACAATACATTACATAAGCATAACATCATTAAAAACATCACAACCCGACTACGGGTGAAGATCCAAAAGAAAGATACCAAAACAACATAAAGCCACAGGTCAGGATCGAATCCTAGTAGAAACCACTACTGAACATCGAAACGCCACAAGCAAACGGCCACACTCTTCATCGAGCTCCCGATGAAGAACTGAACCAGCTCCTGCATCGAACTCGGCTGAACCTGCATCTGGTGTGGTGAAGTAACTGTGAGCCACAGAGGACTCAGCAATCCCGTTCCCGGGTAACACGACTATTTAAGCCTTGGGTGAGGACAAGGCTGAAGAAAGAACGAGAGGTGAAGGAACAAACAAGAGTCTGCAGCAGCAACTAGCACTAACTTACGTAAAAGAGAGCGAGAAGAGAAGTGCATCGGTCGAAAGATGATCACGAAGTGATCCTAACTAAAGCCGGTCAAACATAACCCCACCGTGTTCAACTCCCGAATCCCTATTCGGAAATTGACAGTCACGCTACACACGCTGGTAGTGTATTAGAAACATTGTGTCAAGTTATCTACAACCGGAATTAACAAGCTCCCATCTGCCACATAACCGCGGGCACGGCTTTCGAAAGTTCAAACCCTGCAGGGGTGTTCCAACTTGACCCATTACAAGCCCACGATCCGCGAAGTCGCAACTCCATAGGTGGGAAGACCCGAGTATTCTCGGAATCCCGTGCTCAAGTTAAACCGAACTAAGGTAAGGCTAATCCAGCAAATCCTCCCGGCGTGTCGACACCCTGATAGTAGCCGCGCGTATCTAAGTCTCAGGACACGACCGGATGGGAGATTCTACAGGACCCAATCCTCGAGTTTCCCCGTGGTGGTTCCCGCAGACTCCCCGTTTGGGACCAACACCATCGGCACTGGCCCCCCCCTGCTATGTAGAAATAAAGGATCCTCGAGGGAGCGTCCCCCTATGCAAATTTAATTAATTAATTAAGTTGTTATTATGAGGCAAATAGTACCAAATGTTGGGACTTGCTGGAAAAGACTTAGCACTTAGCGGTTTATCAAGGGGGTCCCATGCACCCCAACCGTGTTAGGAACGCATAATCAAGGAACATAACACCGGTTTATACGGTTCCTAACGGCATAAGTGGAACAAATCACCAAGCAAAAGGCTTAGCCTTCCACCCTGCCAGTATATAGATGATTTCATTTTAAGCATGTATATAGTGTGATATAACCCAACCAAACTTCAACATGAAGCAAGCATCTTCAATCTTCACCTGCAACTAACAATGCTATAAGAGGGGCTGAGCGAAGCGTACTTAGCCAAGCAACGGTTTGCATAGGTTGGTTGGTTAAACATGGCAATTGGTTACAAGTAGGAGGCTGACAAGAAAGACATGGGCATCGAGGCAAAACTATAGATCGAGACTACTAGCAATAGGCAAAGATAGTAATGGTATCCGGGTTCGGTCATCTTGCCTGGGATTCCACAAGAGAGAAGAACGGATCCTCGAAGTAGACGGAGCAACTCAGACGAGAGAATCCTCACAACTCCGGAACGAAACCGAAGCTAACAAGAGAAGCAACCGGAAAGAAAGAAACAACACGGTAAACACACAAACATAAACATGGCATACGATGCACAAGCAAGCATGATGCATGTCCGGTTTAATTATGCATGGCATGGCAAAGTGCACAAACAAATACTACAAGTTAAGTGGAGATCAATATGCAACGAGTTGCATATTGACGAAACACCACATTTAATTATTTAATTGACTCTTGTTATTTACAAGACAAGGTTAAAAGTTTTTAGCATGGCAAGAGGTGAAGCATAATAAAACTATACTATCTAGGCAATTTAAATGAGGCCGGAGAATAACAACAACATATCCGGAAAATCCCCATGAGCATGTTTAATAATTATAAGCAAACAACAATTAACATTTAAAGGTTGTTAACATGATGCGGATGACATGAACAAGTTTATGCAAGTTTTATTAAAAGGTTGACTTAAAAGAGATGTGAAGCATTGCCACCGTGGTGGAAAGAACGGGTGCCACGGCAACGATCCGAAATGATGCAAAGGCAACAACTCGGTTCCGGTAACTCGTTGAGAGTCCGGTGCAAAAGATAGACGGCGTGAGCGAGTCAAACGAGATGAAAGGTGGGCGATCCCGTTGCCGGGTTCCCACGAGTCGGTGACGAGGCAACCGAGGAACATGACAAAAGGGACGAAACGGACACGGTGCACACAAGGAAACAACATTTCATACAACCACAAGCAAGCATCACACGGGTCATCCACGGGGTCGTCTCGTTATACCTTTGAAGCGTGCGTTTCGGGCGGTTCGAGACGTCGAGGAACGTAGAGGAAGTAGACGTTCACGTCATCGTGTCGTGGTACTTGGCGAATTCCTCGTTTCCGGGCGACGGTAGTGGTACACGCGATGGTAGTCGTTCGGGTCGTCGTGGTACTTGTCGGTCATGTAAAGGTACTTGGCGTTCGACGGCGTCGTGGTACTCGTTCACGTAGTCGTACACGGATGTAGTGGTACTTGTTCCGTAGATGTTCAAGTCGTCGGTCTTTGGCGGTAGACGTTTCCGTTCTCTGTCAAGGTCAACACAAGCAACCAAACAACACAAAAAACTACAACAGCAAAACAAGGGCAGCACAGCGACGAGGTTGCAGCAGCAGCGGTCTTAGCGGCGCCGGAAAAACAAAGGCAGAACATCGGCAACTAGGCGAGGAAGAGGACACATCCTCGCTGGATTGAAGGCAGCAGGCCATGGCGCGGTCGGTCTGGCACTGGAGGAGGCTCTGGCGCGGCCCTGGAGACGGAGGGAACCACGACCGGATGCGCTGCGGCTCGGCGGGAGACGAGCCTGCGCGGGGGTGCTGCTCGCGGGAGGAGTTCTGGCGCGGCGGACGCGCTCGGGGCGCTGCGGGCACCTGCCGAGGCGCGGGAGGGATGAAACCGCGGCCTGGTGCGGCGCTGCTCGGGCGGAGGAGGACGCCGGAGGATGCGAGAGGCCGGACGCGGTACTGGAGGCCGAGGCGAGGAGGCTCCTGCGGCCTTGGACGCGGGGTCGTCTGGGAGGACGGAGCCGGAGGCCTTGGCCGCTCGGGCCTGGGCGCTGCACGGGGCCGACCTTGGCTAGAGGGAGCCACGGCATGGAGGCGAGGACGCGGGCTGGAGAGCTGCTCGTGGCCTGCGGGCGACCTGGCGACGGAGTGGCAAGGGACGAGCGGGGGCGGCGAGAGGATTGGGGCTCGGCTGCGAGGCGAGCGAGGGGAGAGCGAAGGAGAGATGCGGGCGAGCGAGAGAGGGGATCGAGGCTGGGAGGTGAGTGGACGAGGGGTGAGGGCTAGGGTTCGGTCGCCAGCTGGGCCACGGGAATGGGCCTAGGAAGGAGAGGGGCTGAGCTGCGGCCTGGGAGGAGACCAGATGGGCCAGCTGGGAGGCTCTTCTTATTATTTCTTAAACAGAAATAAAAGAGAGAGAGAGCAAAATAAAAAGAAAAGAGGCAAAGAACGGAAAAATAAGATATGGAACATTTTTATAAGGCTTTACGGGATATTGCCAACCCAACAAAAATAGTTCCAACACAAAGGAAGTGCAAACTAAAACATTTAGCTTGCAAAAAAAAAGGAGTTTAGATTTTTGGAGGAGCCTCGAAACAACGGAAAGAAATTACCGGCAAGATTTTGAAGGTGAAACTCGAAGTGAAATAACATGGGGAATTATGCAAGTGTGTTATGGTGATTCCGGAGCAATGGAATATTATTTATATAGCTCCCTAACTATTGAGAGACTTTTATATGTTATAAAGAGAAGTCACCTTCCCTCGATTTAAATGGACCGAAGGTCCACACGGTTTATTTAGGTTGAGATGCAAAGATTAATATGACATGATGGCATGATGACATGATGCAATGCAAAATAAAATAACACAAGCTCAAAAGAACACACGGGCAACCCGGAACATCTAGAATCTTCTGGAATCTTCTGGGACGTCGGTCTCGGGCGTCACAACTCTCCCACACTAACAGAGGATCTCGACCCGAGATCCTAGAGATATCACCGGGTAAAAACGGAAGAGGAAGAGGTAAAACAAAGTTGCTTCTTTGACAGACGAGTGAAACCAAAGAACCTTGAGAGGTTAAACAAGTTGAAAGAAAGAAAGAATGCAACGGAGATGAACGAAGATGAAAATAATCCGTTAGAAAAGAGGAACAAGGAACATTGCAAGAACCTTGCAGGTTAAAAGACATGAAACAAGAGCTTACGAACCAAAAGAATGTGAAACTGCAACGGTATAGCCAAGGAATAAGAATGATAGATTTTGGACAGCACTCCGTCTGAAAATTGAAGGAATTGAACAAGAACTGCCAAGTTGGTAAGATACTTGATGAAAACAACAACATATTGCCTCCGAAACAATTGAAAGAATGGCACAAGAGGTAAGAAAGATTCAGACAGCACTCCGGTTAAAAGAGAGTTAAAACTTGATAAGATGAGGGAACTAGAATGAAGAATACAACACTCCGGTTAAATAAACAAGCAAAGGAAGAATATGCTCTTGAAAAGAAAACAAGATGATGGTTTGGAGAGAGCAATATCACAAAGCCTCCGGAATGACAGAATAGCATATAACTCAAAGAAAAGAAAAGAACGGAGAAGAAAATGACGACTTCTCTCACGAATGAATAAGAAAAACATCCTTACGAAGAAGGGTTGAACGGAGTTGTTGGAAAAAATCAACAACAAAAGAATAAGCTCGTTGTGGGCTTAAGGAAAGCATCTCAAAATTATGAGGTGACAACCAGCCACTTAGGAGAACATTTGATTGGATTGAGATCAACAAGGAGATGAAAAACTTATTTCACCGGAATGATAAATGAAGAACTTGGGTCATTTATAAGCACCATAATATCAACAATCCTTAGGGAAAGCTTTAGGTGAAATACAACCCAAGATAACTCCAATGGATAAATTGAAGGGTTGGAAAGATCTCCTGAACAAAGAAAAATGATGGTTTTAATTATCCCATTCTTGACAACTCGTGAATCATAAAACCTGAAGGAATTGACAAGAAGAACATAACACCATCTCAAAAGATAAGGTAGAAAGAATTGCACTTCAAAATGCAAGAAGAAGAATGCTTGAGCTCCAACAACAAGAATCTTGATGAAGCCTTCGATGATGAATTAAGAGCATGATGAATTAGATGGAGGTTTGGAATGATATAATAGAAATACTTGGAACTCCGGAAAACAAGATGAACAACTTAGAACCGAGAATATGATATGATGAACAAGCTCCAGACAACAGAATTAAATCACCTTGAAGGAATAAGAGTAAGAATTATGTCATGCATCTCCTTCACCAATTTAAATTGATGACAACCAAAGGATTTGGCATACTACTTATTCTCGTTGCAAAGAATTAAAGAGAGATCTAGCACAAGCTTGGGTAAAACTTCAACGAACCACCGGTAGGATTGAGAAAAGAACAATGAATTGATACGATTATAACGGAAGAGTAGTCTTGAAAGAACCACCGTAAGAATATGGAGACGAAAGAAGAGACCTCAATGAAGAATATTTGAAGAACGAAGTTGAAAACTGAGAACGAAGAATCTTCTGAAATGATGGCCTTCGGAGGATCACAAAGAAAAGAATTCAGAATTGCTCTGAAGGGGCATGAAAACAATTCCCACAATCGAAAACAATTATGAGGATGGCATGAAGCTAGAACCACGAATCTTCAAGAGAACGGACCAAGATTTAAGAGAAACACTTCTCCGGTCTCCAATGCTGAGAATGAAGACGAGAAATGCCATGAAGAATTGTTGAGCACTCCGGAATGAAGAATTAAAAGGTTGAACCAAAGATGAAAAGAATTTGAAAGCGATCTTGGAGAAGGCATGTGACTGATGGAATTCATTCTTACGTCACACTTTAAAAGAATTCTCCGGAAAAAGAAGAGTCAGGTAAGATCCTGGGAAAAGACCTGTGGGTTAGGCCCCACTAAAGAAAATCACCGTTGAAAAGATTGCTTGAGATATTGCACCGGTTGAATTAAAAGGCTTGAGTAAGATAACAATGCTCAAACTAGCTTGAACAGAATAAGAATGGAATTATGAATCTTCAGCACTCCGGGTATGAATAGCAAGAGGAGAATGATTAATTGGTGCACCGGAATAAGAAAGCATTGTGAAAAGAGGAAAATGATAAGATCAACACCGAAATCTTGAATTACATCCACCCGCAGAATTAGAGAACAAAATAATGATGAACTTGGAGCTCTTGAGCATCTTCTTGAGAAAACACCGGATAAGAACATTGAAGGAAAAGAATGAAGAAATATCACATGAATAAAATGGATACTTCATTTGAGAATTGCTAGCTCCATAAAGAAAAGGGTGGGAGGGTGGGGAAAACATGACAACTTGGGATGAATGAAACAGACAAATCCACAGATTTCTCAATGGCGTCCGTATGGAATAACTTGAAGAGAAGGCACACCGGTTGAAAAGGATAACATGAAGGTCTCGATGGTGAAGAAGAATTAGCACTCCCATAGAAATATGAGAACACCGATTAGGAAAAGGTATGGAATCAACATTTGACATCGAAGCAACTCGAATACCAGAATCAAAACAAGAACAAAGAATATGCAACATGATCTTCACAATATCATCCGAACAGAGAATTGAACGAATAATTCTGCAGGTACATCAACTAGACGAGAAGCCAGTTGAGAGAACAAAAAGATAAATAAAAAAGGAACAAGGATTAGATAGAACAAATACAAGATAGAAGTTTCGTTCGACATCTTCGTGCTGAAAGCTCATGGAACGTGTTACAAAAGGGTTTTGCAATCCCCGGATCAGCATAGCCAAGGACCCTTTAAGATGCAACTCCCGATCAGAACAAGTCCATAAAACCACTTCACTCAATGTAGAACCCCAAACTTCGTATCGAGCATCCGTTGGAAGAATGCCTAGAACTACTAGATGAACCCACCTATAGATTTCCGAAAGTTTCCAGTTATGCAATCAGGTGTTGGGGATACACGGGAAGCACCGCGCAATCAACTCTAAACCTACATCCAGGTGTATCCATCCTTCAACACATAACCAGTCTTTCTCGGAAACTGTTTACCTCGGACCTTCGAAAAGCATCCACTATAATAAGCTATGGCAATACTCTCGAACTACCTCCCCAGTACTGGGTGATGTCGGGGTTATCTTGCCACTGGCCGTATAGGGGAGATTTTCGATGTCGGCCGTCTTAAGTATTTAGTACTGCTGCGATATGCTTGTGTCAATGATACCCCGAAGCTCAACTCCTCGGTAACAGGAGGCATCGAGAACAATATCCTTGTCACAAGAACATCGGAACAATCCCAGAATACTCGCGGGATCCTAAAAAAAAATTGGTGCAATTTTTGAAAGTAGAAGAGATAAGAGTAATAGTCAGGAGTCCTCACCAGAGAGAAAGGGGATGAGAAGCAAAGAAATCCTACTCTCCGATATAATATAGGACTCACAAAGTTTTCAGTGTGTGCCTAGACTCAACCGTCAACGATTCGATCAATCAGTGGGGGCTTCTAGGTCGGAGAAGGCTCTGAATACCAACTTGTAATGCCCAGGATGGAGTTATACCTCCTACGTGTCGAGGCACGACTTAAAGGCATAAATCCATCCTAGAATGATCTCAAGTTTGGTATCTTTGCACGACTCATGTAAAAGAGGGATTAAATGCAAAAGAGGATAGTTGGCTTACACTCGCCACTTCACACAATACATTACATAAGCATAAAATCATTCAAAACATCACAACCCGACTACGGGTGAAGATCCAAAAGAAAGATACCAAAACAACATAAAGCCACAGGTCAGGATCGAATCCTAGTAGAAACCACTACTGAACATCGAAACGCCACAAGCAAACGGCCACACTCTTCATCGAGCTCCCGATGAAGAACTGAACCAGCTCCTGCATCGAACTCGGCTGAACCTGCATCTGGTGTGGTGAAGTAACTGTGAGCCACAGAGGACTCAGCAATCTCGTTCCCGGGTAACACGACTATTTAAGCCTTGGGTGAGGACAAGGCTGAAGAAAGAACGAGAGGTGAAGGAACAAACAAGAGTCTGCAGCAGCAACTAGCACTAACTTACGTAAAAGAGAGCGAGAAGAGAAGTGCATCGGTCGAAAGATGATCACGAAGTGAACCTAACTAAAGCCGGTCAAACATAACCCCACCGTGTTCAACTCCCGAATCCCTATTCGGAAATTGACAGTCACGGTACACACGCTGGTAGTGTATTAGAAACATTGTGTCAAGTTATCTACAACCGGAATTAACAAGCTCCCATCTGCCACATAACCGCGGGCACGGCTTTCGAAAGTTCAAACCCTGCAGGGGTGTTCCAACTTGACCCATTACAAGCCCACGATCCGCGAAGTCGCAACTCCATAGGTGGGAAGACCCGAGTATTCTCGGAATCCCGTGCTCAAGTTAAACCGAACTAAGGTAAGGCTAATCCAGCAAATCCTCCCGGCGTGTCGACACCCTGATAGTAGCCGCGCGTATCTAAGTCTCAGGACACGACCGGATGGGCGATTCTACAGGACCCAATCCTCGAGTTTCCCCGTGGTGGTTCCCGCAGACTCCCCGTTTGGAACCAACACCATCGGCATTGCCCCCCCTGCTATGTAGAAATAAAGGATCCTCGAGGGAGCGACCCCCTATGCAAATTTAATTAATTAATTAAGTTGTTATTATGAGGCAAATAGTACCAAATGTTGGGACTTGCTGGAAAAGACTTAGCACTTAGCGGTTTATCAAGGGGGTCCCATACACCCCAACCGTGTTAGGAACGCATAATCAAGGAACATAACACCGGTTTCTACGGTTCCTAACGGCATAAGTGGAACAAATCACCAAGAAAAAGGCTTAGCCTTCCACCCTGCCAGTATATAGATGATTTCATTTTAAGCATTTATATAGTGTGATATAACCCAACCAAACTTCAACATGAAGCAAGCATCTTCAATCTTCACCTGCAACTAACAATGCTATAAGAGGGGCTGAGCGAAGTGTACTTAGCCAAGCAACGGTTTGCATAGGTTGGTTGGTTAAACATGGCAATTGGTTACAAGTAGGAGGCTGACAAGAAAGACATGGGCATCGAGGCAAAACTATAGATCGAGACTACTAGCAATAGGCAAAGATAGTAATGGTATCCGGGTTCGGTCATCTTGCCTGGGATTCCACAAGGGAGAAGAACGGATCCTCGAAGTAGACGGAGCAACTCAGACGAGAGAATCCTCACAACTCCGGAACGAAACCGAAGCTAACAAGAGAAGCAACCGGAAAGAAAGAAACAACACGGTAAACACACAAACATAAACATGGCATACGATGCACAAGCAAGCATGATGCATGTCCGGTTTAATTATGCATGGCATGGCAAAGTGCACAAACAAATACTACAAGTTAAGTGGAGATCAATATGCAACGAGTTGCATATTGACGAAACACCACATTTAATTATTTAATTGACTCTTGTTATTTACAAGACAAGGTTAAAAGTTTTTAGCATGGCAAGAGGTGAAGCATAATAAAACTATACTATCTAGGCAATTTAAATGAGGCCGGAGAATAACAACAACATATCCGGAAAATCCCCATGAGCATGTTTAATAATTATAAGCAAACAACAATTAACATTTAAAGGTTGTTAACATGATGCGGATGACATGAACAAGTTTATGCAAGTTTTATTAAAAGGTTGACTTAAAAGAGATGTGAAGCATTGCCACCGTGGTGGAAAGAACGGGTGCCACGGCAACGATCCGAAATGATGCAAAGGCAACAAATCGGTTCCGGTAACTCGTTGAGAGTCCGGTGCAAAAGATAGACGGCGTGAGCGAGTCAAACGAGATGAAAGGTGGGCGATCCCGTTGCCGGGTTCCCACGAGTCGGTGACGAGGCAACCGAGGAACATGACAAAAGGGACGAAACGGACACGGTGCACACAAGGAAACAACATTTCATACAACCACAAGCAAGCATCACACGGGTCATCCACGGGGTCGTCTCGTTATACCTTTGAAGCGTGCGTTTCGGGCGGTTCGAGACGTCGAGGAACGTAGAGGAAGTAGACGTTCACGTCATCGTGTCGTGGTACTTGGCGAATTCCTCGTTTCCGGGCGACGGTAGTGGTACACGCGATGGTAGTCGTTCGGGTCGTCGTGGTACTTGTCGGTCATGTAGAGGTACTTGGCGTTCGACGGCGTCGTGGTACTCGTTCACGTAGTCGTACATGGATGTAGTGGTACTTGTTCCGTAGATGTTCAAATCGTCGGTCTTTGGCGGTAGACGTTTCCGTTCTCTGTCAAGGTCAACACAAGCAACCAAACAACACAAAAAACTACAGCAGCAAAACAAGGGCAGCACGGCGACGAGGTTGCAGCAGCAGCGGTCTTAGCGGCGCCGGAAAAACAAAGGCAGAACATCGGCAACTAGGCGAGGAAGAGGACACATCCTCGCTGGATTGAAGGCAGCAGGCCATGGCACGGTCGGTCTGGCACTGGAGGAGGCTCTGGCGCGGCCCTGGAGACGGAGGGAACCACGACCGGATGCGCTGCGGCTCGGCGGGAGACGAGCCTGCACGGGGGTGCTGCTCGCGGGAGGAGTTCTGGCGCGGCGGACGCGCTCGGGGCGCTGCGGGCACCTGCCGAGGCGCGGGAGGGATGAAACCGTGGCCTGGAGCGGCGCTGCTCGGGTGGAGGAGGACGCCGGAGGACGCGAGAGGCCGGACGCGGTACAGGAGGCCGAGGCGAGGAGGCTCCTGCGGCCTTGGACGCGGGGTCGTCTGGGAGGACGGAGCCGGAGGCCTTGGCCGCTCGGGCCTGGGCGCTGCACGGGGCCGACCTTGGCTAGAGGGAGCCACGGCATGGAGGCGAGGACGCGGGCTGGAGAGCTGCTCGTGGCCTGCGGGCGACCTGGCGACGGAGTGGCAAGGGACGAGCGGGGGCGGCGAGAGGATTGGGGCTCGGCTGCGAGGCGAGCGAGGGGAGAGCGACGGAGAGATGCGGGCGAGCGAGAGAGGGGATCGAGGCTGGGAGGTGAGTGGACGAGGGGTGAGGGCTAGGGTTCGGTCGCCAGCTGGGCCACGGGAATGGGCCTAGGAAGGAGAGGGGCTGAGCTGCGGCCTGGGAGGAGACCAGATGGGCCAGCTGGGAGGCTCTTCTTATTATTTCTTAAACAGAAATAAAAGAGAGAGAGAGCAAAATAAAAAGAAAAGAGGCAAAGAACGGAAAAATAAGATATGGAACATTTTTATAAGGCTTTACGGGATATTGCCAACCCAACAAAAATAGTTCCAACACAAAGGAAGTGCAAACTAAAACATTTAGCTTCCAAAAAAAAGGAGTTTAGATTTTTGGAGGAGCCTCGAAACAACGGAAAGAAATTACCGGCAAGATTTTGAAGGTGAAACTCGAAGTGAAATAACATGGGGAATTATGCAAGTGTGTTATGGTGATTCCGGAGCAATGGAATATTATTTATATAGCTCCCTAACTATTGAGAGACTTTTATATGTTATAAAGAGAAGTCACCTTCCCTCGATTTAAATGGACCGAAGGTCCACACGGTTTATTTAGGTTGAGATGCAAAGATTAATATGACATGATGGCATGATGACATGATGCAATGCAAAATAAAATAACACAAGCTCAAAAGAACACACGGGCAACCCAGAACATCTGGAATCTTCTGGAATCTTCTGGGACGTCGGTCTCGGGCGTCACAATTGCTCTACTCTCTGAGTTACTTGGGATTTATATTTGTTGATCACTATCTAAAGGATGATAGAACCAAGATCGTTCCCTCTAGAACGAGGGGAGGTAAGGAACTGACATCTAGCTCAGCACTTGATTCTCCTTCTGTTTTGAGTAAACTTGTGACACCTACACCTGCTATTGATTCTGATATGTCACACGATATTGATGATGCCACTTCTATTATGAATGATGCTTACGATGAAACTGTGCCATTGGGTGAATTACTTGATAAACATCTTGTAGAGCTAGTACTATCGATTATGCTGGAGATGATGATATTACTAAAACTAATGAATTTATTGATACTGAAAACTTTGAAACACCTGTTAGACCTACATCCCCTAGATATGAATTTCCTATTCTTCCCGAGGGATATGTTATGGAAGGATAAGTAGCTAGAGACTTTCTTGCTTGTAAGGATAGGAATGATCTTAAGAAATTAGTACGTACGTGGAAAGAAAAATCTTGGAATGCTAGAATGCAATACAATCCTGAATTTGCTACTTCACCTATCCGTGTTATTGATAAGAATTATGAATTCTCTGTTGATCTTGAGTTAATTAATTTAGTTGAATCTCATCCTTTTCAGGATTATGAATCTAAAATTGTTGTGGCGCATCTTACTAACTTAAATGATATAGCCACCCTATTTGCTCATGAGGAAAAAATTCGCTATTACTATATATTTAAGTTGTTTCCGTTCTCATTAAAGGGTGATGCTAAGTTATGGTTTAATTCTCTTACTCCTGGTTGTGTGCGTAGTCCCGAGGATATGATTTATTACTTCTCCGCAAAATATTTTCCTGCTCATAAGAAACAAGTTGCCTTGTAGGAAATATTTAATTTTATGCAAACTGAAGAAGAGAGTCTCCCACAAGCTTGGGGGAGGCTTCTCCAATTACTTAATGCTTTTCCTGGTCATCCTCTCAAGAAGAATGAAATACTTGATATCTTCTATAATGGACTAACCAATGCTTCTCGGGACCACCTAGATAGTTGTGTTGGTTGTGTTTTCAGGGAACGAACTGTTGAACAAGCTGAAAAACTATTGAATAATATATTGAGTAATGATAATGATTGGACTCTTCCCGAACCAATTCCGAAGCCAACTCTGAAGAAAATAGAGATTCTATTTCTCAGTCCTGAAGATATGCAAGAGGCAAAGAAATCGATGAAGGTGAAAGGTATTAAATCTGAAGATGTTAAGAATTTACCACATGTTGAAGAAATATATGGTCTTGATAACCCGACATAGGTAGTAGAGGTAAATTCTCTCTATAGATTTGATGAAGGTGATATTCCTCATAATAAGTCTGCTAGCCAATACTTAGACGAGTTTGATAATTTTATTGTTAAACAAGAAGACTTCAATGCTTATGTTAGTAGACATCTAAAACGTAATGCTTATATGCTTGACCGCTTGGGTGATCTTGTGACTAAAACTTCTAATGATCTTAAACTTATTAGTAAACATGCTTCCATGGTTACCACTCAAGTAGAACAAGTACTTAAGGCACAAAACGATATGCTTAATGAGTTGAATAGTAAGAATACTGGTAAAGCTGTTATGGCTGCAACTAGAGGTGGTAAAGTAACTCAGGAACCTTTGTATCCCGAGGGCAATCCTAAGAGAATTGAGCAAGATTCTCCGAGAATTAATATGGATAAACCTAGTCCTGGTAATAAAAAGAAAAATAAAACTGATAGGACTTTGCCTGCTTCTAGTGAACCTGTTGTAGACACACCTGAGAATCCCAATAATATTTCTATTTCTGATGCTGATACTCAGTGTGGTAATGAACATGAACCTAGTAATAATGTTAATGATGATGTTCATACCAATGCTCAACCTAGTAATGATAATGATGTAGAGATTGAACCTGCTGTTGATCTTGATAACCCATAATTAAAGAATCAACGTTATGATAAGAGAGACTTCGTTGCTAGGAAACATGGTAAAGAAAGGGAACCATGGGTTCAGAAACCCATGCCCTTTCCCCCTAAACCATTCAAGAAAAAGGATGATGAAGATTTTGAACGGTTTTGTGAGATGATTAGACCTATATTTTTGCGTATGCGTTTGACGGACATGCTTAAAATGCCTCCTTATGATAAGTATATAGAAGAAATTGTTACTAATAAAAGAAAGATATCGGAAGCTGAAATTTCCAGCATTCTTGCTAATTATACTTTTAAGGGTAGAATACCAAAGAAACTTGAAGAACCAGGAATACCCACTATACCATGTTCCATTAAAGGAAACTATGTTAAAACTGCTTTATGTGATCTTGGAGTCGGTGTTAGTGTTATGCCTTTCTCTTTGTATCGTAGACTTGAATTGAATAAGTTGACACCTACTGAAATCTCTTCGCAAATGGCTGATAAATCTACTGCTATACCCATTGATATTTGTGAGGATGTGCCTGTTATGGTTGCAAACGTTACTATCCTAACGGACTTTGTTATTCTTGATATTCCCGAGGACGATAGTATGTCGATTATCCTTGGTAGACCCTTTTTGAATACTGCAGGGTTGTTATTGATTGCAACAAATGCAACATCACTTTTCATGTAAATGGTAATAAGCATATGGTGCACTTTATGGAGAAACAACGTCAAGTTAAAAGCATCAATTCTATTGGAAATTTTTAACTATCACTATTTGAGGTTTTGAATTACCTATTCCTATAGTCAAAAAGAAATATGATATTCTTATTGTTGGGGACATTCATATCCCCATTGAGGTAACCTAGTGTTATTCAGAAATTCTCCGGTTTTATGTTATTCGAAAGAAGTTTGTTAATGAGACTTGATCAACCTCATTGACGGATTCCTTTTGATGAGCATGAGATGGGTGAATTTAGAAAACACCACCTTTTGTAACCAACTTTTACTTTCTGTTATTTAGATTAAATAAAGTAAAAACAGTATTATTTGTCTATTTTTTGAATTATCCGTGCAATAAAAAATGTCTCGAGAATAAAAGTTCTCCAAATGCCCTAAAATTTTAATATGATATATTCTAGAATATTTTAAGATTTTTGGCACTGAGAATGTACCAGGGGGCTGCACTAGTGGACCACAAGCGTGGAGGGCGTGTCCGAGCCCCTAGGCGTGCCCCCTGTCCTTGTGGGCCCCATGTGGCCCCACTCCACTTATTCCAGCACCCGTCCTCTCCTTCTTCCTTTAGAAAAAATCATCCACCAGCTCAAACCCGTCTTCTAGCTCATCTGGTTGCCATGTTCAATCTCCTTGCTCAATCCATCAATTGAAAAACTGTTTTGGGGGATTGTTCTTCGGTATGTGACTCCTCCAAAGGTCCAATTAGTTTTTGTTCTAGTGCTTTATTTATTACAAATTTACGCTAACGTGGTGACCTTGTTCTTGAGCTTGTATGTCAAATTTATATGGTCCAAAGTAGTTTTGATGCATGATATAGCCTCTAGACACTTGTAGGGGTAGTTGCTCTCAGTTTTGTTGACTTTGGTTAACTTTTATTTTGAGTCACTAAAAATTTCAGAATTTTTCAGAGAAAGAAAATGACGAGGAGATTGTTGAGAGGCTCCTCGAGCCGGGGTTCGAAGGAAAAGGAGAACGAGGTGAAGGAGAAGCCCAAGTATAATCTTCCTTGTACCGTGGAGATTCGGGCGTGTGAATGCCCATGTGATGCATTCTTACAAGCAGTCGGAATTTATGAAGATTTCTATTATTTGGCCGAGAATGCCGGCATCACCGACTTCCTTCGTGACCAGTGTGATCAGTATCTTCTCCTAACTAATACTTTCGTACAAAATTTTCATTTTCATGCTAGAAGATCACCACCCACGGTAGAATTTGATTTATATGATGAGCATAAGGAGATGAACCTTTATGAGTTTTGTGAAGTATTCAAACTACCTTACAAAGGTAGTGTCGAAGAACCACATCCTAGAGACGAGGAAGATTTTATTGATGCAGTTACCGTAGGGAAAGGAGAAGGGTTTCAGAAGCGAGAGTGGCCACTTTACATTTTTCTTATTTTATGATATTATTCATTATTTCCCGGGAGATGTTTGGTTGGTCATGGAGAGAGTGGAGGCCTTAGTGCCCCTGACCTTGCCATTTTGCGCCATGCTTTACTTCGCGATGGAACTTTTAGTTTGGGTGCTATGGTTGCTGATGACCCACAAGTGTAGGGGATCTATCGTAGTCCTTTCGATAAGTAAGAGTGTCGAACCCAACAAGGAGCAGAAGGAAATGATAGGCAGTTTTCAGTAAGGTATTTTCTGCAAGCACAGAAATTGTAGGTAACAAATAGTTTTGTGATAAGATAATTGGTAGCAAGTGACCAAAGGTAAAAGTAAATAAGGTGCAGGAAGGTGGCCCAATCCTTTTTGGTGCAAAGGAGAAGCCTGGAAAAACTCTTATGCAAGGTAAAGTGCTCCCGAGGACTTATGGGAATTATCGTCGAGCTAGTTTTCATCACGATCGTCTGATTCACGTTCGGTACTTTGATAATTTGGTATGTGGGTGGACCGGTGCTTGGGTGGTGCCCTTACTTGGACAAGCCTCCCACTTATGATTAACCTCTAATGCAAGCATCCGCAACTACAAAAGAAGTATTAAGGTAAACCTAACCATAGTCTGAAACATATGGATCCAAATCAGCCCCTTACGAAGCAACACATAAACTAGGGTTTAAGCTTCTGTCACTCTAGCAACCCATCATCTACTTATTACTTCCCAATGCCTTCCTCTAGGCCCAAATAATGGTGAAGTATCATGTAGTCGACGTTCACATGACACCACTAGAGGAGAGACAACATACATCTCATCAAAATATCGAACGAAGACCAAATTCACATGACTACTAATAGAAAGACATCTCCCATGTCCTCAGGAACAAAAGTAACTACTCACAAGACATTATATTGTTCATGATCAGAGAGGTATTAATATGCATTATGGATCTGAACATATGATCTTCCACCAAATAAACCAACTAGCATCAACTACAAGGAGTAATCAACACTACTAGCAACCCACAGGTACCAATCTGAGGTTTGGGTACAAAGATTGAATACAAGAGATGAACTAGGGTTTGAGAGGAGATGGTGTTGGTTAAGATGTTGATGAAGATAGCCCTCCCGAAGATGGGAGAGTTGTTGGTGATGACGGCGGTGACGATTTCCCCCTCCCGGAGGGAAGTATCCCCGGCAGAACAGCTCTGCCGGAGCCCTAGATTGGTTTCCTCCTCGGTTCCGCCTCGAGACGGCGGCGTCTGGTCCCGAAAGCCTCCTTTTGATTTTTTTTCCAGGTCAAAATGCTTCATATAGGAGAAGATGGGCACCTGGGGCCCATCGGCTGGCCCTCGAGGCAGGGGGGGGGCACGCCCTGGGAAGGGGGGCGTGCCCCCACCCTCGAGACCAGCCAGTGGCCCCTCTCGTGGATTTCTTCCGCCAGAAATTTTTTATATTTTCCAAAAAAAATGTTTTGTGGAGTTTCAGGGCTTTTGGAGTTGTGCAGAATAGGTTTCCAGAGTTTCCTCCTTTTCTAGCCCAGAATTCCAGCTGCCGGCATTGCCCCTTCTTCATGTAAACCTTGCAAAATAAGAGGGAAAAGGCATAAGTATTGTGACAAAACATGTATTAATAGCCCATCTTGCAATAAATATCAACTTATAAGCATGATGCAAAATGGACGTATCAACTCCCCCAAGCTTAGACCTTGCTTGTCCTCAAGCGAAAGCCGATATCGAAAAATATGTCCACATGTTTAGAGATATAGGTGTCGATAAAAATAGAATACGGACATGAGGGCATCATGATCATTCTTATAACAGCAACTTATATTAATATAGTCATATGATTCTTAAGCCAAAGTAGCAATTCATCCACAATATCAAGTATGCATCATAAACCTCATTGGAAACTAACAAACTTTGGTCTCGGTCACTGAAGCAATTGCAATTTATCGTAACATTGGATAGAGTCAGTATAAGAGCTTTTCAGCAAGCCTACATACTCAACTATCATATAGTCTTTCATAATTGCTCACACTCACACAATACTTATGTTTATGGAGTTCTAATCGGACACAGAGAAAGATAGGGGCTTATGGTGTTGCCTCCCAACCTTTTACCTCAAGGGTAATGTCAACAGTAATAGATCATGAAAACTTACATCCAAGTGGGTATATATATCAGGATCTTTCCAACACAATGTGCTTGCCAAAGGATAAAATGAAAAAGGAAAGGTGGATCTCACCTTGACACTTATAAGACAAGAATAAAAGATAGGCCCTTCGCAGAGGGAAGCAGATGTTGTCATGTGTTTTTATGGTTGGATGCACAAAGTCTTAGCATAGAAGAACTTCGCTTTATATTGCCACTTGTGATAAGAACCTTTATTATGCAGTCCGTCGCTTTTATTACTTCCATATCACAAGCTCATATAAAGCTAATTTCTACCACACTAATAAATCATACATATTTAGCGGGTTTGCAACATGACAACTTACTTGGAAGGATCTTTCTCAATCCATTGGTAGGTATGGTGGACTCTCATGGCAAAACTAGGTTTAAGGCTATATGGAAGCACAAGTAGTATATCTACTTAGTGCGAGGAGTTTTGGCTAGCATGAGGGAGATGGGCAAGCTCAACATGTTGGAAGATCCATGACAATATACTTCATTTCAGATATAAGAAGACATAACCCATTATGTTGTCTTCCTTGTCCAACATCCACTCTTTAGCATGGCATACTTTAATGAGTGCTCACAATCATGAAAGATTTCCAAGATAGTATATTTGTATGTGAAGCCTCTCTTCTTTTATTACTTCTTATTAATTGCAACGATGACCAAAACTATGTTTGTCACCTCCCAACAACTTTTATTTACCATACTCTTGTATGTGAAGTCATTACTTCCCATAAGATCGATATGATCTCTTTGATACTCTTTTTGTTTTCTTTCTTTTTATCGTGACCCAAGTGAGGAAATCAAGCCGTTGACTTGACACTAATCTTTATTATATAGCTCACGGACTCGATTACAAAGGATAAAGCTCACAAAGCAAAAGCTCACAACTAGATCATGCTAACTTTATTCTAATTGATCAAGCTACTACCAAGAGGATCAAACTAACTAAAATGGTAAAGATAGGAGTGATGGTGATATGATACCGGGGTCACTCCCCCAAGCTTGGCAGTTGCCAAGGGGAGTGCCCATACCCATATGATTATGTCTCCTTCTTCAGGGTTGGTGATGATGGAGTTGTTGCTGATGTAGGCATGTTGTTCTTCCAAGGCATGGGCTCACCATCATAGAAGGATCATCGAGTCTCCGGGATACTCAAATCTGCAGCCAAACTCATGTTCTTGAATCTATATTCATACTCACAGTTTTGGTTTTGCAGGTCATAGATCTGGGCTTGGAGGTGATCGATCTTCTCTTGAAGATTGGAGATGGATTTTCCAAAGATCCTTGAGTCCATCTTGAGGTTGTTGGCAAGCTCCGTGATCATCATGTCGTTGGCGTCGAGACCTCGTTCCACCATACCTTGGCACTTGAAAACTTGTTGCTCCATCGCTTCGAGTCTTGTCTCCACGCTTCCGGTCCTCCTCGGCCCCTCCACATCACGGATGTGCAGCACCCCCTCATGCAACTCCATGTTTTTGGGGTGGTGCAGCACCTCCGCAAGGTAGGGGTTGATGACCTTCTCGAAGAACTTGTCCTTGGGGGTGTTGGAGGACGCCATGATGATCTAGATCTGTCAAAAACAACAGCTCAAAATGAAAACAGAGGAATTATGCGTGATACAGAGGTCAAAACCTCCGGGAGTATATATAATGAATTTTTCCCGAACAAAAGGAGTAACCCACAAGAAAACAGAGTCCAGGGGACACACGGGGTGCCCTCGAGGCAGGGGGGCGCGCCCCCTACCCTCGAGGAGGCCCCGTGTCTCCTCCGGACTGCGGTTTATTTTTCTATTTTTCTAAATATTCCAAAACGGAGAAAAAATGCCTTTAGAACGGTTTTGGAGTTAGTTTACTTATCGTATCATGTACCTCTTCCTTTTCGGAGGCTGAATCGTTCTGGAAAGTGTCCCTTATGTATTCCTCAGGGGTTATGGTTTCAATAATATTAGGTTCAACATTTATAGGATTACCCGAGTATAATGTTTGATCCTTTGACCATTCACCACCTTCGGATTTGTGCCTTCGAAGTTGTTGATCTTTATGGCACCGGAACGATAGACCTCCTCGATAACGTAAGGTCCTTCCCACTTGGAGAGAAGTTTTCCTGCAAAAAATCTTAAACGAGAGTTGATAGCAAAACATAATCACCTACGTTGAACTCACTCTTTTGTATCCTTTTGTCATGCCATCTTTTAGCTTTTCTTTAAATAACTTGGCATTCTCGTAGGCCTGGGTTCTCCATTCATCAAGACAGCTAATATCAAATAGCCTCTTTTCACCAGCAAGTTTGAAATCATAATTGAGCTCTTTGATAGCCCAATATGCCTTATGTTCTAGCTCAAGAGGTAAGTGACAAGCTTTTCCATATACCATCTTATATGGAGACATACCCATAGGATTTTTCTATGCAGTTCTATAGGCCCATAATGCATCATCTAGTTTCTTGGACCAATTCTATCTAGACCTATTAACTATCTTTTGCAAGATTAATTTCAACTCCCTATTACTTAATTCAACTTGACCACTAGTCTGTGGATGATAAGGTGATGCAATTCTATGGTTGACATCATACTTAGCAAGCATCTTACGGAATGCACCATGAATAAAGTGTGAACCACCATCAGTCATTAGATATCTAGGGACTCCAAACCTTGGAAATATAACTTCTTTAAGCATCTTAATAGAGGTGTTATGATCAGCACCACTAGTTGGAATAGCTTCTACCCACTTAGTAACGTAATCAATAGCAACTAGGATATGTGTGTACCCATTAGAGGAAGGAAAAGGTCCCATATAATCAAAGCCCCAAACATCAAATGGTTCGGTAACAAGTGAATAATTCATAGGCATTTCTTGAAGTCTACTAATATTACCGATTCTTTGACACTCATCACATGATAAGACAAACTTACGGGCATCCTTGAAAAGAGTAGGCCAACAAAAACCGGATTGCAATACCTTGTGTGCATTTCTGTCTCCCGCATGGTGTCCTCCATAGGCTTCGGAGTGGCACTTGTGTAGGATCTATTCCTGTTCATGCTCTGGTACACAACATCTAATAATACCATCTACTCCTTCTTTATAAAGATGTGGATCATCCCAAAAGTAATGTCTCAAATCATAGAAGAACTTTTTCTTTTGCTGGTATGTGAAGCTAGGAGGTATAAACTTAGCAATAATGTAATTAGCATAATCAGCATACCATGGAGAAGTACGAGAAGTATTTATGACAGCTAGTTGTTCATCAGGAAAGCTGTCGTCAATAGGTTGTGGGTCATCAAGTATATTCTCTAACCTAGACAATTTATCTGCTACGGGGTTCTCAGCTCCCTTTCTATTGATAATATGCAAGTCAAATTCTTGCAGCAAGAGAACCCATCTAATAAGTCTAGGTTTAGCATCTTTCTTTTCCATAAGGTATTTGATAGCAGCATGATCAGTGTGAATAGTTACTTTAGAATCAACGATGTATGGTCTAAACTTATCACAAGCAAACACAACTCCTAAAAATTCTTTCTCAGTATTAGCATAATTTCTTTGGGCACTATCTAGAGTTTTACTAGCATATTGGATAACATTCAATTTCTTATCAACTCTTTGCCCTAAAACAGCTCCTACAGCATAATCACTAGCATCGCACATAATCTCAAAGGGTAAATTCCAGTCAGGAGGCTGGACAATAGGTGCAGAGATCAATGCTTTCTTAAGTATTTCAAATGCTTCTAGACAATCATCATCAAAGACAAAAGGAATATTTTTTTGTAAAAGATTAGTCAGAGGCCTGGAGATTTTGGAGAAGTCCTTAATGAACCTCCTATAAAACCCGGCATGACCAAGGAAACTTCGTATACCTTTGATATCCTTAGGGCATGGCATCTTTTCAATAGCATCAACCTTAGCTTTGTCAACTTCAATACCTCTTTCAGAAATTTTATGTCCCAAGACAATGCCTTCATTAACCATAAAGTGGCACTTCTCCCAATTCAAGACAAGGTTAGTGTCTTCACATCTCTGCAAAACTCGATCAAGGTTGTTCAAGCAATCATCAAAAGAACTTCCGTAAACGAAGAAATCATCCATGAACACTTCAACAATCTTTTCACAAAAATCAGAGAATATAGCCATCATGCATCTTTGAAAGGTAGCAGGTGCATTACATAAACCAAAGGCATACGTCTATAGGCAAAAGTACCGAAAGAACAAGTGAAGGTAGTCTTTTCTTGATCCCCTTTTGACACAGGTATTTATGAGAAACCAGAATAACCATCTAGAAAGCAGAAATGAGTATGTTTGGATAATCTTTCTAGCATTTGATCAATAAATGGCAAGGGGTAATGATCTTTCTTAGTAGCTTTATTTAACTTACGGAAATCAATTATCATCCTATAACCTGTAACTATTCTTTGCGGGATCAATTCATCTTTATCATTAGGGACTACAGTCATACCTCCTTTCTTAGGAACGCAATGGACATGACTTACCCACTGGCTATCAGCAATGGGATAGATAATACCTGCCTCTAGAAGTGTAATGCCCAGGATGGGACTATACCTCCTACGTGTCGAGGCACGACTTAAAGGTATAAGCCCATCCTAGAATGATCTCAAGTTTGGTATCTTTGCACGACTCATGTAAAAGAGGGATTAAATTGCAAAAGGAGATAGTTGGCGTACACTCGCCACTTCACACAATACATTACATAAGCAATCATCATCCAAAACATCACAACCCATCTAAGGGCAAGATCCAAAAGAAAGATACCAAAACAACATAAAGCCACAGGTCAGGATCGAATCCTAGTAGAAGAACCATTACTGATCGTCGAAACGTCACAAACAAACGGCCACGCTCTTCATCGAGCTCCTGGTGAAGTAATGAACCAACTCCTGCATCAAACTCGGCTGAACCTGCATCTGGTGTGGTGAAGTAACTGTGAGCCACAGAGGACTTAGCAATCCCGTTCCCGGGTAACACGACTATTTAAGCCTTGGGTGAGGACAAGGCTGAAGAAAGAACAGGAGGTGAAGGAACAACAAGAGTCTGCAGCAGCAACTAGCACTAACTTACGTAAAAGAGAGCGAGAAGAGAATGTGCCTCGGTCGAGAGATGATCACGAAGTGATCCTAGCTAAAGCTCACCAAACATAACCCCACCGTGTTCAACTCCCGGATCCCTATTCGGAAATTGACAGTCACGGTACACACGCTGGTAGTGTATTGGAAACACTGTGTCAAGTTATCTACAACCGGATATTAACAAGCTCCCATCTGCCACATAATCGCGGGCACGGCTTTCGAAAGTTCAAACCCTGCAGGGGTGTTCCAACTTGACCCATTACAAGCCCACGATCCGCAGAGTCGCAACTCCAAAGTGGGAAGACCCGAGTATTCTCGGAATCCCGTGCTCAAGTTAAACCGAACTAAGGTAAGGCTAATCCAGCAAATCCTCCCGGCGTGTCGACACCCTGATAGTAGCCGCGCGTATCTAAGTCTCAGGACACGACCGGATGGGTGAAGCTACGGGTTTTTACCAAACCTCGAGTTTCCTCGTGGTGGCCCCGCAGGCTCCCCGTTTCGGACCAACACTCATGTGGAGCACTGGCCCGGGGTTGTTGAATTAAAATAAAAGGGATAGCTAGTCCACATGCAAGTTTTATTATTTATTAGGCAAATAGTACCAATGTTGGGACTTGCTGGAAAAGACTTAGCACTTAGCGGTTTATCAAGGGGGTCCCATACACCCCAACCGTGTTAGGAACGCATAATCAAGGAACATAACACCGGTTTATACGGTTCCTAACGGCATGAGTGGAACAAATCACCAAGCAAAAGGCTTAGCCTTCCACCCTTGCCAGTATATAGATGATTTCATTTAGCATTTATATAGTGTGATATAACCCAACCAAACTTCAACATGAAGCAAGCATCTTCGATCTTCACCTGCAACTAACAATGCTATAAGAGGGGCTGAGCGAAGCGTACTTAGCCATTCAACGGTTTGCATAGGAAGGGTGGTTAAACAGGTTCATGGTTACAATAGGTGGCTGACAGGAAAACATGGGCATCGAGGCAAAACTACTAAAGAGCGATACTCTAGCAAGAGGCAAAGATAGTAATGGTATCCGGGTTCGGTCATCTTGCCTGGGATTCCTCAAGGGAGAAGAACGGATCCATGAAGCAGACGGAGCAACACAGTCGAGAGAATCCTCACAACTCCGGAACGAAACCGAAGCTAACAAGAGAAGCAACCGGAAAGAAGCAAACAACACGGTAAACACACAAGCTTAAACATGGCATATGATGCACATCCAAATATGATGCATGTCCGGTTTAAATATGCATGGCATGGCAAGGTGCACAAACAAAACTACAAGTTAAGTGGAGATCAATATGCAACGAGTTGCATATTGACGAAACACCACATTTAATTATTTAGTTGACTCTCATTTATTTACAAGACAAGATTAAATGTTGGTTAACATGGCAAGAGGTGAAACAAAAACAAACTACCTATTAAGACATTTTAAATGAGGCCGGAAATAACAACAACAAATTCCGGAAAATCCCCATGAGCATGTTTAGTAATTATAAGCAAACAACAATTTAACATATCAATGTTGTTAACATGATGCGGATGACATGATCAAGTAATATGCAATTATTAAAAGGTTGACTTAAAAGGGATATGAAGTATTGTCACCATGGTGGAAGGAAAAAGATGCCACGGCAACAATTCCGAAAATGATGCCACGGCAACATATCGGTTCCGGTAACTCGTTGAGAGACCGGTGCAAAAGGAAAGATGGCGTGAGCGAGTCAAACGAGATGAAAGATGGGGCGATCCCGTTGTCGGGTTCCCATGGGTCGGTGACGAGGCAACCGAGGAGCACGACAAAAGATGGAACGGGCGCGATGCACACAAGGGAACATTTCATACAACACAAGCATAAGCGTTCACGGGTCATCGTCTCGGGGTTATACCTTCAGGATGATCGTTTCGGGGCGGCTCGAGATCGTAGAGGGACGTAGTGGAAGTAGAGGAAGTAGTCGTTCACGCGGGTCGTAAAGGTACTTGGCGCATCGGTAGGGGTACTCATTATGTAGTGGTACTTGGTCTCGGCGACGGTAGTTGTTCGGGCGTCGAGTTCGTAGATGTAGAGGTACACGGGGCGATGGTAGACGTTCGGGCGACGGTAGACGAAAGTAGTGGTACACGGTGCGTCTCCGAGACGGTAGTTGTACGGGTCCAAAATCAGATATGCTTGCTGTTACATGGTTACTTGAGATAACAAAAACAGCAACAAAACAACAAAAAAGGAAAAAGGCTGCGGGTTGCTCGGGACGACGCCTCTTGTCCACCCGCTCGGAGCAGAGGCGGGACGAGGCCTGGCAGCAGCAAGACCAGCGACGACGGAACCCGGCCGGTCTCGCGGGCGAGGCTGGAGACGGGGCGCTGCTGCAGCTGGGGGACGCAGGGGGCAAGGACGGGGAGCTGCTGCCTTGGGGCTCCGGGCGCGAAGGAGGACGAGGCAGAGACCTCGGTGCTGTAGTGGCGCAGAGGCGGAGCGGCCTGGGCGCGCGAAGGAGGACGGCTGGAGGCGACCCGCAGGGAGGAACGGAGCCGGAGGCAGGGGCGCTCGTGCCTTGGCGCAAGGGAGGCGCTGCTGGCCTTGGGCATCGGAGAGGAGATGCAGCGGCGCGATCTTCTTGCGCGTCGATGCTGGAGAGAGCGGGGCCGAGCGAGCAGGCGCTGGAGCTCCGCGCGGGGAGAGCCCGCGAGCTCCGTCGGCTCGAGAGGAGGAGATGTCGACGAGGCAGCCGAGATCGAGAGGAGGAGATGGCGTCGAGGGGAGAGAGGGGATCGGGCCAGAAGGGGTGCGGGGCTAGCGAAGCTGCGGCGGCACGAGAAAACGGAGGGAGGAGAGATGGGGAGAGGGTGAGGCTGCGCGCTAGCTAGGGTTAGGTCGCCTGGGAGCGGGCTGGGCCTAGGGGCCAGGAGGGAGGCGGTTTGGCTGATGTGCCAGGGAGGCTGGGACAAAAGGAGGCCGGTGGGCTGCTGGAACAACTGCGGCTGCACTTCTTCTTTTTCTTTAACAGAAAAGAAAGAGATAGATCAAAAATATTAAGGAAAAAGGCCACGAACAAGGAATAAAAGAGGGAACATTTTTGATAGGCTTTATGGAATAAAACCAACCCCACAGAAATAGTTCCAACAAAATAGGGAAAAGCAAACTAAACTAATTAGCTTGCCTTAAAGGAGTTTAAAAGGAGTCTAGATTTTTGGAGGAGCCTCGATAACAACGGAAAAGAATTATAGCAAGGTTTTGAAGTCAAACTTGATATGGAATAGGCATGGGGAAATATTGCAAGTGTGTTACGGTGATCCCAACCAATTGGAATATTTAAAATATAGCTCCATAATTATTAGGAGGCTTTTATATGTTTTAAAGAGAAGACATTCTTCCCTCAATTTAAATGGACCGAAGGTCCACACGATTTATTTGGTTGAGATGCATAAGAAATATGACATGATGGCATGATGACATGATGCAATGCAAAAATAAAAACAGAGCAAGCAAATAAAACACACGGCGAACCCGGAACGTCTGGAATCTTCTAGAATCTTCTGGGACGTCGGTCTTTGGGCGTCACAACTCTCCCACACTAACAGTGGATCTCGACCCGAGATCCTAGAGATATCACCGGGTAAAAACGGAAGAGGGAAGAGGTAAAACAAAGTTGCTTCTTTGACAGACGAGTGAAACCACGAACCTTGAGAGGTTGAACAATCTTGAAGGAAAAGAATACAACGGAGATGAACGAATATGAAAACTCCGTTAGAAAAGAGGGGCAAGGAGCATTATGAGAACCTTGTAGGTTGAAAGACATTAGACGAGAGCTTACGAACCAAAAGAATATGAAACCGAAATGGTATGGCCAAGGAATAAGAATGACAAAATTTGGACAGCACTCCGTCTGAAAATGGAAGGAATTAACCAAGAACTTGAGGAGATGGAATGATACTTGATGAAATCAACAACATATTGCCTCTGAAACAATTGAAAGAATGGCACAAGGGGTAAGAAAGATTCAGATAGCACTCCGGTTAAAAAGATAGGCAAAACTAGATAAGATGACGGAACTAGAATGGAGGACACAACACTCCGGTTAAATAGACAAGCAAGAGAGAATATGATCTCGATCAAACGATATGATGGTTTGGAGAGAGCAACATCACAAAGCCTTTGAAATGAAAGAATAGAATATAGTTCAATGAAAGAAATGAACGGAGAAAAGTATGACAACTTCTCTCAAAATTGAATTTGAAAGAGCAACCTTACGAAGAAGGGTTGAATGTGGTTGATGGAAAATCAACAACGAAACGAATAAGCTCTTGTGTGGGCTTATGGAAAACATCTCAAAATTAAGAGGTGACAACCAGCCACTGACGAAAACATTTGAATGGATTGAGATCAACAAGGAGACGAAAAACTTATCTCGTCGGAATGATAAATGAAGAACTTGGGTCATTTATAAGCACCACAATAGCAATAATCCTTAGGGAAGCTTTTAGGTGAAATACAACCCAAGATAACTCCAATGAATAAATTGAAATGGTTGGAAAGATCTCCTGAATAAAGAAAATGATGGGTTTAAATATCTCATTCTTGATAACTCGTGAATCATGAAACATGAAGGAAAATTATCAAGAATGACATAACACCACCTCAACAGATAAGGGAGCAAGAATTGCAATTGGAAAGCATGATGAAGAATGGTTGAGCTCCAACAAGAATCTTGATGAAGACTTCGAGGATGAATTAAATCATGAAGAACCACCATGAGAACTCCGGTAATTAAAGCATGAGAAGAATATGAAGGTTGAAATGATATAATTGAAATAACTTGAAGCTCCGGAAAACAAGATGAACAACTTAGAACCAACGATATGATATGATGAACAAGCTCCGGAAAACAGAGATTAAACACTCGAGGAACTAAGAATAAGATTTACTATATGCTTATCCTTCATCAAATTAAATTGATGACAAGCAACGGATTTGGCATACTACTTATTCTCGTTGGAAAGAATTAAGAGAGATCTCGCACAAGCTTGGGTAAATCTTCAACGAACCACCGGTAGGATTATGAAAAGGACAAATGAATTAAAACGATAACAACGGAAGGGTAATCTTGAATGAACCACCGTAAGAATATGGAGACGAACGAAGAGACATCCATGAAGAATATTTGGAGGACGAAGTTGAAAACTGAGAACGAAGAAATATTCTGAAATGATGGCGTTCGGAAGATCACAAAGAAAACAATTCATGAAATGCTTCGGACGGGTATGAAAAGAATTCCTCACAATCTGAACAATAATGAGGATGGCAAGAAGCTAGAACCACAACTCATCAAGAGAACGGGCCAAGGTTTAAGAGAAACTCTACTCCGATCTTGAAATGTTGAGAATGAAGACGAGAAATGCCATGAAGAATTGTTTAACACTCCGGAATGAAGAATTAAAAAGGTTGAACCAATGATGAACAAGAATTGAAAGCGATCTTGGAAAGGCATGTGACTGATGGAATCATACTTACGTCACACTTTGAAAAGAATTTGAGAATAACTCCAGAAAATAGAAGAGTCAGGTAAGATCCTGGGAAAAGACCTGTGGGTTAGGGCCCACTCAAAGAAATCACCGTTGGAAAAGATTGCTTAAGAGATATTGCACCGGTTGAATTAAATGGCTTGAATGAGAAAACAAAGATGATAATCCTCAAAATAGCTTGAACGGATTAAGAATGGAATTATGAATCTTGAGCACTCCGGATATGGATAGCAAGAGGAGAATGATTAATTGGGCACCGGAATAAGAAAGCATTATGAAATGAGGAAAAGGGTAAGATCAACACCAAAATCTTGAATTACATCCACCGGCGGAATATGAGAACAAAAGAATGATGAACTTGAAGCTCTCGAGCATCTTCCTGAGAATCACCGGATAAGAACATTGAAGGAAAAGAATGAAGAAACATCACATGAATAAAATGGATACTCCATTTGAGAATTCTTGCTCCAAGAAGAAGAAGGGTGGGAGGGTGGGGAAAACAAAGACAACTTGGGATGAATGAAACAGACAAATCGTCAGATTTCTCAACGGCGTCCATATGGAATAACTTCAAGAGAAGGCACACCGGTTGAAAAGGATTAACATGAATATCTTGATGGTCAAGAAGGACTAGCACTCTCATAGAAATATGAGAATACCGATTAGGAAAGGTATGGAATCAACATTTGACATCGAAGCAACTCGAATACCAGAATCAAAACAAAAACAAAGGATAGATGTGTAGCAGCCTAATCTTCACAATATCATTCGAACAGAGACTTGAACGAATGAATTCCGCAGGTACATCAACTTGACGAGAAGCCACTTGGGGAACAAAAGATAAATAAAAAGGAACAAGGATCAGATAGAACAAATGCAAGATAGAAGCTTCGTTCGACATCTTCGTGCTGAAAGCTCATGGAACGTGTTACAAAAGGGTTTTGCAATCCCCGGATCAGCATAGCCAAGGACCCTTTAAGATGCAACTCCCGATCAGAACAAGTCCATAAAACCACTTCACTCAATGTAGAACCCCGAACTTCATATCGAGCATCCGTTGGAAGAATGCCTAGAACTACTGGATGAACCCACCTATAGATTTCCGAAAGTTTCCAGTTATGCAATCAGGTGTTGGGGATACACGGGAAGCACCGCGCAATCAACTCTAAACCTACATCCAGGTGTATCCATCCTTCAACACATAACCAGTCTTTCTCAGAAACTGTTTACCTCGGACCTTCGAAACGCATCCACTATACAAGCTATGGCAATACTCTCGAACTACCTCCCCAGTACTGGGTGATGTCGGGGTTATCTTGCCACTAACCGCATAGGAGAGTTTTCGATGTCGGCCGTCTTAAGTATTCTAGTACTGCCGCGATGGATTTGTGACGACAACACCTCAGAGCTCAACTCCCCGGGACACTGCCACAACCCCTAATGACAGGAGGCATCGAGAACAATGTTCTCGTCACAAAGACATCGAAACAATCCAAACAATACTCGCGAGATCCTAAAAAAAATTTGGTGCAATTTTTGAAGATAGAAGAGACAAGAGTAATCGTTAGGAGTCCTCACCAGAGAGAAAAGAGATGAGAAGTAAAGAAATCCTACTCTCCGATATAATATAGGACTCAAAATATTTTCATGTGTGTGCCTAGACTCAACCGTCAACGATTCGATCAATCAGTGGGGGCTTCTAGGTCGGAGAAGGCTCTGAATACCAACTTGTAATGCCCAGGATGGGACTATACCTCCTACGTGTCGAGGCACGACTTAAAGGTATAAGCCCATCCTAGAATGATCTCAAGTTTGGTATCTTTGCACGACTCATGTAAAAGAGGGATTAAATTGCAAAAGGAGATAGTTGGCATACACTCGCCACTTCACACAATACATTACATAAGCAATCATCATCCAAAACATCACAACCCATCTAAGGGCAAGATCCAAAAGAAAGATACCAAAACAACATAAAGCCACAGGTCAGGATCGAATCCTAGTAGAAGAACCACTACTGATCGTCGAAACGTCACAAACAAACGGCCACGCTCTTCATCGAGCTCCTGGTGAAGTACTTAACCAACTCCTGCATCAAACTCGGCTGAACCTGCGTCTGGTGTGGTGAAGTAACTGTGAGCCACAGAGGACTCAGCAATCCCGTTCCCGGGTAACACGACTATTTAAGCCTTGGGTGAGGACAAGGCTGAAGAAAGAACAGGAGGTGAAGGAACAACAAGAGTCTGCAGCAGCAACTAGCACTAACTTACGTAAAAGAGAGCGAGAAGAGAATGTGCCTCGGTCGAGAGATGATCACGAAGTGATCCTAGCTAAAGCTCACCAAAAATAACCCCACCATGTTCAACTCCCGAATCCCTATTCGGAAATTGACATTCACGGTACACACGCTGGTAGTGTATTGGAAACATTGTGTCAAGTTATCTACAACCGGATATTAACAAGCTCCCATCTGCCACATAACCGCGGGCACGGCTTTCGAAAGTTCAAACCCTGCAGGGGTGTTCCAACTTGACCCATTACAAGCCCACGATCCGCGGAGTCGCAACTCCAAAGTGGGAAGACCCGAGTATTCTCGGAATCCCGTGCTCAAGTTGAAACGAACTAAGGTAAGGCTAATCCAGCAAATCCTCCCGGCGTGTCGACACCCTGATAGTAGCCGCGCGTATCTAAGTCTTAGGACACGACCGGATGGGTGAAGCTACGGGTTTTTACCAAACCTCGAGTTTCCTCGTGGTGGCCCCGCAGGCTCCCCGTTTCGGACCAACACTCATGTGGAGCACTGGCCCGGGGTTGTTGAATTAAAATAAAAGGGATAGCTAGTCCACATGCAAGTTTTATTAGTTATTAGGCAAATATTACCAATGTTGGGACTTGCTGGAAAAGACTTAGCACTTAGCGGTTTATCAAGGGGGTCCCATACACCCCACCCGTGTTAGGAACGCATAATCAAGGAACATAACACCGGTTTATACGGTTCCTAACGGCATGAGTGGAACAAATCACCAAGCAAAAGGCTTAGCCTTCCACCCTTGCCAGTATATAGATGATTTCATTTAGCATTTATATAGTGTGATATAACCCAACCAAACTTCAACATGAAGCAAGCATCTTCGATCTTCACCTGCAACTAACAATGCTATAAGAGGGGCTGAGCGAAGCGTACTTAGCCATTCAACGGTTTGCATAGGAAGGGTGGTTAAACAGGTTCATGGTTACAATAGGAGGCTGACAGGAAAACATGGGCATCGAGGCAAAACTACTAAAGAGCGATACTCTAGCAATAGGCAAAGATAGTAATGGTATCCGGGTTCGATCATCTTGCCTGGGATTCCTCAAGGGAGAAGAACGGATCCATGAAGCAGACGGAGCAACACAGTCGAGAGAATCCTCACAACTCCGGAATGAAACCGAAGCTAACAAGAGAAGCAACCGGAAAGAAGCAAACAACACGGTAAACACACAAGCTTAAACATGGCATACGATGCACATCCAAATATGATGCATGTCCGGTTTAAATATGCATGGCATGGCAAGGTGCACAAACAAAACTACAAGTTAAGTGGAGATCAATATGCAACGAGTTGCATATTGACGAAACACCACATTTAATTATTTAGTTGACTCTCATTTATTTACAAGACAAGATTAAATGTTGGTTAACATGGCAAGAGGTGAAACGAAAACAAACTACCTATTAAGACATTTTAAATGAGGCTGGAAATAACAACAACAAATTCCGGAAAATCCCCATGAGCATGTTTAGTAATTATAAGCAAACAACAATTTAACATATCAATGTTGTTAACATGATGCGGATGACATGATCAAGTTTTATGCAATTATTAAAAGGTTGACTTAAAAGGGATATGAAGTATTGTCACCGTGGTGGAAGGAAAAAGATGCCACGGCAACAATTCCGAAAATGATGCCACGGCAACATATCGGTTCCGGTAACTCGTTGAGAGACCGGTGCAAAAGGAAAGATGGCGTGAGCGAGTCAAACGAGATGAAAGATGGGGTGATCCCGTTGCCGGGTTCCCATGGATCGGTGACGAGGCAACCGAGGAGCACGACAATAGATGGAACGGGCACGATGCACACAAGGGAACATTTCATACAACACAAGCATAAGCGTTCACGGGTCATCGTCTCGGGGTTATACCTTCAGGATGATCGTTTCGGGGCGGCTCGAGATCGTAGAGGGACGTAGTGGAAGTAGAGGAAGTAGTCGTTCACGCGGGTCGTAGAGGTACTTGGCGCATCGGTAGGGGTAGTCGTTATGTAGTGGTACTTGGTCTCGGCGACGGTAGTTGTTCGGGCGTCGAGTTCGTAGACGTAGAGGTACACAGGGCGACGGTAGACGTTCGGGCGACGGTAGACGAAAGTAGTGGTACACGGTGCGTCTCCGAGACGGTAGTTGTACGGGTCCAAAATCAGATATCCTTGCTGTTACATGGTTACTTGAGATAACAAAAACAGCAACAAAACAACAAAAAAGGAAAAGGCTGCGGGTTGCTCGGGACGACGCCTCTTGTCCACCCGCTCGGAGCAGAGGCGGGACGAGGCCTGGCAGCAGCAAGACCGGTGACGACGGAACGCGGCCGGTCTCGCGGGCGAGGCTGGAGACGGGGCGCTGCTGCGGCTGGGGGACGCAGGGGGCGAGGACTGGGAGCCGCTGCCTTGGGGCTCCGGGCGCGAAGGAGGACGAGGCAGAGACCTCGGTGCTGTAGTGGCGCAGAGGCGGGGCGGCCTGGGCGCGCGAAGGAGGACGGCTGGAGGCGACCCGTAGGGAGGAACGGAGCCGGAGGCGGGGGCGCTCGTGCCTTGGCGCGAGGGAGGCGCTGCTGGCCTTGGGCGTTGGAGAGGAGATGCAACGGCGCGGGCTTCTTGCGCGTCGATGCTGGAGAGAGCGGGGCCGAGCGAGCAGGCGTTGGAGCTCCGCGCGGGGAGAGCCCGCGAGCTCCGTCGGCTCGAGAGGAGGAGATGGCGACGAGGCAGCCGAGATCGAGAGGAGGAGATGGCGTCGAGGGGAGAGAGGGGATCGGGCCAGAAGGGGTGCGGGGCTAGCGAAGCTGCGGCGGCACGAGAAAACGGAGGGAGGAGCGATGGGGAGAGGGTGAGGCTGCGCGCTAGCTAGGGTTAGGTCGCCTAGGAGCGGGCTGGGCCTAGGGGCCAGGAGGGAGGCGGTTTGGCTGATGGGCCAGGGAGGCTGGGACAAAAGGAGGCCGGTGGGCTGCTGGAACAACTGCGGCTGCACTTCTTCTTTTTCTTTAACAGAAAAGAAAGAGATAGATAAAAAATATTAAGGAAAAAGGCCACGAACAAGGAATAAAAGAGGGAACATTTTTGATAGGTTTTATGGAATAAAACCAACCCCACAGAAATAGTTCCAACAAAATAAGGGAAAGCAAACTAAACTAATTAGCTTGCCTTAATGGAGTTTAAAAGGAGTCTAGATTTTTGGAGGAGCCTCGATAACAACGGAAAATAATTATAGCGAGGTTTTGAAGTCAAACTTGATATGGAATAGGCATGGGGAAATATTGCAAGTGTGTTACGGTGATCCCAACCAATTGGAATATTTAAAATATAGCTCCATAATTATTAGGAGGCTTTTATATGTTTTAAAGAGAAGACATTCTTCCCTCAATTTAAATGGACCGAAGGTCCACACGATTTATTTGGTTGAGATGCAAAAGAAATATGACATGATGGCATGATGACATGATGCAATGCAAAAATAAAAACAGAGCAAGCAAATAAAACACACGGCGAACCCGGAACGTCTGGAATCTTCTGGAATCTTCTGGGACGTCGGTCTTCGGGCGTCACAACTCTCCCACACTAACAGAGGATCTCGACCCGAGATCCTAGAGATATCACCGGGTAAAAACGGAAGAGGGAAGAGGTAAAACAAAGTTGCTTCTTTGACAGACGAGTGAAACCACGAACCTTGAGAGGTTGAACAATCTTGAAGGAAAAGAATACAACGGAGATGAACGAATATGAAAACTCCGTTAGAAAAGAGGGACAAGGAGCATTATGAGAACCTTGTAGGTTGAAAGACATTAGACGAGAGCTTACGAACCAAAAGAATATGAAACCGAAATGGTATGGCCAAGGAATAAGAATGACAAAATTTGGACATCACTCCGTCTGAAAATGGAAGGAATTAACCAAGAACTTGAGGAGATGGAATGATACTTGATGAAATCAACAACATATTGCCTCTGAAACAATTGAAAGAATGGCACAAGGGGTAAGAAAGATTCAGATAGCACTCCGGTTAAAAAGATAGGCAAAACTAGATAAGATGACGGAACTAGAATGGAAGACACAACACTCCGGTTAAATAGACAAGCAAGAGAGAATATGATCTCGATCAAACGATATGATGGTTTGGAGAGAGCAACATCACAAAGCCTTTGAAATGAAAGAATAGAATATAGTTCAATGAAAGAAATGAACGGAGAAAAGTGGGACTAATGCCCTTAAGATCATCCAGAGTATATCCAATAGCAGCTCGGTGCTTCTTCAGAGTTTTCAATAATTTTTCTTCTTCATGCTCTGAAAGGTTAGCACTAATAATAACATGATATATCTTCTTTTCATCAAGGTAAACATACTTAAGATTATCAGGCAAAGGTTTAAGTTCAAACACTGGATCACCCTTGGGTGGAGGAGGATCCCCTAGGATTTCAACAGGCAAGTTGTTTTTCAATACGGGTCCCTGTGTAAGGAATATTTCATCTATCTCCCTTCTCTCATTCATTTGCATATTATTTTCATGGTCTAGCAAGTACTGTTCTAAAGGATCATTAGGTGGCATATCAATAGAAGCAAGACCAATAAGTTCATCCTTACTGGTTAGTGCCTTTTCAAGGGGTTGTCTACGGAATTTAGCAAAGTTAAAATCATGAGACATATCCCCTAATCCAACAGTAACAATGTCTTTCACACAGTCTATCTTGGCATTAATGGTATTCAAGAAGGGTCTACCAAATATAATGGGACAGAAAGCATCTTGTGGGGAACTAAGAACAAGAAAATCAGCAGGGTATTTAACCTTCCCACACAAGACTTCAATATCTCTAACAATCCCAACTGGTGAAATAGTATCTCTATTAGCAAGCTTAATAGTAACTTCAATCCCTTCTAACTCAACAGGTGCAATATCATGCATAATTTCGTTATACGAGTCAAGAGGGATAATACTTGCACTAGCACCTACGTCGCATAAACCATGATAGCAATGATCCCCTATCTTAACGGAGATAACAGGCAAGCCTACGATAGGTTTACATTTGTTCCTAACATTGGGTTTGGCTATCCTAGCAGACTCTTCTTGGAGATAAATAACATGTCCATCTAAATATTATACCAAGAGATCTTTAACCATAGCAACACTAGGTTCAACTTTAATTTGCTCAGAGGGTGTAGGTGTTCTAGTATTACTCTTACGGACTACAGTTGAAGCTTGAGCATGATCCTTTATCCTAACAGGGAAAGGTGGTTTCTCGATATAAGCGGTAGGAATAACGGGATCAACATTATAAGTGATAGTCTTTTCTTCAACTTTAATAGGTTCAACTACTTTTATTTCAATAGGGGGATGGTATTTAAACCACTTCTCCTTGGGGAGATCAACTTGAGTAGCAAAAGATTCACAGAAAGAAGCTACTATCTCAGAGTCAAGTCCATATTTAGTGCTAAACTCACAGAAAACATCAGTATCCATAAAAGCTTTAACACAATCAAACTTAGGGGTCATACCTGACTCCTTACCTTCGTCGAGATCCCAATCTTCGGAGTTGCGTTTAATTCTTTCCAATAAATCCCATTTGAATTCAATAGTCTTCATCATAAAAGAGCCAAAACAAGAATTATCGAGCATGGTGCGATTATCGAGAGAAAGCCGTGCATATTTTTTTGGATGATCATCTTTCTTGAAAGCTCATGATTGGGGCATGAATATAACATTGACTTAAGCCTCCCCCAAGCTTGAGCGATGCTTTATCCGTCGCGAGTCCAGAAATTATAAATATAATTACGATCACGATGAACCTGGAGCATAGGGTAGAACTTATGATGAAATTCCAACTTCAGACGATTATAGTTCCAAGATCCCATATCATCGCATAGCCTAAACCATGTCAATGCATCTCCCTTCAAAGATAAAGGGAAGACCTTCTTCTGGATAACATCCTCGAGCATACCTGCAAGCTTAAACAATCCACAAACTTCATCCACATAGATTAGGTGTAAATCGGGGTGAAATGTTCCGTCTCCTGTATAAGGATTTTCAAGCAGTTTCTCTATCATACCCGAAGGAATCTCAAAGCAAAAAAATTCAATAGGTGCAGTAGGTTGAGGAGCAACTCTTTGCTCTTCTGCTCGGGGTGAAGATACCCCGAACAAGCTCCTCAAAGGATTTTGAGCCATAGTAACAAGTGACAATAAATTTCAGCACACTATATAAAATTTTCCTTACCAAATTCCACTTACCAAAGGCGCTTCACTCCCCGGCAACGGTGCCAGAAAAGAGTCTTGATGGCCCACAAGTGTAGGCGATCTATCATAGTCCTTTCGATAAGTAAGAGTGTCGAACCCAACGAGGAGCAGAAGGAAATGATAGGCAGTTTTCAGTAAGGTATTTTCTGCAAGCACTGGAATTATAGGTAACAGATAGTTTTGTGATAAGATAATTGGTAGCAGTTGACAAAAGGTAAAAGTAAATAAGGTGCAGAAAGGTGGCCCAATCCTTTTTGTAGCGAAGTACAAGCCTGGACGAACTATTATGCAAGGTAAAGTGCTCCCGAGGACTTATAGGAATTATCGTCGAGCTAGTTTTCATCACGATCGTCTAATTCGCGTTCGGTACTTTGATAATTTGGTATGTGGGTGGACCGGTGCTTGGGTGCTTCCCTTACTTGGACAAGCCTCCCACTTATGATTAACGTCTAATGCAAGCATCCGCAACTACAAAAGAAGTATTAAGGTAAACCTAACCATAGCCTGAAACATATGGATCCAAATCAACCCGTTACGAAGCAACACATAAACTAGGGTTTAAGCTTCTCTTACTCTAGCAGCCCATCATCTACTTATTACTTCCCAATGCCTTCCTCTAGGCCCAAATAATGGTGAAGTGTCATGTAGTCGACGTTCACATGACACCACTAGAGGAGAGACAACATATAGCTCATCAAAATATCGAATGAAGACCAAATTCACATGACTACTAATAGCAAGACTTCTCCCATGTCCTCAGGAACAAAAGTAACTACTCACAAGACATAATATTGTTCATGATCAGAGATGTATTAATATGCATAATGGATCTGAACATATGATCTTCCACTAAATAAACCAACTAGCATCAACTACAAGGAGTAATCAACACTACTAGCAACCCACAAGTACCAATCTGAGGTTTGGGTGCAAACATTGGATACAAGATATGAACTAGGGTTTGAGAGGAGATGGTGCTGGTGAAGATGTTGATGAAGATAGCCCTCCCCAAGATGGGAGAGTTGTTGGTGATGACGGCGGTGATGATTTCCCCCCTCCCGGAGGGAAGTATCCCCGGCAGAATAGCTCTGCCAGAGCCCTAGATTGGTTTCCGCCTCGGTTCCGCCTCGAGACGGCGGCGTCTGGTCCCGAAAGCCTCCTTCTGATTTTTCCAGGTCAAAACGCTTCATATAGGAGAAGATGGGCACCTGGGGCCCACCAGCTGGCCCTCGAGGCAGTGGGGCGTGCCCTGGGAAGGGGGCGCGCCCCCACCCTCGAGGCCAGCCAGTGGCCCCTCTCGTGGATTTCTTCCGCCAGATATTTTTTCTATTTTCCAAAAAAATGTTATGTGGAGTTTCGGGGCTTTTGGAGTTGTGCAGAATAGGTTTCCAGAGTTTGCTCCTTTTCCAGCTCAGAATTCCAGCTGCCGGCATTCCCCCTTCTTCATGTAAACCTTGCAAAATAAGAGGGAAAAGGCATAAGTATTGTGACAAAACATGTATGAACATCCCATCTTGCAATAAATATCAACTTATAAGCATGATGCAAAATGGATGTATCAATTGCTAAATAGTTAAGTTTGAACCATACTAAGGGTCCTATTTTTGGGGGTATTTTCACCACTCGCCTTGCTTGACGGTTTGAGATACACATTAGACATAATGAAAAAGAGGAGAAATTGCTACCCACTATTTATTTAGATTATGACAGCATGGTAGCGCATAAATTCATTCGTTCTGTGGAGAAAAATAAGCTTATTTATAATATGATATTCAGTCAGAATAATTTTCAGACTATTATCTTGCCTTCTCCTTGTTTGTTTAATATTCATTCAGCAAGTACACTATTTGGCCCGAGGACATCTACAGATTCTGGGGGCTTCCACAACCAGCGATGCCTGAGCCAGCACTAGCCCTTGATCCTTATAGTGAGGCTATCTTTCAGTTGGAGCCGCGGGAGCTCGCAAACCAGTGGAACCCTCAGGATCCACCTCAGTACCTAGGAGAGGGCTATTTTGAGCCGTGGCCTAGACCAATTTAGGCAAAAGCCTAAGCTTGGGGGAGTACGTATTTTCGCCGACATTACATTCATGTTCACACATTCATTCCAGTTGTCGGTGTTCATACTTTTTCATTGTATCATCCATGTTAGTTTATTTTTCTCGCTTTCTTCTTTGGTGTTTGAAAATTTTATAAAAACCAAAAATATTTCCTGTTTCTTTTTGTCTTTTCTTTCTAGTTCGTTTCTTACTAGTCTGTGGTATTAAAAGAAAATCCAAAAAGATTTCTCGTTCTTCTTTTGTATGTTGGGAGCTTTCCCGTGTAAATAGTTTTTCTCGTTCTTATTTTGCTCTCTTCAGAAAAACAAAAACTCCAAAAATATTTCAGTGCGCTTCTTTGAAATTATTTTCTTTTCCTTTGGGGGTCGAGAGGAGAAGACCACGATGAAAATAATGAGTGGCTCTCATATGCATTATTGTTGAACTAACGAAGCGCCCATATTACTTTGTCTTCTTCTTTGAATAAATGTTGCAGATTCCATCTTAGTCCAATGCTCGTGCACTATTATTATTATCCACACCGTTCGGTCGTGCAAGTGAAAGGCAATAATGATGATATATGATGAAATGATTGAGATGGAGAAAAGCTGGTATGAACTCGACATATCTTGTTTTTGTAAATATGATTAGCTTGTCATTCCCGATTCAGCCCATTATGAATGAAACATGTTTGCACTGGTAATTAGAGATTATAGTTACTCATGCCATGCTTAATCCGCTAGGAGTATATAATGGTTTACCTTGCGTGCCAACATTCTTATAAAATGGTTGTGATGTAGTATGATATGATGGTATCCTCCTTTAAATGATTTAAGTGGCTTGACTTGGCACATGTTCGCACATGTAGTTGAATCAAAATCAACATAGCCTCCACAATATTTATGTTCATGGTAATCTATATCCGACTCATGCTTGCACTCAATGTTGATTAATCTCAAGGCATGTTTATGACCGTTGTTGCTCTCTAGCTCGCTGCTTCCTAGTCTCTTTCTAGCCTTCACCTGTACTAAGCGGAAATACTACTTGTGCATCCACTTCCATAAACTCAAAGTTGTTCCATAAGAGTCCACCATACCTACATATACGCGGTATTTACCTGCCGTTCCAAGTAAATTTGCATGTGCCAAAGTCAAAACCTTCAAATAAAATTCTATTTTGTATGCCCAAATCGCTCATGCGGCTACTGGGGGTTGTCTTTATCTTCCATGCTAGGTGGGTTATTCTCACGATGAGTGGACTCCGCTTGTCATTCATGAGAAAAGGGCTGGTAACCGGGATACCTAGTACCATGATCAAAAGATCTAAAATCTTCAAAATCTAATTAAACAAAGCTCCCCCTGAATAGTTGTTGGCTTGGACAGTACCCGTTGTTTCAGATAAGCCTTGGAGTGTGTTTGATGGTGGAGGGGGAGTAAAACTTTACCATTCTGTTCGGAACCGCCTATAATGTATGGAGCATGGAAGATATTGAGAACTCTTAGTCGTAGCATTGAAAAAGAAAGCATATCGCTCAAAAATTATATTCATCTCTGATACAAAAACTTGAACTCTCGCACCTCTGCAAATCCCTGCTTGCCTCTGCGAAGGACCTATCTATTTACTTCTATTGCTGAGTCGTCATCCTCTTATAAAAAGCACTAGTCGGAGAGCACCTCTGTCATTTATATGCTTTGTTATTAATTTATGTTGAGTATGAGTGTGACTAGATCTCTTTAACCATGAATTAAAATGTCCAGTTAGTCCTTGATCTTCTTAGGTGCCCTGCATTTATGTCTTGCGGTCTCAGAAAGGGCTAGCGAGATACCACTGTGTCATATTATATCATGATTGTTTTGAAAAAGTGTTGTCATTCGAGATTTATTATTATTGCTCGCTAGTTGATTATGCAATGATATGAGTAAACATGAGACCTAAATGTTATTGTGAATGTAGTTAGTTCATAATCTCTGCCAAAAACTTGAATGCTTGCTTTACGTATTTACAACAACAAGATCAAACAGAGTTTGTAAAAGTTTTTCTTTATTACTTTCAGTCTATCAACTCAATTGCTTGAGGACAAGCAATGGGTTAAGCTTGGGGGAGTTGATACGTCTCCATCATATCTAGTTTTCCAAACTCTTTTGCCCTTGTTTTGGACTCTAATTTGCATGATTTGAATGGAACTAACCCGGACTGACGCTGTTTTCAACAGAATTGCCTTGGTGTTATTTTTGTGCAGAAATAAAAGTTCTCGGAATGACCTGAAACTTCATGGAGAATATTTTCAGAATATATAAAAAAAAATTGACGGAAAGAAATACCGGAGGGAGCCCACAACCTAACCACAATTGTGGGGGCGAGCCCCCCTAGGACGCGCCCCCTACCTTGTGGGCCCCCTGGAGCTCCACCGACATCAACTCCAACTCCATATAATCTCTTCCGGGGAGAAAAAAATCAGAGAGAAGATCCCATCGCATTTCACGACACGGAGCCGCCGCCACCTCTTGTTCTTCATCGAGAGACCTGATGTGGAGTCCGTTCGGGGCTCCGGAGAGTGGAGATCGTCGCCTTCGTCATCATCAACCATCCTCCATCACCAATTTCATGATGCTCACCGCCGTGTGTGAGTAATTCCATCGCAGGCTTGCTGGATGGTGATGGGTTGGATGAGATTTATCATGTGATCGAGTTAGTTTTGTTAGGGTTTGATCCCTAGTATCCACTATGTTCTGAGATTGATGTTGCTATGACTTTGATATGCTTAATGCTTGTCACTAGGGCCTGAGTGCCATGATTTCAGATCTGAACCAATTATGTTTTCATGAATATATTTGTGTTCTTGATCCTATCTTGCAAGTGAATAGTCACCTACTATGTGTTATGATCCGGCAACCCCGGAGTGACAATAATCGGGACACTTCTCGGTGATGACCATAGTTCAAGGAGTTCATGTATTCACTAAGTGTTAATGCTTTGCTCCGGTACTCTATTAAAAGGAGGCCTTAATATCCCTTAGTTTCCATTAGGACCCCGCTGCCATGGGAGGATAGGACAAAAGATGTCATGCAAGTTTTTTTCCATAAGCACGTATGACTATATTCGGAGTACACGCCTACATTACATTGATGAACTGGAGCTAGTTCTGTGCCCCCCTAGGTTATAACTTTTACATGATTAATATTATCCAACACCTATCATTGTTGATCTATTGCCTACGAGTTTGTTCCATATTGATACTTGCTTCGTTACTTTCGTTACTGCTACTATCACCATCACAACAAAACTGCTACTATTACTTTTGCCACCGTTATCGTTACTTCCATACTACTTGAGAATATTCTTTGGCTTCCCTTGTTTCAAATCTACAAATTTGGGTTGAATACTCTACCCTAAAAAACGGTTGCGATCCCCTATACTTGTGGGTTATCAATGAATAGGACCCGTGGAGTATGGATGACCAGTAGCCAGTGGAGGCTGGAGGAGGTCGACAATGGATGAACAGTAGCAGGTGGAGACTGGAGGAAGTCGACGGTGGATGGTCAGTAGCCCGTTGAGTCTCGTTTTGCGGTACGCCACACCCCACACAATGAACAGGACCTCGTTTCGACCGTAGGATGTCGAAGAAAAGTCCATTTCCTTCGTTTTGCGGTACTCTAGACCCCTCCCGATCAGCAGGACCTCGTTTTGATCGTAGGAGCTTGAACAAAAGTTCGTTTCGTCCCTTTTTGCGATACACGAGACCCCTCCCGTTGAACAGGATCCCGTTTCGACCGTAGTCGGTCGAACAAAAGGCCGTTTCCTCCGTTCTACGGTTGGCCATGCCCTGTTTCGTATGTTCCGTCCAATCCGGTTGGCTCTCGATGAACATGACGCATTTTGTTGCCTCCAGATGAACACGATGCAGTTTCTTTCTTCCAACCCAGCCGGTTGGCTGCGGATGAACAGGAAAGCGTTGCTGACGTCCGTTGCCTCTCCATGTACACGAGTCCTGGCCATACATATGCACGAGTAGGCGTTTGAGACCCCTCCTGTATGTACATATGTGGCGGTATTTTTTGGCATCTGGTTGTACAATTGTGTACACGGTTTAGACTGGACTGCCTGAACTACTACGTTGGGGGCTCTACTACTACATGTGCCACCGCTTGCCGGCCGCAGTTCATTGTTGCAGAGAATTCGATCGACCAGTATGTACGTACACGTTCGCGACCAGACAGACAATGCTACGTACGCTTTGACTAGGTGAGTCCTAGCTGTCCGGGAGGATAAGGAGGCATTTCCTTGTGTGCGAAGATATAGCTGGTGGGTGCCAGCTATCAAGGGGATGAATCATTCTTTTCGCCCGTAATATGGACGCACTTCCTTGAATGGGAAGATGTAGCTGGTGGGTCCCAGCTGTCGAGGGGGAAACGTTTTTTCACAAAATATAGTAGCCCTTGATGCTTTCTACAACTACATCGATATTTCGCCAAAGAGGAAGGTTTGATGCAGCACAACAATGGTAGGTATTTCCCTCAGTGTTGAGACCAAGGTTATCAAACCGGTAGGAGAACCACGCAACACTAGGTGAACGACACCTACACACAAATAACAAATACCTGCAACCCGACATATTAAAGGGGTTGTCAATCCCTTTTGGGTGACGGTGCCAAAAATTAGCAAACGGACATGAGAAAGTTGTAATAAGTTGATAGATCCAACTTGAAGGCAAATATATTAAAGAAGAGACCCGGGGGCCGTAGGTTTCACTAGAGGCTTCTCTCGAGAAAAAATAGCAAACGGTTGGTAAACGAGGTACTGTTAGGTAATTGATAGAACTTCAAATAATCATGATGATATCCAGGCAATTATCATTATATAGGCATCACGTCCAAGATTAGTAGACCGACTCCTGCCTGCATCTACTACTATTACTCCACACATCGACCGCTATCCAGCAAGCATCTAGTGTATTAAGTTCATGGAAAAACGGACTAATGTAATAAGAACGATGACATGATGTAGACAAGATCTATTTTTGTAGAAATAGACCCCATCTTGTTATCCTTAATAGCAACGATACATACGTGTCGGTTCCCCTTTGGCACTGAGATCAAGCACCGTTGGATCGAACCCATCACAAAGCACCTCTTCCCATTGCAAGATAAATAGATCAAGTTGGCCAAACAAAACCCAAATATCGGAGAAGAAATACGAGGCTATAAGCAATCTTGCATATAAGAGATCAAATAAGACTCAAATAACTTTCATGGATATGAAAAGATAGATCTGATCATAAACTCAAAGTTCATCAAATCCCAACAAACACACCACAAAAGAGTTACATCATATGGATCTCCGAGACCATTGTATTGATAATCAAAAGAGAGAGAGGAAGCCATGTAGCTACTATCGACAGACCCGTTGGTCTACAAATAACTAGTCACGCATCATCGGAGAGGCACCATTGGACTTGATGAACCCCTTAGTGATGGTGTCTAGATTGGATCTGGTGGTTCTGGAACTTGCGGTGGCTGGAAATGATTTTTGTCTACTCCCCTAGGGTTTCTAGAATATTGGTGTATTTATAGAGCGAAGAGGCGGGCGGGAGGCCACCGAGGTGGGCCCAACCCACCTGGGCGCGCCTGGGGGCCCAGGTGCGCCCTGGTGGGTTGTGCCCCCCTCAGGGCACCCCTAGGTGCTTCTCTGGCCCAACGGGTGTCTTCTGGTCCAAAAAACTCCACAAAAAGTTTCGCTGCATTTGGACTCCGTTTGATATTGATTTCCTGTGATGTAAAAAACAAGCAGAAAACAACAACTGGCACTTGACACTATGTCAATAGGTTAGTACCAAAAATGATATAAAATGATTGTAAAATTATTGTAAAACATCCAAGAATGATAATATAACAACATGGAACAATAAAAAATTATAGATACATTGGGGACGTATCAGCATCCCCAAGCTTAATTCCTGCTCATCCTCGAGTAGGTAAATGATAATAACATAATTTTTGATGTGGAATGTTGCCTATCATGTTCATATCATATTCTTTCTTTTTTAGCATGGACAATTGGACTTTTTTATGTGGTTCAAAGCAATAGGCTAGTTTTGACATCAGGACTTCAATATTCAAGCATATCAACAAACAACCATGTCCTTCAAAATATCAATACTAAAGCAAGTTATCGCTAGCCCATCACGCTCAATCATTGATCCATTCATGCCACACATCCAAATGTCAATTTCATCCAATGCTCAAGTACGATAATAGTGTTCCGTAGTTGGTGCTTTGTAAGAGAAGATGGAGAATCAAATTAAAATTAAAATTGCATAAAGTAAAAGATAGGCCCTTCGCAGAGGGAAGTATGGATTTGTATAGTGTCAGAGCTCAAAGCTTAAATTGAGAGGAAAATTATTTTGGGTGGCATGCTTTTCTCACCAACGAGAACGACTTAATGTTCCAAACACTTTGCATGCTAGATGTATCATAGGCGGTACCCAAACATAAAGTAAAGTTTATTCCTTTTTCCACCAAACTTTCACAAGCCATGGCTAACCGTATCCACGGGTGCCCTCCATACCGACACTTTCCAAGGAATTTATTATTTGACAACATAAAGTAATTTTTTTCTTTTCATTTCGGGACTGAGAATCCCTATCACCGTCATACTCTCGGGCAATGACAAGTGAATAAACACTCATCTTGAGAATAACACATCTAGCATGAAAAGTATTAGCACCCCTCGCCGCTTCGCGAGCGGTACGGGCACCCAAAATAGAAATTTATTTTGAAAATTAGAGTTGGCACATACAAATTTGCTTAGAACGGCTTGGAAATACCGCATATAGGTAGGTATGGTGGACTCATTTGGAATAACTTGGGTTTTAGGATTTGGATGCACAAGTAGTATTTCTACTTAGTACAAAGTGGAGGCTAGCAAGAGGTAAGAGACCAACCAAGGAACAAAAACCATCATAAGGGAACATTAAACATTACCAGCACCAAATAATGCAACACAAGTGGGATATAATTTCATTGCATGACTATTGACTTTCGTGCTTTCATAGGGAATCACGAACCTTAACATCAATATTGTTACTCAGACATAATTACTCATCAACATAGCTCAAATATCACTATCATCATATCTCAAAATTATTACGAAGAATCAAGTTTATTTTGTCCAATGATCTTCATGATTTTTTATTATATCCTTCTTGGATATCTGTAACTTTGGAACTAATTTCATATGTCGCTTTTGATAAGCTCAAACAAATATAAGTGAAGATCATGAGCATCATATTTCTTTCTCTCAAATTAATCTAAGTGAATCAAGAGATAATTTCTTCAAAAACTAACAAAGCACACCATGCTCAAAAAGATATAAGTGAAGCACTAGTGCAATTCCATAGCTCATAAAGATTTAAGTGAAGCATAGAGAGAAATTCTAACAAGTCATGGCATAATTCCGTTAGTACAGCAAAATCAATGTTTACTTCAATTACTGTAGAAAACCAATTCTTGTTTTGTACTTGTATTATATCTACTGTATTCTAACTTTTCTATGGCAAAAATTCATCAAAGGAAACCATAGAATCATAAAAACAAGCACATAACACATTAAAAATATAATATGTTAAAAATAGAATAGTCTGTAAAGATGTGATTTTTGACCATACTTCTGAAACTCTAAAAATTCTGAAAAAAATAAGATAACATGGAGAATTTTTATATTTACAACCCCAAAGAAATTCAAGAGTTTATGACGTTCCGGTAATCGTTAGTAATTCTAACTCTGGACGCAAAAGTTTCTAAATTTTTCAACGCGATCACATCACTATCAACCAAATCATCCCAAAGGCTTTGCTTGGCACAAACATTTATTCAAACCACAAAAACACATCTGAATAGAGGTATTATTGGGTATTTTATTGAAAACAACAAGAAAACCAAAAAGCAAGAAGATACAAGTTGGGTTGCCTCCCAACGAGCGCTATCATTTTACGCCCTTAGTTAGGAATAATTCAAAATCTCAAGTTTTGTCATCCTTGTTTTCATCTTCCATGGACTTGCTCTCATCTTGAGGCTTAGTAAAAATAACTTTAAAAACATTGTCCATAGAAATTTTAGCATTATCGAGTTGCCCAACTTTATACCTCCTTTGATTTCCGGCAACGATCCAAGAATATTGTTGATTAATATCATTAAAAACTTGTTGGATTATATCTAGAACGGGGACTGACTTCTTAAGATTTTCATAAAAAAATTGATTATTACCAAGAAAGTGCCTCAACATATAATCACTACTATAAAGGATCTCATCTATGACCGTTTTTTCACGGTTCATACCTTAAAAATAAAAAAACTTCCTAGCCTCCAGTAATATGTAATCAAATTCATTCATGAGGATACATGTAGCTAACTTTTTAGCCTTGGGATCCTTTAAAGTGGATAATTCAAAAAACAATATTTGCAAGGTAGGATGGGTACGAATAAATCTATTCTCAAGTTTCAGCACTAGCGCTAAAATAGCTTCCGCATAAGGTTTTGTTCTTTTGAGTATCGAGGTGTTATTAAGAGTCAAACCCGACACTATTGAAAAACTCTTGGATATGTTCCTTTCCCATAATATTCCCTTGTCCCAAAACAAAGGTTTTAGCATCAAGATTGCTCGATCTTCCAATTTTAGGTGTCAAGCCATCATCTGTTTCTGCCATACCAAAATCACTCATGGTGAAAAGCAAGGTAAAAGAACCAATGGGAAAACGGCGAACGAAAAAGAGGGCGAATAAAATGGCAAATTTTTGTGAAGTGGGGGATTTGAAAATGAGAGACAAATGGCAAATGATGTAAATTGAAAGGAGATGAGATTTGCGATTAGGAACCTGGTAGATGTTGATGATGTCTCCCCGGCAACGATGCCAGAAATTCCTTTTGATGCTTGCTAGAACTACGTCGGTATTTCCCCAAAGAGGAAGGGATGATGCAACACAGCAACTGTAGGTATTTCCATCACTGTTCAGACCAAGGTTATCGAACCAGTAGGAGAACCACACAACACTTCGTGAATGGCACCTGCACACAAATAACAAATACTCGCAACCCGACGTATTAAAGGGGTTCTCAATCCCTTCCGGGTAACAGTGACAAAAATTGGCAAACGGACATGAGAAAGTTGTAATAAGTTGATAGATCGAACGCCAAATAAAATAAAGTGCAACAAGGTATTTTTGTATTTTTGGTTTAATAGATCTTAAAACAAAGGAAAATAAAATAGATCTTGAAGGCAAATATATTAAAGAAGAGACCCGAGGGGCGTATGTTTCACTAGTGGCTTCTCTCGAGAAAAAATAGCAAACGGTGGGTAACCGAATTACTATTGAGAAATTGATAAAATTTCAAATAATCATGATGATATCCACGCAATGATCATTATATAGGCCTCACGTCCAAGATTAGTAGACTGACTCCTGCCTGCATATACTACTATTACTCCACACATCGACCGCTATCCAGCATGCATCTATGGTGTAGGGTGGAGACCCTAAGGCCGATCTTTCACGAAATGGAGGGAATCCCACGAAGAATACGATGAACACGGGGAAGAACAGAGAGAAATCACAAGGGAAAACACTCAAGAACAAGTCCAATCACACATCCACTAGACAATCAAACACACAAGACCACAAGGTACATGAACAACAAAGGGAAAGATACAAGCTAGAGTTCATCTCCAAGAGGAGGTCTCGAGGGGTCTTCTCCATGAGGAGGTCTTGAATCCACTTAGGGGATCTTCTCCGCGAGGAGGTCTTGAATCCAGTGTGGATCTTCTCCGTAGAGGGGCCGCGGTCTCTCGTAGGAGTAGAACCACTAAGATGAGCAAAGCTCTAGTCTAAAATGAGCTATCACATTTGCTAACCCTAGAAATGAGGTGGGGGTGGTCTATTTATAGTCTTAGCCATGAAGGGGCAAGTGGAAGAGGGATACAAGGCCAAAGGCCCGCAGTTGTGCACAGGTAGGTACCAGACGTCCGGTGGGCGCCGGACGTCCGGAGGATGTAGAGTCCTTCGGCTATAGGTGTTCTGGCGGGCTAGGCTTCCAGGCTTCGGACGTCCGGTCAGGACCGGTCGTCCGGTACTTGTCGGGCGTCCGGCCACTGTAGCTTTCGGGCAGCTTCGTCTTCGCTTCCAAGCTTCCCTCACGGATGGTGTAGGTGTTCCTTGGCGCTTGCACTCCTCGTGGTTATCCGTGAAGCTCCGACAATACCTATGCATGCACACGAGTGGAGTGTCAAGTAGGATACCATCCTCGAAGGGGTTAAGTGAACACGTGTAAAGGAGATGATTCACCTTTAAGTATGAGAAGTATAGGTTGCATGTGTCACTGACCAAATGGACTCTTGACATGGTGATGCCGATAGGATGCTCCTCATAATCCCCTCCCCCTTGGAAAAGATCCGATCTCGGATCGAAAGCCAAATTACCATGGGAAATAGATGGCGTCACCGTGTCGAAGTGGTCGATCACCAAGCACTCATCATCTTGAAGCTCGAAATGGGCACTCTCCAATGTCGCACTGTCTATTGATTCCTTCAAAAGGAGCAAGGACAACAAACACTTGGAAAAACAAATGTGGTTAGCGTTAGTGCAAAACCAAGCATTCAAGAGGTGATTCACCCAACAAGTGTCGTCATCAAGCATAGCATATGGTGTGACAAAGGATTGTGACATGGCATGTAAGCACATAAACTGAGCAAAATCAAGGTCATCATGGAAACAAGCATGTAAATGTGAGGTAGAGATGCACATATGTGTGACAAGAGAATAAGCATCTACCTCAAAGTCATAGCAAGCGTGCATAAAGCGCTAAACAAATGGTCTATGGTAGGCATAATAATCATTCACAACACCAAATAAAATGAAGTGTCTAAGCACATGGGTCAAGTGTAAGACAATCCAAGCATAATGTGCATATGGTGTAGTGAAGGTAGTATGGCACGCAACAAAATAGAAAGAGCAATTGTTCATCATGTGTGAGGCAAGTAAGCTAAGCATTTGACAAGCAATGGGACTAGGCATATGTGAAGAGATGACATTGTCGCAACCAAGCATATGATATGGACAAGTAATCCACAAGTCGGATGCAACACACAAGGCATATATATCATGATGCATGGAGATGTGAAAATGGCAAGGCGAATCGAGATATCTAACATGTGTGCAATCAAGGGGTCCAAGATGACAAATAAGTCTCATGGTGCAAGCAACACAAGTAGTATGATCAACAATATCCATGCTCATGGTTTTGGGTGTCTCGAAAGAGAAATATATCACCTTGAAACTGTGTCCTTGTGCGTCCTTCACAATGCCAAAGCACAAGCAAGTGCGATGTAGAAGCGTCATGGTAGACGGTGGTTCGCTTTCAAGAGCTCAACTCACGTGAAGTGGAAGTTGACACGAAGTCCAAGTATCCTACACATGCACACAATAAAACGAAGAGCGTATGTGCATCGTAGATAAACACATCATCCATCATGATGGTTCTCTTCTCTTGCACATAACCATTAGAAGCAAAAGTGCATGAATAATATGATGCAACAATGGCTATATTCATGTCAGTAGGCATATGGTGAAAAGAGGTAAGACAAGCATGCTTCACAAGATATACGTCAAAATCTCCAAATAAATGCGAGAATGTTATGGGGGGATCTCATTATCAAGACTAAAAGCATTGTTGCACTCAATACATTGCAAATAATATAGCATGAGAGAGGCAACACATGGAGATATAGGACAAGAAGCAATAGCAATCGGGTGCAAAGCATGGGAATGGCTGTCATCAACCGCATGAAATGAGCAAGTATGAATCATTGGTGATGCAACATAGTCAAGCATAGAAATCATGTCGTGCAAACTAGTGGCGCGAAGATGCAACACACTATAGGGGATCATGGCAAGCATGTCATGTGAGAAAATAGTAGGCATATGCAATGTACATGACATAGCGAAAGCACGATCACAAATTAAGATCAAAGCATCAACATAGGAATGGGGTCCAAAGCAAACATGGCAATAGCTAGTGATATCTCCACCAAGCTTGCAAATACACATACAAGTATAAGAATCAATCATCATGTGTAATGCAAAGCATGGGTCACAAATGCATGTCAAAGGCATAGGAATGAGCATATCATGCAAAGTGAACATGGCAATATGGGTGAATGACACATAATGGACAATAAGCCATAACCATGTGAGTGCCATGTAGAAGAGATGCGCAAAGTGTTTGCACAATGGGAACGGTGGGAAAGACAATCCACGGGATCCCAAGTCATCGTTCCTCTCTAGATCTCGTTTCGTAAACTCGTGCTCTTGCGAGGTTGACGAGTAAATATGGCGACCCGCACAAAAGAGGCACAAACCAAAGAAATTGTGCGCGTGGTAAATGTACACATCATCCATCATGATGTGTATGTGCATGTGTGAGTTAGCACAAGATAAGCATCGCTCAAAGAAATTTGATGCATGGTATAAGAAAATGACATCCATCATGAAAGAATAGTTGTTATGTATAACATGATGGGTACACAAATTAGAGCAAGTATGTGGCACAACAATAGCATTTGCATTCGTGGGGAGCATACGATGCACACAATCATGGGAATCATGTATTGGATGGGATTGATCAAAATCTCTTAAAATGTATGAGGAAACTATGGGGGTCTTCTCATGAGAAATAGTAGAAGCATAATATGGAGAAGGGGGACAACATCCAAAACAATGCATATCCAAACCTAGGTAATCTGTAATGCCCAGGATGGGACTATATCTCCTACGTGTCGAGGCACGACTTAAAGACATAATCCCATTCTGGAATGATCGCAAGTTTAGTATCTTTGCACAACTCATGTAAAAATGGGGATGGAAAACATAAAAATAGTTGGCTTACACTCGCCACGTCACCCAAATACATTACATGTTAAAACATCATTCAGAGAAACATCACTGCCCATCTAAGGGTAAAATCCAAATGACAAGATACCAAACATAACACTAAACCACAGGTCTAGATCAAATCCTAGTAGAAGAACCACTACTGATCATCGGGATAACGGACATAGTAACGGCTACGCTCCTCGTCGTACTCCCAGTCTAGCTCAGTGCCATCACCAGTGTAGCTCACCATCGTACCTGCATCTGGTGTGTTGAAGTAACTGTGAGCCACAGAGGACTCAGCAATCCCGTTCCCGGGTAACATGACTATTTAAGCCTTGGGTGTGGAACAAGGCTGAAGAAAAATATAAGAGTCTGCAGCAGCAACTAGCACTAGCTTACGCAAAAGAGAGCGAGAAGAGAAAGGTGCCTAGGTCGAGAGATGATCACTAAGTGATCCTAAACTAATCAAGTGAGGCATAAACCCACCGTGTTCATCTCCCGAAACCCCTTTCGGAAAATGACAGTCACGGTACTCACGCTGGTAGTGTATTGTAACATGGTGCCAAGTTTTCTACAACCGGATATTAACAAGCTCCCATCTGCCACATAACCGCGGGCACGGCTTTCGAAAGTTCATAACCCTGCAGGGGTGTTCCAACTTGGCCCATGACAAGCCCATGATCCGCGGAGTCACAACTCCAAGGTGGGAAGGCCCGAGTATTCTCGGAATCCCGTGCTCAAGATACTCCGAACTAAGGTAAGGCTGATCCAGCAAATCCTCCCGGCGTGCCGACACCCTGATAGTAGCCGCGCGTATCTAGTCTCAGGCCACGACTGGATGAGCAGTACGTACAGATACCGAAGATCCCAGCGAACTGGGTGGCATCCGCAAGTGGCTCTAGTTTGGACCAACACTCAAATCGAGCACTGGCCCAGGGGGGTTGAATTAATTAATCCTCGGGTTAATTACTCCCTCGGTAAGTTTTAGTTGTTTAGGCGAATAGTACCAATGTTGGGACTTGCTGGAAAAGACTTAGCACTTAGCGGTTTATCGAGGGGGTCCCATAACCCCAACCGTGTGAGGAACGCATAATCAAGGAACATAACATCGGTTTATACGGTTCCTAGGGCGGCATGAGTGGAACAAATCACCAATCAAAAGGCTTAGCCTTCCACCCATTACCAATATATAGATGATTTCATTTAATAATTAAATAGTGTGATATCCCAACAAGCTTCAACAAGAAGCAAGAATCTTCAATCTTCTCCTGTAACTAACAACGCTATAAGAGGGGCTGAGCGAAGCCTACGTATAGCCAATCAATGGTTTGCATAGGTAGGGTGGTTAGACATGAACATGGTTACAATAGGAGGCTGACAGGAAAAACATGGGCATCGAGGCAAAACTATAGATCGAGACTTCTAGCAATAGGCAAAGATAGTAATGTTATCGGGGTTCGGTCATCTTGCCTGAAGAGTTGTCGATGGGATCGTAAGAGGGGTCCTCATTCTCAAGCTCGGTGGTAACCTCGTGTTCGTACTCGTACTCGGTCTCAGCTTCCAGCTCTACTCAACACAAACACACAAGACACGAAATCAACAAGATGCAATGCACACCCGGAAATATGCTGGATGCATGACTGATGCACTATGGGAGCACACGGAGCATGACAATATGCGATCAAGCAAAATACTTCAAAACATGATAACAATAGGATATTATGAATCTACATGAAAAATCACACAAATTTTATATAGGACTTGCTCAAATCGGAGCTACGGGCTAAAAGTTACACACAAAACAATAAACATGCGAAAGCTGAAAATAACAGCCACATAGCAACTTCGGAGCAATAGATAAATAGGCTACGGCACTCAAACATCATGGCAAAGAGTATGGACATAAACTAGATATATCCTACAGCAAATAAGTCCATTGTAGCATCCCCAAAGGAGCCATGGATCAATAGCAACAAGCTTGGACATATTAAACTTGACAACAAAATCCTGACAGCAGTAATTTATTGCAACTTGGGAGCAAAAGATAAATATGCTACAGCCACTCAAATAAGCATGTGAGAGTATGAATGGATAGCCAACAATATATACTACAAATAATCATCAAGAGTCACGCCAAAACTATCATGGATTGGCCTAGAGCAACAAGCAAACATGGCATCTGGAAATTACAGATTCTAGACTTAGTGAAAATTTCACTAACTGTTAAAATAGCAGTTTCATCATGGCATCTTTGAGAGCAAGTTTAAGTCACCTCAAAGCTAAACATGGCAAGTGGTAAGTACTACAGCAAAGTACACATGATTGTGAATCCAAAACACCTAAGCATGCATCATGGGGACAAACACAACGATATCAATGAGCTCCTCTACGAGGCATCTCGTAACAAGTTTAACATCGTAACAGCCACATAGCACTTTGCAACGGAGATAAACATGGCAAGATTAATTCTATCATGCAAGCTAAAGCATTCCACATGTAGAGCATGACAAGACGAACACGTGGACATCTCATTTGCTTCATTTGGATAAACATGCAAAAAGTTATCACCTTGCAAAGATGGCATGAAAACAACAACTAACAACAGTTTATAACAATATGCACTCTTGCAACAGATTTTTAAGCATCTAGATGATCTCAAACATGTATGGCATAATGGAACAAAATGTAGTACATGTCTCCACGAACAATTTGACATATCATTCACTCAAATCGGACCAACGCACAAAAAGTTATCATCGTTTGAATATAGCATCAGACACTAAAAAATCTCAGGACTTAGAGAAAAAGAGGCAACCTCCAGATCTGGTCAAAGTCAACCGGGCGGCGGTCAACGGGCGATGCGGGTCGGGTCCGGGGAAGCGGATCGGGCAACCGGGCGAAGCAAAGCGGATCGGGCCCCTGGCGGTTCCACCGGGCGAAGAGGGTTAACGGGCCTGCGGGGCTCGTCCCGTTAGGCGGAGGCGAGGGGATCCGATCTGGAGGATCGGGATCGGGCCTCCCCGATGCGGCGGCGGCTCGGCCTCCCGAGCGGTGCGGTGCGGCCCCTCGGCTCTACCGGCGACGGGAGAAGGGCGGCCTGGGGGCCCGGCGGGAGGAGGCGCCCGACGGCGGCGCCTGCCGGACCGGCGGCGAAGGGCTCAGCTTCGGCGGGAGGAGAGGCGGGGCCGGCGGCTTGGAGGCGCGGCGAGCCCGCCTGAGGCCGGCGGCGGTGAGCGTTTGGCGGCGGAGCGCCGGAGTTGGAGGAGGGCGGCGCGGCCCTGGCTGGGAGGAGGGCCCGGTGACGTGGCCGGCCGGCGGCGCGGGGTCGGCGCAGCGGCGGAGGCCAGACTGGTGGCGAGGTGGAGAGGAACTCCGGCGAGTCTCCGGCGGCTAGAGGTTGAAGAAGGCTGGAGGAAGGGGATGACTACTAGGGTTTGTTTATTAGGGCAAAAAAATGGGGAAGTGGACAAATATATAGGCACAAGGAGCTAGGGTTGTCCAAATGGGGTGTGGTTTTCGGCCACGTGATCAAAATTGGATGGCCTAGATGAAGGGAGGGGTTTGGGTTGGTTTGGTGGGCTGTTGGAGGGGTGTCTTGGGCCTCAAAGTGGAGGTACTTTGAGCCCACGAGAATAACTGTTGGGGTAGCAAACGAACCCCAAACGCGACGAGATTTGACAGGCGGGTTACACACACCAAAACAACAACACACGACAAGTCTCGCGCCAAACCGGTAACGTTACACGGCCAAACACCAAAGTAGGCCTCGGGGATGCCACGGACGCGTGAGAGAGCTCCGGAATGCGAAACGGACAACGGGAAGAAACGAGTGGAACCGGATGCAAACGATAACACAAATGCAATGCGATGCACATGACTACATGATATGAATGAATGCCACACATGCACACGACAAAAGAACGAAAACCCGAAAGACAAAGAACCCGAAATGGAATTGATGAAGTCAGAGATACATATATTGCCCAAAAGGGAAAGTATTACATCCGGGGCATTACAAACTCTCCTCTACTACAAAAAGATCTCATCCCGAGATCTAGGACTGGAAAAAGGAAGGGTACTCGGAACGAAGATGATCTTCTCGTTCCCACGTAGCTTCTCGGTCGGTATGGTGTGACCACTTGACTTTCAAGAATTTGATGGACTTGTTGCGGGTCTTGCGCTCGGTTTCTTCGAGAATAGCAACTGGATGCTCTCGGTAAGACAAGTCTTGTTGAAGATCAATCTCTTCAAACAGGATCATGCGTTCAGGAGTCTTGAAGCACTTGCGGAGTTGAGACACATGAAACACATCATGAACATTGGCGAAGTTGGAAGGGAGCTCAAGTTGATAGGCTAGATCGCCTCTTTTGCCAAGGATCTTGAAAGACCGGACGTATCTAGGAGCAAGCTTTCCTTTGATACCGAATCTTTGGGTTCCTTTCATCGGAGAAACACGGAGATAGACATGATCACCAATGTTGAAAGCCAAATCACGATGCTTGCCGTCATAGTAGCTCTTCTGACGCGACTGAGCGGCCTTGAGATTCTCACGTATGACTTTGCACATTTCTTCGGCTTCTGAGATCAAGTCATTGCCAAGAAGTTGACGTTCGCCTGTCTCGGACCAGTTGAGTGGGGTACGGCACTTTCTGCCATAGAGGATTTCAAACGGGGCTTTGCCGGCACTTGCTTGGAAGCTGTTGTTGTAAGAGAACTCGGCAAATGGTAGGCAATCTTCCCATTTCATGCCAAAAGATATGACACGGGCTCTGAGCATGTCTTCTAGAATCTGATTCACTCGCTCGACTTGACCACTAGTCTGAGGGTGAAAAGCAGTGCTGAACCTGATCTTAGTGCCCATGGCGGACTGAAAGGAGTTCCAGAACTTAGAAGTGAACAAACTTCCACGGTCTGAGGAGATAACTTGAGGAATGCCATGTAAAGACACAATTTTGGAAGTGTACAACTCTGCCAATTGAGCGGCATTGATTGATTCTCTGACTGGAAGGAAGTGAGCGACTTTGGTAAGCTTGTCAATCACCACGAAGATAGAATCATTCCCTCTCTTGGACTTAGGAAAGCCAGTGATGAAATCCATTTCAATGTGGTTGAATTTCCCCTCGGGAATATGAAGAGGTTGGAGAAGACCGGCTGGACGTTGATGCTCTGCCTTCACTCTTCTGCAGACATCACATTCGTTCACGAATTGGGCAATCTCCCTTTTCATGCGAGTCCACCAGTAAGATTGCTTGAGGTCTTGGTACATCTTGGAACTGCCAGGATGAATGGAAAGGAGGGAATCATGTGCTTCTTCCATTATGAGCTTCCTGAGATCACCTTTGGGAACCACGAGTCTGTCCTCAAAGAACAAGGTATCTCTCTCATCAACGCGATAGCACTTGTATTTAGGAGTACCCTTTGCAATACCATGTTTCACTTTCTGCACCATAGCATCACTGAGTTGGGCCTCACGGACTTGATCTTCCAAGGTAGGAGCCACTTGAAGATTTGCAAGAAAATCTTGCGGAACAACTTGGAGGTTGAGCTTCCTGAATGCTTCACAAAGCTCAGGCTGGAACGGCTTGATAAGAAGGCTGTTGCAATATGCCTTTCTGCTCAAAGCATCTGCAATCACATTCGCCTTGCCAGGAGTGTATTCAATGCTGGGATCATACTCTTGGATCATTTCGACCCAACGAGTCTGGCGGAGGTTCAGATTCGGCTGTGTGAAGATGTACTTCAAGCTCTTGTGATCGGTGAAGATGTCGACTTTTCTGCCCAACAGCAGGTGTCTCCACTTAATCAAAGCATGTACCACAGCTGCTAGCTCAAGATCATGTGTGGGGTAGTTCTTCTCACTTGGCTTCAGCTGACGAGAAGTGTATGCCACAATTCTCTTGTCTTGCATAAGCACACCACCAAGTCCTTGAAGAGAAGCATCACAAAATACTTCGTAGGGCTTGGACTCATCTGGAGGAGTAAGAACTGGAGCAGAGATGAGCTTTTCTTTGAGAGTTTTGAATGCCACCTCACAATCTGGAGACCAGTAGTACTTGACATTCTTCTGCAGCAAGTTGGAAAGAGGCTTGGCAATCTTGGAGAAGTTCTCAACGAACCTTCTGCAATAGCTGGCAAGACCAAGAAAGCTTCGGAGTTGCTTGACGTTCTGAGGAGCTTCCCAGTTGAAAATTGCTTCAACTTTCTCGGGGTTTACCGCAATACCGTCAGCAGAGATGATATGGCCCAGGTACAAGACCTTATCGAGCCAAAATTCGCACTTGGAGAACTTGGCATAGAACTTATGTTCACGGAGTCTGTCGAGAACGAGACGGAGGTGCTTTTCGTGATCTTCTTCATTCTTGGAAAATACCAAAATGTCATCCAGATACACGAGCACAAACTCGCCGGTGTAGGGGTTGAAAATGTAGTGCATCATTCTCGAGAAGGTAGGTGGAGCATTGGCGAGACCAAAGGACATGACTGTATATTCATATGAGCCGTAGATCGTTCTGAAGGCAGTCTTGGGGATGTCTTCCTCGCGAATGCGAATTTGGTGATAGCCCATTCGGAGATCGAGCTTAGAGAACACTTTAGCTCCTTTGAGCTGCTCGAACAGTTCGTTGATGTTGGGGAGCGGATACTTGTTCTTTATTGTCTTCTTGTACAATGGCCGGTAATCGACGCAGAGGCGCTCCGTGCCATCCTTCTTCTTGACAAATAAGACGCCACAGCCCCAAGGAGACGTACAAGGCCTAATCAGACCCAAACGTTCCTGTTCATCAAGATGTTTCTTCAACTCCTTTAATTCTCCAGGAGAGAGCTTGTACGGACACCGGCATGCTGGCTCAGTACCCGGCTCGAGTTCAATGATGAATTCCACTTGACGGTGTGGAGGCATGCCTGGAAGTTCTTCAGGAAAGATGTCTTGGTATTCGTTTACCACCGGAATTTGAGATATGGCATTCACCTCGCCCTTGTCATTGAGAGAGAAAAGCCTGATAGTGTTATCCCTGGAGGCGAAGATAATCACATCATCATCTGAATGAGTAATCTTGACTTCCTTCTGTGCACAGTCAATCTGAGCATCATGCTGAGAAAGCCAATCCATTCCGAGGATAAGGTCAATGTCGGAATTGCCAAGAACCACCGGAGAGATCAGAAATCGATAATCACCCATGCGAATAGATACATCCGGAACATGCACCCGAGGGGACATTTGCAAACCAGGAGAAATAATGCTCAAAGGCTTTGGCAACACTTGAGTGACAAGATCATGCTTGGCAACAAAAGGTCTTGAAATGAAGGACAATGATGCACCCGAATCAAACAAAACTTTAGCAGGTATAGAGTTAACTGGAAGGTTACCCAAAATCACATCAGAAGAATTCTCCGCTTCAGCTGCATTCATCAGATTCACCCTTGCAGACTTTGAATTATGCTTGACAATAGCTGTGCTGACAGGCGGAGGAGGTGGAAGACGCTTTGGGTTCAGACATCTGTTAGCATAATTACCCTTCTGGCCACACTTGTTGCACACCACTTCTGAGAGAGGACGGAAATGAGAACGACTTGACTTGGAACCTTGAGACTGAAACTGGTTCTTCGACTGGTTGCTCGGGTTGGGTGGGTGGGAGAAACCACGTCCACCGGAGTTCTTGTTGCCGTTGTTGTTGTTGTAGGGAGCTCGGATCACTGGAGGAGGAGGAAGCCAAAATTTCTGTTGATTCGCGACGACTTGAGAAGATGAGGAGGAGTGAACGGCATCTCGAATCCTCTTTTTAGAAGCCTCCATCTTGAGCTAGGCTGCCTCTTGCTTGAGCGCCATGTTATAGAATTTGTCAAACTCATCGGGCTCGAACAAGGTGAGAGCAAGTTGAAGTTCATCTTTGAGACCTCCGCGGAACTGATAGATCTTGCTCTTGGCATCTGGTATGTCTTGCTTATCATAGCGGGCGAGGTTTTGGAACTTGACATTATACTGGTAGACAGTCATAGAGCCTTGCTTCAGGTTGCGGAATTGCTCACGCATACCCTCGATGACACTTGTTGGAATGTGGTGAGAGCGAAAGTCCTTGCAGAAATCATCCCAAGAGATCACACGTCCAGGCCTGGAGTCTTTGTACTGTTGCCACCAGTCGGCTGCTTGGTCCTTGAGTTGGAAGGCTGCAAACTTCACATAGTCCTCTTCCCTTACGTTACTGCACTCAAAATGCTTCTTGATATCGGTTATCCAATCTTCAGCATCAAGAGGGTCGACACAGTAACTGAAAGCTTTTGGTTGATTGGCCAAGAACTGGTTGAGAGTAGAATGGTGCTGTTGGTTGAAGAAATTGCCTTGATTCCCTGGAACACCCTGATTAGCTTGATTAGCTTGCATCTGTTGCATCATCTGCATGAACATCTGGGTGTTCTGATTTGTAGTCTGCATAATCGCTCTCCAAGCCTCAGACGGAGGAGGAGGGGAAGGAGGACGATCTGGGACCTCTTCACCCTCTGGGTTAGCGTTGGAAACTCGTTTCGGAGCCATCCTGAAAGAGATGACCACGAGTCAGCAATTGATTGAAAGAAGGTATAAGCTAAATCAACGGATTGAAATGCAACATAGTCTTCGCAAGAATCATTCGAACAAGAGGAACGATTGAAATTCTCAGTTAAATGATAACAACAATCTTCACGAGAAGCCACATAGGGGACAAAAGGTAAATAAGAAAAAAAAACAAGGTACAGATGGAAACAAACACAAGATAGGAGCTTCGTTCTAACATCTTTGTGCTGAAAGCTTATGAACGCGTTACGAAAGGGTTTTGCAATCCCCGGATCAGCATAGCCAAGGACCCTTTAAGATGCAACTCCCGATCGGAACATCGGCCATAAACCACTTCACTCAATGTAGAACCCCGAACTCGCTAACCTGCATTCGTTGGAAGAATGCCTACGATCTACTGGATAAACCCACCTATTAATTTCCGAAAGTTTCCACTTATGCAATCAGGTGTTGGGGATACAGGGGAAGCACCGCGCAATCAACTCTAAACCTACATCCAGCTGTATCCATCCTTCAACACATAACCAGTCTTTCTCGGAAACCGTCTACCTCGGACCTTCGAAAAGCATCCACTATACAAAGCTATGGCAATACTCCCGAACTACCTCCCCAGTACTGGGTGATGTCGGGATTATCTTGACACTAACCGTATAGGGGAGATTTTCGATGTCGTCCGTCTTAAGTATTTAGTACTGTCGCGATATGCTTGTGACGACAATACCCCGAAGCTCAACTCCCCGGGACACTGCCACAACCCCTAATGTCAGGAGGCATCGAGAACAATATTCTCGTCACAAGAACATCGAAACAATCCAACAATACTCGCGAGATTCCTAAAAAAAAATTGGTGCAATTTTTGAAAGTAGAAGAGGCAAGAGTAGACGTCAGGAGTCCTCACCAGAGAGAAAGGGGATGAGAAGCAAAGAAATCCTACTCTCCGATATAAATATAGGACTCAAAATATTTTTAGTGTGTGCCTAGACTCGACCGTCAACGATTCGATCAATCAGTGGGGGCTTCTAGGTCGGAGAAGGCTCTGAATACCAACTTGTAATGCCCAGGATGGGACTATATCTCCTACGTGTCGAGGCACGACTTAAAGACATAATCCCATTCTGGAATGATCGCAAGTTTAGTATCTTTGCACAACTCATGTAAAAATGGGGATGGAAAACATAAAAATAGTTGGCTTACACTCGCCATGTCACCCAAGTACATTACATGTTCAAACATCATTCAGAGAAACATCACTGCCCATCTAAGGGTAAAATCCAAATGACAAGATACCAAACATAACATTAAACCACAGGTCTAGATCAAATCCTAGTAGAAGAACCACTACTGATCATCGGGATAACGGACATAGTAACGGCTATGCTCCTCGTCGTACTCCCAGTCTAGCTCAGTGCCATCACCAGTGTAGCTCACCATCGTACCTGCATCTGGTGTGTTGAAGTAACTGTGAGCCACAGAGGACTCAGCAATCCCGTTCCCGGGTAACATGACTATTTAAGCCTTGGGTGTGGAACAAGGCTGAAGAAAAATATAAGAGTCTGCAGCAGCAACTAGCACTAGCTTACGCAAAAGAGAGCAAGAAGAGAAAGGTGCCTCGGTCGAGAGATGATCACTAAGTGATCCTAAACTAATCAAGTCAAGCATAACCCCACCGTGTTCATCTCTCGAAACCCCTTTCGGAAAATGACAGTCACGGTACTCACGCTGGTAGTGTATTGTAACATGGTGTCAAGTTTTCTACAACCGGATATTAACAAGCTCCCATCTACCACATAACCGCGGGCACGGCTTTCGAAAGTTCATAACCCTGCAGGGGTGTTCCAACTTGGCCCATGACAAGCCCACGATCCGCGGAGTCGCAACTCCAAGGTGGGATGGCCCGAGTATTCTCGGAATCCCGTGCTCAAGATACTCCGAACTAAGGTAAGGCTAATCCAGCAAATCCTCCCGGCGTGCCGACACCCTGATAGTAGCCGCGCGTATCTAGTCTCAGGCCACGACCGGATGAGCAGTACGTACAGATACCGAAGATCCCAGCGAACTGGGTGGCATCCGCAAGTGGCTCTAGTTTGGACCAACACTCAAATCGAGCACTGGCCCAGGGGGGTTGAATTAATTAATCCTCGGGTTAATTACTCCCTCGGTAAGTTTTAGTTGTTTAGGCGAATAGTACCAATGTTGGGACTTGCTGGAAAAGATTTAGCACTTAGCAGTTTATCGAGGGGGTCCCATAACCCCAACCGTGTGAGGAACGCATAATCAAGGAACATAACACCGGTTTATACGGTTCCTAGGGCGGCATGAGTGGAACAAATCACCAAGCAAAAGGCTTAGCCTTCCACCCATTACCAATATATAGATGATTTCATTTAATAATTAAATAGTGTGATATCCCAACAAGCTTCAACAAGAAGCAAGAATCTTCAATCTTCTCCTGTAACTAACAACGCTATAAGAGGGGCTGAGCGAAGCCTACGTATAGCCAATCAATGGTTTGCATAGGTAGGGTGGTTAGACATGAACATGGTTACAATAGGAGGCTGACAGAAAAAACATGGGCATCGAGGCAAAACTATAGATCGAGACTTCTAGCAATAGGCAAAGATAGTAATGTTATCGGGGTTCGGTCATCTTGCCTGAAGAGTTGTCGATGGGATCATAAGAGGGGTCCTCGTTCTCAAGCTCGGTGGTAACCTCGTGTTCATACTCGTACTCGGTCTCAGCTTCCGGCTGTACTCAACACAAACACACAAGACACGAAATCAACAAGATGCAATGCGCACCCGAAAATATGCTGGATGCATGACTGATGCACTATGGGAGCACACGGAGCATGACAATATGCGATCAAGCAAAATACTTCAAAACATGATAACAATAGGATATTATGAATCTACATGAAAAATCACACAAGTTTCATATAGGACTTGCTCAAATCGGAGCTACGGGCTAAAAGTTACACACAAAACAATAAACATGCGAAAGCTGAAAATAACAGCCACATAGCAACTTCGGAGCAATAGATAAATAGGCTACAACACTCAAACATCATGGCAAAGAGTATGGACATAAACTAGATATATCCTACAGCAAATAAGTCCATTGGAGCATCCCCAAAGGAGCCATGGATCAATAGCAACAAGCTTGGACATATTGAACTTGACAACAAAATCCTGACAGCAGTAATTTATTGCAACTTGGGAGCAAAAGATAAATATGCTACAGCCACTCAAATAAGCATGTGAGAGCATGAATGGATAGCCAACAATATATACTACAAGGAATCGTCAAGAGTCACGCCAAAACTATCATGGATTGGCCTAGAGCAACAAGCAAACATGGCATCTGGAAATTACAGATTCCAGACTTAGTGAAAATTTCACTAAGTGTTAAAACAGCAGTTTTATCATGGCATCTTTGAGAGCAAGTTTAAGTCACCTCAAAGCTAAACATGGCAAGTGGTAAGTACTACAGCAAAGTACACATGATGGTGAATCCAAAACACCTAAGCATGCATCATGGGGACAAACACAACGATAGCAATGAGCTCCTCTACGAGGCATCTCGTAACAAGTTTAACATCATAACAGCCACATAGCACTTTGCAACGGAGATAAACATGGCAAGATTAATTCTATCATGCAAGCTAAAGCATTCCACATGTAGAGCATGACAAGACGAACACGTGGACATCTCATTTGCTTCATTTGGATAAACATGCAAAAAGTTATCACCTTGCAAAGATGGCATGAAAACAACAACTAACAACAGTTTATAACAATATGCACTCTTGCAACAGATTTTTAAGCATCTAGATGATCTCAAACATGTATGGCATAATGGAACAAAATGTAGTACATGTCTCCACGAACAATTTGACATATCATTCACTCAAATCGGACCAACGCACAAAAAGTTATCACCGTTTGAATATAGCATCAGACTGTAAAAAATCTCAGAACTTAGAGAAAAAGAGGCAACCTCCAGATCTGGTCAAAGTCAACCGGGCGGCGGTGAACGGGCGATGCGGGTCGGGTCCGAGGAAGCGGATCGGGCAACCGGGCGAAGCAGAGCGGGTCGGGCCCCTGGCGGTTCCACCGGGCGAAGAGGGTTAACGGGCCTGTGAGGCTCGTCCCGTTAGGCGGAGGCGAGGCGATCCGATCTGGAGGATCGGGATCGGGCCTCCCCGATGCGGCGGCGGCTCGGCCTCCCGAGCGGCGCGGGGCGGCGCCTCGGCTCGACCGGCGACGGGAGAAGGGCGGCCTGGGGGCCCGGCGGGAGGAGGCGCCCGGCTGAGGCGCCTGCCGGACCGGCGGCGGAGGGCTCAGCTTCGGTGGGAGGAGAGGCGGGGCCGGCGGCTTGGAGGCGCGGTGAGCCCGCCTGAGGCCGGCGGCGGTGAGCGTTTGGCGGCGGAGCGCCGGAGTTGGAGGAGGGCGGCGCGGCCCTGGCTGGGAGGAGGGCCCGGTGAGGTGGCCGGCCGGCGGCGCGGGGTCGGCGCGGCGGCGGAGGCCGGACCGGCGGCGAGGTGGAGAGGAACTCCTGCGAGTCTCCGACGGCTAGAGGTTAAGGAAGGCTAGAGGAAGGGGATGACTACTAGGGTTTTTTTATTAGGGCAAAAAAATGGGGAATTGGACAAATATATAGGCACAAGGAGCTAGGGTTGTCCAAATGGGGTGTGGTTTTCGGCCACGTGATCAGAATTGGATGGACTAGATGAAGGGAGGGGTTTGGATTGGTTTGGTGGGCTGTTGGAGGGGTGTCTTGGGCCTCAAAGTGGAGGTACTTTGAGCCCACGAGAATAACTGTTGGGGTAGCAAACGAACCCCAAACGCGACGAGATTTGACAGGCGGGTTACACACACCAAAACAACAACACACGACAAGTCTCGCGCCAAACCGGTAACGTTACACGGCCAAACACCAGAGTAGGCCTCGGGGATGCCATGGACGCGTGAGAGAGCTGCGGAACACGAAACGGACAACGGGAAGAAACGAGTGTGAAAGCACATTTGCTCCCTGGGTGGTTTTGGTAATTAATGACAACATACTTTGTGGTTGGACTAATGCTTTTATCAAGTATGTTTCAGGAAATCCAATCACATTGGTATGGCAAGATGACTGAAGAAGTGGACCCCTCAAATGCTAAGGCAAGCATTGGCAAAAGCTCAAGACTCTATTTTAGGTTTAGTGATCCAAGATCACATTGAGTCCATAGGAAAGCCAATACTATTAAAAGGGGATGAGGTTGTGTTGATGATCTGGTTGCTCAAGTGCTTGGTGATATATCTCCTTCAACTATCAGCAACTTTCACTACTTAACACACTCATAAGTAATCTCGGACAAACCGATTCTTCCAACTCAGTCCCACCGAGATGAACCACTTCAGCCATATTCCAAACCCTAGAAAAATCGGTCATTCCGAGTTTGAGATCGGTCTCACCGAAACTGAACTGCCAACCTTCTGTAACCATTTCACATCATTTCGGAATAACCGAGTTTGTATTATCGGTCTCACCGAAATGGGCAAGCTTCTGTCTTGGCTCAAATCGGTCTCACCGATATTGCATTTTCGGTCTCACCGATTCTGGCATGTTCCTGTCTTTTCTCAAATCGGTCCAACCGAGTTTTCTTTCTCGGTCCCACCGAAAACTCCAACGTTCACATCAGTTACACTTTCGGTCTCACCGAGATGGTATTTTCGGTCCCACCGAAAATCCCAACGTTCACTATATTTGAACTTTCGGTCTGACCGAGTTTTCACTTCGGTCTCACCGAGATTGCTCAAATATGTGTGTAACGGTTGGATTTTGTGTGGAGGCTATATATACCCCTCCACCCCCTCTTCATTCGTGAGGAGAGCCATCAGAAAGTTTACCACTCCTACCATACACTTTCTGAGAAGAGAACCACCTACCCTTGTGTTGAGATCAAGTCATTCCATTCCTACCATATGAAACTTGATTTCTAGCCTTCCCAAGTTGCTTTCCACTCAATCCTTTCTTCCACCACAGCCATATCAGTGAGGAGAGTTGAGTGTTGGGGAGATTATCATTTGAAGCACAAGAGCAAGGAGTTCATCATCATCAACACCATCTATTACCTTTTGGAGGGTGGTGCATCCTAGATTGGTTAGGTGTCGCTTGGGAGCCTCCGTCTTTGAGATGTGGAGTTGAACCAAGAAGTTTGTAAGGGCAAGGAGATCGCCTACTTCGTGAAGATCTACCCCGAGTAAGGCTAGTCCTCCGTGGGCGTAGGCCATGATGGAATAGACAAGGTTGCTTCTTCGTGGACCCTTCGTGGGTGGAGCCCTCCGTGGACTCGCGCAGCCGTTACCCTCCGTGGGTTGAAGTCTCCATCAACGTGGATGTACGATAGCACCACCTATCGGAACCACGACAAAAATCTCCGTGTCACCAAACTGCGTTTGATCCTCTCCACCTCTCTTTACTACATGTGCAATTTACTTTCCGCTGCTTATACTCTAGAATTGCATGTGTAGTGTGATACTTGATTTGATCTTAATTGTGAAACTGCCTAAAACTTTGCATAATCAAAAGGCAGATTTTTATATTGTCAAGTAGTCTAATCACCCCCCCTCTAGACATACTTCTTCGATCCTACAATTGGTATCAGAGCTTTGGTCTCCATTGCTTTGGTTTACACACCATTGGAGGAAGATGGACGTGTCTACGGACGGGAGTGTTAGCCATAGAGTGCCTGTTCTTGATGGAAGGTTCTATAACTCATGGAGGTCTGAAATGCTTAGTATCTTTAAAATGTACAATTTGTGCAAATATGTTGAGACCCCCTATGTGCCTCCTTTTGATCCCTTGCACCCTACCATGGATGAAGAGCTTGATTTGCTTCGTAACCTTAGAACTGTAAATCTTATCATTAAAGGGTTACCCGATGACTTGCTTAATCTTGTTACAAACTTTGAGTGTGCCTATGCTATGTGGAAATTCTTGGAAGAACTTTATCAGGACTACTAGTTGAGAAGTCTTGATGAAATTCTACACAAGACTATTGAATTTGATAAGTTGCACCCCAATGATCCCAACTTTGATAAATGCTTTTTTGAGCTTCGTGATCTTATGAAAAAGAAGGGTGATCCCGGTCTTATCAATGTTATCATTAGAAATGCTCTTGCATTGCATTCCGAAGATTATTGTCACATTGACCAAACTAATGCAAGTACTTATCAAATTGACCTAGGTGTTGATGATGAACAATCTATGGGTCAATATGAGGATGAGCATGAGCAAGATGATGATTACTCCGATTCGGACACCGAGCTAGACAAGGTCATGAAGAGTCTCAATCTTATGGCAAATCTGAGAGACTACATGTCCGGTGGAAAATAGTGGATTCTTGATAAGGATGGCAATTTTATCCATGGACATGGATATCCATGGATATCCGACCCGAATGGATAGGATTTGGATATGCTTTTGTGTCCATGGGCAGCGCCCAAACCCGCCCCGATTACTCGTGGGTAGGGCATGGATATAATCTTGTACCCATGGGTATATCCAAACCCGACCTGATAGTATGACTTAATGGCAAAAATCTGCTATCCCTACCCCGCAGTCACATGTCCCACTGCAATTTTACACTTTGTTATCCAAAACATGCAAAAGAAATTACACAATCCTCGTGATAACTTTTATTATTTGACATTCAATCCCCACTGTAACATACCCCAATGCCCTTCCCTTATTTTTATCTCCTTGTTAAATGACTCGTCATTCTCATTTGTTAGAAAAATACTAAATGATCTTATGCTGCTAGTGGACGTTGATTTACCATAAGTAAAGCCTAGCCTGCCATGAAGTGAAGAATGCAAGATCTTATGTTAACATTGTGTTATGTCTTATTTATATGTCTAGAGAAGACCCAATGGATATCTAGTGGGTATGGATATCCATCGGGTTTGGACATGGACATAATTTTTCACCCATGGATTTTTTCATGGGCGGGCAAAGATTGTGTTCATGGATATGGATATGGATTTGATATTATTCAACCCGATCCAAACCCGACCCATTGCCATCCTTAATTCTTGATAGTGGATGCACCGATCACATGACCGGAGACAAAGACATGTTTCGAGAGCTTGCAAAGAACGATGGTCCACGCAAGTATGTGACTTTTGGAGACAACTCCAAGGGTAAGGTACTTGGCCTTGGTAAGGTGGCCATATCTCATGATAGCTCTATTCAAAATGTCATGCTTGTAGAATCTCTTGGATACAATTTACTTTCCGTGTCTAGATTAGCTGACTTTGGATTCAATGTGCTATTCACCAAAGTAGATTGCCAAGTCTTTCGTCGTGATAATCAAAACATGGCTTTTACTGGTATCCGTAGAGGTGATCTATATATTGTTGATTTCACTAAGAAAGCCCAACCTAGAGCTTGTTTCATTGCTAAATCCTCTAAAGGTTGGTTATGGCATAGAAGGCTAGGACATGTTGGTATGCGTAATCTAGACAAGCTAATCAAAGGTGATCATATTCTTGGTGTTAAAGATGTTTTCTTTGACAAAGATAGACTTTGTAGTGCTTGTCAAGCAGGAAAACAAGTTGGTGGAAGTCATCCCGTGAAAAACATCATGACCACTAGGAGACCGCTTGAGCTTCTTCATATGGATCTCTTCGGTCCCAATGCTTACAAAAGCCTTGGTGGTAACTCCTTTGGTCTAGTTATAGTTGATGATTATTCCAGATTTACGTGGGTATTTTTCCTTGATGATAAATCGCAGGTTCAGAGGATCTTCAAGACCTTTGCCAAAAAGGCCCAAAATCAATTTGAGGTGAAGATCAAGAAAGTTCGGAGTGACAATGGAACGGTGTTCAAGAACGCTAATGTAGACTCTTTTCTCGATGAGGAAGGGATTCTACATGAGTTCTCGGCTACGTACACTCCTCAACAAAATGGAGTTGTTGAGAGGAAGAACCGAACGCTCATAGAGATGGCAAGAACGATGCTTGATGAATACAAGACACCGAAGCACTTTTGGGGAGAAGCGGTCGAGACGGCTTGTCATGCTATCAACAGGCTTTATCTTCATAAGCTTCTCGGCAAGACATCATACGAGCTCCTCACCGGTAACAAACCCCAAGTGGGATACTTTCGTGTCTTTGGTTCAAAATGCTATATCCTTGATAAGCATCGTCGGTCTAAATTTGCTCCTAAATCTCATGAAGGCTTTCTCCTTGGTTATGGATCAAACTCCCACACCTACCGTGTCTACAACAATTTCACCCGAAAGGTTGAAGAGACGGTAGACGTGAAGTTTGATGAATCTAATGGCTCGCAAGTAGAGCAAATGCCTATTGATGTAGGAGACAAGGACCCATCGGAAGCTATCCAAGATTTATCTATTGGAAAGATCCGTCCCATGGAGGTGAAGGAGAGTACCTCATCTACATATGTGGAGCCCCCTACCTCACGTCGAGATGAACCTCAAGGCAACATGGAGGCCTCCACAAGTGGAACTCACTAAGATGAGGAAATGCAACAAGAAGATCCACAACAACCTCCTTCTCCACCGCCTCAAGACAACACCAACAACAATGAAGAAGAAGAGGAAGATGAAGATGATGAGGAAGCTGAGCCACAACATCAACAAAAGCTATCCCGAGTTCGAGCAAGAGTCAAGAAGAATCATCCCGTGGAACAAATGATGAATGACATCAACTCCGGGAGAATTACTCGCTCTAAAACTCGCTTAGCTAACTTTTGTGAGCATTACTCATTTATCTCTAGTATTGAACCTATGAAGGTAGAAGAAGCACTTAAAGACCCGGATTGGGTGAACGCTATGCACGAAGAACTACACAACTTCGAGAGGAACAAAGTATGGACTTTGGTAGAGAAGCCCAACGATGATCAAAACATCATTGGAACCAAATGGGTGTTTCGGAACAAGCAAGATGAAGATGGACAAGTCATCCGCAACAAGGCTCGTCTCGTAGCTCAAGGTTACACACAAGTCGAAGGTATGGACTATGGTGAGACCTATGCCCCCGTTGCTAGACTTGAATCCATTCGCATTCTTCTTGCTTATGCCAATCATCATGATATTACTCTCTATCAAATGGACATCAAAAGTGCTTTCCTAAATGGTGAAATTGAGGAGGAAGTATTTGTGAAACAACCTCCCGGATTTGTGAATCCCAAAAAGCCTAATCATGTTTACAAATTGCACAAAGCTCTTTATGGTCTTAAACAAGCTCCTAGAGCTTGGTACAAATGCTTAACTAGCTTTCTTCTTGAAAAAGGTTTTGAGATTGGAAAGATAGACTCAACGCTGTTCACAAAAAGGGTTAATGGTGAACTATTTGTGTGCCAAATATATGTTGATGATATTATCTTTGGTTCAACTAACCCTCATTTTAGCAAGAAGTTTGGACAGCTCATGTCGGAGAAGTATGAAATGTCCATGATGTGTGAACTCAAATTCTTCCTTGGGTTGCAAATCAAGCAATCTAAGGAGGGTACTTTTGTCTCACAAACAAAGTACACCAAGGATCTCTTCAAGAAGTTCAACATGTAAGAAAGCAAAGGTATGAGTACCCCCATGCCTACTAGTGGACACAATGACTTGACAAAAGATGGAGAACCCGTTGATCAAAGGGTTTACCGTTCTATGATTGGTTCTCTACTATATCTTTGTGCTTCTCGTCCTGACATAATGTTGAGTGTATGCATGTGTGCGCGATATCAAGCAGCCCCTAAAGAATGTCATCTTAAAGCTGTTAAAAGGATAGTGAGATACTTGATACACACACGAAACGGACAACGGGAAGAAACGAGTGTGAAAGCACATTTGCTCCCTGGGTGGTTTTGGTAATTAATGACAACATACTTTGTGGTTCGACTAATGCTTTTATCAAGTATGTTTCAGGAAATCCAATCACATTGGTATGGCAAGATGACTGAAGAAGTGGACCCCTCAAATGCTAAGGCAAGCATTGGCAAAAGCTCAAGACTCTATTTTTGGTTTAGTGATCCAAGATCACATTGAGTCCATAGGAAAGCCAATACTATTAAAAGGGGATGAGGTTGTGTTGATGATCAGGTTGCTCAAGTGCTTGGTGATATATCTCCTTCAACTATCAGCAACTTTCACTACTTAACACACTCATAAGTAATCTCGGACAAACCGATTCTTCCAACTCAGTCCCACCGAGATGAACCACTTCAGCCATATTCCAAACCCTAGAAAAATCGGTCATTCCGAGTTTGAGATCGGTCTCACCGAAACTGAACTGCCAACCTTCTGTAACCATTTCACATCATTTCGGAATAACCGAGTTTGTATTATCGGTCTCACCGAAATGGGCAAGCTTCTGTCTTGGCTCAAATCGGTCTCACCGATATTGCATTTTCGGTCTCACCGATTCTGGCATGTTCCTGTCTTTTCTCAAATCGGTCCAACCGAGTTTTCTTTCTCGGTCCCACCGAAAACTCCAACGTTCACATCAGTTACACTTTCGGTCTCACCGAGATGGTATTTTCGGTCCCACCGAAAATCCCAACGTTCACTATATTTGAACTTTCGGTCTGACCGATTTTTCACTTCGGTCTCACCGAGATTGCTCAAATATGTGTGTAACGGTTGGATTTTGTGTGGAGGCTATATATACCCCTCCACCCCCTCTTCATTCGTGAGGAGAGCCATCAGAAAGTTTACCACTCCTACCATACACTTTCTGAGAAGAGAACCACCTACCCTTGTGTTGAGATCAAGTCATTCCATTCCTACCATATGAAACTTGATTTCTAGCCTTCCCAAGTTGCTTTCCACTCAATCCTTTCTTCCACCACAGCCATATCAGTGAGGAGAGTTGAGTGTTGGGGAGATTATCATTTGAAGCACAAGAGCAAGGAGTTCATCATCATCAACACCATCTATTACCTTTTGGAGGGTGGTGCCTCCTCGATTGGTTAGGTGTCGCTTGGGAGCCTCCGTCTTTGAGATGTGGAGTTGAACCAAGAAGTTTGTAAGGGCAAGGAGATCGCCTACTTCGTGAAGATCTACCCCGAGTAAGGCTAGTCCTCCGTGGGCGTAGGCCATGATGGAATAGACAAGGTTGCTTCTTCATGGACCCTTCGTGGGTGGAGCCCTCCGTGGACTCGCGCAGCCGTTACCCTTCGTGGGTTGAAGTCTCCATCAACGTGGATGTACGATAGCACCACCTATCGGAACCACGACAAAAATCTCCGTGTCACCAAACTGCGTTTGATCCTCTCCACCTCTCTTTACTACATGTGCAATTTACTTTCCGCTGCTTATACTCTAGAATTGCATGTGTAGTGTGATACTTGATTTGATCTTAATTTTGAAACTGCCTAAAACTTTGTATAATCAAAAGGCAGATTTTTATATTGTCAAGTAGTCTAATCAAACCCCCTCTAGACATACTTCTTCGATCCTACAGAGTGGAACCGGATGCAAACGACAACACAAATGCAATGCGATGCACATGACTACATGATATGAATGAATGCCACACACGCACACGACAAAAGAACGAAAACTCGAAAGACAAAGAACCCGAAATGGAATTGATGAAGTCAGAGATACATATATTGCCCAAAAGGGAAAGTATTACATCTGGGGCATTACATAATCATGGCATGGAATATGATGGATAGGATACAAAGGAAGCATATCGATATCATCACAAGAAAAACAAATGCCAATAACCATGGGCTTGTCATCTATGCCATACGTGCAAATTGGGTTAATCTTAATGGCATATGCATAGTTACAACGATGAGATTGCAAATATGACATATGATTTATCTCATGCATAGCATATGACAAGTCCAGCGGGATGTCAAACATGATGTGACCGAGAGAATTGTCACAAGAAATCCAATGAAACATGGCATCACGACTAATGGACTCTGTTGGGGAACGTAGTATTTCAAAAAAATTCCTACGATCACGGAAGATCTATCTACTAGAAGCATAACAACGAGTGAGGAGAGTCTGTCTACGTACCCTCGTAGACCAAAAGTGGAAGCATCTAGTGACGCGGTTGATGTAGTCAAACGTCTTTGCGATCCAACCGATCCAAGCACCGAACGTACGACACCTCCGCGTTCAGCACACGTTCAGCTCGATGACGTCCCACGAGCTATTGATTCAGTTGAGCTTCACGGGAGAGTTTCGTCAGCATGATGACATGGTGACGGTGATGATGAAGTTACCGGCGTAGGGCTTCGCCTAAGCACTTAAACAATATGACCGAGGTGTGTGACTGTTGAAGGGGGCACCGCACATGGCTAAGACAAATCTTGGAGTGCCTTTGGGGTGCCCCCTGCCCACGTATATAAAGGATGGAGGAGGAGGAGGCCGGCCCTAGAGGTGGTGTACCATGTGTGGGGAGTCCTACTAGGACTCCCAAGTCCTAGTAGGATTCCCCTTTTCCTTTCTGGAGTAGGACAGAAGAAAGTGGGAAATAGAAAGGGAGTAGGAAAGGGCAAGGGGGCGCCGCCCCCTTTCCCCTAGTCCAATTCGGACCCATGGGGGGCGCCTCCTTCCCTTTGGCCTTCCTCCTCTATTCCTGTATGGCCCAATAAGGCCCAAATACTTCTCCCGGCGAATTCCCGTAACTCTCCGGTACTCCATAAAAATACCCGAATCACTCGGAACCTTTTCGATGTCCGAATATAGCCTTCCAATATATCGATATGTACGTCTCGATCATTTCGAGACTGTTCTTCATGTCCGTGATCTCATCCGGGTCTTCGTACAAACATCGGTCATGAAATCACATAACTCATAATACAAATCGTCATCAAACGTTAAGCGTGCGGACCCTACGGGTTCGAGAACTATGTAGACATGACCGAGACACATCTTCGGTCAATAAACAATAGCGGAACCTGGATGCTCATATTGGCTCCTACATATTCTACGAAGATCTTTATCGGTCAAACCGCATAACAACATACGTTGTTCCCTTTGTCATCAGTATGTTACTTGCCCGAGATTCGATCGTCGGTATCATCATACCTAGTTCAATCTCGTTACTGGCAAGTCTCTTTACTCGTTTCGTAATGCATCATCCCATAACTAACTCATTAGTCACATTGCTTGCCAGGCTTATAGTGATGTGCATTACCGAGAGGGCCTAGAGATACCTCTCCGACAATCGGAGTGACAAATCCAAATCACGATCTATGCCAATTCAACAAATACCATCAGAGACACCTGTAGAGCATCTTTATAAGCACCCAGTTACGTTGTGACATTTGATAGCACACAAAGTGTTCCTCCGGTATTCGGGAGTTGCATAATCTCATAGTCATAGGAACATGTATAAGTCATGAAGAAAGCAATAGCAACATACTAAACGATCAAGTGCTAAGCTAACGGAATGGGTCAAGTCAATCACATCATTCTCTAATGATGTGATCCCGTTCATCAAATCACAACTCATGTCTATTCGCTTTTCTATTAATTGCTCGACAGTAATTTGTTTACCCGCTGTAGAATATCGCTATCATGAGAGAAGCCACTAGAGAAAACTATGGCCCCCGGGTCTATTCTCAACATATCAATCTACATCTACTTTACCTTTACCGCTTTTATTTGCCGTTTTATTAAACTAAAAATACCAAAAATATAATTATCATCTCTATCAGATCTCACTCTCGTAAGTGATCGTAAAGGGATTGACAACCGCTTATCACGTTGGCTGCGAAGTTCTTATTTGTTTGTGCAGGTGCGAGGGACTCGCGCATGGTCTCCTACTAGATTGATACCTTGGTTCTCAAAAACTGAGGGAAATACTTACGCTACTTTGCTGCATCTCCCTTTCCTCTTAGAGGGAATACAACCCAAGCTCAAGAGGTAGCAAGACGAATTTCAGGCGCCGTTGCCGAGGAGTCTTACGCAAAAGTCATATACCAAGTACCTATCACAAACCCTTATCCTTCGCATTACATTTATTTTCCTCTAGTTTTCCTCTCCCCCACTTCACCCTTGCCCTTTTATTTTCCCTTCTTCCACCGTGTGTTTATCGTTCGCTTGCTTCTTGTTTGCTTGTGTGTGTTGGATTTCTTGCTTGTCACTATGGCTCAAAACAATACCAAATTGTGTGACTTCTCCAATACCAATAACAATTACTTTATTAGCACTTCGATTGCTCGTATTACCGATGCTGAATCTTGTGAGATCAGTGCTGCGTTGTTGAATCTTGTCATGAAAGATCAATTCTCCGGCCTTCCTAGTGAAGATGCCGCTACCCATCTAAACAACTTTGTTGATTTGTGTGATATGCAAAAGAAAAGGGATACAGATAACGATATTGTTAAATTGAAGTTATTTCTGTTTTCACTTTGAGATCATGCTAAAACTTGGTTCTCCTCTTTGCCTAGAAATAGTATTGATTCTTGGAATAAGTGCAAAGATGCTTTTATCTCTAAGTATTTCCCTCCTGCTAAAATCATCTCTCTTAGAAACGATATTATGAATTTTAAGCAACTAGATCATGAGCATATTGCACAAGCTTGGGAGAGAATGAAATTGATGACACGTAATTTCCCTACACATGGTTTGAATCTATGGATGATTATTCAGAACTTTTATGCTGGCTTGAATTTTGCTTCTAGAAATCTTTTAGATTCGGCCGCCGGAGGCACTTTGATGGAAACCACCTTAGGAGAAGCTACCAAACTCCTAGATAATATTATGGTTAATTATTCTCAATGGCACACCAAAAGATCTACTAGTAAAAATGTAACATCCCAAATTTTCAATTTGGAATGTTTTACAATTATTAGCTAAGCATCTATGCATTTTTTTATTTGGGTGTCATTTGGAAATTTCAGAGGCATTTGAATTTTATCTGACTTTGAATTCTACTTGGCAATTGAAATACGAAACTTACAGAGGAATGTAAGTTGAACCAGTCTCTCCACGACCCATCTCGGTCATCTTCCCGCTCCGTGCACGTGCACGTACGCTTACAGAAACTTAGTAACAGCCATGGCACCACCTCTTCCTCTCCTCCTCCCACTAAATTCTTTCACCGTTTCGACTCTCCACCAACACGAAACTTACAGAGGAATGTAAGTTGAACCCATTCAGAGAATTAAAACCCAACTTTATTGCCTTAAATCGCCGAACTGATCCGGAAACGTTCTTGCACAAATAGCCATTAATGGTTGCACTAAGCTCGCGATGGATCTCGTCGTATAGACTCCCCTGACCCCTATAAAACCCTCTGTACATTCCCCTCTCACCCCTCGTCCGAAGCCCTCTCCTTCTGGAGCTATCTCCCTCCCTAACCTCTCCAATTGCTCGCCAGAGTTCGTGAATTCCGGCAACTCCGGCGACCTCTCACCGTGTGTACATGAAGCTATCTACAACCACAACCTGATCAAGTGGTTCACCTCATCGTCCTCTACACCGTCCCGCACGCGTCCTTCGCCGAAACACACCGGAGCCGCCTTCTTCCTCGTCTCCGGCGACAAGTCCGGTGAACACCCTGTCCGAATTTTTTTCTCTTTTACCAGTATATTTTCCAATTCAGATTCTTTACCGAATCTTGTTTCTAGTATATCTTTTAGTGTATAGATCCGATTTAGTTGATTCATTTTCCTACGGTTTCCTAAAAATATCCTCTATCCAGAGAACTAAACGAAATATATTTTTGAAAATTTTAAAATTTGAATTCAAACATATCTGAATTCAAACTTCGTTAGGCCATAACTTGAGTTTCGTAACTCTGTTTTGGGTGATTCTTTTTGCAAATTGAAGCTTGCGACATGTACCTTCTGTTAAAACAAAAACCATTTATTTTTGTTGCTGTGAAAATTATATTCTGTACAAAAACATTATTTTGGTGTTTTTGGAGTTTTTCGAAGTCTTTTATTTGTTTCCTTTTTGGATCCTTGCTTGTATGCTTATGTATGTTATTGCTTGCTTACGCTAGATCATCCGGAGTGCGAAGCTTGCTACTACGAATCTTTAGAGTTCAACGAACGTCAGCAAGGCAAGTTCACACTTTGATCATAATTTTCAATACCCAGTTTTTACTATGCATTAGTTTCACCCTCAAAGATTGCATGAGTAGGATTGGGAACATGTGATTATGCTATGTAGTTTATGTGGTAGGAACCTATGACCTTTTATCACCCCGGGAAATATTCGTTATATCATATATTGCTTAGCCATGTTCGTAGACGGGGATTGGTATGTGTGATACATGCAAGTTGCGAGAGATAATAATTTTGGGACAACATAAGGTGGCAACTTTAATACACATCTGGATGGATTGTTTGGGGCACCTGGAGAAACCAGTGCTTGCCCAAAGGGAATCCCGGAGTACCCGTGTGATTACCCTAGGTCCGCCACCCAGGCTCAAAGGGATCATAAGATATTTCATGCCTATAAACTTCCGTGTGCAGCCACAAGCCATTATGGGCTCTGGCATAGTTGAGTAAGTTGTGTGACCTCTTTCCGTGGTAGACTTGCTGATGTAGGGGAAAGTAGGTGTACCGGTCTACCCAGGGTTCAGAGGAAATACTTCAGAAAGACTATGTCTCGATCTTCCGATCATGGAGGTGGTCGAGTCTTGTGGGGAAAAGTGCGCAAACCTCTGCAGAGTGTACAAACTAATCATGATTAGCCGTGTCCCCGGTTATGGACAATTTGAGTATCTAGAAGTGAATTGTTGGTTGATCTCATCACTTTATTTAATGAAATCATCGGGTTACTAATAACTTGGGAATTTTGGGATTGAGTTGGAGGAACCTTCTCAATAATGGCATTTTAATTTTGTAGTAAATAAAAATGTATTCCTTTGTTGTAGGGTAAAATTGGCTTTATGCAAACATTAAACTTAGAGCCTCCACTAGCTAAAGTTGCATATAGAGATAGTCTTTTTCTTTATTATTATTTCTATGGTGTGACATGATACGTCCAAAACGTATTTATAATTTCTGCTTGCTCCATGCCACTTTTGGGTGATATTGCTATGATATTCATACACTTCCATACACTTTTGATCATATTTGGACTAACTTACTAATCCAGTGCACCCCAGTGCTAGTTTCTGTTTTCGGCTGTTTTTGTATTTCAGGTTTTCACGTTTCGAGAACTGCCCAGAAAAATCCAGAAAAATTATATAAAAAATCAGCGATCCGGAAACAACACTGCGTCCGAAGGGCAGCCTGGGGGGGCCACAGGGGCTCCAGGCGCCCTGTGGGCGCGCCCCCCCTGGGCCGCGCCGGGGGGGGGGGGCGCCTGGGCCCCCCGAAACTCCCCCGGTGCCCTACTTTGGCATATATTTAAAGGACCCTCCGGAACCCTCAGAACAGGAACTCTTTTCGCGATCCCATCTCTGTTCCGCCGCCGCCGCCGCTTCCAAGATTGGGAGCACCAGGAGAACTCTTCCCTGCACCCTGCCGGAGGGGAGGATCACCACCGGGAGCTTCTCCACCACCATGGACACTTCCCGGATGACTCGTGAGTAGTCTCCCTTGGACCATGAGTCCATGACCAGTAACTATGTGATGTTCTCCTCCCGTTCTTGTGCTTCACTAATTAGTCCTCGTGAGCTGCCCTACATGATTGAGGCACCTATGTAATCCTTATGCTGTTGCTATGTTGAGTTTGCTGGGATCCGATGGATTATGAGATTATGTTCAGATTGATCTTGAGTAATATATTTGATTCACCTCTTTTATATTTTAGTTCATAAGTAATTCTTGCATGTTCTCCGTTGTTACTTATTGCTTTGGCCGAGTAGTAGGTAGTGACTCCAAGAGGGAACGTTATGCTCGATTGTGGGTTCATGCCCCTCGATGACTAGCTTGAGTGACAGAAACATGAGTCTAGGGGATGTGCTGTTGCCACAAGGGGGAAAACAATGGTGCTTGTGCCCGCGGGTGCAAGGATTGTTTACTTTACGCAAAGTTCTTTTAATGCAGTTGTCTGTTGCATTGAGTTTACACTATGGGTGGGACTCGCAACTTAATACCAGCGAGATGTTCTGGATAGATATCTCAAGGTGGATGATTAGTAGTAGATATTGATGGATTTCGGTCTACTTACTTTGGCATACCGCCCATGCTTTGAACCTCAACCTTTCTTGCAATGTAGTCAGCATTGGTTTGCGTTCGTGGTCCTGTCAACTGCCCAGCTGTAATTTGTTACCTCACATAGCTGTTTTATCGTCTTTTGGGAGAGAGACATCACTAGTGAACATCATGAGACTCCGGTCCATATTACCAACATTGATCACATCCACTATTTACTTTTCTCTATTTACTTACTATTGCAAAAACTATCTATCACTACTATCATTGCTTTTAACCCTTTGTGAACTACAAGGCCGGAGGGATTGACAACCTCTCTGTACTCGTTGGGAGCAAAGTTATTTGTATCTGTGTGCAGGTCCACGTTGATTGCTAATTGCGCCGTTAGCAGTTGACACCTACTTGTTGAACCTAGGAGTCTCTGGGGATTCGATCCTTGGTATCTTTGCTAAGGGAAAACACTTCTACTTACTACATCTTACACCTTCCACTTGGGGTAACCAACGAGGGGTTCGAGGCCCATCAAGGAGTATTTTCTGGCGCCGTTGCCGGGGACTCCACTCTTCAGGATAGGGGAGTTGCATGCTATCTTTTACCTTTGCTTTTTAGTCTTGTTAGTTTACTTTTCATTTTTACTTTAGTTCCTTTTATCGAAAATCACAAAAATAGTTATCTTTCTTGCTTGCTACTATGGGTTCCACCGAGAACACCAAGTTGTGTGACTTCACTAGTCACAACAACGATGACTTTATCAGCACACCTATCACTACACCTACCACTTCAGCACCTTCATATGAAATTAAACCTGCTTTACTTAACTTAGTCATGAGAGAACAATTCTCCGGTGCTGGAGATGATGCTGCTTTACACTTGAACAACTTTGTTGAACTTTGCGATATGCAAAAGTACCAAGAAATAGATGGTAATATTGTTAAGCTTAAGCTTTTTCCTTTCTCCTTGAGAGGAGGAGCTAAAATATGGTTTCAGTCTTTGCCTAGGAATAGCATAGATTCATGGGACAAGTGCAAAGATGCTTTTATTGGAAAATACTATCCACGTGCTAAAATTATCCAACTTAGAAGTAACATCATGAATTTTAAACAATTGGATAATGAACACGTTGCCCAAGCTTGGGAACGTATGAAGTCTCTTATCAAGAACTGCCCGACTCACGGTTTGACTACTTGGATGGTTATCCAAACTTTTTATGCAGGCTTGAACTTTACCTCGCGGAACTTGTTAGATTCGGCCGCGGGAGGTACTTTTATGTCAACTACACTTGGTGCAGCCACATAGCTTCTCGATGAAATGATGACCATCTATTCCCAATGGCACACCGAACGCGCTCCAACAGGTAGGAAGGTAAACTCTGTCGAGGAGATTTCCTCCCTCAATGAAAAAGTTGACTTGATCATGTCTCTACTTTCAAAGCAATCTACTGTTGATCCTCGTGATGTTCCTTTAAATTCTTTGATTGCTCAAGAACAAGTAGATGTGAACTTTATCTCTAGAAACAATTTTAACAATAATGCTTATAGGAGTAACTTTGGTAACAATTCTAGACCGTTCCCCTCTAACTCTTATGGGAACAACAATGCTTATCCTAGTACCAAGAACTCCAATACTGAACTAGAGACTATGCTTAGAGATTTCATCACTACCCAAAAAGCCTTTAATAGGAATGTAGAAGAGAAATTACATAAACTAGATGATCTTTCTTTTAAGGTAGACCACTTAGCCAATGAGGTAAAATTGCTAAAAATTGAAACTTCTCCTCTTAAGGAGAGGGAAGTCATCCCTATTAATGCTACTCAAGTACAAATTAATGAAAATATTAGGATGATGGCTAAGCTAAAAGAAAGATGGGCTAGAGAAAGGGAGGAAGAGGAAATAATTAAGAGCCTTCCTACCCACCACACTGTTGCTACTATCCAAGTTGTTGAGGATGTTCACACTCTTAGCACCCAATGTACTCCTGGTCCCAATGGACCTATTAATGGTGATGCTATGATTTTAGAAGCTACCAAACAAGAGAACCTTAAGGACACCACTACCACTTTGCTTGATGCTCGTGACCTTGATTTTGATAATTGCACTCTTACCGAAGTTATTGATTTCCTTCACAAGATGTCTAGAGATCCCTGCACTAGCACGCTTAACCTTGCCTTCACAGAGCATATCACTAATGCTCTCATCAAAGCTAGGGAGGAGAAACTTAGAGTAGAAGCCTCCATACCTAGAAAGCTAGAAGATGGTTGGGATCCTATGATAAAAATTTATTTGAATGACTTCTCTTGTTATGCATTATGTGATGTTGGTGCTAGTACCTCTGTTATGCCCAAAAGGATATATGATATGCTTAAATTGAAACCTTATGATTCTTGTTCTTTTGGTGTTCGTCTCGTTGATTCTTCCATAAAGAAACCTTTGGGGAGGATCGACGATGTTCTTATTGTTGTCAATGATAATTATGTGCCCGTTGATTTCACTATCCTGGATATTGAATGTGATCCTTCATGTCCAATTATTTTGGGACGTCCCTTTTTGCGCACCGTTGGTGCTGTCATTAACATGAAAGAGGGTAATATAAATTTTCAGTTTCCTCTCAAGAAAGGGATGGAACACTTCCCTCGTAAGAAGGTCAAGTTACCTTTTGAGTCCGTTGTACGGGCTAGTTATTCTTTTACTCTTGATAAAACTTGATCTATGCATTATGCCTAGCTTAAAGGCATAAAGGAAAGCGCTTTTGGGAGACAGCCCACATGAATAAAATTTTTGCTTTTGTTGCGTCTTGAGGTTGTTTACTACTGTAGCATCATCATTGTATCTTTGCTTTTCATATTTGTGCCAAGTATAGCCTCTGATTGCTAGAAAGTTCAAAAGTTGTGAGGTGTTGTCCAGGAAACAGATTCTGTCCTTGGATAGAAAAATTCGTATAAAATCACCAGATCATCTTTTTGGTCTGAATTTTTTCGAAAGCGTTCTCTATATAATTTTCTTTCGTACGTCAGTTCTGAGTTTTTTTATTTGAGTTGCAGAAGTATCCTGAACAGGTCAATTACTGCCTGCTGTTCTGTTTTTCACAGATTCTGTCCTGCTTTGCCTTACCTTCACTTTGCAAATTAAGAAATTGCTTTTTCTTTGCAAAAACCTTTTGGCAATCTTGAGAAACAGTAGAACTTCAAGAATATCCTTATTTCCAGCAAGGTATAATTACTTTATTAAGGGTACTAACCTCGCTAATCAGATTATGATGAGTCGTGTATGAAGGGAGTTTTCAAGTGTGCGAGGGAAGATGATAAAAAGATTCAGGAGTGTCAAGCGCTCAAGCTTGGGGATGCCCCCGTGCACCCCCAAGAAATATTCAAGGAGTCTCAAGCGTCTAAGCTTGGGGATGCCCCCATGCATCCCCTTCTCCATCAACACTATCAGTTCGTCTTTCGTTTCGCTATATTTTTATCACTTCATGTGGTATGTGCTATGCTTGGAGCGTCTTGCTTTTAGTTTTCTTTTTAGTTTTTCATAACGAGTCGGAACCCAACATTCCTTTATGTGGGAGAGAAATACGCTCCACCTCTATCTAGAACATTACATAGAATTTTCATGTCTATCTATGATGTGTGTGTTCTTTGTCTTTTAATAGCTACTATCGTGCTCTGCTCTTAGTATTCATGCTTATCTTTTCAAGAGCTTTTATTTAGTTGGTTGCTTGAACTCTCTTTAATTACCATGCTCACCTTATTAAGAGAGTTTGCTTCCGTTGCATTGGTTAATGTGTCTATGATAAAGATGCTACTTGCATGATGGTGCTTAGTAGTTCAGGTTTTCTTTTGGTTAATCTCAAATAGCTGGGGGGTTCCCAATGTGTTATTGGAGTACCAACATGATTTGTTTGCCTATGATATGGTATGGTTTAGTAATATCTTCCTTCGAGAATTTATTTTGATTGACTTGGCGTATGCTCACGCATATTCAAGATTGTAAAGAAAGTCTATCAAGCCTTGATGATCTTTTATTTCTGAGTAGCGATATAACTACCATGCCTGATTCAATATTGCTTTGTCGCTCTGCATGATTATGACCGTCATTGCTCTCTTAGTTGGTCGCTCCCAGTCTTTTGCTAACCTCCACCTGTACTAAGCAAACTAACCATGCAATACATAGCTCATGGGAAAGTAGCCTAAAAACTATTGTGGTAAAGAATATGTTGCTTATGTATCTTATTTCTTATAAGTTGCTTGCTGAGCGGTAACCATGTTTCTGGGGACGCCATCAACTGTCACACTTTTGTTGAATATCATGTGAGTTGCTATGCATGTTCGTCTTGTCTGAAGTAAGGGTGATTTACTGTGGGTTGAATTAATATGCATATTGTTAGAGAAGAACATTGGGCCGCCAACCAAAGCCATGCATCATGGTGGAAGTTTTAGCTTGGACCTTAATCCTCAATCTCTTATGAGAATATGCTTATGCATTAAAGAGGAGTCCATCATCTATTTTCTATGTTGTCCCGGTATGGATGTCCTCAAGTTGAGATCTATCAAAAATGAGAAATCAAAAGCGATCTATCTCCTTGGACCTTTGTATAGGTGGCATAGAGGTACCCCTTTGTGACACTTGGTTAAAACATATGTAATGCAATGATAACCCATGGGGATCCGAGCTAATTAGGACAAGGAGCGAGCACTATTAGTATTCGATGCATGAGGCTTGCAACTTATAGGATGTTTTATGCATGGCACATATGAAGTACTACTACCGTTGACACAATTGCTTCCATGTTTTCAAAATAAAAAGCTTTAGCACTTAACCTTTCTTTTACTTTTATGTTAAAGCACCAACTACTGAGAGCATGATTGTCATTCTGAGTGTAATGTGCATTGTCCCAAAGTAGCATTATCTTTTGCATGATTGTGATATCGTTTATTCTGAAATGATTGTATCTAGTCATCACTTAAACCTTGAAGGTGCCCTTGCATTTATGTTTTGCATCACTAAAGGGGGCAAGCTAGATATCACTTTATCATATTTGCACATCATGTTCATTGCAAATCTTTTTGATGTTTCAGTTTCATATTGTAAAACTTTCAGTCATTTGTGATTTTCTCTTGAGGCAACTTAATTACTATAGAATCATTGTCTCGGTAAGCTTTTGTCATATGACTATGAGAAAGTCCTATATGGTTAATAGCATGTCACCATAGAAATTATTCTTGTTATCATTTACCTACTCGAGGACGAGCAGGAATTAAGATTGGGGATGTTGATACGTCCAAAACGTATCTATAATTTCTGCTTGCTCCATGCCACTTTTGGGTGATATTGCTATGATATTCATACACTTCCATACACTTTTGATCATATTTGGACTAACTTACTAATCTAGTGCACCCCAGTGCCAGTTTCTGTTTTCGGCTGTTTTTGTATTTCAGGTTTTCACGTTTCGAGAACTGCCCAGAAAAATCCAGAAAAACTATATAAAAAATCAGCGATCCGGAAACAACACTGCGTCCGAAGGGCAGCCTGGGGGGGGCACAGGGGCTCCAGGCGCCCTGTGGGCGCCCCCCCGGGCCGCGCCGGGGGGGCGCCTGGGCCCCCCGAAACTCCCCCGGTGCCCTACTTTGGCATATATTTAAAGAACCCTTCGGAACCCTCAGAACAGGAACTCTTTTCGCGATCCCATCTCTGTTCTGCCGCCGCCGCCGCTTCCAAGAACGGGAGCACCAGGAGAACTCTTCCCGGCACCCTGCCGGAGGGGAGGATCACCACCAGGAGCTTCTCCACCACCATGGACGCCTCCCGGATGACTCGTGAGTAGTCTCCCTTGGACCATGAGTCCATGACCAGTAGCTATGTGATGTTCTCCTCCCGTTCTTGTGCTTCACTAATTAGTCCTCGTGAGCTGCCCTACATGATCGAGGCACCTATGTAATCCTTATGCTGTTACTATGTTGAGTTTGCTGGGATCCGATGGATTATGAGATTATGTTCAGATTGATCTTGAGTAATATATTTGATTCACCTCTTTTATATTTTAGTTCATAAGTAATTCTTGCATGTTCTCCGTTGTTACTTATTGCTTTGGCCGAGTAGTAGGTAGTGACTCCAAGAGGGAACGTTATGCTCGATTGTGGGTTCATGCCCCTCGATGACTAGCTTGAGTGACAGAAACATGAGTCTAGGGGATGTGCTGTTGCCACAAGGGGGAAAACAATGGTGCTTGTGCCCGCGGGTGCAAGGATTGTTTACTTTACGCAAAGTTCTTTTAATGCAGTTGTCTGTTGCATTGAGTTTACACTATGGGTGGGACTCGCAACTTAATACCAGCGAGATGTTCTGGATAGATATGTGACGCCCGAGACCGACGTCCCAGAAGATTCTCGAAGCTTCCAGACGTTCCGGGTTGCCCGTGTGTTCTTTTGAGCTTGTGTTATTTATTTTTTGCATTGCATCATGTCATCATGCCATCATGTCATTTTATTTTTTTTGCATCTCAACCTAATAAATTGTGTGGACCTTCGGTTCATTTAAATCGAGGGAAGATGTCTTCTCTTTATAACATATATAAGCCTGTCTATATTTAGGGAGCTATATAATAAATATTCCATTGCTCCGGAATCACCATAACACACTTGCATTTTTCCCCATGTCTTTTCACTTCGAGTTTCACCTTCAAAACCTTGCCGATAATTCTTTCCGTTGTTTCGAGGCTCCTCCAAAATTCCGGACATTTTTGGACACCTCAATAATCTCGTCTTGGTTCAAACCTATTTGAATTAAATTCAAATATGTTTGAATTATTTCCCGTCCTTGCCTTTTGTATTTTTCTCCGGTCGTGCTCATTTTTACGAGCCCGGGAAAAATAACCTTTGACCTAATTCTTGCCTAACCCCCCTCCTCTTTTTCTTTTTCCTCTCCCCTTCTCTTTTCCTTCTTCTCTTTTATTTTTCTGCTAAGGAAAAATAAAATAACAGGCCTCCCTCTCCTTTTTTT
>LR738710.1:241215389-241237445 GCA_902687465.1 Secale cereale
TACTCTTATCTCTTCTACTTTCAAAAATTGCACCAAATTTTTTTTAGGATCCCGCGAGTATTCTGGGATTGTTTCGATGTTCTTGTGACAAGGATATTGTTCTCGATGCCTCCTGTTCCCGAGGAGTTGAGCTTCGGGGTATCATTGACACAAGCATATCGCGGCAGTACTAAATACTTAAGACGGCCGACATCGAAAATCTCTCCTATACGGCCAGTGGCAAGATAACCCCGACATCACCCAGTACTGGGGAGGTAGTTCGAGAGTATTGCCATAGCTTGTTATAGTGGATGCGTTTTCGAAGGTCCGAGGTAAACAGTTTCCGAGAAAGACTGGTTATGTGTTGAAGGATGGATACACCTGGATGTAGGTTTAGAGTTGATTGCGCGGTGCTTCCCGTGTATCCCCAACACCTGATTGCATAACTGGAAACTTTCGGAAATCTATAGGTGGGTTCATTTAGTAGTTCTAGGCATTCTTCCAACGGATGCACGATATGAAGTTTGGGGTTCTACATTGAGTGAAGTGGTTTTATGGACTTGTTCTGATCGGGAGTTGCATCTTAAAGGGTCCTTGGCTATGCTGATCCGGGGATGACAAAACCCTTTTGTAACACGTTCCATGAGCTTTCAGCACGAAGATGTCGAACGAAACTTCTATCTTGTATTTGTTCTATCTGATCCTTGTTCCTTTTATTTATTTTGTTCTCCAAGTGGCTTCTCGTCGAGTTGATGTACCTGCAGAATTCATTCGTTCAATTCTCCGTTCGAATGATATTGTGAAGATGATGCTGCAAGATATCTATCCTTTGTTCTTGTTTTGATTCTGGTATTCGAGTTGCTTCGATGATAATGTTGATTCCATACCTTTCTTAATCGATATTCTCATATTTCTATGGGAGTGCTAGCCCTTCTTGATCATCAAGATGGTCATGTTAAATTCTTTTCAACCGATGTTCATTTTGTTCATCCCAAGTTGTCTTTGTTTTCCCCGCCCTCCCACCCTTTTCTTTATGGAGCCAGCAATTCTCAGATGAAGAATCCATTTTATTCATGTGATGGTTCTTCATTCTTTCCTTCATTGTTCTTATCCGGTGATTTATCGTGAAGATGCTCAAGAGCTTCAAGTTCATCATTCTTTTGTTCTCTAATTCTGCCGGTGGATGTAATTCAAGATTTCGGTGTTGATCTTATCCTTTTCCTCTTTTCACAATGCTTTCTTATTCCGGTGCACCAATTAATCATTCTCCTCTGCTATTCATATCCGGAGTACTCAAGATTCATAATTCCATTCTTAATCCATTCAAGCCTTTTGAGGATTATCATCTTATTCAAGTCAATTAATTCAACCGGTGCAATATCTCTTCAGCAATATCTTTCAACGGTGTTTTCTTTAGTGGGCCCTAACCCACAGGTCTTTTCCCAGGATCTTACCTGACTCTTCTATTTTTCTGGAGTTATACTCAAATTCTTTTCAAAGTGTGACGTAAGAATGATTTCCATCAGTCACATGCCTTCTCCAAGATCGCTTTCAAATTTTTGTTCATCATTGGCTTAACCTTTTTAATTCTTCATTCCGGAGTGCTCAACAATTCTTCATGGCATTTCTCGTCTTCATTTTCAACATTTGAAGACCGGAGAAGTGTTTCTCTTAAATCTTGGCCCGTTCTCTTGAAGATTCGTGGTTCTAGCTTCATGCCATCCTCATTATTGTTTTGTTTGCGAGGAATTCTTTTATACCCTTCCGAAGCTTTTCATGAATTCTTTTCTTTGTGTTCCTCCGAAGGCCATCATTTCAGAAGATTTCTTCGTTCTCAGTTTTCAACTTCGCCCTCCCAAATATTCTTCATTGATGCCTCTTCGTTCGTCTCCATATTCTTACGGTGGTTCGTTCAAGTTTACTCTTCCGTTGTTATCGTGTTTATTCATTTGTTCTTTTCACAATCCTACCGGTGCTTTGTTGAAGATTTATCCGAGCTTGTGCTAGATCTCTCTTTAATTCTTTCCAACGAGAATAAGTAGTATGCCAAATCCTTTGGTTGTCATCAATTTAAATTGGTGAAGGACATGCATGACATAATTCTTATTCTTATTCCTTCAAGGTGTTTTAATTCTTTTGTCTGGAGCTTGTTCATCTTATCTTATTCTCGGTTCTAAATTCTTCATCTTGTTTTCCGGAGATCCATGTTGTTTCAATTATATCATTTCAAAGCTCAATCTAATTCATCGCAGGCCTTGAATCTTATTCTTTTCTACCTTCACTTCTCATCCTTTTGTTACCGGAGTTCTTCATGGTGGTTCATCATGTTTTAATTCATCCTCGAAGGATTCATCAAGATTCTTGTTGGAGTTCAAGCATTCTTCATCATGCTTTCCAATTGTAATTCTTTCTACCTTATCTTTTTAGGTGGTGTTATGCCATTCTTGACAATTCCTTCATGTTTTATGATTCATAAGTTGTCAAGATTGAGATATTTAAAACCATCATTTCTTTCTCTTTAGGAGATCCTTTCAACCCCTCATTTTATCTCTTGGAGTTATTTTGGGTTGTATTTCACCTAAAAGCTTTCCCTAAGGATTGTTGCTATTGTGGTGCTTATAATGACCCAAGTTCTTCATTTATCATTCCGGTGAAATAACTCTTTCGTCTCCTTGCTTATCTCAATCCAATCAAATATTTCCGTCAGTGGCTGGTTGTCACCTCTTAATTTTGAGATGTTTTCCATAAGCCCACATCAAGCTTATTCTTCTCGTTGTTGAAATTCCAACAACTCTATTCAACCCTTCTCCGTAAGGAGGATTTTCTAATTCATTCGTGGGAGAAGTTGTCATCTTCTTCTTCGATCTTTTCTTTCCAACGATCTAGCATCTATTCTTTCGTTCCGGAGGCATTGTGATATTACTCTCTTTAACCATCATCTCGTTTTTATCGAGATCATGTTCTTCCTTGCTTGTCTATTTAACCGGAGTGTTGTATTCTTCATTCTAGTTCCCTCTTCTTATCAAGTTTTGCCTATCTTTTAACCGGAGTGCTGTCTGAAATCTTTCTTACCCTTGTGACATTCTCTTAATTGTTTCAGAAGCTATATGTTGTTCATTTCATCAAGTATCATCCATCTTCTCTAGTTCTTGTCCAATTCCTTCCATTTTCAGACGGAGTGCTGTCCAAATTCTGTCATTCTTACTCCTTGGCTATACAGTTGCAGTTTCATATTCTTTCATCATCCGTGAGCTATTGTTTCATGTCTTTCAACCTTCAAGGTTCTCATTATGCTCCTTGTTACTCTTTTCTAACGGAGTTTTCATATTCGTTCATCTCCGTTTAACCTCTCAAGGTTCTTTGGTTTCACTCGTCTGTCGAAGAAGCAACTTTGTTTTACCTCTTCCTCTTCCGTTTTACCCGGTGATATCTCTAGGATCTCGGGTCGAGATCCTCTGTTAGTGTGGGAGAGTTGTGACGCCCGAGACCGACGTCCCAGAAGATTCTCGAAGCTTCCAGACGTTCCGGGTTGCCCGTGTGTTCTTTTGAGCTTGTGTTATTTATTTTTTGCATTGCATCATGTCATCATGCCATCATGTCATTTTATTTTTTTTGCATCTCAACCTAATAAATTGTGTGGACCTTCGGTTCATTTAAATCGAGGGAAGATGTCTTCTCTTTATAACATATATAAGCCTCTCTATATTTAGGGAGCTATATAATAAATATTCCATTGCTCCGGAATCACCATAACACACTTGCATTTTTCCCCATGTCTTTTCACTTCGAGTTTCACCTTCAAAACCTTGCCGATAATTCTTTCCGTTGTTTCGAGGCTCCTCCAAAATTCCGGACATTTTTGGACACCTCAATAATCTCGTCTTGGTTCAAACCTATTTGAATTAAATTCAAATATGTTTGAATTATTTCCCGTCCTTGCCTTTTGTATTTTTCTCCGGTCGTGCTCATTTTTACGAGCCCGGGAAAAATAACCTTTGACCTAATTCTTGCCTAACCCCCCTCCTCTTTTTCTTTTTCCTCTCCCCTTCTCTTTTCCTTCTTCTCTTTTATTTTTCTGCTAAGGAAAAATAAAATAACAGGCCTCCCTCTCCTTTTTTTCCTCAGCCGGCCTCTAGGCCAAGGCCCATCCCTCAGGCCACTTCGGCCCAACTCTCCTCCACCAGCCCGACCGAACCCTAGTGGCAGCCGATCCCCAGCGCTCCTCTCTCCTGTCCCTCGCTCCCGCACCCCGCCGCCACTCTCCCTTTCTCTCGATCTCTCTCCCTCTGCCGCACGAACCCTCTCCCTCCTCTCGATCTCCTGGCCGCCCCCTTTCGTTCCTCCCCGAGCGACGCAGCGCAGGAGCCCCGCGGCCCCGCGAGCGCGCCTCCCTCGCCGCGGCTCCCTCCCCTCTGCCTCTTCTCCAGGAAGCCGGCCGCGCCCGGCCTCATCCCTCCGTCAGGCCAGACTCCCGCATCGGCGCCCAAGTCACGTCTCCCGCGAGCCTCCTCTGCGCCTGGCCCGAGCCCAGCAGCAGGGAGCCGCGCCCGTCCTCGCCTGCGCCATGGCGTCCTGCTGCCTTGCAGTCTCCTGCGCCGAGCGCCCTCTCCCCTCCGTTCCAGGCCGCGGCTTCTTCCTCCCGCGCCTCGGCAGGTGCCTCGGCAGGCGCCCGCGCCCAAGCTCTCCAGGCCCGTGGCACCGGCGCCCTTCTGCCCCGCGGCGGCCCTCCTCCTCGATCCGGCCGCGTCGCCGTCCTGCCGTCTCCATGGCCTCCACCGACACCTCCTCAACACCGCAGCCAGAGCTCCAGCCTCGCCAGGGCCTCGTCTCCTGCGGGTTCCAGCACCCCCTCCGCGCAGCTCCCTTCGCGTGGCCAGGTCCCGCCTCGTCGTCTTCCAGCAACGGATCCGGCCGTGGTCCTCCTTGCTGTTGCTGCCGCCTCCGGTGGCCTCGTCGCCCTTGCTGTTTTTGTTTTGTTTTCGTGCATGTTGGTGTTGACCTTGACAGAGAACGGAAACGTCTACCGCCAAAGACCACGACGACCCGTTCATCTACGGAAAAACGACAAGTTCGGAGACCACAAGTACCTCTACGAACGTCGAACGCCTAGTACCTCTTCATGACCGACAAGTACCACTACCGACGCCCGGATCCGTCGGCACCCTCGAGTACCACTACATACGGAACGACTACCGTCGCCGGAAGCGCCAAGTACCACGACTACTCGGAGACCCAAGTACCACTACCGTCGCCCGAACGTCTACCGTCGCCGAGAACCACTACTTCCTCTACGACTCACGAGAGCGGCTACTTCCTCCACTTCCACTACGTCCCTCTACGATCCCGAACCGCCCCGAAACGCACGCTTCGAAGGTATAACCCCGAGACGTGACCCGTGGATGCATGTTTGTTGTGTTGTTTGAATGTCTCCCGTGTGTGCTTCGTGCCCCGTTCCACCTTTTGTCATGTTCCTCGGTTGCCTCGCCACCGACTCGTGGGAACCCGGCAACGGGATCACCCCATCATCTTGTTCAACTCGTTCACTCCACCTTTTGTTTTGCACCGGTCCCTCACCGAGAAACCGGAACCGATATGTTGCCGTGGCATCATTTTCGGAATCGTTGCCGTGGCACTCTTTTCTTTCACCACGGTGACAAATGCTTCTTATCTCTTTTAAGTCAACCTTTTAAATAAAACTTGCATAAACTTAATCATGTCATCTGCATCATATTAACAACATTAATATGTGTGAATTGTTGTTTGCTTATAATTATTAAACATGCTCATGAGGATTTTCCGGATATGTTGTTGTTATTTCCGGCCTCATTTAAAATGCCTTAATAGTGTAGTTTCTTTATGTTTTCACCTCTTGCCATGTTAAAAACATGTAACCTTGTCTTGTAAATAATCGAGAGTCAACTAAATAATTATTGTGGTGTTTTGTCAATATGCAACTCGTTGCATATTGAGCTCCACTTAACTTGTAGTATTTGTTTGTGCTCTTGTCATGCCATGCATATTTAAACCGGACATGCATCATGCTTGCTTGTGCATCGTATGCCATGTTGATGCTTGTGTGTTTACCGTGTTGTTTGTTTTCTTTCCGGTTTGCTTCTCTTGTTAGCTTCGGTTTCGTTCCGGAGTTGTGAGGATCCGCTCGACTGTTGCTCCGTCTTCTTCTTGGATCCGTTCTTCTCCCTCTGTGGAATCCCAGGCAAGATGACCGAACCCGGATACCATTACTATCTTTGCCTATTGCTAGTAGTCTCGATCTTTAGTTTTGCCTCGATGCCCATGTTTTCCTGTCAGCCTCCTACTTGTAACCAATTGCCATGTTTAACCAACCTACCTATGCAAACCGTTGCTTGGCTAAGTACGCTTCGCTCAGCCCTTCTTATAGCATTGTTAGTTGCAGGTGAAGATTGAAGATGCTTGCTTCATGTTGAAGTTTGGTTGGGTTATATCACACTATATAAATGCTTAAAATGAAATCATCTATATACTGGCAGGGTGGAAGGCTAAGCCTTTTGCTTGGTGTTTTGTTCCACTCATGCCGTTAGGAACCGTATAAACCGGTGTTATGTTCCTTGATTATGCGTTCCTAACACGGTTGGGGTGTATGGGACCCCCTTGATAAACCGCTAAGTGCTAAGTCTTTTCCAGCAAATCCCAACATTGGTACTATTTGCCTCATAATAACAACTTAATTAATTAATTAAATTTGCATAGAGGGTCGCTCCCTCGAGGATCCTTTATTTCTACATAGCAGGGGGGGCCAGTGCTGATGGTGTTGGTCCCAAACTAGAGTCACTTGCGGTACCACCCAGTTATCTGGGGTCTTTGGTACTGTACGTAGCGCTCATCCGGTCGTGGCCTGAGACGAGATACGCGCGGCTACTATCAGGGTGTCGGCACGCCGGGAGGATTTGCTGGATTAGCCTTACCTTAGTTCGGTTTAACTTGAGCACGGGATTCCGAGAATACCCGGGTCTTCCCAACTATGGAGTTGCGACTCCGCGGATCGTGGGCTTGTAATGGGTCAAGTTGGAACACCCCTGCAGGGTTTGAACTTTCGAAAGCCGTGCCCGCGGTTATGTGGCAGATGGGAGCTTGTTAATTCCGGTTGTAGATAACTTGACACAATGTTTCAATACACTACCAGCGTGTGTACCGTGACTGTCAATTTCCGAATAGGGATTCGGGAGTTGAACACGGTGGGGTTATGTTTGATCGGCTTTAGTTAGGATCACTTCGTGATCATCTTTCGACCGATGCACTTCTCTTCTCGCTCTCTTTTACGTAAGTTAGTGCTAGTTGCCGCTGTAGACTCTTGTTTGTTCCTTCACCTCTCGTTCTTTCTTCAGCCTTGTCCTCACCCAAAGGCTTAAATAGTCTTGTTACCCGGGAACGGGATTGCTGAGTCCTCTGTGGCTCACAGTTACTTCACCACACCAGATGCAGGTTCAGCCGAGCTCGATGCAGAAGCTGGTTCAGTGCTTCACCAGGAGTTCGTCGAAGAGCTTGGCTGTTTGTTTGTAACGTTTCGATGTTCAGTAGTGGTTTCTACTAGGATTCGATCCTGACCTGTGGCTTTTGTTGTTTTGGTATCTTTCTTTTGGTTCTTACCCGTAGTCGGGCTGTGATGTTCTGTATGATGATTTGCTTATGTAATGTATTGTGTGAAGTGGCGAGTGTAAGCCAACTATCCTCTTTTGCATTTTAATCCCTCTTTTACATGAGTTGTGCAAAGATACCAAACTTGAGATCATTCTAGGATGGGCTTATACCTTTAAGTCGTGCCTCGACACGTAGGAGGTATAGTCCCATCCTGGGCATTACAAGATATCTCAAGGTGGATGATTAGTAGTAGATATTGATGGATTTTGGTCTACTTACTTTGGCGTACCGCCCATGCTTTGAACCTCAACCTTTCTTGCAATGTAGTCAGCATTGGTTTACGTTCGTGGTCCTGTCAATTGCCCAGCTGTAATTTGTTACCTCACATAGCTGTTTTATCGTCTTTTGGGAGAGAGACATCACTAGTGAACATCATGAGACTTCGGTCCATATTACCATCATTGATCACATCCACTATTTACTTTTCGCTATTTACTTACTATTGCAAAAATTATCTATCACTACTATCATTGCTTTTAACCCTTTGTGAACTACAAGGCCGGAGGGATTCACAACCTCTCTGTACTCGTTGGGAGCAAAGTTATTTGTATCTGTGTGCAGGTCCACGTTGATTGCTAATTGCGCCGTTAGCAGTTGACACCTACTTGTTGAACCTAGGAGTCTCTGGGGATTCGATCCTTGGTATCTTTGCTAAGGGAAAACACTTCTACTCACTGCATCTTACACCTTCCACTTGGGGTAACCAACCAGGGGTTCGAGGCCCATCATGACATTGCCAGCATATTCCATGTGCTGACCTACACGGCTGCAACGTCTCATGTTGCAGAGTTTTCCGACGAGGAGTAAAGGTGCGATAGGTCATTGTTCTGCACTCAGTTTGTCGTGGAGTTGATGGACTCATTTTACTTTTGATGCTTCCGCAGTTATTTTATCCAGATGGCCTTTGGCCATATTATTGTAATAAATACTCTTTTGAGGACCTCGATGTAATAAAGTGTGTGATTGAACTCTATTATAATTCATCGAGTACTGTGTGTGTCAGCATACCGATCCAGGGATGACACTTAAGCACAGAGACTTCGATCCATTTGGGTCGGGTCGCTACAAGATGGTATCAGAGCACACGCTGACTGTAGGATGCGGCCACTAGAAAATGGAAAACCATAGGAAGAAAACTCTATTTTACCACTTCCTTATATATCCGTTGGTCTGTACTCTTCTCTATTCATTTCTATCTCTTTTCTACTTCAATTCAATAGTTGTTGAACCCCATGACAAAGTTGATCAGCTGATGAGACCAAGACCCATGAAGACATCATTGACGAAGAAGAAGAAGCTAGAATTGACTTTGATTTGAGAAGATTTAGTTCAGACCACCACAACCAAATGTAGTCCAACGAATGATTGCGGTAGTATGAAGAGATCATATCTCTTGTGGATATGACCTTACCTGTAGGTTTTGCTTGTGTGGTGTGATTTGTCTGAATTGCTTGATTTGAAATTTTATTGCTATCATAAGCATATGGGTAGTGATTTCTCTCATTAGGCCCTTATTCTATTCTAATTTCTCATCCACTCTAAACCTAACAGATGCCTCCGAGACGTGACCCGGAATTTCCACCGGAACTTACCTAGTTGATCCAGAACCAGAATGCCCTCATGCAGCTACTCATCCAGAATCAGAACCAGAACAACAACAACCCACCACCGCCACCCCCGGTCGACAACCTTACCCGTTTCCTGAGGTTGAACCCACCCGTGTTCTCTAGCAGCACGGAGCCGATCGTCGCAGATGACTAGCTTCGCAAGATCAGAAGGGAGCTGACCACCGCAGGATGTACTGACGCAGAGAAGGTGTGCTTTTCCGCACATCAACTGGATGGACCAGCAGCTTCGTGGTGGGAGAATTACACCACCACATTCCCCATAGAAAATGTGACTTGGGATCAGTTCCAGCAGGCGTTTCGTACTGCACATGTTTCAGCCGGAGCTATGAGTCTGAAGAAGCATGAGTTCCGCAACTTACGCCAGGGTAATCGTTCTGTTGGTGATTATGTGGAGGAATTCAGCAAGTTATCCAGGTATGCTCCCGGAGACGTGGCTGATGATGCCGCTAAGCAGGAGAAATTTCTTGAGGGACTAAATGATGATCTGGGACTTCAGTTGACTATGGCTACCTTTAACAATTATCAAGAGTTGGTTGACAAGGCTCTCATTCTGGAAGGCAAGCAGCAACAGGTGGAAAACCGCAAGAGGAAGTACGGACAAGGAAAGTACAACTCTGGAGTTCAGCAGAAGCCCCTCTATACCCCGTACTCGGGAAATAATGGATCAGGATCTGGCAAGTATGGTGGACACACTCACCATAACCATGGAGGACATTCACATCATGGAGGGAATGGACACAACCATAGCCATAGGAATGGCAATGGAAACGGAGGAAACAACAATCAGCATCAGTCCAACCCCGCTACACCGACAAAGAAGGATCTGAGCCACATTACCTGTTTCAAGTGCGGGAAGACCGGACACTACGCCACCGAATGTCCCGAGGCGAAGAACAGGAATGGCAATGGAAGCTCTAGAAAGAAGCCAAATCCTTTTACCAGAGGTCAGGTGAACCATGTCAATGTGGAGGAAGTTTATGACCAGCCTGACGCCGTTGTTGGTAAGTTCTTGATTAATTCATTTACAGCCCTTGTTCTTTTTGACACTGGTGCATCGCATTCATTCATATCAAGGGGGTTTGTGGATAAGTTTAAGTTGCTGACCGTAGCCCTTAAAACACCAATGTTAGTGAGTTCCCCAGGAGCAGAGAATATGGCTAGTCGGGGATGTTTTCAGTTGCCATTGACCATAGGCAGACACGTTTTTCCCACATACCTCATCATCCTAGAATCACAAGGATTGGACGTAATTCTAGGCATGGACTGGTTATCCAAGTATGAAGGGAATATTGATTGTGCTAGTAAGTCGATTCTTCTCACCACCCCAAAGGGGAAACGAATCAAGTATGTGTCGAGGCATACGCCAAGGAGGACTCAAGTGAATTCTCTTTCGGGAGTTGTTCAGGAAGAAGTTCCAGTTGTGAAGGATTATCCCGATGTATTTCCGGAGGAACTACCAGGCATGCCACCGGATCGGGACATAGAGTTTTTGATTGAATTGTTACCAGGCACTGGACCAATATCCAAGAGACCGTATCGGATGCCCGCAAATGACCTGGAGGAAATTAAGAAGCAGATTAAGGAATTATTGGAGAAAGGTTATATTCGACCGAGTTCATCACCTTGGGGAGCCCCAGTGCTTCTAGTTGAGAAGAAGGATGGATCCTTGAGAATGGTTGTGGATTACCGTGCGTTGAATGAGGTGACGATCAAGAACAAGTACCCTCTGCCGATGATCAATGATTTGTTTGACCAGCTACAAGGAGCAAAAGTTTTCTCAAAAATCGATCTTCGATCTGGATATCACCAGCTGAAGATTCGAGAACATGATATACCCAAGACAGCCTTTACCACGAGATATGGGGTTTATGAGTATACAGTCATGTCTTTTGGTTTGACTAATGCCCCTGCCTATTTTATGAATATGATGAATAAGGTATTCATGGAGTTCTTGGATAAGTTTGTTGTGGTATTCATTGATGATATATTGATTTACTCAAAGAATGAAGAAGAACACAAGGAACATTTGCGCTTGGTTCTTGAGAAGCTCAGGGAACATCAGTTATATGTAAAGTTCAGCAAGTGTGAATTGTGGTTGAAGAAAGTTGGATTTCTCGGACATGTTATATCAGGGGAAGGAATAGCAGTGGATCCTTCGAAAGTTGAAGCCATCACCGAATGGAAGGCACCCACCTCAGTCGGAGAGATTTGCAGTTTCCTTGGACTCGCAGGATATTATCGGAGGTTTATTGAGAATTTCTCCAAGATCGCGAAGCCCATGATAGAGTTATTGAAGAAAGACACCAAATTTAATTGGACCGAGGAATGTGAGGCCAGTTTTCAGGAGTTGAAGAAACGTTTGGTCACAGCCCCAGTACTAATTCTTCCGAATATACGCAAGGATTTTCAGGTATATTGCGACGCTTCTCGTCAGGGACTTGGAGGTGTTCTTATGCAAGAAGGAAGAGTTGTTTCATATGCCTCACGTCAACTTCGACCCCATGAGAGGAATTATGCCACACATGATTTGGAGTTAGCAGCTGTAGTGCATGCGCTCAAGACCTGGAGGCATTTTCTTATTGGAAATCATTGTGATGTTTACACAGATCACAAGAGTTTGAAATACATCTTCACGCAAAAGGAGTTGAACCTCAGGCAGAGAAGATGGTTGGAGCTCATAAAAGATTATGACATGAAATTGCACTATCACCCAGGAAAGGCCAATGTTGTGGCAGATGCATTGAGCCGCAAGAGTTATGTCAATACCCTCACAACAAGAGGATTACCTCAAGAGTTAATTCATGATCTCAGAGATCTCCGATTGGAGATAGTACCACGAGGTTTTGTTACCGCAATGGAAATTCAATCCACCTTGTTGGGAAAGATCCGAGAAGCCCAGAAGTTAGACAAAGGTATTGCGGAAATAAAGGAAAGGATGAACCAAGGAAAGGCAGAAGGATTTCGTGAGGATGAACACGGAACCTTATGGTTTGAGCAGCGTATTTATGTGCCAAATGACACAGAGATCAGGAAGTTGATTCTTCAGGAGGCTCATGATTCGCCTTATTCGATACACCCAGGAAACACCAAGATGTATTTGGACTTGAAGGAAAGTTTCTGGTGGACAGGTATTAAAAAGGATATTGCCGAGTATGTCGCAGTATGTGATGTATGTCAAAGGGTTAAGGCAGAGCATCAGAAACCAGCAGGATTACTTCAGCCTTTGCCGATACCGGATTGGAAGTGGGACAAGCTTGGCATGGACTTCATTACAGGATTACCCAAGACCCGATCAGGCTATGATTCTATTTGGGTAGTAGTTGATCGATTGACCAAGGTAGCTCACTTCATCCCCGTGAAAACCACATATACAAGTGCTAAGTTGGCCAAGATATATATGACCAGGATCGTATGTCTGCATGGAGTTCCGAGGACCATCGTATCAGATAGAGGAACACAATTTACCTCAAAGTTTTGGCATCAGTTACACGAAACTTTGGGTACCAGGCTAGAGTTCAGTACAGCCTTTCATCCGCAGACAGATGGGCAGACCGAGAGAGTCAATCAGATACTGTAGGACATGTTGAGAGCTTGTGCGCTAGATTATGGATCTAGTTGGGATGATAATTTGCCATACGCAGAATTCTCATATAACAACAGCTATCAAGCTAGTTTGAAGATGGCCCCTTTCGAAGCTTTGTACGGAAGGAGGTGCAGGACACCATTAATGTGGGATGGAGTTGGAGACCGTAAATTATTTGGTCCCGACCTTATCAGAGATTCAGAGGAGAAAGTCAAGTTGATCCGTGACAGACTTAAGATAGCCCAATCCAGACAGAAGAGTTATGCCGATACTAAACGCAAGGAAGTGACTTTTGAAGTCGGAGATAGAGCATATCTTCGTGTGTCTCCACTTCGAGGTGTTAAACAGTTTGGAGTTAAAGGCAAACTAGCACCACGATTTGTGAGGCCATACAGAATTTTGGAACGCATGGGTGAAGTTGCCTACAAGTTGGAATTACCCGAAGCCTTGTCAGGAGTTCATGATGTGTTTCACGTTTCCTAGTTGAAGAAGTGCCATGCAGAGATGGCTGATACTCCTTTGAGAGATACAGTGCCACTGGAGGCCATACAGTTGGATAGTGATCTGACCTATGAGGAGAAGCCCGTCAAGATTCTCGAAACAACAAGCAGGGTTACCCGTAGCAAGGTCATCAAGTTTTGCAAGGTTCAGTGGAGTCATCATACTGAGGAAGAAGCCACCTGGGAACGCGAAGAAGATCTTCGACAGGATCACCCACACCTTTTTGCTAGCCAACCCGAATCTCGAGGGCGAGATTCATATTAAGGGGGGTAGGTTTGTAACATCCCAAATTTTCAATTTGGAATGTTTTACAATTATTAGCTAAGCACCTAAGCATTTTTTTTATTTGGGTGTCATTTGGAAATTTCAGAGGCATTTGAATTTTATCTAACTTTGAATTCTACTTGGCAATTGAAATTTATTTTAAAAATCCCTGACGAGATACTTGTTCAAAAGTATGAGAGGAGCGAACATGACACTCCAAAAAGTCAGAAGAAAACAATGCCGAAAGTTTTGAATTCAAATTTGAGTTTCATTTGGATTTTTAGAAAAAAATGTTTTTATAAAGTTTTTATTTAGCCTCTGAAAAATAGTTCATCTTGTAGGATTTATTTTTTTGAACTTTTTGATATATATATGTCCTATATAAAATTATTTTTATTTTTTGCCTTTTTAATTTTTTTTTCTCTTTGTCTAATTAAAAAAATGAACCTACAGCCACGGGCCCTGAAAAGGCCCAGTCTCTCCACGACACATCTCGGTCATCTTCCCGCTCCGTGCACGTGCACGTACGCTTACAGAAACTTAGTAACAGCCATGGCACCACCTCTTCCTCTCCTCCTCCCACTAAATTCTTTCGTCGTTTCGACTCTCCACCAACACGAAACTTACAGAGGAATGTAATTTGAACCCATTCAGAGAATTAAAACCCAACTTTATTGCCTTAAATCGCCGAACTGATCCAGAAACGTTCTTGCACAAATAGCCATTAATGGTTGCACTAAGCTCGCGATGGATCTCGTCGTATAGACTCCCCTGACCCCTATAAAACCCTCTGCACATTCCCCTCTCACCCCTCGTCCGAAGCCCTCTCCTTCTGGAGCTATCTCCCTCCCTAACCTCTCCAATTGCTCGCCGGAGTTCGTGAATTCCGGCGACCTCTCACCGTGTGTACATGAAGCTATCTACAACCACAACCTGATCAAGTGGTTCACCTCATCGTCCTCTACACCGTCCCGCACGCGTCCTTCGCCGAAACACACCGGAGCCGCCTTCTTCCTCGTCTCCGGCGACAAGTCCGGTGAACACCCTGTCCGAATTTTTTTCTCTTTTACCAGTATATTTTCCAATTCAGATTCTTTACCGAATCTTGTTTCTAGTATATCTTTTAGTGTATAGATCCGATTTAGTTGATTCTTTTTCCAACGGTTTCCTAAAAATATCCTCTATCCAGAGAACTAAACGAAATATATTTTTGAAAATTTTAAAATTTGAATTCAAACAGATCTGAATTCAAACTTCGTTAGGCCATAACTTGAGTTTCGTAACTCCGTTTTGGGTGATTCTTTTTGCAAATTGAAGCTTGCGACATGTACCTTCTGTTAAAACCAAAACCATTTATTTTTGTTGCTGTAAAAATTATATTCTGTACAAAAACATTATTTTGGTGTTTTTGGAGTTTTTCGAAGTCTTTTATTTGTTTCCTTTTTGGATCCTTGCTTGTATGCTTATGTATGTTATTGCTTGCTTACGCTAGATCATCCGGAGTGCGAAGCTTGCTACTACGAATCTTTAGAGTTCAACGAACGTCAGCAAGGCAAGTTCACACTTTGATCATAATTTTCAATACCCAGTTTTTACTATGCATTAGTTTCACCCTCAAAGATTACATGAGTAGGATTGGGAACATGTGATTATGCTATGTAGTTTATGTGGTAGGAACCTATGACCTTTTATCACCCCGGGAAATATTCGTTATATCATATATTGCTTTGCCATGTTCGTAGACGGGGATTGGTATGTGTGATACATGCAAGTTGCGAGAGATAATAATTTTGGGACAACATAAGGTGGCAACTTTAATACACATCTGGGTGGATTGTTTGGGGCACCTGGAGAAACCAGTGCTTGCCCAAAGGGAATCCTGGAGTACCCGTGTGATTACCCTAGGTCCGCCACCCAGGCTCAAAGGGATCATAAGATATTTCATGCCTAGAAACTTCCGTGTGCAGCCACAAGCCATTATGGGCTCTGGCATAGTTGAGTAAGTTGTGTGACCTCTTTCCGTGGTAGACTAGCTGATGTAGGGGAAAGTAGGTGTACCGGTCTACCCAGGGTTCGGAGGAAATACTTCAGAAAGACTATGTCTCGATCTTCCGATCATGGAGGTGGTCGAGTCTTGTGGGGAAAAGTGCGCAAATCTCTGCAGAGTGTACAAACTAATCATGATTAGCCGTGTCCCCGGTTATGGATAATTTGAGTATCTAGAAGTGAATTGTTGGTTGATCTCATCACTTTATTTAATGAAATCATCGGGTTACTAATAACTTCGGAATTTTGGGATTGAGTTGGAGGAACCTTCTCAATAATGGCATTTTAATTTTGTAGTAAATAAAAATTTATTCCTTTGTTGTAGGGTAAAATTGGCTTTATGCAAACATTAAACTTAGAGCCTCCACCAGCTAAATTTGCATATAGAGATAGTCTTTTTCTTTATTATTATTTCTATGGTGTGACATTGCCAGCATATTCCATGTGCTGACCTACACGGCTGCAACGTCTCATGTTGCAGAGTTTTCCGACGACGAGTAAAGGTGCGATAGGTCATTGTTCTGCACTCAGTTTGCCGTGGAGTTGATGGACTCATTTTACTTTTGATGCTTCCGCAGTTATTTTATCCAGATGGCCTTTGGCCATATTATTGTAATAAATACTCTTTTGAGGACCTCGATGTAATAAAGTGTGTGATTGAACTCTGTTATAATTCATCGAGTACTGTGTGTGTCAGCATACCGATCCAGGGATGACACTTAAGCACAGAGACTTCGATCCATTTGGGTCGGGTCGCTACAAAAAAGGTGCGTGCTATCGAAGAAATCAGTGTTTTGAGTGGAAAGATGGATGAACTTATGAAATTGTTTGTTGCTAAGAGTGCTTTTTCCGATCCTAATGATATGCCTTTGTCCACATTGTTTGAGAATAACAATGAATCTTTGGATGTGAATTTTGTTGGTAGGAATAATTTTGGTAACAATGCTTATAGAGGTAATTTTAATCCTAGGCCTTTTCCTAGTAATTACTCTAATAATTATGGTAATTCCTACAACAACTCTCATGGAAAGATGCCTTCTGAATTTGAAACTAGTGTTAAGGAGTTTATGATATCGCAAAAGAATTTTAATGCTATGCTTGAAGAGAAATTGCTTAAGGTTGATGAATTGGCTAGAAGTGTGGACAGAATTACTCTTGATGTTGATTATTTGAAACTTAGATCTATCCCACCTAAGCATGATATCAATAAGTCTCTCAAAGCCATGAGAATTTCCATTGATGAATGCAAAGAAAGAACCACTAGAATGTGTGCTAAAAGAGAAGATTATATTAAATCGTGTTCTTCTAGTTATCGTGAAAATAAAGATGAAGATCTGAAAGTTATTGATGTGTCTCCTATTAGATCCTTGTTTTCTAGTATTAATCCTGATGAGAATAGGATTGGAGATGATTCTGCTTTAAGGTGTCCCAATGATTCAGAGTTTTTAGATCTTGATGCTAAAATTGCTAAAAGTGGGAACAAAGAGATTAAAACTCTGCATAGTGATGAACCCACTACTTTGGATTTCAAGGGATTCAATTATAATAATTGCTCTTTGATTGATTGTATTTCCTTGTTGCAATCCGTGCTAAATTCTCCTCATGCTTATAGTCAAAATAAAGCTTTCACTAAACACATAGTCGATGCTTTGATGCAATCTTATGAAGAAAAACTTGAGTTGGAAGTTTCTATACCTAGAAAGATTTATGATGAATGGGAACCTACTATAAAAATAAAAATAGAAGATCATGAATGCTATGCTTTGTGTGATTTGGGTGCAAGTGTCTCCACTATCCCAAAAACTTTGTGTGATTTGCTAGGGTTCCATGAGCTTGACAATTGTTCTTTAAATTTTCATCTTGCGGATTCCACTATTAAGAAACCTATGGGAAGAATTAATGATGTTCTTATTGTTGCCAATAGGAATTATGTGCCCGTAGATTTCATTGTTCTTGATATAGATTGCAATCCTTCATGTCCTATTATTCTTGGTAGACCTTTCCTTAGAACGATTGGTGCAATTTTTGATATGAAGGATGGAAATATTAGATTCCTATTTCCGTTAAGGAAAGGCATGGAACACTATCCTAGAAAGAAAATCAAATTACCATATGAATCTATCAGGAGAGCCACTTATGGATTGCCTTCCAAAGATGGCAATACCTAGATCTATCTTGTATCGTGCCTAGCTAGGGACGTAAAACGATAGCGCTTGTTGGGAGGCAACCCAATTTTATGTTTTTGCTGTCGTTGCTGTTAGGGAATAAATATTGCATATAGCCTCTGATTAGATGTGTTTTCATGTTTTGTTTCGTGTTTGTGCCAAGTAGAACCTTTGGTAAGACTTGTGTGAAGTTTATATGATCTTGCTGTGAAAAACAGAATCGTTAGCGCTCGCTAAAGTAGTCGTGGGATTTTACTGGAGCGTGATTTTTAGTTTATTATTTTTGATGCTTATTGGTAGACAAATTGCGCAAATTTACCAATTTAGTGTGAATTTTTTGGAGTTCCATAAGTAGGCGAACCCTGCAGATTACTACAGACTGTTCTGTCTTTGACAGATTCTGTTTTTCGTGTGTTGTTTGCTTATTCCGATGCATCTATGAGTAATATTGGAGGATATGAACCATAGAGAACTTGGAGTACAGTAGGTTTAACACCAATATAAACAAAGAATGAATTAATTTCTATACCTTTGAGTAGTGGGTTGCTTTCTCTTACTAACGGAGCTCACGAGAATTTTTGTCTAAGTTTTGTGTTGTGAAGTTTTCAAGTTTTGAGTATTGCTTTGGTGGACAATGGAACAAAGAGTAGCAAAGTCCTAAGCTTAGGGATGCCCATGGAACCCCAAGTAAATTCAATATAATCAAAAGCCTAAGCTTGGGGATGCCCCGGGAAGGCATCCCCTCTTTCGTCTTCATCCATCGGTAACTATACTTGGAGCTATATTTTTATTCGCAACATGTTATGTGTTTTGCTTGGAGCGTCTTGTATAATTTGAGTCTTTGCTTGTTAGTTTGCAACAATCATCCTTGCTGGACACACCTATTTGAGAGAGTTAAATATAGCCTAGAAATTATTAGAACACTCTATGTGCGTCACTTATATCTTTTTAGTTGAATAGTTTTTGCTCTAGTGCTTCACTTATATCTTTTAGAGCATGGTGGTGGTAATATTTTGTAGAAATTTTTGAACTCTCATGCTTCACTTATATCTATTTGTGAGTCTATTAAAACAGCATGGTAAACTGTTTAGGCTAAAGAAACTAGTCTTCACATGATAAACATCCAATGTCAATGTAGTAAAAAATTTCACACCAAGTGCATTGAATAGAAAGAGATGTTGGATGCTTGATAATTGTTTTGAGACATGAGGATAGTGATGTTAGAGTCATTCTGGTGGAGTTATTATGAAATTGAGAAATACTTGTGTTAAGGTTAGTGATTCCCGTAGCATGCACGTATGGTGAACTGTTATGTGACTAAGTTAAAGCATGAGGTATTTGTAGAGTGTCAACCTTTGTGTGGAGGTCGGGGGCGCGCGATGGTTAACTCCTACCAACCTCCCCCCTAGGAGCATGCGTTGATTGCTTTGTTTTGATGACTCGTAGATTTTTGCAATAAGTATATGAGTTCTTATGACTAATGTTGAGCCCATGGATTATACACACTCTCACCCTTCCACCATTGCTAGCCTCTCTTGTACCGCACAACTTTCGCCGGTGCCATAAACTCACTATTTATCCTTCCTCAAAACAGCCACCATATTGTTCCTCAAAACAGCCACCATACCTACCTATCATGGCATTTCCATAGCCATTCCGAGATATATTGCCATGCAACTTTCCACCGTTCCGTTTATATGACACGCATCATATTGTCATATTGCCATGCATGGTCATGTAGTTGACATCGTATTTGTGGCAAGGCCACCATGCATAATATTTTCATACATGTCACTCTTGTTTCATTGCATATACCGGTACACCGCCGGAGGCATTCATATAGAGTCATACTTTGTTGTTGTAGTATCGAGTTGTAATTTTGTGTTTTAATGAAAGTGTGATGATCATCATTATTATAGCATTGTCCCATGGGAGGAAAGGTTGAATCTATAAAGCCCCTCTGCGAAAAAAGGCCAAAAAAAAGAGAAAAAAAGAAAAGAAAAGGAGAAAAGAAAAATGGACAATTGCTACAATCTTTTTCCACACTTGTGCTTCAAAGTAGCACCATGTTCTTCATTGTAGAGAGTCTCATGCTTAGTCACTTTCATATACTAATGGGAATTTTCATTATAGAACATGTCTTGTATATTCCAACGATGGGCTTCCTCAATTGCCCTAGGTCTTCATGAGCAAGCAAGTTGGATGCACACCCACTAGTTTCTTTTGTTGAGCTTTCGTTCATATTTAGCTCTAGTGCATCCGTTGCATGGGAATCCCTACTCACTCACATTGATATCTATAGATGGGCATCTCCATAGCCCGTTGATACGCCTAGTCGATGTGAGACTATCTCCCTCTTTTTGTCTTCTCCACAACCACCTCTATTCCACCCATAGTGCTATATCCATGGCTCACGCTCATGTATTGCGTGAAAGTTGAAAGGTTTGAAAAGATAGAGTACGAAAACAAATGCTTGGCTGAAATCGGGGTTGTGCATGATATGAATATTTAGTGTGATAATGAGGGAGCATAGCCAACACTATATGATTTTGTAGGGATAACTTTCTTTAGCCATAGTATTTTGAGAAGACATGATTGCTTTGTTAGTATTGCTTGAAGTATTGTTATTTCTTATGTCAATATAGACTTTTGTCTTGAATCTTTCAGATCTGAACATTCATGCCACAATTAAGAGAATTACATTGAAAAACTATATTGGCTAGAATTCCACATCAAAAATTCTTTCTTTATCATTTACCTACTCGAGGATGAGAAGGAATTAAGCTTGGGGATGCTTGATACGTCTCCAACGTATCTATAATTTTTTATTGTTCCATGCTATTATTTATGAAGTCTTGGATGTTTAATGGGCTTTATCATTCACTTTTATATCATTTTTGGACTAACCTACTAACCCAAAGGCCCAGTCCAGATTGCAGTTTTTTTTGCCCATTTCAGGGTTTTGCAGAAAAGGAATATCAAACAGAGTCCAAACGGAATGAAACCTTCGTGAGAGATATTTTTGGAGGAAATCACGCTCGGGAAACGTCAGGACAAAGTCAGGGGGCAAAATGTCTGCCCTCGAGGGAGGGGGCGCGCCCTGTTGGAAATATGCCCTAGAGGCAATAATAAATTGGTTATTATTATATTTCCTTGTTCACGATAATCGTTTATTATCCATGCTAGAATTGTATTGAAAGGAAACTCAGATACATGTGTGGATACATAGACAAACACCATGTCCCTAGTAAGCCTCTAGACGACTAGCTCGTTGATCAATAGATGGTTACGGTTTCCTAACCATGGACATTGGATGTCGTTGATAACGAGATCACATCATTAGGAGAATGATGTGTTGGACAAGACCCAATCCTAAGCCTAGCACAGATCGTGTAGTTCGTATGCTAAAGCTTTTCTATATGTCAAGTATCTTTTCCTTAGACCATGAGATTGTGCAACTCCTGGATACCGTAGGAATGCTTTGGGTGTACCAAACGTCACAACGTAACTGGGTGGCTATGAAGGTGCACTACAGGTATCTCCGAAAGTGTCTGTTGGGTTGGCACGAATCGAGACTGGGATTTGTCACTCCGTATGACGGAGAGGTATCTCTGGGCCCACTCGGTAGGACATCATCATAATGTGCACAATATGTGATCAAGGAGTTGATCACGGGATGATGTGTTACGGAACGAGTAAAGAGACTTGCCGGTAACGAGGTTGAGCAAGGTATCGGTATACCGACGATCGAATCTCGGGCAAGTGCTATACCGATAGACAAAGGGAATCGTATACGGGATTGATTGAATCCTTGACATCGTGGTTCATCCGATGAGATCATCGTGGAACATGTGGGAGCCAACATGGGTATCCAGATCCCGCTGTTGGTTATTGGTCGGAGAGTTGTCTCGGTCATGTCTACATGGTTCCCGAGCCCGTAGGGTCTACACACTTAAGGTTCGATGACGCTAGGGTTATAGGGAAAGTATGTACGCGGTTACCGAATGTTGTTCGGAGTCCCGGATGAGATCCCGGACGTCACGAGGAGTTCCGGAATGGTCCGGAGGTAAAGATTCATATATGGGAAGTCCTGTTTTGGTCACCGGAAAAGTTTCGGGCGATATCGGTATTGTACCGGGACCACCGGGAGGGTCCCGGGGGTCCACCAGGTGGGGCCACCAGCCCCTGAAGGCTGCGTGGGCTAAGTGTGGGA
>LR738710.1:241237671-241290524 GCA_902687465.1 Secale cereale
CCCCCCCTTGGCCGCACCCTAGATGGGTTTTCTAGGGCTGGCCGCACCCCTAGGGGTGGGAAACCCTAAAGGGGGCGCAGCCCTCCCTTCCCCCTATATATATGTGAGGTTTTTGGGGCTGCTAGACACACGAGAACGTCTCCCTCTTGGCGCAGCCCTACCCCTCTCCCTCCTCGTCTCTTGCAGCGCTTGGCGAAGCCCTGCTGGAGTCCCGCGCTCCTCCACCACCACCATGCCGTCGTGCTGCTGTTGGATGGAGTCTTCCCCAACCTCTCCCTCTCTCCTTGCTGGATCAAGGCGTGGGAGACGTCACCGGGCTGCACGTGTGAAGAACGCGGAGGCACCGTCCGTTCGGTGCTAGGATCTTCGGCGATCTGAATCGCGGCGAGTACGACTCCATCAACCGCGTTCTTGAACGCTTCCGCTTAGCGATCTACAAGGGTATGTGGATCCAACTCTCCTCTCGTAGATGCATCTCCTAGATTGATCTTGGTGAACGTAGGAAAATTTTTGTTTCCCATGCAACGATCCCCAACAGTGGTATCAGAGCTAGGTCTTTGCGTAGATGCAATCACGAGTAGAACACAAAGGAGTTTGTGGGCATTGATGTTTAGATTGCTTCCCTCCTTGGTCTTTTCTTGATTCAGCGGTATTATGGGATGAAGCGGCCCGGACCAACTTTACATGTCCACGTACATGAGACCGGTTCCATCGACAGACATGCGACTTTTGTTGCATAAGATGGCTGGCGGGTGTCTGTTTCTCCTATCTTAGTTGAATCGGATTCGACGAAGGCGGTCCTTGTAGAAGGTTAAATAGCAACTTAAATATCACCGTTGTGGCTTTGCGTAGGTAAGAAGCGTTCTTGCTAGATACCCATAGCAGCCACGTAAAACATGCAACAACAAATTAGAGGACGTCTAACTTGTTTTTGCAGGGTATGTATGTGATATGATATGGCCAAAGACATGATGAGATATATTTGATGTATGAGATGATCATGTTGTAATAGTTAATATCGACTTGCATGTCGATGTATACGGCAACCGGCAGGAGCCATATGGTTGTCTTTAATTTTTGTATGACCTGCGTGTCAATCATTAAGCGCTATGTAATGCTTTACTTTATCGCTAAACGGTAGCAATAGTAGTAAGAGCATGGTGGGTGCGCGACAACCCCGATGGCGACACGGTGATGGAGATCATGATGATGGGGATCATGGTGTTACGCCGGTGACGATGGAGATCATGCCCGTGCTTTGGAGATGGAGATCAAAAGCACGAGTTGATGGCCATATCATGTCACTTATGATTTGCATGTGATGTTAATCCTTTTATGCATCTTATTTTGCTTAGGACGGCGGTAGCATTATAAGATGATCCCTCACTAAAATTTCAAGATGAAATTGTGTTCCCCCCGAGTGTGCGCCGTTGCGAAGGTTCGTCATTTCGAAGCACCACGTGATGATCGGGTGTGATAGACTCTACGTTCGCATACAACGGGTGCAAGCCAGTTTTGCACATGCAGAACACTCGGGTTAGACTTGATGAGCCTAGCATGTACAGACATGGCCTCGGAACACGGAAGACCGAAAGGTCGAGCATGAGTCATATAGTAGATATGATCAACATGAAGATGTTCACCATTGACACCACCTCATCTCACGTGATGATCGGACTTGGGTTGGTGGATTTGGATCATGTCACGCTCGGATGACCAGAGGGATGTCAATTTGAGTGGGAGTTATAAGTAATTTGATTAGTTAAACTCACTTATCATGAACAATAGTCTAAGTTGCCTTTGCAAATTATGTTGTAGATCAATAGCTTGCATTGTAGCTCCCTGTTTAATACGATCCTAGAGAAAGACTAAGTTGAAAGATATTGTAAGCAAGGATGCGGACTGGGTCCGTAGTCCGAGGAGTGTCCTCACTACTACACTGAAAGCTTACGTCTTTGATGCACCGCTCGATGTGCAAACCCCTACAACGTTGTCTGTGGATGTTGTGAACACCTGACAGAGACGTCCTGATGACTACTTGATAGTTTAGTGCACCATACTTTACGGCTTAGAATCGGGATTCCAATGACGTTTTGAACGCCATAGAACATATGAGATGTTCTAAGAGCTAAAATTGGGATTTCAGGCTCATGCCCGTGTTGAGAGGTATGAGACCTCTGACAAGTTCCTTTGCCAAAAAGATGGAGGAGAATAGCTCAACTAGTGAGCATGTGCACAGAATGTCTGGGTGCTGAAATCACTTGAACCAAGTGGGAGTTAATCTTCCAGGTGAGATAGTGGTTGACGGAATTCTCTAGACACTATCACCAAGCTACTAGAACTTCGTGATGAACTATGACATGCAAAGGATGGTGATAATCCCGGTGCTGTCAGCGGTTCTTAGTACCGCAAAAGTAGAGATCAAGAAGGAGCATCAAGTGTTGATGGTTTAACAAGACCACTGGTTTCAAAAGGGTAAGGGCTAGAAGGGAAACTTCATGAATGGCAAACCTGTTGTCGCTCTGATGAAGGAACCCATGGCTGAACCCAAACCTCGAGACTAAGTGCTTCTATTGTAAGGGGAACGGTCACATGGTAGCGGAACCACCCCAAATACATGGTAGATATGATAGCTGGCAACTTCAACAAAGTATATTTGATATACGTGTTATTGATGTGTACCTTAGTAGTACTCCTTGTAGCACCTGGGTATTGGATACCGGTTTAGTTGCTATTATTAGTGACTTGAAGCAAAAGCTACAGACTGAACGGAGACTAGCTAAGGGCGAGGTGACGATGTGTGTTGGAAGTGTTTCCAAGGTTGATGAGATCACCATCGCACACTTCCTCTATTTTCGAGATTAGTGTTGAACCTAGATAAATGTTATCAGGTGTCTGCGTTGAGCATGAAAATGATTAGATCATGTTCATTACAATACGATTATTCATTTAAGTCAGAGAATAATGGTTATTCTGTTTACATGAATAATACCTTTATGGTCATGCACCCAATGGTTTGTTGAATCTCGATCATAGTAATACACATGATGATAATATTAATGCCAAAAGATGTAGAGTTAATAATGATAGTACCACTTTCTTGTGGCACTGCCGCTTAGGTCATTTTGGCATAAAATGCATGAAGAAACTCCATGCTGATGGACGTTTGGAGTCACTTGATTTTGAATCGCTTGACACATGCGAGCCATGCCTCATGGGCAGGATGACTGAGATCTCGTTTTCAGGTACAATGAAACGGGTAAGTGACTTATTGGAAATCATACATGCTGATGTATGTGATCCAATGAGAATTGAGGCGTGTGGTGGATATCGTTATTTTCTCATCTTCACTGACGATTTGAGTAGATATGGTATATTTACTTAATGAAGCAAAAGTCTGAAACGTTTGAAAGGTTCAAAAATTTCAGAGTGAAGATTAAGAATCATCATAACAAGAAGATCATGTTCCTACGATCTGATCAAGGGGATATTATCTTAATTATGAGTTTGGCAATCACTTAAGACATTGTGGAATTGTTTCGCAGTTGAAGTCCCCTGGAACACCACAGCGTAATGGTGTGTCCGGACATCGTAATCGAACCTTATGAGATATGGTGCGATCTATGGTGTGTCTTACCGATCTACCGCTATTATTTTGAGGTTATGCATTAGAGACAGCTGCATTCACTTTATATAGGGCACCATCTAAGTCCGTTGAGACGACGTCGTATGGTTTGGCAAGAAACCAAAGTTGTCGTTTTCTTAAATGTTTGGGGCTGCGATGCTTATGGCTTCAGCCAGGAAAAGCTCGAACCCAAAGCGGACAAATACATCTTCATGGAATACCCACTGGTAACGGTTGGGTATACCTTCTATCTTAGATCCAAGGACAAAAATGTTTGTCGCTAAGAATGGGTCCTTTCTCGAGAAGGAGTTTCTCTCGAAAGAATTGAGTGGGAGGAAGATAGAACTTGATGAGGTTGTCGAACCCTCACTTCAACCGGAGAGTAGTGCAACACAGAAAGATGTTTCTGTGGAACCTACGACAGTTGAAGAGGATACTAATGATAGTGATCATGAAGCTCCAGATCAAGTTGCTATCGAACCTCGTGGGTCGACAAGGATGTGTACTACTCCTGAGTGGTACGGTGATCCTGTCTTAGAGGTCATGTTGTTGGACAACGATGAACCTACGAACTATGGAGAAGCGATGGTGGGCCCATATTCCGACAAATGGTTAGAAGCCGATAAATCCGAGATAGGATCCATGTATCAAAACAAAGTATGGACTTTGGTGGACTTGCCCTATGATCGGCAAGCCATTGAGACAAATGGATCTTTAAGACTAAGACGGACGTGGACGGTAATGTCACCGTCTATGAAGCTCGACTTGTGGCGAAGAGTTTTCCACAAGTTCAAGGAGTTGACTACGATGAGATTTTCTCACCAGTAGCGATGGTTAAGTCCGTCGGAATCATGTTAGCATTAGCTGCATTTATGAAATCTGGCAGATGGATAACAAAACAAGTTTCCTTACCAGTTTTCGTAAGGAAAGGTTGTATGTGATACAATCAGAAAGGTTTTGTCGATCCTAAGGATGCTAAAAGATATGCTAGCTCCAGCGATCCTTCCATGGACTAGAGCAAGCATCTCGGAGTCGGAATATACACTTTGATGGAGTGATCAAAGTTTTTGGGTATACAAAGTTTGTTGGAAACTTGTATTTGCAATAAAGTGAGTGGGAGCACTACAACATTTCTGATAAGTATATGTGAATGACATATTGTTGATCCGAAATGATGTAGAATTTCTGGAAAGCATAAAGGGTTGTTTGAAATGAGTTTTTCAAAGGAAGACCTGGATAAAGCTGCTTACATATTGGGCATCAAGATCTATACAGATAGATCAAGACGCCTGATGATACTTTCAAAAGAACACACACCTTTGACATGATTTTGAAGGAGTTCAAAATAGATCAGTCAAAGAAGGAGTTCTTACCTGAGTTAAAAGGTGTGAAGTTGAGTAAGACTCAAAACTTGACCACGGCAGAAGGAAGAGGAAGGACGAAGGTCGTCCCCTATGCTTTTGTCATAGGCTCTATACGGTATGCCATGCTAAGTACCGCACCTGATGTGTGCCTTGCCACATGTCTGGCAAGAGGGTACAAAGGTGATCCAGGAGTGGATTACTAGATAGTGGTCAAAACTATCCTTAGAGGAATAAGGAAATGTTTCTCGGTTATGGAGGTGATAAAGAGTTCGACGTAAAGAGTTACGTCGATGCAAGCTTAACACCTATCCGGATAACTCTAAGTGGAGATACCGGATACGTATAATGGAGCAACAGTTTGGAATAGCTCCAAGTGGAACGTGGTAGCAGCATCTACGATATGACATAAAGTTTTGCGAAGTACATAGGGATCTGAATGTTGCAGACCCGTTGACTACAACCTCTCTCACAAGCATAACATGATCAAACCCAGAACTCATTGAGTGTTAATCACATATTGATGTGAACTAGATTACTGACTCTAGTGAACTCTTTGGATGTTAGTCACATGGCGATGTGACCTATGAGTGTTAATCACATGGCGATGTGAACTAGATTATTGACTCTAGTGCAAGTGGGAGGCTGTTGGAAATATGCCCTAGAGGCAATAATAAATTGGTTATTATTATATTTCCTTGTTCATGATAATCGTTTATTATCCATGCTAGAATTGTATTGAAAGGAAACTCAGATACATGTGTGGATACATAGACAAACACCATGTCCCTAGTAAGCCTCTAGACGACTAGCTCGTTGATCAATAGATGGTTACGGTTTCCTAACCATGGACATTGGATGTCGTTGATAACGAGATCACATCATTAGGAGAATGATGTGATGGACAAGACCCAATCCTAAGCCTAGCACAGATCGTGTAGTTCGTATGCTAAAGCTTTTCTATATGTCAAGTATCTTTTCCTTAGACCATGAGATTGTGCAACTCCCGGATACCGTAGGAATGCTTTGGGTGTACCAAACGTCACAACGTAACTGGGTGGCTATGAAGGTGCACTACAGGTATCTCCGAAAGTGTCTGTTGGGTTGGCACGAATCGAGACTGGGATTTGTCACTCCGTATGACGGAGAGGTATCTCTGGGCCCACTCGGTAGGACATCATCATAATGTGCACAATATGTGATCAAGGAGTTGATCACGGGATGATGTGTTACGGAACGAGTAAAGAGACTTGCCGGTAACGAGGTTGAGCAAGGTATCGGTATACCGACGATCGAATCTCGGGCAAGTGCTATACCGATAGACAAAGGGAATCATATACGGGATTGATTGAATCCTTGACATCGTGGTTCATCCGATGAGATCATCGTGGAACATGTGGGAGCCAACATGGGTATCCAGATCCCGCTGTTGGTTATTGGTCGGAGAGTTGTCTCGGTCATGTCTACATGGTTCCCGAGCCCGTAGGGTCTACACACTTAAGGTTCGATGACGCTAGGGTTATAGGGAAAGTATGTACGCGGTTACCGAATGTTGTTCGGAGTCCCGGATGAGATCCCGGACGTCACGAGGAGTTCCGGAATGGTCCGGAGGTAAAGATTCATATATGGGAAGTCCTGTTTTGGTCACCGGAAAAGTTTCGGGCGATATCGGTATTGTACCGGGACCACCGGGAGGGTCCCGGGGGTCCACCAGGTGGGGCCACCAGCCCCTGAAGGCTGCGTGGGCTAAGTGTGGGAGGGAACCAGCCCCAAGGGGGCTGGTGCGCCCCCCCACCAAGTCCCTAGGCGCATGGAGAGGGGAAGGGGGCAAACCCTAGGTCCAGATGGGCCTTAAGGCCCACCCTAGGGCGCCCCCTCTCTCTCCCCCCCCTTGGCCGCACCCTAGATGGGTTTTCTAGGGCTGGCCGCACCCCTAGGGGTGGGAAACCCTAAAGGGGGCGCAGCCCTCCCTTCCCCCTATATATATGTGAGGTTTTTGGGGCTGCTAGACACACGAGAACGTCTCCCTCTTGGCGCAGCCCTACCCCTCTACCTCCTCGTCTCTTGCAGCGCTTGGCGAAGCCCTGCTGGAGTCCCGCGCTCCTCCACCACCACCACGCCGTCGTGCTGCTGTTGGATGGAGTCTTCCCCAACCTCTCCCTCTCTCCTTGCTGGATCAAGGCGTGGGAGACGTCACCGGGCTGCACGTGTGAAGAACGCGGAGGCACCGTCCGTTTGGTGCTAGGATCTTCGGCGATCTGCATCGCGGCGAGTACGACTCCATCAACCGCGTTCTTGAACGCTTCCGCTTAGCGATCTACAAGGGTATGTGGATCCAACTCTCCTCTCGTAGATGCATCTCCTAGATTGATCTTGGTGAACGTAGGAAAATTTTTGTTTCCCATGCAACGATCCCCAACACGCCCCCCTTCCCAGGGCGCGCCCCCTGCCTCGAGGCTGGCCCGTGTGGCCCCCGGTGCCCTCCTTCTTCTTATATATACCTACATACCCTAGAAACTCCATACACAGAGAGAAAACCCTAATTCCACCGCCGTAGCTTCTGTTCCCGTGGATATCCCATCTTGGAGCCTGTTCCGGGAGGGGGATCCATCACGGAGTCCTTCATCATCATCATCATCATCGCCCTCACCATGAGTTGTGAGTAGTTTACCATAGACCATCGGGTCCATAGCTAGTATCTAGATGGCTTCTTCTCTCTCTGGATCTCAATACAAAGTTCTCCTCGGTCTTCGAGGAGATCTATTCGATGTAATCTCCGTCACGGTGTGTTTGTCGAGATCCGATGAATTGTGAGTTTATGATCAAGGTTATCTATGAAAGATATTTGGTTCTTCTCTGAACTTTTGATGTGTGCTCATAATATCCTTGCAGGTCTCTTAGAATTATCGGTTTGGTTTGGCCTACTAGATCTATAGTTCTTGCAATGGGAGAAGTGCTTGGCTTTGGGTTCAATCTTGCGGTGTCCTTTCCTAGTGACAGTAGGGGCAGCAAGGCACGTATTGTATTGTTGCCATCGAGGATAAAAAGATGGGGTTTTCATCATATTGCTTGAGTTTATCCCTCTACATCATGTCATCTTGCTTAAGGCGTTACTCTGTTCGTATGAACTCAATACACTAGATGCATGTTGGATAGCGGTCGATGTGTGGAGTAATAGTAGTAGATGCAGTATCGTTTCGGTCTACTTGTCTCGGACGTGATGCCTATACACAATGATCATGCCTAGATAGTCTCATAATTATTCGCTTTTCTATCAATTGCTCGACAGTAATTTGTTTACCTGTCGTAGAATATCGCTATCATGAGAGAGGCCACTAGAGAAAACTATGGCCCCCGGGTCTATTCTCAACATATCCATCTACATCTACTTTACCTTTACCGCTTTTATTTGTTGTTTTATTAAACTAAAAATACCAAAAATATAATTGTCATCTCTATCAGATCTCACTCTCATAAGTGACCGTAAAGGGATTGACAACCCCTTATCGCGTTGGCTGGAAGTTCTTATTTGTTTTTGCAGGTGCGAGGGACTCGCGTGTGGTCTCCTACTGGATTGATACCTTGGTTCTCAAAACCTGAGGGAAATACTTACGCTACTGTGCTGCATCTCCCTTTCCTCTTCGAGGGAATACAGCACAAGCTCAAGAGGTAGCAGGTGGCGGGGCGTCGGCTTGCTCCGGTGAGACGCGGCGGCTCCTGCGGGGCTCGGGTGGCTCGGGTGTTGAAAGAAACGGGGGCGAGACCTCGGTATTTAAAGGACTAGGGGGCCGAGATGGCGTGGGCGAGTGGCAAGGCCACGCGGATACCGGCTCGAGCACGGCGGCGGCGGGGATGGCGTACGGCGGCGGGAGTCTAAGCGGAGTTCGGGGACGAGCGGGGCACGGGCGTCGGCCGGCTGGGCCATGGCCAGGCGACTTGTTGGGCCGGCCCAGTTCGGTCGGCTAAGAAGGTTTTTTAACAAACAACAAAATAAAACTAAATAGAAAAATAAAAAAATATATAGGCATATTATATATCAAAAAATTTAGAAAAATATTTCCTACAACTTGGACATTTTTCTAGAGTCAAATAAAATCCACAAAAATTTAAAATAATCAATCAATGTTTCTGGTTTATTTAAAAATCAAAATAAAATATTTTAAAATACCAAAATTACTTCAACTCATTTTTCTCCAATTTTCCATTGTAGGGAATAATTTTACCCTATTTTCTATATATTTTATTTTTGGAGAAAACTTATTTGAATACAAACCAAATACGTCAAATTTGAAAATAAGTTTCAAAAATACTTCAAAGGAACTACCAACTCATATTTCATATGTTTTGAAGAAGTCATTTTATCTCCTCTCATGAAAATCATTGAGCTGCATAAAGTTTCTGAATTTTTAAATATGTCAAGAATGGAATTCAGATCCTTTCAAAACCATTTTCATTTTATTAAATGGAAGAAGTCATATGATCTTCACTCTAGGGTTTTGTGTTGAATTGAATTTGAATTCACGGAGATCATAAATGCAAAGTGAAAGTTTGGGAAAGTCATTTCATTCCCTCTCATTTAACTTTCAAAAGTTTCAAATTTCACTCAATTTCACACAACACATCACACAAGCAATCAAAATTAATCTATTTAATATAACATTCCAAAATTTAGAATTTTGGGATGTTACAAACCTACCACACTTAAAATGAATCTCGTCCTCGAGATTCAAAGAGGCTAGCAAGAAATAGGTTGGGGTTCGGGGTCTCCTAACAAATCCATTGATCGGTATGGTCTAGTGTGCTACCACACTTAGAAGTATGGTTATGGTTCCATCAAAAATCATGTCTCCATTTTTTGGGTTGACGGTGTCAGTCTTCTCAGATCTTCAGGGTAATTCCTTCTCTGGGCTCTTTCGGTAGTGGCATAACCTTTGTCCTCAATTCTTGTGTCCTTTCATCTTGGTAAGGTTCTTTCGAGACTGGTTCTTCTTGACAGGTCTGGCACCAATACTAAACAAATATCGATATCTCATGGGGGTCATTAAAAAAATTAACTAGGTCCTTGCAGAAAATAGGTCTGGGCTTCATTCTCACCGTATGACCTACGATTGGCAACAACTGCCTTGTACAGGGGAAAAATTTTCATACCATTCTAAGGTTTAAGCAAAGTTTTGATATCGTTGTGTCTCTACTATGTGTAAGTCACTCAGATTTACCATCCCATATAGTAGAGGCGAATAATAAGAGTAAGTCGGTATGGTGATCAATCCATTCCGCACCCAAATCATTACCTTGTATATGGTTTAGTGAATCTCTCATTCTAACACCCGGTCATCCTCACCAGCATTGCAGAATTTTTCTTGTCAACGAACTAAGTTCGGATAAATCCATTGATTCTGCAAGCCAAACAACCATCTATCGTTTCTTCACAACCCTCGGGTTTTGCGTCAATTCCTATAAGATCATCTATTGATAAAGTCGTAACTTCTACCAGGGGTTTTCCTTCAGCAAGAGTGTGCTTGCTTCTTTGACAGGTCCTGGGGCATGTGGCTTATGGCACACCTCATCACTTGTAACACTGGGTCTCATCATCAGGTTGCAACTGGCCATCATTCCAACATCCAGCTTCCTAGAATTCTTAAATCCATCCAATTGTATTGTATTCCTTCCTACTGTTGGTACAAACTAAGATATAATTACTCAGACTAATCTTTGACTGATCCATTCCAATGTCTGATGTAACTAGCTCTTGTATTCATGTAACGGTGATGGGTTCTACCACCCTAAAAATGAAAAATACTAGTTCTCTTCAAAATCTTATCCCACATAACATGATTTCACCCATTGCCTATAAAGTAATAACTCATCAGATCCCAATCAATACCAACGATGCTAACGTATTGATTCATCAAATTATTTTTCAATCTACTGCATTTCCATTACATGCCTTAACTCAACTACTTAGCACAACTCTCATTCTCCTTGGGACAATCTCTAACATAGTGCTCTGCTTCATCACATCAGAAACATATTACTACTGACAAGTCTGGTGGTTCCATTATGTTTATGTAGCCTCCTTAGGTCCTCGGCTTATGGGTCCACTTCAGAACTTGTATACCCTTAACTCATCCTTGGAGTCACTATTGCTCCACACTCTAGCATTACACCCTCTTTAAATCCAATTATACTTATTTCCTTCATACTCTTAGGGTAAGCATCATATCAAGAGTAAACTCCAACTTATTTTGTGCAAACTCCACTCTTTGGAACATCATTTTCCTTTCCATTGGCCTAGTGTTCACACAAAAAAGTATCGCCCCAAAAAAATGCATTAGTTCATCCTTAATTCATATTCTCCTCATATCAAATCTTTTATTACATCCTGAACCACTATTCAACACTTAAATTTCAAGGGTGCTTCACTACAAATGCTGTCATCTACATAGTTTGATATGGTCAAGTATTCCTTCCATCTTTATTCATTCGTCCTTACTGAGGTTGCTTCAGTCCCACTGGAATTGTGCAATGTGATTCTTGAAATCATCGACCTTTTGCTTCATCCTAGTGGTCATATGCTTCATCTCCATCATCTCTGCATGCACCCCACCCAGGCATTCCTGAGGGTGATGAAGCCTTGCTTCAAGTATTTCTCCAATCTGACGTATGGCCTCCATAGAAGCTTCACGAATAGAGATGGAGAATGTTGTTCGTGGTACTCGAGAGATGAAAAAGTATTGACCCATAGGTTTTGGGCAAACTCCCTTCACACAGTGGAGGTGTACCTCCACGTACCAAAGTTCAATTCCATTCTCCCGGAAAGGATAACCCTTGTAGATTGCATCTCCTTCCAGGTGAATATGCTTCATCATGTCCTTCAGGATCTTTGGATAATCCTGGTCGCTAGTCAGGGTCATGATTGTTTCCGGGCCCTTGGGAAAGGACTCATAAAGGGTTGTCATCTGTAGGTATAAGATAGAAGGGGTACTTAGGATAATGTATGTATTTCCTTGGGTGAAATGTGGTTGTTTGTCCGAGAAAGGTTTGGGGTCAGCTTGTCCATGGGTTCAAGGTTTTGGTCTGGGTGAGATAGCAAGAGAGGCACTCACACTCAACAACAACCCATAACATCTCATATTAGTCTCCCAACATATCACCTTCTATTGCTTCACGAAGTATTACGATGTGCTTTCCATAACTCAACTCAACATCATAATAGAAGTGTATTCCACATTTATTTACATGTTTTATTCCAATATCAAGATCTCAACTACTCTGCTCAATCTTTCCTCTGGTCTAAACCTTCTCTGGCAACATGCCTCACTTCCTTGCAGTGTAAACAAATGGCCTTAGACAAATCTATGGGCTTCATGGTGACTTTCTTGGTTCCCTGAGTTCTTGGCTTCCTCGTCGGGCATTTGCTAGCGTAATGACCTAAATCCTTGCACCTGTAGCATGTGATGTGACTCAGGTCCTTTTCCATAGAAATTGGGTTGTTCTGGGAACACATGCGCTTTCTCTTCCTCGACTTCTTTGTTCCAATCAGTTCTTCTATCTCTTGTGGATCAAACTCCACCTCTTCAGTCAGGAAGTCTCCCAGATACTCTTGGTTTTCCTTCGTGCAATACTGTGAAAAATGTTCTTCTTCTCCACATGAATATCAAGCACGGGAGAAAAATCTATTTAGGCCTTCTCCATCGGGGTCGTCAATACCTTCCTCCATTACGGATTCCTTTAAAATTTCCTCCAGGGCTTCTTTCATTGCTTCTTTTTTCTACTGGATAGTTCGTTGCACCATGGGGTAAATATGACACTGAGCAGGGTAGTGGGTAGTCCCTTTACACTAGAAACAAGTAATCTGCCTAGTTGGGCATTCTTCAGCCGGGTGACCTTCTTCACAATGAGGGCATTCATCCTTGTGCTCCTCCTGGGCGTGTCGTATTTCTCCACAAATCCTGCAGGCACAAGGTATCTTCTTCGGGTTGTCACCATGCTTTTGGACGAGACGAGACTTTAACAGAGTCTTCTTCAATTCCTCCCAACTTTTTGTTCCAGTACATCCTTGTATGGCTTGATGCATTTTCCACCATGTTGCAGCACTTTTTGTAAAGTACTGAAGAGCGTATTGATCCTCATACTTCCTTGCAATCAAATTTTTCCAGAAGTGATCCTCAATGTTTTGTATCCATAGCTCTTCCTCCGGCTGGGTAATCGGTCCAGAGAATTCAAGTCTATCTTCATTCGTCCTCTATTGGGTCCAAGGGTTTTGGGATGAGATTCTGGAGATGGAGAGAGATACCCTCAATACAAACAATAGTTTTTGAAGAGATGGGTTTTATTTTGTAGCCGTCGGAAAACATCAAACAGATGATGGCTCAGACTTTTAAAGGTCAATATCTCTTCAAAGTCGTCAACTCTTGAAATCTTCGGAGTATCCACTGTTGTAGCTTCAACACTTCTAATGCATGGTGAAATCCTCTTTACTCTGAAGTGGTCAATATGGAAAAGGGTATTGTCTAACTATTTAAGGTAAAAGGGAAGATTTGACAAAGCTTGAAAAAGAAGAGAGGTAAAGAATCTTTTTGAAAATAAAGTATTAGAGAAATCCTTTCCTATGGGCTTGCCAGTTCTAGGGTCACGTCCTACAACCAACATGTGCTCTGATACCATCTTGTAGCGACCCGACCTGAATGGATCAAGTCTTTGTGCTTACGTGTCATCCCTGGATCGGTATGCTGACACACACAGTACTCGAGGATTTATAACAAAGGTAAATCACATGTATAAAGTAACGTAAATACTATTACATCGATCAACATAGCGGAAGTCACAACAAGGTTGTGGAGTGCCATCAACACCAACGACAAAGTTGAGTGTAGACATCGCAACCCTAACGTATCACTTACTCGTCTGGTAATTCCTGCAACATGAGACGTTGCAGCCATGTAGGTCAGTACATTGAATGTACATGCAAATTGACACCATAGAATAATGATGACCAACATCTATCACTACATGCATATTTTGCTGGTGGAGGATGTAAGGTTTATTTTTGCATAAAGCTAGTTTTCCCCTACAACAAAGGAATAAATTTTTATTTACTACATCAGTTGTATTAAGAAATATTGAGAATGGGTCCTCCATCTCAATCCCAAATTACGAAAAGTCATTAATAATCCAACAAGTTAATTAAATAGATTGTTGAGATCGGTCCATAATTCAAATACCAGGATACTCAAGACGTCCATAACCAGGGACACGGCTAATCATGATCAGTTTGTACACTCTACAGAGGTTTGTGCACTTTTCCCCACAAGACTCGATCTCCTCCATTTAATTTCTTGCACAACATGGTGTTTGAGAAACGAATGACCAAGACACAGTCTTTAAGAAACATTTTCTCTTTAGCCCGGATGGACCTGTACACATACTCTCTCCTACATTTTCTAGTCCACCACTGAAAGAGCTCACACAACATACTCAACTATGCAAGAGCTCATATTGGCATGTGGCTACACACGAAAGTTTCTATGCATGAATGATATATGATCCCTTTGAGCCTGGGTGGCATTCCATAGGATAATCACACAGGTCCTCTGGGATTTCCTAGGACAACTCTCGATTGTCCAGGTGTCCTGCAACCAATCCACCCAATGGTGTATTAAAGTTACCACCTTAAACATTCGCTTAGTTGTTATTACACTCACAATTTCCATGAAATCTCACATATCAATCCAGGTCTATGCATGGATAAGCAATAATAAACAAAGCGTATATTCCCTTGGGTTGATCTCAAGTCATTGGGTTCCTACCTCATGAACTACTAAGCAATACCACGTGTGATCAAGTCCTACTCATGCAATCTTTGAGGATAAAACTAATGCAATAAAAACTGGGTATTGGAAAGTATGATCAAAGTATTAACTTGCCTTGTACTGTTGATGTAGATTCTTCGCACTCATTACTCGTGATAGATCTACTCATCACACTCCGGTCAATCTATCGCAAGTAATCAATAGTAACCACACATAAGCAATCATTCAGAAGATCGGACAGAACGAATAAAACACTTCGGAAACTTCAAAACCAAACGAATAACTCTTGCAACATAAAACAATTTATAACAGTACCAAAATTAGGTGAATTTGGCCGTATCATAAAGTTTAGGTCAAGAGCTTCGATTTCAAAAAAGAATCAACTCAAACGGAGTTATAAAACTCAAGTTATGAACAAAAGAAGTTTGAATTCAAATCTGTTTGAAATCAAATTTTAAACTTTCAAAAATATGTTCAAGTTGGTTATCTGGACAGAGGGGGTCACAACGAAGAAGTGGACGTTGGTTTCGTTGGATTTGGATAATCGGTGTAAAAGTTGTGATCAAAAGAAGTTCATGGGCTAAACTATAAAAGAAAATAACTACAAACAGGTCCCTAGCTACGAAAACAGATCTAACTAGAAAACGTTCACTAATATTACTTAACTAATGAAATCGTTCACTTCTAAGGCTAATGAACGAATGTTCGTAAACTAACAGAAAATGTTTCGAAATAAAAACAAAAAAAATCCTAATCTAATCCTAACCGCAGGTGATAGATCGGACGGTCGAGGGGCGACGGCGGCTTACTGCGTCGGCGGCGACTCTGGCGAAGAAGACGGCGGCGGCGGCTTACCGTGTCGGCGGCGACTCTGGCGAAGAAGGTGGCGACGGCGGCTCTGGTTTGGCCGGGGCGGCGGCTCCGGTGGCCCTCCGGCTCAGCGGAGTGAACGGCGAGAGGCGGCGCGACATGACGGTGAGGATGGAGGGGGCGGCGGTGGCTCGGGGTGGCGGGGTGGAGGCTCGAAGCATCGGCGGCGGCGGCTTGCTCCGGCGAGGCGCGGCGGCTGCTGCGGGGCTCGGGTCGCTCGGGTGTTGAGAGAAATGGGGCCGGGGCCTCGGTATTTAAACGAGGAGGGGGCCGAGATGGCGTGTGCGAGGGGCAAGGCCGCGCGGAGACCGGCTTGAGCACGGCGGCGGCGGGGATGGCGTGCGGTGGCGGGAGTCCGAGCGGAGCTCGGGGACGAGCGGGGCACGGGCGTCGGCCGGCTGGGCCGTGGCCTGGCGACTTGCTGGGCCGGCCCAGTTCGGTCGGCTAAGAAGTTTTTTCAACAGACAACAAAATAAAACTAAATAGAAAAATAATAAAAATGATATATAAGCATATTATATATCTAAATTTTCAGAAAAATATTTCATACAACTTCGACATTTTTCTAGAGTCAAGTAAAATCCACAAAAAATTAAAATAATCAAACAATGCTTCTGGTTTATTTAAAAATCAAAATAAAATATTTTAAAATACCAAAATTACTTCAACTCATTTTTCTCCACTTTTCCATTGTAGGGAATCATTTTACCCTATTTTCCATATATTTTATTTTTGGAGAAAAATAATTTGAATACAAACCAAATACCTCAAATTTGAAAATAAGATTAAAAAATACTTCAAAGGAACTTCCAACTCATATTTCATATGTTTTGAAGAAGTCATTTTATCTTCTCTCATGAAAATCATCGAGCTGCATAAACTTTCTGAATTTTTAAATATTTCAAGAATGGAATTCAAATCCTTTCAAAACCCTTTTCATTTTATTAAATGGAAGAAGTCATATCATCTTCACTCTAGGGTTTTGTGTTGAATTGAATTTGAATTCACGGAGATCATAAATGCAAAGTGAAATTTTGGGAAAGTCATTTCATTCCCTCTCATTTAACTTTCAAAAGTTTCAAATTTCAGTCAATTTCACATAGCACATCACACAAGCAATCAAACTTATCTATTTAATATAACATTCCAAAATTTAGAATTTTGGGATGTTACAATACGATTAGAATCAGCATTCAAAATATTTTCATACAATATATACCGGACGAGATTAGTTCAAACATGATAGATTTTCATTACATTTCAAATTTTTAGGAAAAAATATGTAAAAGAAACCCGGCCCTAAACCTATACTACGAAGGCGACCGACGTCCACTTTCGTTTTTACTACCGCACGACGAGGACGCCCTCCAACTGACATCTTCATGAATGGTGGCGTGGTTCAAGACCCGTGAAGTGAAGCTGCGGTGTCCGGCGAGAAAGAGTAGAACACGGGAGACAGACCGGCCAACTTGGCACACCATGGCCATGCCCTGCCACTTCCTATGCCCTACTCTTCATTGGAGGAGTCCCCGACCTCGGTGGTGCCGGTGGACATGAGGTCGATGATGATGGACGTGGATGGTTCATCGCTATTCACCTGCCACATGCGCCACTGAACGTTGGACGATGGCATGTAGGATGCGTGGCTGGCAGTGCTCTCGTCGTTGGTCGCATCCGTGTTTGCGAGCGGCTAGTTTAGCAAGGGAGGTGACCTCGGGCTTGATCCCCGAAAACAAGCTCTCCTGCAACACGTGCCCGCTCGTGGTCATGGTGGATGTGGTGCCAGCGAGGATGATGCGCAATGGTGTTGAGTTTGGCTGGGCGTTGTCGCTTTAACTAGCGCATATCGGTGAGGCCAAGCGTCCGGGTGCATTATGAATAAGTCACCGGAGTTGGTTCCTCATGTGGCGATCCTGCTTAATTGAAGGCATACAGACATGCGGTATGAATGCAGGCAGTTGGCGCTGGCTGCGAATGCACGCGCACAAGGGACGAGGGTTTTTGTGGGCTAGGGTAGTCAGCTGTTGACGTGGCAAACATTGGAGATGCCCTTTCTAACATGCGATCCCACATGTCAATGAAAGAGCAAGACGACTCGTGTTCCCTTGGGTCACAGGATGCCGACCCGACCGTCTCGGGGTGCGACTTGAACGCGACATGGGTGCTATCAGTGTACCACCTTTTCATTTCGAACTTGTAAACCGAACACTTTTACTATAGGGTAACACCGAAAGTGCCACTACCCCGTCTTGGTTTATTGGTACTCCTATGAAGTTGGCACCTCACCTCTAGCTAGCCAAGTAGCCCAAATGTACAATAGTTATTCATACTACTACCTCCTTCCTCGTTTATTCGTCCCCTTCGCATTTAGTAACAAAATGTTAATGCATGTAACCGAAAGTAATACTCCCTCCGTCTAGGTGAATAAAGTCAGATGTGCACCGCGACCAAGGTGGAGAGGAAAACAAGAGAACTTAATTTTTATTTTCTAATTAATACCATTGCATGCAACGAACTGACCACTACATGTCATATTTGGTAGTCTCAAGTAATTAAAAGCATGCACGCCACACATCTCTTATTGGTTGATTCCTTTATTTATGTCAAAAAACAAGAACCAACGTGCGAGTTAATGCACCACGCCTATGTCTTTTGGGACTATTTCATTTTCGTAAGGTGAATTATACACCTAGACGGGGGGAGTATCATTAAAAACTATGTTCAAATATGAATCCAACGATATAATTTTTGGTGACATGCATTAGTATTTTCTTAATTAAATATATACTCAAAGTTTGGCACAAAATTCTAAGAGGACCAATAAATCAGGATATGGTAGTTACTTAGGTCGGTTGTGCGAGCTGTCCCAATATAACCATGTGGCTTTGCTTCTTTCTCATTCCTCTCCAACCCCTCTTCTCCATCGATCATGCTGCCCTGGGTCGACTCCATCCTCCCGTGTGCCCCATCGAATATTCTGTCGAGTGTCATTTACATGTGGGCCTAGCTAGACCATCCCTGTCGAGGGAGTCCTATATTTAGGGGTCCTCAAGTGTCCGGGTCATTGGTGCTGGGCCGAATTAATGGGCCTAGAAGATAGAAGCAGAAGGTCCTCCCCCCGTGTTCGGTTAGGACTCCAATGTATGTAGTAAGGCAAGAAAGATGTCCGGATGTAACGATTTCTTCCTCCCCAAGTCACATTTGTAACCCTAGGCCCCCTCTAGCGTGTATATAAGCCGAGGGGTTAGCCCGTAGAAACAACAGAATCCTAGAAATCACATAGGCTAGACTTCTAGGGTTTACCCATTACGATCTCGAGGTAGATCAACTCTTGTATCCCCTATTCATAAAGATCAATCAAGTAGGAAGTAGGGTATTACCTTGATTGAGAGGGACTAAACCTGGGTAAACATTGTGTCACCTGTCTCCTATTACAATCGATCCTAAGACGTACATATTGGGCCCCCCTACCCGAGATCTTCCGATTTTGGCAATGACAATGGTCCTTTCATTGAGAGCTCCGTCGTGCGCTCGTGAAAAGCGATAGATGGCTCATCTTGTCATCAACGATGAGATCACCCTCGGAAACAACCTGGCCATGGGCCAGATCCTCCAACTCGGCGGTTTCGCTGTATGCGCCCGCGTGGCCTCCAGGCCGGCTGCACTTCCCGTGGCCATCGAGCATCACTCCTATGTTAGCTTCGACCTCCCCAATGACACGACCCCGGCGGATTCCTCGTCTTTAAATGAGCTGCTGGATCGCATCGCCGCCTTGGGACTCTCATCATGAGATGATCAGATCGGACTTAAACCCGGTCAGGAAATCAATTCCACCCCGACCACTCACCCGGTGGCGGCAATCGAGGATCAAGCTGAGAATACATCACCTCTCAAAACGGAGACCGACGCTATTCGGATCTCTGAACTCATCTAGCTGAAGACACCTCTGGCAGGTAGCGCTCCGTGACCTTTGAGCTCGGGGACAGACGTTAGGCCCACGGAATATTCAGACCCTAGCGGGCCCAGATCGTCCACACCGGAGGTTGTATAAACCTCGGACACTACACTGGGTCGGGACTTAAATTTATCGACACCCACCCACCAGAGTAAGCACTTTCCGAGTAAATCCATACTACCAGACATATATGACCTCACGTATATACCGCAGCGGCCCCAGGAAACAGTTCATCACTTCTGGGCCAGATTCCTACTTGTTAAAAACAAGATTAAGGACTGCTGCGATGACGATACGATGCCCATATTTCACTGCAATTATACAGATAAGGGAGTCTTGAACGCCCTCAACCACCGTCGAATACGGAGCTTTGCAGAATTGTCGCACTTGGTACAAAAGTAATGTGCTATGGAAAACACTTGGAAAGCCTAGAGTACACCTCTGGAACAGTCCGTCTCCGGACTATACGCCGATAAGGACAAACGGACATACCCTGCTAGGGCATCTTATAATACACTCAATGGTAAGAAAACAGACCTTTCACAAGGCATAGGTCCATTCTAGACGAACTGCTGGATAAACCTTGCCAAATACATGCCGCCTCGGACCATACCCCTACCCACTGCCTTAAAACATGTTGGGTACTCTGGCAGGTAGCAAAGAGCGGTGAATCAATCCTCACCACCGCAACGCCGGGGGAGAAAGGCCTCGATGTCTTTACCGACTTCGATATGTTCTCCTAAAGTAACCGGCACAAGAGAGTGAAACGTGAACTTGCAGAGGTTAATTAAATCATCATTGCAAGCCTATGGAACGACACATCAATCACCTTTTCTGCCGAAGACGAACCATGAGTCCGGCCGGTCCGAGCCACAGTCGCTCTCGTACTTAACCCCATAGTAGATGGCTTCCGCCTCACTAAAGTACTCAAGGACGGGGGCAGCGGACTCAACCTCATATACGAAAACACGCTTGCAAAAATGCAGGTCGATAAATCCCGCATTGAACAAAGTAATACAACCTTTCAAGGAATCATACCTAGCCGGGAAGCCCGGTGTTTGGTAAGCATTAAGTTCAATGTAGTATACGGTACACCCGTGAACTACAGGTCGGAGGAAATGCTCTTCCACATTGCCCCTTCAACAGCGGATACCACGCCATTTTAGGGCGGGGCGCTTTCTCACGCTTTTAGGCTATACCCCATTACGGGTACATGAATCTTAAGATGCCAGGACCCAACGGAATAATCACAGTTGCAAATGATCCGGATAGAGCACTCCGCGCCGAGAACAAAACCACATGTTTAGCCCTAGAGGTATTATCTGAAGCCCTCGCGGCGGAAGAATTAACCACCTTACGATCTATGGTGGACAGGGACAATGTAGTCCTTAACAAATGATCAAAGTCTGCCACTTTTAAGACAGCAGATGAAATTGTGAAATTCCAAGTGCACCCAACGGACCCTAATAAAACAGAATCTATTGGGGCATAGCTGGATCCGGCAGTAGACAGCGCTTTACGCGCCTTCCTTCGCGAAAATCGGGACATATTTGCTTGGCATCCTTCAGATATGCCAGGAATCTCACACGGGCTGGCCAAACACAACCTCAACATTATCAAAGGGTTCAAGCCAGTCAAGCAGTCATTACGACAATTTTCTGAACCCAAAAGACAGGCTATGGGGGAAGAGCTAGCCAAGCTATTGGAAGCTGGATTCATAAGGGAAATCAAACACCCGAACTGGCTCGCCAACCTGGTCATGGTACCAAAGAAGGACAAATCCTGGTGTCTTTCTATCGACTTCACGGACCTAAACAAGGCCTGCCCTAAGGATCCATTTCCTCTTCCCCACATTGATCAAATTATTGATGCAACCGCAGGACATGACTCATTGTGTTTCCTCGACCCCTAGTCCGGATACCATCAAATAAAAATGAATAAATTCGATCAGGCCGCTACAACCTTCATCACTCTATATGGCCCCTTTTGCTTTAACACTATGCCATTTAGACTCAAACGCTGGCGCCACATATCAACGCATGATTCAAACATGCTTAGAAAAACAAATTGGCAAGACAGTGGAAGCACATGTTGACGATGTAGTCATCAAGACCAAACACGTTGAAACCTTGGTGGATAATCTCCGCCTTACGTTCGATAATTTACTAACATATGACATACGGCTCAATCCGGAAAAATGCATCTTCGGCATTCCGACTGAAAAGCTATTAGGGTTTATCATATCACATAAAGGAATCGAAGTGAACCCAGCTAAAATCCAGGCCCTGTCACAACTAACTACGCCAACCAATCTCAAACAAGTGCAAAAGCTAGCAGGTTGTGTAGCAGCCTTGAGCCTCTTTATCTCCAGATTAGGGGAGAAAGCACTACCACTTTATAGACTGCTGTGGCGCACAGAGAACTTTGAATGGACGGTTGCAGCCACGACCGGACTAGGGGAAATAAAAACCTTATTAGCAGGTAACCCAAGCCTTGCCGCTCCAAACGTTGGCGAGCCAATGCTGCTTTGTATCTCCGCCACTCATTAGGTAGTGTGGTGCTCGTCGTCGAACAAGATGAAGGGGGACATAAATTTCCAGTTCGAAAACCCGTATACTATGTATCCGAGGTTCTCACACCGTGCAAGTCATGATACCTCCATTACCAAAAAATTGCCTACGCGGGATTCATGGCATCTCGAAAGCTTTGACACTACTTTCAAGAGTGTTCGATCACAGTGGCATCCGAAGTACCACTCAATGATATCATCAACAATAAAGACGCCATTGGACGCATAGCCAAATGGGCCATCGAGCTCTTACAGTTCGTAATAACGTACAAACCATGCTGGACTATTAAGTCCCAGGTGTTGGCCGACTTGGTCGCTGAATGGACTGAAGCCGAGCTCCCTAAAGAGTACAGATCATACTCCCACTGGACAATGTATTTCGACGGTTCCAAAATGCTAGCGGGATTGGGGGCCGGCGTCATCTCGATATCCCCGACAGGCGATACAATCCGCTACGTGTTGCAGATCATGTACACGGACTCAAACAATGCGGCCGAATACGAGGCACTACTACATGGTTTCCGCATGGCCGTATCCATGGGTATACGGCTCCTTGAGGTGCGCGGAGACTCAAACCTCGCCATATCTCAGGTAAACAGAGAGTTCGATGTGAAAGATTCAAAAATGGCGGCTTATCGAAACGCCATACAAAAAATATTGGCTCGATTCGAGGGGCTAGAACTTCACCATGTGGCTCGGGACAATAACCAGGCAACGGATATACTTGCTCGCATGGGCGCTAAACGCGACCCAGCCCACCTAACACTTTTGTGGAAAGGTTGTTCAAGACATCAGTAACATGGCAGGACGAGAGCAGTGACTCCAATCCGGACCCGAACACGCCCCTGCCGAACTCAATACATATGTCATAAGGGACTCCGACACGGAAATCAAATCATCGGCCCACGAGATCATGGCTGTTATAGCCCCCTGGAGCGAGAATTTCTTAGCGTACCCTAATAGGCAAGAGCTCCCCGATGACCAAAATGAGGCCCGCCGCATAATTCGGCATTCTAAAGCCTATAAGGTTCACGAGGGTGAACTATACAAGAAAAGCACTACTTGTATTCTACAACGGTGCATCTCTGAAGAGGAGGGACGGCAACTTCTCGCCTAAATACACACTGGCATGGGCGGCCATCATGCCGCGGCTCGAGATCTTGTAAGCAAAGCCTTTCGAACTGGTTTCTTCTGTCCAACTGCGCGCGCAGACGCACAGACCTTAGTCCAACATTGTGTTGGATGCCAGCTTTTTGCAAACCAAATTCATATGCCTCCCACAGCTCTCAGAACCATCCCCATTACCTGGCCCTTTGCACTCTGGGGGGCTGGATATGGTTGGACCTTTTAAAGGGGAAGCCATAAAAAGAAATATTTACTGGTCATGGTGGATAAATTCACTAAATGGATAGAAGCCAAGCCAGTCCGAATAGCTGAGGCAGGGCCAGTGATAGATTTTATATCCAGCGTAGTACACCGTTAGGGTGTCCTGCCTAGTATTATCACAGATAATGGATCCAACTTCGCAGCTAACGAGGTGAAGAATTGGTGCGCTAAGTTAGGCATTAAACTTATTACGCCTCTGTGTACCACCCTCAGACACACGGTCAGGTAGAAAGAGCCAATGGCTTAATAATGAGTGGCATTAAACCCCGACTGGTGCGCTCCCTTCAGGAGTCAGATAAACACTGGGTAGAGGAGCTCGACTCCATACTCTGGGGGCTACGAACTACACCTAACCGAACTACCTGATACACACCCTTTTTCATGGTGTACGACGCACAGGCTATCGTGCCATGCGATATTATTCATGACTCACCTCGAGTGCGCATGTACGAAGCGAGAGAGGCCGAGCTCGATCATCAAGATGACCTAGACGGCCTTGAAGAGGAACACGATATCATGCAGGCCCGTTCCGCATTTTATCAACAGCAGGCTAGGCGATACCAAAGCAGAGAAGTGCAGGCCAAGACATACAATGTTGGCGAACTCATATTACGCCTCCCGGAGAAGAAAAAAGACACGCTCAAACCAAGATGGGAGGGCCCCTTCCTTATTGATGATGTACTCACCGGTGGAGCCTATCGCCTTCGAAATGCATCAGACAATCGCCTTGCGAACCCATGGAATGCCCTTATACGTCTCCAACGTATCTATAATTTTTTATTGTTCCATGCTATTATATACTCCCTCCGTTCCTAAATATTTGTCTTTCTAGAGATTTCAACAAGTGACTACATACGAAGCAAAATGAGTGAATCTTCACTCTAAAATATGTCTACATACGTACGTATGTTGTAACCACTTGAAATGTCTAGAAAGACAAATATTTGGAAACGGAGGGAGTATGATGTTTTGGATGTTTAATGGGCTTTATTATACACTTTTATATTATTTTTGGGACTAACCTATTAACCCAAAGGCCCAGTCCAGATTGTTGTTTTTTGCCTATTTCAGGGTTTCGCAGAAAAGGAATATCAAACGGAGTCCAAATGAAATGAAATCTTCAGGAGAGATATTTTTGGAACGATATCTTCACGGGAGACTTGAGAACCAAGGCAGAGGGCACACGTGGTGTCCACGAGGGTGGAGGGCGCGCCACCTCCCCCTGGGCGTGCCCCCTGCCTCGTGGACCCGACGTTGCTCCCCCGATGCCCTCCTTCCTCCTATATATACCCATGTACCCTGAAAACATCGAAGCAACAGAGAAAACCCTAATTCCACCGCCGCAACCTTCTGTTCCCGTGAGATCCCATCTTGGTGCCTCTTCCGGACCTCCGCCAGAGGGGGGATCTTCCACAGAGTGCTTCTACATCAACACCATCGCCTCACCATGAGTTGTGAGTAGTTTACCACAGACCTTCGGGTCCATAGATAGTACCTAGATAGCTTCTTCTCTCTTTTTGGATCTCAATACCAAGTTCTCCTCGGTCTTTGAGGAGATCTATTCGATGTAATCTTTTTGCGGTGTGTTTGTCGGGATCCAATGAATTGTGGGTTTATGATCAAGATTATCTATGAAAAATATTTGGTTCTTTTCTGAATTCTTTTATGTATGATTATAATATCCTTGCAAGTCTCTTCGAATTATCGGTTTGGTTTGGCCTACTAGATCTATAGTTCTTGCAATGGGAGAAGTGCGTGGCTTTGGGTTCAATCTTGCGGTGTCCTTTCCCAGTGACAGCAGGGGCAGCAAGGCACTTATAGTATTGTTGCCGTCGAGGATAAAAATATCGGGTTTATATCATACTGCTTGAGTTTATCCCTCTACATCATGTCATCTTGCTTAAAGCATTACTATGTTCTTATGAACTTAATACTCTAGATTCATGCTGGATAGAGGTCGATGTGTGGAGTAATAGTAGAAGATGCAGCATCGTTTCGGTCTACTTGTCACAGACGTGATGCCTATATATAATGATCATGCCTAGATATTCTCATAATTATTCGCTTTTCTATCAATTGCTCAATAGTAATTCATTCACCCACCGTAGAAATCTGCTATCATGAGAGAAGCCACTAGTGAAACCAATGTCCCCCGGGTCTATTATCAATCTACAATCTACTATACTTTGATGTTTTTACTTTTTGTTCTTATATCCAGAAATACCAAAAATATCAAATATCCTATGTATGAGATCCCTAGAAAGCTTTATGATGAGTGGGAACCTACTATTAAAATTAAAATTAAAGATCATGAATGCTTTGCTTTGTGTGATTTGGGTGCAAGTGTTTCCACTATCCCAAAAACTTTGTGTGATTTGTTAGGTTTCCATGAGCTTGATGACTATTCTTTAAATTTGCATCTTGCGGATTCTACTATTAAGAAACCTATGGGAATGATTAATGATGTTCTTATTGTTGCCAATAGGAATTATGTGCCCGTAGATTTCATTGTTCTTGATATAGATTGCAATCCTTCATGTCCTGTTATTCTTGGTAGACCTTTCCTTAGAACGATTGGTGCAATTTTTGATATGAAGGAAGGAAATATTAGATTCCAATTTCCGTTAAGGAAAGTCATGGAACACTTTCCTAGAAAGAAAATCAAATTACCTTATGAATCTATTACGAGAGCCACTAATGGATTGCCTTCCAAAGATGGCAATACCTAGGTCTATCCTTGTATCGCGCCTAGCTAGGGGTGTTAAACGATAGCGCTTGTTGGGAGGCAACCCAATTTTATTTTATTTGTTTTTGCTTCTGTTTAGGAATAAATATTGCATCTAGCTTCTATTTAGATTTGGTATTGTGTTTTAATTAGTGTTTGTGCCAAGTAGAACCTTTGGGAAGACTTGTATGAAGTTTATATGATCTTGCTGTAAGAAATAGAAACATTAGCGCTCACTAGAATAGTCACCCGATTTTACTGGAGAGTGCTATTTAGTTGATTCTTTTTGCAGATGATTAATATACAAATTCCTCACGTTTACCAATTTATTTAATTTTTTTTGGAGTTACAGAAGTATGCGAAAGTTACAGATTACTACACACTATTCTGTTTTTGACAGATTCTGTTTTTCGTGTGTTGTTTGCTTATTTTGATGTATCTAAGAGTAGTATTGGAGGATATTAATCATAGAGAAGTTGGAATACAGTAGGTTTAACACCAATATAAACAAATAATGAGTTCATTACAGTACCTTTGAGTGGTGGTTTGTTTTCTTATACTGACGGAGCTCACGAGATTTTTGGCTAAGTTTTGTGTTGTGAAGTTTTCAAGTTTTGAGTATGGCTTTGATGGACTATGGAACAAAGAGTGGCAAGAGCCTAAGCTTGGGGATTCCCAAGGCACACCAAGGTAAAATTCAAGGACAACCAACAGCCTAAGCTTGGGGATGCCCCGGGAAGGCTTCCTCTCTTTCATCTTCATCTATCAGTAACTTTACTCGGGACTATATTTTTTTTCACCACATGATATGTGTTTTGCTTGGAGTGTCATGTATGATTTGAGTCTTTGCTTTTTTGATTTTGCCACAATCATCCTTGCTTGACACACCATTTGAGAGAAATAAATGTGATTTAGAATTTATTAGAATACTCTTTGTGCTTCACTTATATTTTGAGCAAGATAGTTTTGCTCTAGTGCTTTACTTATATCTTTTAGAGCACGGTGGTGGTTTTATTTTGTAGAAATTATTGATCTCTCATGCTTCACTTATATCTATTTGAGAGTCTTTTAGAACAGCATGGTAATGTGCTTTGGTTATAAAACTAGTCCTAATATGATAGGCATCCAAGATGAGTATAGTAAAAACTTTCATACAAGTGCAATGAATGATAGGAGAAGTTTGATACTTCATGATTTTTTTGAGATATGAGGAGATGATATTAGAGTCATGCCAGTGGAGTAATTGTGAATTTGAGAAACACTTGTGTTAAAGTTTGTGATTCCCGTTGCATGCACGTATGGTGAACTGTTATGTGACGAAGTTGGAGCATGATTTATTTATTGAGTGTCATCCTTTGTGTGGAGGTCGGGATCGCGCAATGGTTAACTCCTACCAACTCTTTCCCTAGGAGCATGCGTTGAATACTTTGTTTTGATAACTCGTAGATTTTTGCAATAAGTATATGAGTTCTTTATGACTAATGTTGAGTCCATGGATTATACACACTCTCACCCATCCACCATTGTTAGCCTCTCTTGTACCGTGCAACTTTTGCCGGTACCATACACCCACCATATACCTTTCTCAAAACAGCCACCATACCTACTTATCATGGCATTTCCATAGCCATTCTGAGATATATTGCCATGCAACTTTCCACTGTTCGGTTCATATGACACGCTTCATAATGTCATATTGCCATGCATGATCATGTATTTGACATCGTATTTGTGGCAAAGCCACCATGCATAATTTTTCATACATGCCACTCTTGATTCATTGCACATCCCGGTAAACCATCGAAGGCATTCATATAGAGTCATACTTTGTTCTAGTATTAGGTTGTAATAACGAGTTGTAAATCAATAAAAGTGTGATGATCATCATTATTAGAGCATTTTCCCATGTGAGGAAAGGACAAATAAAAAAACAGATGGCCCAAAAAATTATAGATAGGGGCTAGAAAAAAGAGAAAGCCCCTCCAAAAAATGAGAGAAAAAGAGAAGGGATAATGCTACTATCCTTTTCCACACTTGTGCTTCAAAGTAGCACCATATTCTTCATGATAGAGAGTCTCTTGTTTAGTCACTTTCATATACTAGTGGGAATTTTCATTATAGAACTTGGCTTGTATATTCCAACAATGGGCTTCCTCAAATGCCCTAGGTCTTCATGATCAAGCAAGTTGGATGCACACCCACTTAGTTTATTTTGATGAGCTTTCATACATTTATAGCTCTAGTGCATCTGTTGCATGGCAATCCCTACTCACTCACATTGATATCTATTGATGGGCATCTACATAGCCCATTGATACGCCTAGTCGATGTGAGACTATATTCCTCCTTTTTGTCTTCTCCACAACCACCACTCTATTCCACCCATAGTGTTATATCCATGGCTCCCGCTCTTGTATTGCGTGAAAGTTGAAAGGTTTGAAAAAATTGAGTATGAAAACAATTGCTTGGCTGAAACCGGGGTTGTGCATGGTATGAATATTTTGTATGATGAAGAGGGAGCATAGCCAGACTATATGATTTTGTAGGGATAACTGTCTTTAGCCATGTTATTTTGAGAAGACATGATTGCTTTGTTAGTATGCTTGAAGTATTATTATTTCTTATGTCAATAAAGACTTTTGTCTTGAATCTTTCGGATCTGAACATTCATGCCACTATAAAGGGAATTACATTGAAAATTATGTTGGTTAGCATTCCACATCAAAAATTCTGTTTTTATCATTTACCTACTCGAGGACGAGCAGGAATTAAGATTGGGGATGCTTGATACGTCTCCAACGTATCTATAATTTTTGATTGTTCCATCCTATTATATATGATGTTTTGGATGTTTAATGGGCTTTATTATCCACTTTTATTTTATTTTTTGGACTAACCTATTAACCCAAAGGCCCAGTCCAGATTGCTGTTTTTTTTTGCCTATTTCAGGGTTTCAGAGAAAAGGAATATCAAACGGAGTCCAAACGGAATGAAACCTTCGTGAGAGAAATTTTTGGAACGATATCTTCACGGGAGACTTGAGAACCAAGGCAGAGGGCACATGTGGCATCCATGAGGGTGGAGGGCGCGCCCCTCCCCCTGGGCGTGCCCCCCTTCCTTGTGGGCCCCATGTTGCTCCACCGATGCCCTCCTTCCACCTATATATACCCATGTACCCTGAAAACATCGAAGCAACAGAGAAAACCCTAATTCCACCGCCGCAACCTTCTATTCCCATGAGATCCCATCTTGGGGCCTGTTCCGGAGCTCCGCCGGAGGGGGGGATCTTCCACGAAGTGCTTCTACATCAACACCATCGCCTCACCATGAGTTGTGAGTAGTTTACCACAGACCTTCGGGTCTATAGTTAGTACCTAGATGGCTTCTTCTCTCTTTTTGGATCTCAATACCAAGTTCTCATCGGTCTTCAAGGAGATCTATTCGATGTAATCTTTTTGCGGTGTGCTTGTTGAGATCCGATGAATTGTTGGTTTATGATCAAGATTATCTATGAGAAATATTTGCTTCTTTCCTGAATTCTTTTATGTATGATTATAATATCCTTGCAAGTCTCTTTGGATTATCGATTTTGTTTGGCCTACTAGATCTATAGTTCTTGCAATGGGAGAAGTGCTTGGCTTTGGGTTCAATCTTGCGGTTTCCTTTCCCAGTGACAGCAGGGGCATCAAGGCACGTATAGTATTGTTGCCATCGAGGATAAAAAGATGGGGTTTATATCATATTGCTTGAGTTTATCCCTCTACATCATGTCATCTTGCTTAAAGCATTAGTCTGTTCTTATGAACTTAATACTCTAGATGCATGCTGGATAGCGGTCGATGTGTGGAGTAATAGTAGTAGATGCAGAAATGTTTCGGTCTACTTGTCACGGATGCGATGCCTATATATAATGATCATGCCTAGATATTCTCATAATTATTCGCTTTTCTATCAATTGCTCGACAGTAATTCGTTCACCAACCGTAGAAATCTGCTATCATGAGAGAAGCCACTAGTGAAACATATGGCCCCCGGGTCTATTCTCAACGTATCAATCTACAATCTACTTTACATTACTGTTTTTACTTTCTGTTCTTATATCCGAAAATACCAAAAATATCAAACTATCATATCTATCAGATCTCACTTTCGTAAGTGACCGTAAAGGGATTGACAACCCCTTATCGCATTGGCTCCGAAGTTCTTATTTGTTTGTGTAGGTGTGAGGGACTCGCGCGTGGTCTCCTACTGAATTGATACATTGGTTCTCAAAAACTGAGGGAAATACTTATGCTATTGTGCTGCATCACCCTTTCCTCTTCATGGGAATACAACACAACCTCGAGAAGTAGCATGCCCCCAGGCTCCGACGATTCTATGGATAGTTCGGTAGCACATATTTTCTTTTTCACTCTAGGTCTTATTCCCTGTTTTTTACAGTTCTCCTCTTCCTTTTTTTCTTTTTCTTCTTATTTTTTATCGATAATTTTTTGGCTCAACCGAATTATCCCAAGGTAGAACATCCTTAAATGTATATACCTCAAAAATACTTGGGGGCTGCTATAACGAAGCCCATTATCAAAAAGCATATTGCTCAAAATAATTATGTTGCCTGATTCATACAGTCTCCTTGCCATTATATGCACCTTTATGACTTGATTTTTTGCCAAGCTGGTTTGCCTGGCTCCTGTGTTTATACCCTACGTTCCCGATTGTTCGTTTAAGGTGTAAAGGGAGCACCTCTGCAATTGTTACAACCGGGTAATCAGAACCTGTACCTCAGACGGGTGAAGCCGAAAGCTAGCGTTCTTAAGGGAATAATCGGTCGGCAGATACACGACGTACTGCTTTTGAAAGCGCATACATTTTTTAGCATTAATAGGATATGACATCCTATAATCCTCTTCACAGGATCTAAAGCCTAGGCACGCATATATATGCATGCTGACCCAGGAAAAGGAACCCTTAATGGAACTATTCTCTCTGGAAGATGTTTCTTATGTTAAACAATAATATAACATAAGTACCCGGACATAGTTTGTCTGTTCAAGCAATTATGACTAGATTGCCTGGTCACCGAACACACCATGTGTTTACCACAGGTATAGTATTCGGAGACACTCCAGCCCTCGGGTTTTCGGAGGTTAAACCAGAAGGTCTTCCATGACAAACTTTTAATTCATTTTGGCCGGAGATAAGTTTGATGATAAAGTACATTGTTACATCAAATCAAACACTTATTCTTCATCTATACCATCTATAAGCCTCTCTAACTTACAGTCTTGTAGGGAATACTTGGCGGCTGTCTTTACTTGGTCGTACACCAAGCTTATAGGGATTTCTAGTCTGTCTGGCCCTCGAGGTCCAACCCGAGCCATATGGTTCCGGTCCAGCCCGGCATAACGTGTCTTTACCATAGCCCAGGCTTCCCGGGCACCTTCTCGGCACGCTGATGCTTTCCATAATTCAAAGCGGCGTTGGGCCCCTTTGAATAGACCCGCCAACTCCTCCATAATTTCTGGAGGAGAATCGGCCGGCCATAAAGCCTTTGCCATGTTCTTCATGGCCTTGCGAGCTCCCTCGTGTACATTGGAAAGCTCTTGCAACAGATCACCTTGAAATCCGGACACCTCTCATTCGAGCCACCCAGTCAACAAATCTGCAGGAACAATTTCGTAAAGAAACTTTGAATCAAGGGATTATAATGAAAGCTAGGTTTATTGTCATACTAAATATCCTGCCCATAAGCTTCTTGTTCTCTTTTAAAGCCTTCGAGAGTTGGGCTCGCACATCCTTTAACTCCTCGGCTTGGTTGACATTGGTATCCTGCAGCTTGTTTTTCTCATGTATGGTCCGTGTTAATACACGTTCACCAGTAGCAGTTTGCCCTTCGGCCTGCTCCTTCACTCCTAGAGCAACCCTTAGCTTTTCCTCCAGTTGGACTACTGGCCCTGTGGCTACAGATTAAACAATGCATACTTAAAGATCATTGATCTGTACGGGACCATACTATTCGGATACTATTGTTCTTACCATTAGAGCCATTCTTGGACTTCATTGAATTCTCCAACTAGGTGGTAACAGTAGTAAGCTTGGTTTGGCACTCTTCCAATTCCGTGGACAAAACGTTATTCTTTTCCTTGAGTACCTACAAATACAATGATCCTTAAATCAGTTTGGCCAACTACTTTAATTCTTGGGGGCTGCCGGCATATGAGCATTGAATTAACACTCACCCGCATATCCTTGGAAAGCTGGTGAGTGGCTCTAGCAAGTCCATCTCGAGTGGCTCGGATATATGCATCAGCAGAGCTGAAGGCGTTAAACGCCTCCTCAGTGAAAGTTGGGTCACGCATGGCTCCTTTGCACCGTCGATGATTCATCGGGCTCTCCACTTCGGAATTTGTAACTGATACCTCAGCTGAATCCTCTTGAAGAGGACAATCCGGTGTTATCCTCGCATCCGCCCTAGTCCTTGTGGATGGGCCGGGGGCTGGATCGGTTGGGGCATAACCAGCAGGATCTCCGGACACAGTCCGACGTATACTCTTCCCAAAAAGAAAATATGAAGCAGGAAAATTATGATCCGGCTCCGCCGTCAGACATATGTTAAAAAGTCATACCTCTTTGATAAAGGAGGAGGTTCGGTGGTGTCTCCGGTCCCCTTACGCTTCAAAGATCCGCCCTGCGCAGGCGTCGCCCTCTGGGAAGACACTCTTCATGCAGTTCGGCGGGATGAGCGCCGCCCCTTTTGAACATGAGATAGTGCGGTGGGTGAGGCGTGCTGGGAATATTCTCTTTGAAGAGGAATCTCCTGGGCATTTACCTGAGAGGAAGAAAGAAGGCCGGGATAGTCAGCTATAATAGCCACTTAGGTACCGTCGTGGCTGGTTTGGTAAAAGACTATGTCTTTAAGATATATGCCGATGTCCGGATCCTCCACGAATCTGGGATCCATGCCCCGAATATGGTCCTCTGGCTGTGGAATGGGACTGCTAATCTTTTCATCCACCTTCCTCCACTCATGTTGAAAGAAACCGAACTCAGTTCGGTTAATAAATCTCAAAATAAAAATTAAGTAAAACTACCGACCTAGGAAAGCCTTACCCAGTCGATGGGTTTGTACATAGAAAAACCCTCCCGACACTAAAAGCGAAGAAAATCCTCCTTTTCCCCTTTGTAGAGATCCGCTAGGATGGCGGCCAGAGCGGCGGGGTTGTCCGAACCCTGGCGTAGGCAGCGGGAGGCATCATCCTGGACATTATAGTGCCACATAGGAAACCCTCTTGCCTGGAGCGGCTGCACGCATCGCGTTATTAAGATCGCCATTACTTCGATCATCTTTAGCTTGAGATGGGGAAGTAGTCTGATCCTGCTTGCAAGTCTTTTTACCTTCGCACTGTCTTCTTCCTTGAGACTGCCAGGACACCAGTTGAAACACTTCTTTAGAGGGGCACTGGAATATTCAGGGAGGCCTTGCCGGATTGGGTCCGGCAGGACCACATCGTCGATGTAAAACCACTCTGAGGGCCACTCTTCGGATGCCTTCTTCGGAGTACCGGCCAGGTAACCTATCTCGGCTATGCGCCACACTTCAGCTCCTCCCACCTCGAATATGGATCCCTTCTAGGATCAAAGAACAAGGCAGAAGAACTTCCGCCATAGCCCAAAATGAGCCTCACAGCCCAGAAAGAGCTCACAGAGAGCGACGAAGCCCGCAATATGCAGGATAGACCCCATCATAAGGTCGTGAAGTTGGAGGCCATAGAACTCCAGAAGCCCCCTGAGAAAGGAGTGGATAGGAAATCCTACGCCTCTTAGGAGGAAGGAGACGAAGCACACCCGCTTTTCTTTGGAAGGATTGGAGAAGCTTGACCATCGAGATAACTTAATCCAGCCAGACGGGGACTAGATCCTCGGGAGGGAGATATCCCTGTGTCTGAAGTACTCTAAGATGCACATGAGATACGGAGCAACTCTCCTGATCGCCCACTTGAGGGCCGTGGGGGCGCGAGGAAGAACTAGGAACGCCGGCCTTACTTGGAGATTTTCTGTGGCGGGCTCTAGGGATCTTTCGTGTGGAATGGAATGGCATCCGAGATCTAGTATCTTTAAATAGGCGCCTTCCCTATGTAGTCGAGGGGTTAGTTGTAAAAATACACTGACGGTTAACATTTGTCTGACACGTGGAAGCTAAAATGACGGTGGCAAGGAATCGACACGATATAACTTTAAGTATAGAGCCGAACTATCATCCAATTCAAAGAAGGACTCACCTTGCAAGATCGAAGACATGAAGCCGGATACAACCTTGTCCATGAAGGCAAGTCCGGGGCTACTGAAGGAGTTTTTTATTTAGGGGTCCTCAGGCATCCGGGTCATTGATCTGGGGTGAATTGATGCGCAATGAAGATAGAAGCAGAAGGCCCTCCCCCGTGTTCATTTAGGACTCCAATGTATGCAGTAACCAGTAAGGCAAGAAAGATGTCTGGATGTAATGATTCCTTCCTCCCCAAGTCACCTTTGTAACCCTAGGCCCCCTCTGGTGTGTATATAAGCCGAGGGGTTTAGCCCGTAGAAACAACAGAATCATAGCAATCACATAGGCTAGACTTCTAGGGTTTAGCCATTACGATCTCGAGGTAGATCAACTCTTGTAACCCCTATTCATCAAGGTCAATTAAGCAGGAAGAAGGGTATTACCTCGATCGAGAGGGCCTGAACCTGGGTAAACATCATGTCTCCTGTCTCCAGTTACCATCGATAGTAAGACGTACAACTTTGCCCCCCTACCCGAGATCTACCGGTTTTGCACCGACACCTGTATTTCCAATGTTGTAATTTGTCCGGCATGAATACATACAAATGGTTCATTTAAAGTTTTGTGTTGCCTACTATGTGTCGCTTCCCATCTTAGTTTTGACAACCCATTTGCTTCATGACCGGACACATCTTGACCAGATCGATAGATGTTGAGAGATTGAGTGCGTGTCGTGTGAGGAGATAAAGGTTTGTTGTATTCCTATGATAGAAATGAGCGTGTGGGGTGGAGAAAGGGGGGAGTGTTTCTTTGGGGCACATCGGTCGTGGACCATCTAGCTATGGATCAATTGAAAGAGCACTAGGGTGGCTCCGGAGATCGACCGATCTATAGGGGGCGGAGAGAAAGATGAATGTATGCTTAAAAGAAGATAGATGAAAGGCTTGGTTACAATTAATGCATGGTAGAGTGACCTAGGTGTGTATCGAGGAGAGACTTGATGATCAAGAGACAGTCCCGATACCACGAGAGTCCGATTTATGTGTGACATGCACAAAGAGGAATAGAGGTGGACGTGTGTGTGCGCGAGAGAGGGGGGGAAGAGACCCCGAGATGGAACTAAGAGAGATCGAGTGGGTGCATGTGTGATACAGAGAAATCATGCGTCAAAGAAAAAATGTTTTATGCATAAGAAGACACATGGTATTTGAATCCCTACAAAAGTTTCAAATATAAGAATTCAACCTAAGTCGGATTGAATCTCAGTCCAGGAGGGGGAGGGACGTCCAAGGGGGAGAGGGAGGCCGAAAGTTTGCCTACCGTGCAATTTTCTCTCAACTGCGGTCCCACAAGCGAGCAAAAACACAAGACGAAGCGCGTTCCATTTGATCGGTAAGCGACGTGCAGAGTCCACCGTGCCAGGGTGCAACGCGAACGCGACACGAGCAATGTACACTGACTGTTCCTTATGAGCTTGCATATTTCGAGTACTGCTTTTTTAACACAATACATACGCAAGCGCTCATACATACGCGAATATACTCTCCCCTATGAATGCACGCAGGCACACCCTACCCCTATGAGCACCTTCGAGAGACTGAGCCGGCATATCATCTTGAGATTTACGAAGTCATCGCTTTGTCGTTGACAGGAACGATGGGGAGGTCCGCACGTCTGCCATGTGAAACTCTGAGACTTTGGTCTCATCCCATGCCCACAACTCTCTAGGCTTCAGCCGTCCAACTTTTCAAACTCCGTGCAGTCAAAACCGATTGACCGGTCATCATCGGTACCACTATTCACACTCAAATCATCGCTGCTCGGCCTACGCCAACTACTTGCCGACCGGGCACAACTGCCCCAAAGCCACACCTCCTCTCCAGCCCATTCTCCCAACTTTCGATCCCCTAGTTTGCCGGAGAGCCATGGTGCACGGCAAGTTCACGTACTACAAGGTGCAGACGCTGGAGAACCGCGCAGAATCGCGGCGGCTGTCGATGCCATAGACCTCCATTCCCAAGCTAGCTTTGCGGCGGGCCAATCCTTGAGTCCTCTAGAGCCAAGCTCCGAGGAGGAGGAAGCTGATCAAATGTTCATGGCAGATTTCACAACCCAGAAGGCGTATGACACGATGGACATTTACTTCGTGCGGACGTCCGGGTCCCCCATGGTGGACCAGCGGTTCAACCTGGCGATCCTAAAGGAGCACCGAGCGGCGCGGGCTCGACTCGACGTAGAGTGCTCAGATGCCGCTGCCATCGGGGCCCTCCAGTAGACAGAACCGGATGTCATGGACGTGAACCAATCAACGGAGGCTCAACTTGACGTGGAGCGCGCAGATGTTGTTGCCATCGAGGCCCTCCTGCAAGCGGGACCGGACGTCCCCGACTAGAACCTGCCGACGGAGGATCAACTCGACATGGAGCGTGTGGATGCCGCTGCTATCGAGGCCCTCTTGCATGTGGAAACGACTTCATGGACGTGAACCGGGTGGTGCTCACATCCGTGGAGAGCGCCCGCGCGCTCCGTGTGAACGAGTAGCTAGCGGCTGAGGACAACCACAGTGCGGAGACACACGTGTAGGATCGAAAGTATGTCTAGAGGGGGGGTGATTAGACTACTTGAACAAATAAAAATCTATCCTTTTCCCAATTTTAATTCTTGGCAGATTTTAGCAACTTAGCACAACTCAATCAATCAACCTACACATGCAATTCTTAGAATATAGCAGCGGAATGTAAATCATTGCACATGAAGGTAAAGGGAGGGGTTTGGATATTGCAAACACAAGTGTAGACACATATGTTTTTGTCGTGGTTCCGATAGGTGGTGCTATCGTACATCCACATTGATGGAGACTTCAACCCATGAAGGGTAATGTGGGGACCCCGACTCATAAGTCGTGATCACCGAATGCAAGTGTACAGTGATCCCAGAGATCAATGCTCACTGAACACACAGAAGCTGAATAACAAGAGTCTTACATCCATACATACCGTATTACACAAATAGGACCATTATGGTCAAGTCTTGAGTATAGCGTTGCAGCGGAAATCTTCAATAACAACATGGACTCATGCCATCTGCCTTAACCCTACAGGCATTCTGACTGGGAAGCGTCCTAGCTCGCATGCTCGTCTCCAAGAAATCTTCATCATAACCTGTTCTCTCATGCCAGGCCAATAAAATAACCAGTGGCAAGCCAATGAGTACTTTGAATGTACTCGCAAGCAACCCAAGTGTGATAACAGAATAACTATGCAAGGCTCTACTGCTAAATTGGCAGTTTTGCGGAAAGCCAGATTTTTCACATGCAAGTATGATCAACATATAACATGGATATGCATGTGTCTGTAACAAGTATCAGGAGGTCACAGACATCAATATCGAGAAAGAGTTGTAATCAACTCATGCTCAAGCTCATTGTGACTTCCTCACAATCACATCAACAGAACCACCATACCGTGTTGTTTTCCAGAAACTTATGGACATAGTCTAAGTAGCACCACCCAACTGTCCTTGACCGCGGACACGGCTATTCGAGTAGTTTGACACTCTGCAGAGGTCGCACACTTTACCCACAAGATCTGGGGAACTTCCGTGTCATCCACGACCCGCGGTACCTCAAGTACCCGGGGTAAGCACCCGATCACTATCTTTCCCTAGACGACACTAACACAGAGCCCACTCGATTGGCAGCAATCCCCGTGCCCCACATTCACATCTTAAAATTTGTGGAGCCTTGCTCCCATATTCATCACATACCACTGACACGGGGTACCAACGGTGTGTCCGGTGCCCTGTGAAAACAGTCATGGCCGCCTATTGTCGGGGAAACTGATCGCCCATGAACACCTATGGGACTGGAGCCCCTTTTCGGAATGGCAAGGGAGCGGAGGGAGCACAAAGAGCAGATCGAGGGGCACACGCGAGCAGTTTACCCAGGTTCGGGCCGCACGGATGCGTAAAATCCTACTCCTGCCTTGGTTGTATTGAGTTCTTGGCTCGGGAGCAAGAAGATCTACAGTACTAGCTACACCGAGCGTGGGAGCGATCAAGTTTCGGAACCTCCTCTACGTTGTGCATGGGCCTCCTTTTATAGTTCAAAGGGGTCACCGACAGGGGTCAACGTAGGCGAGGGTAAAAGCGTAAAATTGGTGGTAGTTGTAACAGTGCATGTACAGTGTCTATACCTAACCCAGACGGTGGGGGACAAGGGCATTGAATGCCCGTCACCGTCGCCCCAAACAGTGTAAAAAGCATCCGTCCGGGCGTCTCTGTTCGCCACGACAGAGGCCTCGTCATCGTGACCTGCCACCGTGTACCCCAAGGCTGCACAACCATCCGCCACGTGCCCCAGGAAGGGCCCCAGGGCGACGCATGGCCAGGTGAGCTAGAGCACAGGCGCACAGTGAAAGCTTGCCGCGGCAAGCACCTTGCCGCGGTCGCTACCTTGCCGGGCCCGGAAGCTTGCCGCTCTTCGGGTCTTGCCGGGGCGCGCGATGCGCCGCGGTATGTCTTCTGGAATGCTGTTCTTTGGCCCTCCTGGCAAGCTCCTCTTGCCAGGGTCTTGTGCTGAAGAGATAATCTCGAGCCTGGAGCGGCCTTCCCGGCAAGCTCCTCTTGCCGCATTACTTTGTTCTTGAATGGCTTCAAGGGAACCAGAGTGGGCTTTGGCGGGCGCGTGGTGAGCCTGACCACGGGACGCTGCTACTGCCCGTGCACAAGTCGGGATACTGGGGTACCCCTACTTTAGTACACCGACACCTATCCAAGCACGACCCCGTCCCGAGAGTGACCTCATGTCACCCCCGTCACTAGTAATGTGGGCACCATGCTAGTATCGACCTAGGTAATCAATAATGCCCTTTCCCATATAAGGGTAGAGTGGTTGCGCATGTTTGGTTGGGACGGTAGTCACACATAAATCTAATACATCTCTGTAAACAACACTCTCAACAAGCCTCGGCACACTACTTCTTCACCAAGTAGTGCCCTAGCTCCCATCAACTCCCAGGGGCATTAGTGGCACCCACTGGGTCATTTGCAAGTATGTCAGACCACACTTGTTTCACTCAATGCATAACCCTGACCCATTTTGCGTAGCCAACTACTATAGCATACATCTATCTACTCCCACCCACATAACCCTCATAGGAAGGTAGGGTCATGTTTGATGCAGGTTTCAACAGTAAGTAACAAAGGTAGCAACCAAAGTGGTCTCCACCTCAACATGATTCCGATGCATCGATAATAAGGTGCTATGAGACATGCATAAAAAGGTTTCTCGAACATGGTCAAAGGGCTGCTTGCCTTATTCTTCCGAGTCTTCAAACCTTCTGGTCCGTCTTCGAGTATTCCGTTTATTTCGTCAACTAGCGATGGAAACAATCATAATAAGCAACACAATCAAAGCAAAAATAAAAGTGCTCTAAAAATAGGAGTTGGACTTTTCTAGGATACCTCTGGTCATATGAAAAATAACCAAGGTGGTTTCATAGATGTTGGATCAATAGGTAGTTTGGAACATTTCAATATGATAGAATCAAGGGGTTTATGGATTCGAAAGAAGTGTACAGAAATATATTCTTGAATGATGAGCAAGGGTACCCATCAACAAGTCATGATTTTAGAAGCATCTAGGAGTTGGTTTCACTGGATATGAAATTCAAATGAATTTCCTAGGATTTTGCAAAGCTGATAAATATGAAGAAATGGCTCATTATTTGGTGGGGCACAGAAACTATTAATAAAAATGTTCCAAAGCTAAGTTTGGATATGACAAGCATCTAGGAATTTGAATCACTGCATTTGGATGAAATTTGAGCCCTCTGTGATTTTCTAAAGTTCATCACAGAAAATGGAATATGGGCATTTGATAAATATTTGTGTAGGAAAAGTCTCTGGAATACTATGCATGTTGCACCATGTGATAGAGCATGATTTATGGAGCCATAGGAAATTTGAATCATCAAGTTTGGAGTTCAAATGAATTATTTAGGCATTTTTTTGAAGTTCACAAAAAAAGAAAAGGGAAAGAGAAAAGGGCTTATACCCTTGCGCGCAGGGCGAAGAATAGCTGCACAGCAACTGGGCCGGCCCAACTGTTCGGCCGCGTGCACAGGAGCCTGGCCACGTCGAAGGCGCCCGCAGGGATTACGCCTTTGCGGCGGCTAGGCGGTTTCGGTTGAAGCCGCTTCCACTTAAACGACGGGGCCCAGCCTCCAGGTCGCAGACGCACGGGGCCTAGCGCTCAGGTTCATCCCCTTCCTCCCGCGCGACGCGGCGGGGAGGAACAGAGGCGATGCTCGACGGTGGCTTGCCGGCGCTGCAGGGCATCTCCGGCGACGCTCGGGCTATGAATGGACTTAGCGAAGAACGCCGCTTCCACTCATGTATGCCACGGCTGCGAGGGATGATCGAATCGACGGCAGCTTGGACGCCGGCGGACGGAGGCGTCGGCAAGAGTTGGGCATGGTGCTATGGTGCGCCATTTGACGAGAGGAAGATCATGGGAGGTCCGCCTAGCTCAGGGGAGTCCGCTGGTGGGGGTTGGAGAGGGAGGAAAGCTCGGGCTGGCTCGAATCCGAGCGGAGGCCGGCGGCGGGACTCCGGCCAGAAAGGTGGCTGCGAGGCACGGGGAGAGCAACAGGACGGCTTGGGAGACGCACGGGAGAGGGAGAGTGTCAAAGGAGCCGCAAGGAAGCTCGGGGGCGGTCTATAAATAGGTGAGTGGCGGTCCACCGAAGACGCATGCGCCGGCGAGGCCGTTGCTGCCGTTGCAAGCCTCGGGGGCACCAGTGGGCATGTCCAGGGCGTTCGTGGGGCTGGTCCACGCCTAGAGGAAGAGAGAGGAGGAGCGGGGAGGCGCCAGAGGGGTCGCGCGTGCGAGCTTGCTCACTGGAGCCCGTGGTCGGCCGGTGCGTGTGCGAGCAGAGTTGAGAGAGGGGGAGAGAGGTGAGGGCCGACCGTCCAGCAGGTTGCGGACGTCGAGGCAGCCTCGGGGGACACGAGGGGGAGGCCCAAGGCTGTCGGGAGCAGCCGATTGGAGGCGGCTACAGTGCGGGAGCGCACTGTAGCATGCTCCAGAGCGCCCGAATGGCTGGCACGGCTGTGCCCTCGCCGCTCTGGTCGTGTCCAACATGCCCAAAGTTGTCTAGGGGGTCGAGGGAGAAGTAAAGAAATGGCATGTGGCCTTGGATGCTCTAGGGAGCCACTGGATTGAGGAGGGAGGTGAAGAAGAGGGAGTTTACTGCTGTCCAGCAGTGTGAATTGGGGTTTTACCCCCTCAAATGATTGAGCTGAGGCCATAGAGAAGTTACTGGGGGTAGAAGATGATCAGGAGAAGCTGTGGTAAGAATTTGAGGTAAAGGGAAATAGTAAAAGGGGTCAAAACAATGGTTTTGGTAATTGGACAGAAGGTGTTTGATCAGGTTTTGGGAAAGCAAATGACTTCCAATTGACATGGGACTTAACAGGATGGAATGTCACATATAATTAGGGCCTTCCACCAAATTTGAGCTCATTTGGGCAAAATTGCCAATGTAACTTTGGTGATCCCTAGAAATCAACCGAAATGGTTTCAGCTTGTTTGAGTCAAGCTAATCAGATCCCCTTGATGCACCACTTGGTGTAGCATCATAATTTGGGGTTATGATCATGCCCACATAGTTTGAAGCCCCAGGTAGAAAGTTGACAATGTAAAGTTGTTCAAATTTGAATTTGAACAGAAATGATTTTGGGGCACTTAGACCAAGTTATGCTCCTCCAAAACTTGTGCCATTTGGCATGGATGTATGATTACATCATTTTAGCATGTGCACCAAGTTTGAGAGCAATTGGACAAGTTTGGCAATGTAGAGTTGCTCAAACTTCAAATATAGACATAATGATTTTAAGGGGATTAGATGATGATTCCTTGATCTTCAAGGCATGAGGCTTTGCAAGATCATCAAATATGTCACATATGACATGATAGAATTTCCCTGGAATTTTTGGAGAATATTTCCTTTGTAAATATTTCAAAAGCTTGAAATATCCAGAAAGGGTTTTGGAAGGATTTGCCCAATATTTTGAACATGACCATGTGCTGAAACTCTTATATATGGACAATATATGCCCTATGAGTCTCCCTGAATTTTGGCAAATATTTTTGAAATATTTAAATAATTTTTCCCTATTAAAGACCATTTCTGGCCTTAAGAAAAAGCTTTTAAATAAAATATAAAAATAACTTTTAAAATTATACTTTTGTGGTTTCTGGGAGTCCTGTACCTAATAGGATTCAAATATACTTTTTGAAAGATTTTTCACACCCTAAATAAGGTAATTGCAGTGCAAACCTTAATTCAGGGGTTTTTGGAAAACTAATTTTAGAAAATACTATTTGGCCAAAATATTTTTATAAGAAAATTCTATATTGTTCTATACACATGGCATGATCATTGGTAAAAAGTTTTGGATCAAGGAGATGAAGTATAAGAGTTGGAGGATTTATTTGATTTTTAGAGCACTTAGCAAACAGCAGACAAAAGTCAAATCAAGCAAAGTCAAAAGCACTCAAAAGTTTTTGCAAATCCACATTTTTAACATGATAATTAGCTTAAGCAATGTGGCATGAAAATCTGGGTGTGACAGACCTACCCCCCTTACAAGAATCTCGTCCCCGAGATTCCCAGACTAGGCGTGGAAAGAAATGCGGAGTCTTGGATACGGGGTAGTCTTCACTTCTTCTTGTCGGTTCTGCTTCCGAATGGTGATCCATGGAATCTTGAAGTACTTGGTGTCGTGGCTCTTGCTTGTTACCCTCTTTGATGCAGGTTGCTGAGGGGTCTCTTGCATAGGTTAGGTTGGGTTAGCTATCAAAGGATCGGTGATCGATGTCCTTGCGGGCATCGGGCTAGCTAGGAGGTAAGAAGTACTTCCAGAGTGGTGACTCGTGGAAGATTTGGTGCACGGAGGGTATCTCAGGTGGTAAATCTAGCTGGTAGGCGTCTACTATTTGACTTGAAGTGGTCTTGAAGAAGGGTCGATAAATCTTGGTGTGAGCGTTCCTTCGACACGGAAATGTTCGGTCCCTTCGAGAGGAGTGGTTTGCAGATACGCCCGGTCTTCTACGTGGAAGTTTACTTCTTGATGACGGTGGTTGGTGTAGATATTTCTTCTTGACAGGGTGGTCTTCAAATGTCTTCTATCCAGCTGTCCGACTCTTCTATGTCTTCGGGCAGACAAGTAGGCCATCAAATAATGATGTTACCCAACTTGTCCAATTTCTCCATGAGGTCTATGGGGTACGCAAGGTAGGCTGGGGTATTGGTGGTGGTCTTCGTTGAGTATTTGCAGAGGCCTTCCTGACTTAGAGTGAAGGCCCGTGGTCAGAATCTGACCAGGTTGTGGCTTGGTGGGGCTTAAGGGTTTCAAGGATTCTAGTGAGTGAGTGATCGTTCATTATCTTATCCTTAAGCACGGTTTCTGAGATGCCATTAGCTCTATCTAGTACTCCGAACGAAAAAGCATCTTCTCGCATAGACCAACTTCAATCACCACTCATGCCATACATGTCCTCATGACTCTCAAGAGACGGTCTAACAAAATTATACTTGTCTACGATCCCCAAGTCCATAGATATGTCTACCCCTAAAAATCCGTGGGTAGGTCACACATGCTGTTGAGCTTAAATTAAACTCCACAATCCAAGCACTCAACCTATTCTTGCAAGGCTCACGATAAGGCATTTCTATTCTAAGGAAACACGTCATATGCCACTCCAAGATTTGTTTCCTTCCTATAGATCACCTCCAATAGCCCGATAATTTCTATCAATCACCACATAATCCAACAATTCTACAAATCCGATGTCTACGGTGTTTCACAAGATCTCAAGTCCCTATAATACCCAAACACTTGGAAGGACTCTGCATTACGATAGTAAGTCCACCAAATTCTCATCATCCGGGTCAAGTAAACTCCAAGGTCATGATTATATAGATCCCTAAATCAACTCCGACAAATAATCCAATCTCCTAGGTTATTGTCCATCGAGAAGCATGATATCATAATCAGGATCATAGGCCTAAATCCAATTTTACTCCGAACCATGCAGACATATCCTGCATTTATACCAACCAGAATTACCTACATAAATCCAAATCTTATGCCCAACGGGTACTCCTACATGCTTCCCCAAAGTCATGAACCCATCAATATGAAATCTCACAATCCACCAAGGTCTCAGATAATTCCTCGAAGTCACTGATATAAAGCCACCAAGTCATCTGTCCAATATCCTCGAACTGGTCTATCTATGGCATCGTCAGTTCTCGTGCTATATTAGGATGAAAATGTGCTCCTTCACTGTGTCCACTAGTTCCATTACGAACCCAGTGTTGTGCAAGGTTATAAAGGCTTAGCTGGTTCTCTCGCTTTACCATGGGTTAGGCACATGGTTAAGGATTCGTGCTGGAGTGTCTTGTGAAGTCTCAAAGGGTCTAGGAATGGGGTTACTGGTCTGGAGGGTTAAACATAACTCTACGGGGTTGCAATTGGCCACGGAGGTTGTAGCAGAAGTCTTCAGTGCCAGTTGGTTGCCGAGGTAGAATCCTTGGTGCATCTTGTCTTGCGGGTCTTCAGTTGGGGAGAGAGAGAATAGAGGGAAGAAGCAGCGTAGAGGAGGGAAATACCTAAAGGGGGTTCTATAGTGTAGGTGCAACAAATAGGTGCAAAAAGGCCGAAACAAAAGAAACAAGGCAAGGAAGGTGATATAGCCATGCACTTGTTGCCTGGGGCAAAAGTGCGACTTATATCAAAACACAAACAAATAAAAGCAAGCAACTCACAATCATGGTTCTATTCGAACCATCATACGGACTCGACTGCGCATAGGGGGTACACGACTCATCCTACCCTAGGGGTTCTCGGACTCAGTGTCGTGACTTGTGCCTCGTGCAGTCTTCTGAGCTTCCTCGGGTGTTGCTATGCCCCTTGTAGTTGCTTGATGAACGATCCGGGTTGTGCCTGAAGAATCTCCAACAACTTCTCGCCTGATGAGGTGATGTGGTGAAGGTGCCTCCTTGTAGCTTGGCGTTGACTTGTCTTCTCTTGTCTCTTTAATCATGACGATCCCTTGTACCTTCTGGGGCGTCGAGGGTACCAGGTAAGCAATCCATATGCAGTGACAATAACAAGGCATAATAGAGGTCCAACATGTCGGTTTTGTTGATGACAACATCGACACCAAGAGCGGGGGACGAAGAGAACCGTTTTCCTGCTCACTATAGTGAGGCGGACCAAATGGCAAGGTTCTCATCCACCGGTGGTTGCCGATACAACAACGGTAGTGACAGGATTGCTCTATTAGCGATGCACATCATGATTTTGCATAACCTATACCCTAGTCATCATAGGCCAATTTTGCATCTTCTTGGGGCACTGTCAAAGGTGTCACCATCTTCTGGGTCTTCATGTCCTCATCCACCGAGGATGTAATTTCTGTTGGTACCGTCTTGTCGTGGTGTCGCCAATCTTGGGTGCAGAAGCGGCGGGTGAGTGTTTGGCAAGGTGCACTCCACGAGGATTACAGAAAATCCAGTGGTCTAGGCATAAAGGTTCTAGCGACCAAAAGTTTTGAAGGGGAAGAGATCAAGTATAGCCTAGTTTTCGAAAAACTGAGAAGGGAAGAGAAGTATAGATAGTTTTGAAAACTAGTAATAGTTTTGAAAATAGTTTTACCCTAACTAACGACCATGCTAACTAAGGCTTCCCACAGTCAGGACGGCTCTGATACCAGCTCTGTGGGGACCCCGACTCATAAGTCGTGATCACCGAATGCACGTGTACAGTGATCCCAGAGATCAATGCTCACTGAACACACAGAAGCTGAATAACAAGAGTCTTTCATCCATACATACCATATTACACAAATAGGACCATTATGGTCAAGTCTTGAGTATAGCGTTGCAGCGGAAATCTTCAATAACAACATGGACCCATGCCATCTGCCTTAACCCTACAGGCATTCTGACTGGGAAGCGTCCTAGCTCGCATGCTCGTCACCAAGAAATCTTCATCATAACCTGTTCTCTCATGCCTGGCCAATAAAATAACCAGTGGCAAGCCAATGAGTACTTTGAATGCACTCGCAAGCAACCCAAGTGTGATAACAGAATAATTATGCAAGGCTCTACCGCTAAATTGGCAGTTTTGCGGAAAGCTAGATTTTTCACATGCAAGTATGATCAACATATAACATGGATATGCATGTGTCTGTAACAAGTATCAGGAGGTCACAGACATCAATATCGAGAAAGAGTTGTAATCAACTCATGCTCAAGCTCATTGTGACTTCCTCACAATCACATCAACAGAACCACCATACCGTGTTGTTTTCCAGAAACTTATGGACATAGTCTAAGTAGCACCACCCAACTGTCCTTGACCGCGGACACGGCTATTCGAATAGTTTGACACTCTGCAGAGGTTGCACACTTTACCCACAAGATCCGAGGAACTTCCGTGTCATCCACGACCCGCGATACCTCAAGTACCCGGGGTAAGCACCCGATCACTGTCTTTCCCTAGACGACACTAACACAGAGTCCACTCGATTGGTAGCAATCCCCGTGCCCCACAATCACATCTTAAAATTTGTGGAGCCTTGCTCCCATATTCATCACATACCACTGACACGGGGTACCAACGGTGTGTCCAGTGCCCTGTGAAAACAGTCATGGCCGCCTATCCAAGCACGACCCCGTCCCGAGAGTGACCTCATGTCACCCCCGTCATTAGTAATGCGGGCACCATGCTAGTAGCGACCTAGGTAATCAATAATGCCCTTTCCCATATAAGGGTAGAGTGGTTGCGCATGTTTGGTTGGGACGGTAGTCACACATAAATCTAATCCATCTCTGTAAACAACACTCTCAACAAGCCTCGGCACACTACTTCTTCACCAAGTAGTGCCCTAGCTCCCATCAACTCCCAGGGGCATTAGTGGCACCCACTGGGTCATTTGCAAGTATGTCAGACCACACTTGTTTCACTCAATGCATAACCCTGACCCATTTTGCGTAGCCAACTACTATAGCATACATCTATCTACTCCCACCTACATAACCCTCATAGGAAGGTAGGGTCATGTTTGATGCAGGTTTCAACAGTAAGTAACAAAGGTAGCAACCAAAGTGGTCTCCACCTCAACATGATTCCGATGCATCGATAATAAGGTGCTATGAGACATGCATAAAAAGGTTTCTCGAACATGGTCAAAGGGCTGCTTGCCTTATTCTTCCGAGTCTTCAAACCTTCTGGTCCGTCTCCGAGTATTCCGTTTATTTCGTCAACTAGCGATGGAAACAATCATAATAAGCAACACAATCAAAGCAAAAATAAAATTGCTCTAAAAATAGGAGTTGGACTTTTCTAGGATACCTCTGGTCATATGAAAAATAACCAAGGTGGTTTCATAGATGTTGGATCAATAGGTAGTTTGGAACATTTCAATATGATAGAATCAAGGGGTTTATGGATTTGAAAGAAGTGTACAGAAATATATTCTTGAATGATGAGCAAAGGTATCCATCAACAAGTCATGATTTTAGAAGCATCTAGGAGTTGGTTTCACTGGATTTGGAATTCAAATGAATTTCCTAGGATTTTGCAAAGCTGATAAATATGAAGAAATGGCTCATTATTTGGTGGGGCACAGAAAGTATTAATAAAAATGTTCCAAAACTAAGTTTGGATATGACAAGCATCTAGGAATTTGAATCACTGCATTTGGATGAAATTTGAGCCCTCTGTGATTTTCTAAAGTTCATCACAGAAAATGGAATATGGGCATTTGATAAATATTAGTGTAGGAAAAGTCTCTGGAATACTGTGCATGTTGCACCATGTGATAGAGCATGATTTATGGATCCATAGGAAATTTGAATCATCAAGTTTGGAGTTCAAATGAATTATTTAGGCATTTTTTTGAAGTTCACAGAAAAAGAAAAGGGAAAGAGAAAAGGGCTTGTACCCTTGCGCGCAGGGCGAAGAATAGCTGCACAGCAACTAGGCCGGCCCAACAGTTCGTCCACGTGCACAGGAGCCTGGCCACGTCGAAGGCGCCCGCAGGGATTACGCCTTTGCGGCGGCTAGGCGGTTTTGGCCGAAGCCGCTTCCACTTAAACGACGGGGCCCAGCCTCCAGGTCGCTGATGCGCGGGGCCCAGCGCTCAGGTTCATCCCCTTCCTCCCGCACGATGCGGCGGGGAGGAACAGAGGCGATGCTCGACGGCGGCTTGCCGGCGCTGCAGGGCATCTCCGGCGACGCTTGGGCTATGAATGGAGTTAGCGAAGAACGCCGCTTCCACTCATGTATGCCACGGCTGCGAGGGATGATCGAATCGACGGCAGCTTGGACGCCGGCGGACGGTGGCGTCGGCAAGAGTTGGGCATGGTGCTATGGTGCGCCATTTGACGAGAGGAAGATCGTGGGAGGTCCGCCTAGCTCAGGGGAGTCCGCTGGTGGGGGTAGGAGAGGGAGGAAAGCTCGGGCTGGCTCGAATCCGAGCGGAGGCCGGCGGTGGGACTCCGGCCAGAAAGGTGGTTGCGAGGCACGGGGAGAGCAACGGGACGGCTTGGGAGACGCACGGGAGAGGGAGAGTGTCAAAGGAGCCGCAAGGAAGCTCGGGGGCGGTCTATAAATAGGTGAGCGGCGGTCCACCGAAGACGCATGCGCCGGCGAGGCCGTTGCTGCCGTTGCAAGCCTTGGGGGCACCAGTGGGCATGTCCAGGGCGTTCGTGGGGCTGGTCCACGCCTAGAGGAAGAGAGAGGAGGAGCGGGGAGGCGCCAGAGGGGTCGCGCGTGCGAGCTTGCTCACTGGAGCCCGTGGTTGGCCGGTGCGCGTGCGAGCAGAGGTGAGAGAGGGGGAGAGAGGAGAGGGCCGACCGTCCAGCAGGTTGCAGACGTCGAGGCAGCCTCGGGGGACACGAGGGGGAGGCCCAAGGCTGTCGGGAGTAGCCGATTGGAGGCGGCTACAGTGCGGGAGCGCACTGTAGCGCGCTCCAGAGCGCCCGAATGGCTGGCACGGCTGTGCCCTCGCCGCTCTGGTCGTGTCCAACATGCCCAAAGTTGTCTAGGGGGTCGAGGGAGAAGTAAAGAAATGGCCTGTGGCCTTGGATGCTCTAGGGAGCCACTGGATTGAGGAGGGAGGTGAAGAAGAGGGAGTTTACTGCTGTCCAACAGTGTGAATTGGGGTTTTACCCCCTCAAATGATTGAGCTGAGGCCATAGAGAAGTTACTGGGGGTATAAGATGATCAGGAGAAGCTGTGGTAAGAATTTGAGGTAAAGGGAAATAGTAAAAGGGGTCAAAACAATGGTTTTGGTAATTGGACAGAAGGTGTTTGATCAGGTTTTGGGAAAGCAAATGACTTCCAATTGACTTGGGACTTAACAGGATGGAATGTCATATATAATTAGGGCCTTCCACCAAATTTGAGCTCATTTGGGCAAAATTGCCAATGTAACTTTGGTGAACCCTAGAAATCAACAGAAATGGTTTCACCTTGTTTGAGTCAAGCTAATCATCTCCCCTTGATGCACCACTTGGTGTAGCATCATAATTTGGGGTTATGATCATGCCCACAAAGTTTGAAGCCCCAGGTAAAAAGTTGACAATGTAAAGTTGTTCAAATTTGAATTTGAACAGAAATGGTTTTGGGGCACTTAGACCAAGTTATGCTCCTCCAAAACTTCTGCCATTTGGCATGGATGCATGATTACATCATTTTAGCATGTGCACCAAGTTTGAGAGCAATTGGACAAGTTTGGCAATGTAGAGTTGCTCAAACTTCAAATATGGACAGAATGGTTTTAAGGGGATTAGATGATGATTCCTTGATCTTCAAGGCATGAGGCTTTGCAAGATCATCAAATATGTCACATATGACATGATAGAATTTCCCTGGAATTTTTGGAGAATATTTCCTTTGTAAATATTTCAAAAGCTTGAAATATCCAGAAAGGGTTTTGGAAAGATTTGCCCAATATTTTGAACATGACCATGTGCTGAAGCTCTTATATATGGACAATATATGTCCTATGAGTCTCCCTGAATTTTGGCAAATATTTTTGAAATAATTAAATAATTTTTCCCTATTAAAGACCGTTTCTGGCCTTAAGAAAAAGCTTTTAAATAAAATATAAAAATAACTTTTAAAATTATACTTTTGTGGTTTGTGGGAGTCCTGTACCTAATAGGATTCAAATATACTTTTTGAAAGATTTTTAACACCCTAAATAAGGTACTTGCAGTGCAAACCTCAATTCAGGGGTTTTAGGAAAACTAATTTTAGAAAATACTATTTGGCCAAAATATTTTTATAAGAAAATTCTATATTGTTCTATACACATGGCATGATCATTGGGAAAAAGTTTTGGATCAAGGAGATGAAGTATAAGAGTTGGAGGATTTATTTGATTTTTAGAGCACTTAGCAAACAGCAGACAAAAGTCAAATCAAGCAAAGTCAAAAGCACTCAAAAGTTTTTGTAAATCCACATTTTTAACATGATAATTAGCTTAAGCAATGTGGCATGAAAATCAAGGTGTGACAGGTAACGGGGGCGCGAGTCCAGGGAGGGCTCCACCCACGAAGGGTCCACAAAGAAGCAACCTTGTCTATCCCACCATGGCCATCGCCCACGAAGGACTTGCATCACTAGGGTAGATCTTCACGAAGTAGGCGATCTCCTTGCCCTTACAAACTCCTTGGTTCAACTCCACAATCTTTTCGAAGGCTCCCAAGTGACACCTAACCAATCTAGGAGACACCACTCTCCAAGAGGTAATAGACGGTGTGTTGATAACGAACTCCTTGCTCAAATGCTTCAAATGATAGTCTCAACAACACCCAAACAGCTCATCACATATTTGGATATGGTGGAAGAAGAGATTGAGTGGAAAGCAACTTGGGGAAGGCTAGAGAACAAGATTTCTGTGGTAGGAATGGAATATCTTGATCTCAACACTTGAGTAGGTGGTTTTCTCTTAGATCTGGATGGGTGAAAGTGTAGGCACGATCTCATGGCTCTCTCCGCAAATGAAAAGGGATGGAGGGGTATATATAACCTCCACACAAAATCCAACCGTTACACACATTTTGGCCAACTCGGTGGGACCGATTCAGTGAACTCGGTCTGACCGAAAGGTTCAAATATGTGAACGTTAGGAAACTTGGTGGGACCGACTGGGACATCTCGGTGGATACGAAAGACTAGGGTTAAGCCATCAGAGAGTTGGCAAGGTGAACTCGGTGTGACCGATTAATGAACTCAGTAGTACCGAAATAAATTAACCTACAACAGAGAGTTTACATAACCATCTCGGTGAGACTGAACGCCTATATCGATGAGACCAAAATGTTAGGGTTTGTGGCTCTAACTAAGTCAAAGGGAACTCGATGGGACTAGATAGGAAAAATCGGTGAGTCCGAGTTTGGCATTTTGGTTTTGACTTGTTTGGAGTGGAGAGATTGTGTGAGGGTTTTGGAGCATATCATCAAGCATTGTGAGCAACCAATTTGTTAAGGAACACCTCATCCCCTTTTAATAGTATTGGCTTTCTTAAGGACTGAATGTGATCTTGGATCACTAAAAGTGAAAAGGTAGAGTCTTGAGCTTTTGCCAAACTTGCTTCCTTAGCTTTTGAGGGGTCCACATTTCCACAATAGCCATTCGTTGAACTTTCCTGAAATAGTTAGCTTGAGAAATCATTAGTTCAATGAGCTATATGTTGTTATAAATTACCAAAACCACCCGGGGATTAGTTGCACTTTCAATCTCCCCCTTTTTGGTAATTGATGACAACATATAGATCAAAGCTTCGACAAATGATAAAGAATGAAATATATCGTTGCTTTGAGAAGTAGGTGATAAGCAAGAGCTCCGCCAAAATTTGTGCATTATTAATTATTTGCGTTTGAATGCAAATGCACAACTATATAGGATCATGGGTCAGATCTCACACATCACATACATCTTGGTGGAGCACTCAACAGGATAATAAGTGAATAACAAGTACTCATCACCAAGGCAATTGCAAAAGATCACATAAAGATATCATCCAAGCAAAGTATGATCAATCACAACCTTAAATGTAGTATCTCTCACAAAAGTTCCATGCAAGCAGATCACCAAAAGATAGTAGCAAAAACCAAATGCAATAAAAAGCAGAACTCTCTCTCTCTCTCGAAGCAGATCACCAAAAGATAGTTCCATGCAACCTTAAACCAAGATATATATAT
>LR738710.1:241290569-241422364 GCA_902687465.1 Secale cereale
ATATATATATATATATATATATATATATATATATATATATATATATATATATATATATATATATATATATATATATATATATATATATATATATATATATATATATATATATATATATATATATATCCCTTTGGCAACAAGATACCAAAAAGTTCAAAATATATATAGGCTATGCGTCTCTCTAGGCATCTCCTGGAGCTCCTGAAGGGGTCTTCTGGCTGATGTCTCCTGTGTGCATAGATGGCGTTGAGAGAACTCATTCTGAGAAGATTTCACCTGATGTTTGAGGGGCTAGTGGAGTTGATGCATGTGTGACTCCCTGGGCAGCAGCAGCTGGGGCACACTGAGTGGGTCTCATGTCTCCCACTATCACTGTCTCAGTCCTCTGTCCTCGGGGCACCTTCTGAAATTTGGTAGCATCCTCCTCATCACTGTGAGTGCTTACTCCAGAAGAAACTCTTGCTCTGTGTGTATCTCGCTTAAGCTTCTACACTATGGTATGTACTTCTGTCACCTTAGTGTCAAGAGCGTGGAACTGATCCTCAATGATCCTCTCTAGGCTAGCTTGATTCTGAGTCAGGGTGGCCAATCCTTTCTCCATCCTCATTGTAGCTTTAAGAAGATATGTCATCTGGTCACTCTTTGACTTTAGGCTTGAAATATTGACTTCCCGGGTTGATGCTTGAGCTTGATGAGCAGCTTGTTCCTTCCTATATGCCTCTGATGCTTGTGCAGATGAGGGGTGTGTAGGGTCCATCACCACCTCATTATCCTCAAATTCAGGCCTTAGGGGCAAGTGCCTCCTATCAAGAGGATATGTGTTTGTGCCCACTCTAGAGTTGATAAGTGTTTGAATATGCGGGGCATATCCACAAGATCTCTTCTGGTCAGCAGTTGTCCTCTTGATTGTCTCTACAATCAGACTCATGACCTTGAATTTCTCTGGCACATCGTAGTGGTGAAGCAAGTTGATGAAGTGTCCTCTGATCATCTTGCCATCCCCAGACTTTGGTAGCAAAGTGTGTCTCGGAATGGTGTTGATAGTGCCAAGTCCAGCTAATAGATAGTACACTGACCCAAACTTGAATTGATTCTTGTATTCATTTGGGATAGGCTTGTACATGTTTTGCATGCAGTCATGGCTCATCCTAGCCTTAGCATAGATATCTGGATCATCTTCTGACTCAGCTGGAGCACCTATCATAGCAGCCCATTCAGAGATTGTGGACTGATACTTAGTGCCTTCAGTCATCCATGCAATTCTTCCATCTGGATAGAAATGGGCAGTGGAGTAGAATCATTACCATTTCATCATTCCATCATGTCAGCTTCTTCCCAACAAATTTTGAAGTGACTGTCATCCTGAAGCTCTCATGCACATGTGGAAAGTAGTCATCGTGCTTATCAATGTATATCCAATCCACCCACTTCATGTCATAGACAATGGGCTTCTTGTCAAGCAGTATTGTCTCATAGAAATCTTGTTGCTCCCTTGTGTGAAACCTGTAGTAAACTGTTGTTCTCTGCTACTTCTCGATATTGCGTTGTATTCCCTCGAAGAGGAAAGGGAGATGCAGCACAGTAGCGTAAGTATTTCCCTCAGTTTTTGAGAACCAAGGTATCAATCCAGTAGGAGACCACGTGCGAGTCCCTCGCACCTGCACAAACAAATAAGAACTTCATAGCCAACGCAATAAGGGCTTGTCAATCCCTTTACGGTCACTTACGAAAGTGAGATCTGATAGAGATGATAGTTTATATTTTTGGTTTTTTGGTTTACAAGAACAGAAAATAAAAGCGATAAAGTAAAGTAGATGTAGATTGATATGTTGAGAATAGACCCGGGGGCCATAGTGTTCTCTAGTGGCTTCTCTCATCATAGCGATATTCTACGGCGGGTAAACAAATTACTATCGAGCAATTGATAGAAAAGCGAATAATTATGAAACTATCTAGGCATGATCATTGTATATAAGCATCACGTCCGAGACAAGTAGACCGACTCCTGCCTGCATCTACTACTATTACTCCACACATCGACCGCTATCCAGCATGCATCTAGTGTATTGAGTTCATAAGAACAGAGTAACGCCTTAAGCAAGATGACATGATGTAGAGGGATAAACTCAAGCAATATGATATAAACCCCATATTTTTATCCTCGATGGCAACAATACATTACGTGCCTTGCTACCCCTATTGTCACTAGGAAAGGACACCGCAAGATTGAACCCAAAGCCAAGCACTTCTCCCATTGCAAGAATTATAGATCTAGTAGGCCAAACCAAACCAATAATTCGAAGAGACTTGCAAGGATATTATGAGCACACATAAAAATTTCAGAGAAGAACCAAATATCTTTCATAGATAACCTTGATCATAAACTCACAATTCATCGGATCTAGACAAACACACCGCAAAAAGAGAATACATCGAATAGATCTCCTCGAAGACCGAGGAGAACTTTGTATTGAGATCCAGAGAGAGAGAAGAAGCCATCTAGATACTAGCTATGGACCCGAAGGTCTATGGTAAACTACTCACAACTCATGGTGAGGGAGATGATGATGATGATGAAGAAGAACTCTGTGATGGATCCCCCTCCGGTGGAGCTCCGGAACAGGCTCCAAGATTGGATCTCACGGGAACAGAAGGTTGCGGCGGTGGAATTTGGGTTTCCTCTCTATTGTCGAAGGTTTTGGGGTACGTAGAATTATATAGGAAGGAGGGCACCGGGGGACGCTCGCGGGCCCCACGAGGAAGAGGGGCGTGCCCCCCACCCTCATGGGCAGCCCCTTGATCCCCTGACGTGGTTCTCAAGCTCCGCGTGTGTGATTTTCTCCAAAAATATCTCTCGCGAAGGTTTCATTCTGTTTGGACTCCGTTCGATATTCTTTTCTGCAAAACCCTGAAACAGGCAAAAAACAGCAATCTGGACTGGGCCTTTGGGTTAGTAGGTTAGTCCCAAAAATGATATAAAAGTGAATGATAAAGCCCATTAAACATCCAAGACTTCATAAATAATAGCATGGAACAATAAAAAATTATAGATACATTGGAGACGTATCAAGCATCCCCAAGCTTAATTCCTACTCGTCCTCGAGTAGGTAAATGATAAAGAAAGAATTTTTGATGTGGAATGCTAACCAATATAGTTTTTCAATGTAATTCTCTTAATTGTGCCATGAATGTTCAGATCTAAAAGATTCAAGATAAAAGTCTATATTGACATAAGAAATAACAATACTTCAAGCACAATAACAAAGCAATCATGTCTTCTCAAAGTACTATGGATAAAGAAAGTTATCCCTACAAAATCATATTGTTTTGGCTATGCTCCCTTGTTATCACACAAAATATTCATATCATGCACAACTCCGATTTCAGCCAAGCACTTGTTTTCATGCTCTATCTTTTCAAACCTTTCAACTTTCATGCAATACATGAGCGTGAGCCATGGACATAGCACTATGGGTGGAATAGAGTGGTTGTGGAGAAGAAAAAAAGAAGGGAGATAGTCTCACATCGGCTAGGCGTATCAACGGGCTATGGAGATGCCCATCTGAAAGTGCAACTAATCCCCGGGTGGTTTTGGTAATTAATAACAACATATATATCATTGAACTAATATTATCTTGAGAATCATTTCAGAGAAGTTCGATGATATGGGTATGGAAATGTCTGAAGAAATGGACCCCTCAAAATGCTAAGACAAGCATTGGCAAAAGCTCAAGACTCCATTTTTGGTTTAGTGATCAAAGATCACATTGAGTCCATAGGAAAAGCCAATACTATTAAAAGGGGATGAGGTTCTGTTAATGTTCTTGTTGCTCAAGTGCTTGGTGATCTAACTCCCTCAACTATCAGCACTATTCACTACTTAACACAAACCCTAACATCTCGGTCACACCGATTTCTCCAACTCAGTCCCACCGAGATGAACCTCTTCAGTTGTTTCTCCAAACCCTAGCTTCTCGGTCAAACCGATTCTGAGTTTCGGTCTCACCGAAAAAGGGCTGCCAACCTTCTGTGATCAGTTGACATCAATTCGGAATATCCGAGTTTATATTTTCGGTCTCACCGAAATGGCAAACCCTAACCTTTGACTCACTTCGGTCTCACCGAGATGGTATTTTCGGTCCCACCGAAAATCCCAACGTTCACTATATTTGAACTTTCGGTCTAACCGAGTTTTCACTTCGGTCTGACCGAGATTGGTCAAATGTGTGTGTAACGGTTGGATTTTGTGTGGAGGCTATATATACCCCTCCACCCCCTTCTCATTCGTGAGGAGAGCCATCAGAAAGTACTACCATTCCTACCATACACTTTCTGAGAAGTGAACCACCTACCCTTGTGTTGAGATCAAGCCATTCCATTCCTACCATATGAAACTTGATCTCTAGCCTTCCCAAGTTGCTTTCCACTCAAATCTTTCTTCCACCACAGCCATATCAGTGAGGAGAGTTGAGTGTTGGGGAGTTTATCATCTGAAGCACAAGAGCAAGGAGTTCATCATCATCAACACCGTCTATTACCTTTTGGGGGGTGGTGCCTCCTAGATTGGTTAGGTGTCGCTTGGGAGCCTCCGTCTTGATGATGTGGAGTTGAACCAAGATGTTTGTAAGGGCAAGGAGATCGCCTACTTCGTGAAGATCTACCCCGAGTAAGGCTAGTCCTCCGTGGGCGTAGGCCGTGATGGAATAGACAAGGTTGCTTCTTCGTGGACCCTTCGTGGGTGGAGCCCTCCGTGGACTCGCGCAGCCGTTACCCTCCGTGGGTTGAAGTCTCCATCAACGTGGATGTACGATAGCACCACCTATCGGAACCACGACAAAAATCTCCGTGTCACCAAACTGCGTTTGATCTTCTCCACCTCTCTTTTACATGTGCAATTTACTTTCCGCTGCATATACTCTAGAATTGCATGTGTAGGGTGTTACTTGAACTGATCTTGTTTGTGAAACTGCCAAAAACATTGCATGATCTAAAGGCAGATTTTTTATATTGTCAAGTAGTCTAATCACCCCCCCTCTAGACCTACTTTCGATCCTACAACATATATATCATTGAACTAATATTATCTTGAGAATCATTTCAGAAAAGTTCGATGATATGGGTATGGAAATGTCTGAAGAAGTGGACCCCTCAAAATGCTAAGACAAGCATTGGCAAAAGCTCAAGACTCTATTTTTGGTTTAGTGATCAAAGATCACATTGAGTCCATAGGAAAAGCCAATACTATTAAAAGGGGATGAGGTTGTGTTAATGTTCTTGTTGCTCAAGTGCTTGGTGATCTAACTCCCTCAACTATCAGCACTATTCACTACTTAACACACACCCATAAGTAATCTCGGTCACACCGATTTCTCCAACTCAGTCCCACCGAGATGAACCACTTCAGTTGTTTCTCCAAACCCTAGCTTCTCGGTCAAACCGATTCTGAGTTTCGGTCTCACCGAAAAAGGGCTGCCAACCTTCTGTGATCACTTCACATCAATTCGGAATATCCGAGTTTATATTTTCGGTCTCACCGAAATGGCAAACCCTAACCTTTGACTCACTTCGGTCTCACCGAGATGGTATTTTCGGTCCCACCGAAAATCCCAACGTTCACTATATTTGAACTTTCGGTCTGACCGAGTTTTCACTTCGGTCTCACCGAGATTGGTCAAATGTGTGTGTAACGGTTGGATTTTGTGTGGAGGCTATATATACCCCTCCACCCCCTCCTCATTCGTGAGGAGAGCCATCAGAAAGTACCACCACTTCTACCATACACTTTCTGAGAAGTGAACCACCTACCCTTGTGTTGAGATCAAGCCATTCCATTCCTACCATATGAAACTTGATCTCTAACCTTCCCAAGTTGCTTTCCACTCAAATCTTTCTTCCACCACAGCCATATCAGTGAGGAGAGTTGAGTGTTGGGGAGTTTATCACTTGAAGCACAAGAGCAAGGAGTTCATCATCATCAACACCGTCTATTACCTTTTGGGGGGTGGTGCCTCCTAGATTGGTTAGGTGTCGCTTGGGAGCCTCCGTCTTGATGATGTGGAGTTGAACCAAGAAGTTTGTAAGGGCAAGGAGATCGCCTACTTCATGAAGATCTACCCCGAGTAAGGCTAGTCCTCCGTGGGCGTAGGCCGTGATGGAATAGACAAGGTTGCTTCTTCGTGGACCCTTCGTGGGTGGAGCCCTCCGTGGACTCGCGCAGCCGTTACCCTCCGTGGGTTGAAGTCTCCATCAACGTGGATGTACGATAGCACCACCTATCGGAACCACGACAAAAATCTCCGTGTCACCAAACTGCGTTTGATCTTCTCCACCTCTCTTTTACATGTGCAATTTACTTTCCGCTGCATATACTCTAGAATTGCATGTGTAGGGTGTTACTTGATTTGATCTTGCTTGTGAAACTGCCAAAAACCTTGCATGATCTAAAGGCAGATTTTTTATATTGTCAAGTAGTCTAATCACCCCCCCTCTAGACCTACTTTCGATCCTACAAGTGGTATCAGAGCTTTGGTCTCCATTGCCTTGGTTTCCATTGCATTGGACTCCATAAGCTTGGTTTCACAACCTAGGAGAGTATGGCGTCTAGTGAGGGTAATTATCGTAGAGGTCCTTACTTTGATGGTACAAATTTTGCTAGTTGGAAGCATAAAATGAAAATGCATATTCTTGGTCATAATCCTGCCGCATGGGGCATTATTTGTGTTGGCATGCAAGGTGATTTCTTTGAAGAAGGAAAAGTTCCGGATCGCGAAGCTACACCCGAAGAGTTGCGGATGTTGCAAAACAATGCTCAAGCTTGTGACATTCTCTTCAATGCTTTGTGTCTCGAAGAGTTCAACAAAATCAGCCGTCTTGAGAATGCTAAAGAGATTTGGGATACTTTGGTTGAAATGCACGAAGGTACTGAATCTGTGAAGGAATCAAAGCTAGATATTCTTCAAGGTCAACTTGACAAGTTCAAGATGAAGGATGGTGAAGGAGTCGTTGAAATGTACTCTAGGCTTGCTCTCATCACAAATGAGATTGCTGGCTTAGGAAGCGAAGAAATGACCGACCGATTCATCATTAAGAAGATTCTCAGAGCTTTGGATGGAAAGTATGACACCGTGTGCACTTTGATCGAAATGATGCCAAACTACAAGACTCTCAAGCCAACTGAAGTCATTGGAAGAATTGTTGCTCATGAAATGACACTTAAGGATAAGGAAGAGCTTCACAACAAGTCAAGTGGTGCTTACAAAGCTACAAGTGATGCTCCTACTACCTCAAGTGACAAGCTAGTTTCCAATGAAGAGATAAGCCTAATGGTCAAGAACTTCAACAAGTTCTACAAGAATAGAGGCAAAGAAAGAAGCTCAAAGTCTAGATCATATGATGGAAAGAGATCTTCTAGTCGTGATCGAAACTGCTACAATTGTGGAAGACCCGGACACTTCTCAAATGAGTGTACGGCTCCCCACAAGGGAAGAGAAGAATCTCCAAGAAGAAGAGCAAGAGATGAGTCACCTCGGAGAGAGAGAAGGAGTAGAGATGATCGTTATGAACGAAGACCTTCTCGGAGAAGCAAAGATTCGGAGAGGAAAGACAAGTCATCAAGGAGCTACACAAGAAGAAGACATCAAGCTCATGTTGGTGAATGGGTCTCCGGCTCCGACTCTGACAGTCAATCCGATGGAAGCTATCACTCTGACTCCGACTATAGTCAAGATGAAGGTGTTGCCGGACTTGCACTAGTATCCTCCAACTCCAACTCCTATGACTTATTTGATTCACCAAATGAGGGAATTGGAAGATGCTTCATGGCTAAAGGCCCCAAGGTAAAACACCCTGAATTCATTGACTTTGATAGTGATGAGGATGACTTACTTGGTGAAGATGAGCTCTTGCATGATAAATCTAGTGAGCTTAGTAATGATGAAAATGCTAGTAGTCTTTATAGTCGAGAAGAGTCGAATGACAATGCTATGAAGGAGATTGAGCGTCTAACTAAAGAACTAAACACTCTTAAGTTAGCTCATGAAACAACTCAAGAAGATCATAGAGAGCTCCTAAGATCTCATGAGAAGCTACGCTTCGAGAAGCTCACTCTAGAGCAAGAACATGAGTTTCTAAAAGCGATCAATGATGATCTTCGAAAGAAGAGTTCTTCATATCTTGCCAAACGACTTCTCTTGTCTAATTTCTTGCCACCTATTAAGACTAAGCATGACAAGCATAAGAAAAATTCTTCCTCTAGTAGTAACAATAATAATGTTAAATCAAATGTTGTTACTTCTAGTAGTTCTCTTGATTCCACTAACAATGTTTCAAGCCAAGTTACACTTGAGCAAGAAAATAGCTTATTGAAGGAAATCATAGAGAAAGGTGTCTACAAGAGTCTTGCCGGAAGCAAGAACTTTGAGGAGATTGTTCGCAAACAAGGAAGACACCGGAAGAATCAAGGGATTGGTTTTGAGCGAAAGTTCAACGCCGAAGTTGTTGAGTGGGAAGAAGGTCAATACCCTACTCCACAGTTTGTCTCACAAAAGGAGAAGTATGATCCTACTTCTTCCAATGTGGAACGAGCTCAAGATGACCTTCCACCACAAGACCACAAGCTAAAGGCCAAGGACAAGCTTCAAGAGGAGATTGATGCATTCATTGAAGCACCTCAAGCCATGGTCAAGTGGGTTCCCAAGGACACATCAAGTTCTACTTCGTCAAGCTCAACTACAACACCAAGGATTCCCATCAAGATGATGTGGATCCCAAAGAAGAAGAACTAGTAGGTTCTTGAGGGTGACTCCGCCAACAAACTTCACTCATATTCATTTTGGCAAGAACTTGTGCAATCATCTTCCACATCATGCACTAGTTCAAGGAGTCACAAACCCTCTTGTTGGTAAGTCAAGGGACAAGGTAATCATTGCTTTCATGGACATTATCTTTTGTGTACTTCACTCTATGTCCATGGATATTCTTGTTTTTTCCTTGTGGGACTAACCCATGTAGGTATTGAAAGTGCCCTAATCCAAGGATAGCTCTCAACTCTTGATGATCTACATCAACATTGAGCATCCACATCTTCAACATCTACATGAAGTCTTCTACGACAACCCAAGGTTAGTTTGACCCTTTAAAAGGGGTTCTCACATCTAGGGGGAGCTTTGCTCTAAAAATTGAGCTAAAGCATCTCCAAATGATGTGAACACATAAATGCTTTATGTAAAAGTGGTAACCCCACTTGTGCTTAAACGATGAGTATGACCTATGATCAAATGTTCTCATTTGGCTCCTAAGTCAATATACTCATATATAGATGACCTAGTCATCGACAAATTGTGTGCTAGTAGCTAGAGTGATTGGTTGTGCATGTTTGACACATATTTCAGTTGCTATCTTATTGTGTGAGCATGTTGAATGCATGATTTTATTCATTCAAGGACATCCATTTGTGGTTTTGATTGTTTTGGTTTCTTTTTCTGGCCAAATGGATGGACAAGAATGCCTAAGCACCTTCCCTAGCTATCTATGCTATCTTGTCTCAAATTCTATTCATGCTTATATCACAACTTTGAACAAGTCTTTTTCGGACAGTCCGAGTGAGGAGCACTCGGAACCACCGATTCGTCTAAGGCTGACTTCCAAAACCTTCTAAGTCCATTTCGGTCTGACCGGCTTCTCAATCTCGGTCTAACCGAAACACTTAGATTGATCTAGGTTTCATCTCGGTGAAACCGAGTTCAAAATCTCGGTCTGACCGATATGCGTAACTGCACTGCAATTATGCATCTCGGTGACACCGAGTTTTTCAACTCGGTCCCACCGACAGCACGGGGTTATATATACTGAGGGCTGCGCGCGATCTATTCCTTTCAAATGTTCGCCCTCCAAGACCCCTGCTGCCGCCGCCCTGATCCAAGGATCGTCGCCTTCATCACCTGTGCGCCCTCGCCGCAGGTCTCCGCCGCCGTCAACGGTAATCTTCTCCGCCGTTGCCGCCGTAGAGGGACACCACCAAGTTAGGGTGTGTCCCTATCCCTTTCATGCTCCACTTCTGATTCTTGCATGATAGGACTGCCCTGATTCAATCCAAGTTTGATATGATCCCAATACATTGTTAAGATCTTCTAGTTTCGAGGAAAATTCTTAGGTTTAGGTTTCCACGGAATGCATCTCGGTGAAGCCGATTCCTGAAACTCGGACTGACCGATTTGGTCTCTGACCATTGCACTACATAGTTCGGTCTGACCGAGTTGTGAAAATCGGAATGTCCGAATTGAAGTTTCTGTGAAACCCTAAGTTTTCGGTAGGACCGAAACCCATTTCGGTCTGACCGAAAGTGGTGTGTAGGTTCTGTTGAACACTTCGGTTACACCGAAACTTGAAATCGGTTTGACCGAAATACATTCTGTGAAAACTCAAAACTAAGTTTTTAACTCTTTTTTTTTGAAAAAACTTCTGCAGTTGTGATAACTCTTCCATTCTGCCTATACCTTATCTTTTCACAGGTCTTTCAGCCATGTCAGATGTCAGTGACAGCCAGAACAGGTCTGAATCACCATTTGCTGAAATCCCAGAGGCAGAAACAAGTCCTGCAAGCAGCTCTAGTGATGATGGTGAGAGGAGCACCCCTAGTGGTCTGCCTCCCGCAGCTACGAGAACCAGGAAGAAGAGAACTTCTGATGATGAGGATTCCGACTTTGTTGCTGAGGAAGTTACCTCCAAGCCCAAGAGGAATGTGGTTGCCAAAGAGCACCAAGGGCAGCAGTCAAGGAAAGGTACAAGCAAGGTAAAACAGTCTGCAGTTGCCAAGAAGCTCAACTTGGAAGAACCTGCTCCAAGCAAGGTGAAGAAGACTTCCAAGAGGAAGAGAGTTGTTTATGCTGAACCTCAAGTTGATGCTGCTGAAGAAGAAGAAGAAGAAGCACCCCAGCCTCCTCCTCAGAAAGCTAAGTTCATGGGTGATGCTATTCGGGCTCAAGCCTCCTCCAAGCCCAAGAAGCCTGCTCCAGCTAAGGCAGCTCCAGAGAAGCCCAAGAGGACAACCAGAAGCATTCCAGCTTCTGAGAAGAACAAAGGTGAGATGCCACCTTCTGAGTCAGATGAAGAGCATGTGTTGCTCAAGCTCCGTCCCAAGTTGCCACTCCACAATGATGCTCATCCTCAAGCTGAGGACATGAAGGCAAGGAAGGACAAAGGTCTCAGGCTATGGAGACAGTCTGATCCATATGCCATAAGAAGAAGGACTGCTGTGGACCCCAGATTTCACACCAGAGAGCAGCAGGATTTCTATGAGACAGTGCTAATGGATAAGAAGCCCATTGTTGCTGACACCAGGTATGTTGACTGGAAGTACATTGACAGTAGAGAGCACCGGGACTTCTTTCCCCATGTGCATGAGAGCTTTACTGCATGTGGAGTTGCTGATTTTGTGGGTCAAGAACTGACAGCATGGAATGACGAGATGATCATGCAGTTCTATGCCACAGCCCATTTCTACCCTGATGGCAAGATCACCTGGATGACTGAAGGTCAAAGGTTTTCTTCAACTGTTGGAGAATGGGCAGAACTTCTGAACGCTCCTGTGCAGAGAGAGGACGACATTGATGTCTATGGGATTCCTAAGAAGAGTCATGATTCTATGAAGAATATGTACAAGGAGATCCCAGCTGCTGATTTGGAGGGATGGAAGCTCGGCTCAGTGTATTATCTCCAGGCTGGTCTGACCACCACTAACACTATTCTGAGGCATACTTTGATGCCTAAGTCAGGTGACCACCGGATGATACGAGGCTATTCTATCAACATGCTGCACATTCTCGATGAGAAGGCACCTTTTAAGGTGATGGACTTGATGGTAGAGACCATTAAGAGGACTGCAGCTGACCAGAAGAGGTCGTGTGGGTTTGCTCCGCAGATTCAGATGCTCATCAACGCCAAGTTTGGCACGGGCAAATTCATGTTGGATAGGAAGCACTTGCCACTGCAGCCAGAGCATGAGGACAACGTAGTTGTGATGGATGAAGAGGATCCCACCTCAGTTGAAGGGCAAGCCAAGATCGAAGCTGCAAAGAAAGCCAAAGCTGACAAAGAGGCAGCAGCAGCAGCAGCTAAGCCAAAGAGCTTCGGAGATCAGATTCTTGAAGCAACCCGGAGAATTGAACAACGCCTGGCCAGCATTGAGCAATCTCAGGAGAGCCTTGAGAGGATTGTCGAGGACAAGATCCACGCTCTAGACGTGAAGCTAACTGAGATTCAAGTGTCTGTCAACAAGCTTGAGGCAGACATGGAGGAGACTAGGCAGGAGAGAGCAGAGCTTATGCAGGATGATCTAGTCCAGGACTCTCATCGCCAGACTGCTCAGGTTCCCAGAGGATCCAGATCTGCAGCTATCCCAGTGACAGACTCCAGGGCTACCACTTCAGCACCAGCTACAGCTCCAGCAGTTCCTACAGCTCCAGCATCCACTCCTCCACCGCAGACATCAGCAGAGGTCTTCGCAGATGCAGCTATCTCTACACCGACATCGACCCAGACGGGAGCAGCCAGCCGAGCCCGCAGTGACGTTTAGCTCTATACCTTTTCGAACTTTTTGGTAACTTGTTGCCAAAGGGGGAGAAATTGTTATAGATCATAGGGCTTCGAGAGAGAGAGTGCTCTTTCGTCTTTTCGTTCTTTTGCCGGTTTTCCTTGAGATACATTGGTTTCTTTTGGTTCCTGAAACTTCAAGTGTGCTTGCTACTACGTTTGATGCTACCTTAATGAGTGCTTAGCCATACTATGCTTTAATGTGTGCTTATTGCTTATCCTATGCTATTCCTTATTGTATGGCTATTTACTTTTGTCTTGGTGATTAAGTGCATATTATTCATTCTTATCATTTTGTGCGCTCCACCAAGATGTATGTGACATGGAAGAGTGACCCATAATCCTAATCGATTGTGCATTTGCATTCAAACGCAAATTTTAAATAATGCACAAATTTAGGGGGAGCTCTTGTTTATCACATACTTCTCAAAGCGACGATGTTATTCATTGATTATATCTTTTGTCGAAGCTTTGATCTATATGTTGTCATCAATTACCAAAAAGGGGGAGATTGAAAGTGCAACTAATCCCCGGGTGGTTTTGGTAATTAATAACAACATATATATCATTGAACTAATATTATCTTGAGAATCATTTCAGAGAAGTTCGATAAAATGGGTATGGAAATGTCTGAAGAAATGGACCCCTCAAAATGCTAAGACAAGCATTGGCAAAAGCTCAAGACTCCATTTTTGGTTTAGTGATCAAAGATCACATTGAGTCCATAGGAAAAGCCAATACTATTAAAAGGGGATGAGGTTGTGTTAATGTTCTTGTTGCTCAAGTGCTTGGTGATCTAACTCCCTCAACTATCAGCACTATTCACTACTTAACACAAACCCTAACATCTCGGTCACACCGATTTCTCCAACTCAGTCCCACCGAGATGAACCTCTTCAGTTGTTTCTCCAAACCCTAGCTTCTCGGTCAAACCGATTCTGAGTTTCGGTCTCACCGAAAAAGGGCTGCCAACCTTCTGTGATCAGTTGACATCAATTCGGAATATCCGAGTTTATATTTTCGGTCTCACCGAAATGGCAAACCCTAACCTTTGACTCACTTCGGTCTCACCGAGATGGTATTTTCGGTCCCACCGAAAATCCCAACGTTCACTATATTTGAACTTTCGGTCTAACCGAGTTTTCACTTCGGTCTGACCGAGATTGGTCAAATGTGTGTGTAACGGTTGGATTTTGTGTGGAGGCTATATATACCCCTCCACCCCCTCCTCATTCGTGAGGAGAGCCATCAGAAAGTACCACCACTTCTACCATACACTTTCTGAGAAGTGAACCACCTACCCTTGTGTTGAGATCAAGCCATTCCATTCCTACCATATGAAACTTGATCTCTAACCTTCCCAAGTTGCTTTCCACTCAAATCTTTCTTCCACCACAGCCATATCAGTGAGGAGAGTTGAGTGTTGGGGAGTTTATCACTTGAAACACAAGAGCAAGGAGTTCATCATCATCAACACCGTCTATTACCTTTTGGGGGGTGGTGCCTCCTAGATTGGTTAGGTGTCGCTTGGGAGCCTCCGTCTTGATGATGTGGAGTTGAACCAAGAAGTTTGTAAGGGCAAGGAGATCGCCTACTTCGTGAAGATCTACCCCGAGTAAGGCTAGTCCTCCGTGGGCGTAGGCCGTGATGGAATAGACAAGGTTGCTTCTTCGTGGACCCTTCGTGGGTGGAGCCCTCCGTGGACTCGCGCAGCCGTTACCCTCCGTGGGTTGAAGTCTCCATCAACGTGGATGTACGATAGCACCACCTATCGGAACCACGACAAAAATCTCCGTGTCACCAAACTGCGTTTGATCTTCTCCACCTCTCTTTTACATGTGCAATTTACTTTCCGCTGCATATACTCTAGAATTGCATGTGTAGGGTGTTACTTGATTTGATCTTGCTTGTGAAACTGCCAAAAACCTTGCATGATCTAAAGGCAGATTTTTTATATTGTCAAGTAGTCTAATCACCCCCCCTCTAGACCTACTTTCGATCCTACACCATCCATAGATATCAATGTGAGTGAGTAGGGACTGCCATGCAACGGATGCACTAGAGCTAAATATGAATGAAAGCTCAACAAAAAGAAATTAGTGGGTGTGCATCCAACTTGCTTGCTCTCGAAGACCTAGGGCATTTGAGGAATACCATCGTTGGAATATACAAGCCAAGTTCTATAATGAAATTTCCCACTACTATATAAAGTGACTAAGCATGAGACTCTCTACAATGAAGAACACGGTGCTACTTTGAGGCACAAGTGTGGAAAAAGATAGTACCAATTGTCCCTTTTTTCTTTTCTTTTTTTTTTCTTTTTTTTCTTTCTTTTGGGCCTTTCTTTTTTTTCTTTGGACTTTATTTTTTCTTTTCTTTTTTTGCGGAGGGGCTTTATAGATTTAGCCTTTCCTCCCATGGGACAATGCTCTAATAATGATGATCATCACACTTTCATTACAACTCAATTATTACTACTCGATACTACAACAAAGTATGACTCTATATGAATGCCTTCGGCGGTGTACCGGTGTGTGCAATGAAACAAGAGTGACATGTATGAAACATTATGCATGGTGGCTTTGCCACAAATACAATGTCAACTACATGATCATGCATGACAATATGATGCGTGTCATCTAAACGGAATGGTGGAAAGTTGCATGGCAATATATCTCGGAATGGCTATGGAAATGCCATGATAGGTAGGTATGATGGCTGTTTTGAGGAATAATATGGTGGCTGTTTTGAGGAAGGATATATAGTGGGTTTATGGCACCGGCGAAAGTTGCGCGGTACAAGAGAGGCTAGCAATGGTGGAAGGGTGAGAGTGCGTATAATCCATGGATTCAACATTAGTCATAAGAACTCATATACTTATTGCAAAAATCTATGATTCATCAAAACAAAGCAATCAACGCATGCTCCTAGGAGGGAGGTTGGTAGAAGTTAACCATCGCGCGCCCCCGACCTCCACACAAAGGTTGGCACTCTACAAATACCTCATGCTCTAACTTTTTCACATAGCGGTTCACCGTACGTGCATGATACGGGAATCACTGACCTTAACACAAGTATTTCTCAATTTCATAATAACTCCACTAGCATGACTCTAATATCACTATCCTCATATCTCAAAACAATTATCAAGCATCCAACATCTCATTCTATTCAATGCACTTAGTGTGAATTTTTTTACTACATTGATATTGGATGTCTATCATGTGAAGACTAGTTTCTTTAGACTAAACACATTACGATCCTGTTTTAATAGACTCACAAATAGATATAAGTGAAGCATGAGAGTTCAACAATTTCTACAAAATATTACCACCACCGTGCTCTAAAAGATATGAGTGAAGCACTAGAGCAAAAACTATTCAACTCAAAAGATATAAGTGAAGCACATAGAGTGTTCTAACAATTTCTATGCCATATTTAACACTATCAAATAGGTGTGTCCAGCAAGGATGATTGTGGCAAACTAACAAGCAAAGAATCAAATTATACAAGACGCTCCAAGCAAAACACATATCATGTTGCGAATAAAAATATAGCTCCAAGTATAGTTACAGATGGATGAAGACGAAAGAGGGGATGCCTTCCCGGGGCATCCCCAGGCTTAGGCTTTTGATTATCTTGAATTTACTTGGGGTGCCATGGGCATCCCCAATCTTAGGCCTTTGCTACTCCTTGTTTCATAGTCCATCAAAGCAATACTCAAAACTTGAAAACTTCACAACACAAAACTTAGACAAAAATTCTCGTGAGCTTCGTTAGTACAAGAAGACAAACCACCACTCAAAGTTCCAGCAATGAATTCATTATTTGTTTATATTGGTGTTAAACCTACTGTATTCCAACTTCTCTAGGGTTCATATCCTCCAATACTACTCATAGATGCATTGAAATAAGCAAACAACACACGAAAAACAGAATCTGTCAAAAATAGAACAGTCCGTAGTAATCTGCAGGTTTCGCCTACTTCTGAAACTCCAAAAAATTCATACTAAATTTGTACATTTGCGTAATTTGTCTACCAATCATCTGCAAAAAGATTCAACTGAAAAGAACGCTTCAGTAAAATCCGACGACTACTTTACCGAGCGCTAACGATTCTGTTTTTTACAGCAAGATCACATAAACTTCACACAAGTCTTCCCAAAGGTTCTACTTGACACAAACACTAAAAAAACATGAAACCACATCTAATCAGAGGCTAGATGCAATATTTATTCCCTAACAGCAACAAAAACAAAAAAAATATAAAGTTGGGTTGCCTCCCAACAAGCGCTATCGTTTTACGCCCTTAGCTAGGCACGATACAAGATAGATCTAGGTATTGCCATAATGATATGATATGTCGCGAAAGCTCATCTCATATTCCCTATGTTCAGCAGCAAGCTTCCTTTGTGACAAGCAAAAGTAATAAAAAGGGAGAAATTTAATGGGACAAAAGTCCCCTACATCAATCTCAGGAGGAACAGGTTCCTCTTTTGGCCCTTTGTAGTGGATAACAAATTCATCATTATAGGCATTCTTTTGGCAGAAGGTCATAAGCCTTCGCTCAAGGGAGAAGCCTAACCCATTGTTTTTAATAGCAAAATCATCGTTTATCTCAGAAATTCTATCAATCAAGATCTCAATAGGAACCTTTTTTCTAAGGTTTTCATTGAAAGCAACATGATCAGGAGATCGCAACCGCATTAGGTCTTCTTGATTGAACAAGATAGCCTCTATAGGAGGTCGACCGGCGTCTAGTCCGTAATGAGCAAAGATTTCTCTGGCCTCTTTCATGATATATCTTAATTCATGAGCCAAAAAGATAGTAGCTGCACGCTTAACAGAAGAATGCTCAATATTGGAAAATTCCAAAAAGATTCTCTGAATACAGGGATGCATATGGATAAATTGCCTTTCAATTTCTACTATAAGCATAGATACAGCATCCGCAAGGCTACTAGTTCTGTGAAGAATAGAGCCACCCATATTGGGCAAAGCACCGGCACAAGTGAAGAAGTCTTGAAGAACTCCTTTTCCAATAATATTACCGCTACCAACCCGGAACTTCTTAATAAGTAAAGTGGTAGCTTCATCCAAGGGATCAACATAGACATTGCCCTCGACATTACTACCCTTCTCGATAGGATCGTCCCCCATCTTAGACATGAGGGCAATCAGGCAAGCAAACATCACACGAGCAAACAAGAGGCAAGTGAACAATAAACACACGGCGGAAGAATGTGGGGACCCCGACTAAGAAGTCGAGATCACCGAATGCATGTGTACAGTGATCCCAGAGATCAATGCTCACTGAACACACAGAAGCTGAAATAACAAGAGTCTTACATCCATACAAATAGTCTTACACGAATTATGGCCATTATGGCCAAGTCTTACATAGATAGAGCCTCACGGGCTGAATAGCAAATAACTCAAATAGCGGAAGTCTTCGATAACGGGTAGAACCCATGCCATCTGCCTTAACCCTACAGGCATTCTGACTGGGATAGCATCCTAGTTCGCATGTTCGTCTCCAAAGAACTCTTCCTCATATTCCTGTTCTTCCATGCCTGGCCAATTAAATAACCAGTGGCAAGCCAATGAGTACTTTGAATGTACTCGCAAGCAACCCATGATGTGGTTCAAAGTAACAACGCAATGGAACAATAATGAACAATCTAGCGAAAGGCTAGAACAAACATTCTACTATCAGGTTTATGCATCAATAACTTCGCGTAACCTCGAAGACAGGTTACCGATATCAACATGAATATGATTCAACTCATCGAGTCAAGTCACCACCTTGACTCATCACACACTTATTATCACCGAGGAAGTAAAATTCTGGACATAGTTTAAGTAGCACCACCCAACTGTCCATGACCGTGGACACGGCTATTCGAATAGTTTTACACTCTGCAGAGGTTGTACACTTTACCCACAAGATCCGGGGAACTTCCGTGTCATCCACGACCCGCGGTACCTCAAGTACCCGGGGTAAGCACCCGGTCATTACCTTTCCTTAGACGACACTAACATAGAGTCCACTCGTTGATACACGGCCCTCGGGTACAAACAATAGATCACGGGACTTGCCCTAATTTCAATGTCACGCGTACCCGAAGGGACCAACGGTGTGTCCGGTGCCCTGTAAAAACAGTCATGGCCGTCTATCCAAGCACGACCCCGTCCCGGAAAAGACCTCAAGTCTTCCCGTCACTAGTAATGCGGGCACCATGCTAGTATCGACCTAAGTAATCAATAAGGCCCCGTCCCATAAGGGGTAGTGTGGTTGCACATGTTTGGTTGGGACGGTAGTCACACATAAATCTAATCCATCGTTTCACCATGCACATGATTTACCGGCACATCACTTCTTCCTCAAGTGATGACCTAACACATCATCACCCTCGGGCATTGGGGGCACCCGATGGGTTCATGCAAATGATTTCAACTACGAAGGTTCATATCACACATGCATCATTTGAGCATCATGACCAACTATTTGCATGTCATCTAGTATATAGCAAGATCAACAATAAAGCATGCATCATGTGGTGGTTCATCTGGGTCACCATCGTAACCCTAACATCATGCATCAGAAACAAATGGGTTCCGAGGAACAAGTGTATCATGGTCAAAGGGCTGCTTGCCTAGATTGGCTTGGTCTTCAAAGTCTTCAAATCCTTCTCCTTCTTCTTCCACAGCAACTTCGTCAAATACGGGATCTATACGTCGCATAATAACCACGGGAAAATAAGAATACAATCAAAACAGAAAAATCAAAGTGCTCAGAAAAATGTCAACTTATTTTTCTAAAATACTAGAGGAATGTCTAAGATGGGGAAAAATCTTGGTTGGAGTTTTGGAGTTACAGAATAGAATCTATTGATTTTTGAACAGGAGTATTACTGCCCAAATTTGAATTTAAATTTGAACAGTACAGAAAAGTTTCATGGATTTGAGTGAAAGTGGTACCATTAAATAGGTTGGAATATTACAAGATTTTAGGAGTTGGAATTATTTTATTTGGACCATTATTCTTTTCTGTAGAAATGTTTAAAACAATCACAGAAAAGAAAAAGAATAAAAAGACCTGTGCAACTGGGCCAGAGAGGCCACAGTGCACGGCCCAGGGCGGTCCAGCCCAGCCGCGCGGGAGCCTGCGCGCGCACGTCAGGTTTTTGAACCTGACGGGCGGGGCCCGTGGGTCAGTGACAGAGAGGAGGGGGAGAGAGGTGTGGGGATGACAGGCGGGGCCCGCCTGCCATCTCCAACCTTGCGGCCACGGCGACGGCGAGCTCACCGGCGAGGTTCCCGGCCACGGCGACGACAACGGAGGGCAGGGATGGACTCAGCGTCGTGTCGCGGATGCAGGGGTGGTGGTGCGGCACGCCGGGGAGGTCCGGTTCGCCGGCGGCGAGGTGGGACGGCGGAGGCTCGTCGGGAGGTGGTTGCTGTGGCTGTTTCCGACTGCAAACGGAGGGGAAAACAAGGGGGAAAAGGTCAGTGAGGCGAGGGGGTTCCGAATCAGGTGAAAGGAAGGGCAGGGGAGGCCCGTACCGCGAGATCGCCGGCGGCCCGACGCGGCGGCGCTCCGGTCGATCCCGAGTTCTGGGACCTCTTGGGGTCGAACTGAAGGTGCTGGGGGGCTCAGTGGAGTGGAGTGAGGCTGGTGGTGCTGCTGGAGAGGCTCGGGAGGGGCTTATATAGCCGCGCCCATGGTCCACCGTGGACCCGTGCACCGGCGAGGTTGCAGGCGAGGCTAGGAGAGGTTCTGGAGCCTGGGATCAAGCCGGGGAGGTCCGTGGACTTGCTCCACGTCTAGCTGAGGGGAAAAGAGGAGCGGGGAACCTTCCAGTCGACGCGCGCGTGCGAGGCAGAGGAGTGGCCGTCGCGGGCGGCCAGCGCGCGTGCGACGTCGGCCACTGGAGGGCACAGGAGGAGGGGGGACAGCGCCGGGGAGGTTGCGGACGTCGAGATGCCTCGACTGGCGCGAAGGAGGAGCCCGAGGCTGTCGGGGGAGGCGGATTGGCTGAAGCTATAGTGCTTGTCTGCACTGTTACGTGCTCCAGAGCGCACGTTTGGCTGGCATCATCGCGCTCTCGCCGTCCTGGTCAAAACCAACGTGTCCAGCAGTGTCTAGCACGTTGAGGGAGGAGTAAAGAAATGGCCTGAGGCCTTGGATGCCCTGGAGATGCTGAGAGAGAGGGAGGAGGCTGGTGACTTGGTGAAAACCTACTGTCCAGCAAGCTATAACAGGGCTCTTACCCCTCAATCATGGAGCTGGAGTGCTGGGGAAGTTACTGGAGGTAGCTAGTAACTCAATGATCAGGTGGTAAAAAGTTGAGGCCATGGAGAAGAGTGAAAGTGATCAAGTTGGAGGTTTTAGTAAAAAGCCAGAAGGTGTTTGATCAGTGTTTGGTCAAGTAAATGACCTCCACTTGACATGGCACTTAACAGGGTTGAAAGACATGAGAAAATAGGGTGCTTCACCAAATTTGGGCTCATTTGAAGAAACTAGCCAATGTAACTTTGGTGAACCCTAGAAATCAACAGAAACAGTTTCATCTTGTTTGAGTCAAGCTAATCATCTCCCCTTTATGCACCACTTGGTGTAGCATCATCATTTGGGGTATTAATCATGCCCACAAAGTTTGAAGCTCCAGATAAAAAGTTGGTAATGTAAAGTTGTTCAAATTTGCATTTGAACAGAAAGGGTTTTGAGGTGATCTGATCAAGTTGCTCTATTCCAAATCTTGTGCCATTTGGTCTAGATGCCTTATTAGGCCATTCTAGTATGTGCACCAAATTTGAGAGCATTTGGACAAGTTTGGCAATGTAAAGTTGCTCAAACTTCAAATATGGACAGAATGGTTATGAAGGGGTTTGAGGATGTTTTCTTGCTTCCCAAGGCATGGGACTTGGCAAGATCATCAAAGAGGTCATATATGACATGATAGAATTTCCCTGGAATTTTTGGAGAAAGTTTCCTTTGTAAATATTTCAAAAGCTTGAAATATCCAGAAAGGGTTTTAGAGGGTTTAGCCCATTATTTTGAACATGACCAAGTGTTGAAACTCTTATATATGGACAATATATGTCCTTTGAGTCTCTCTGAATTTTCGCAAATATTTTTGAAATAGTTAAATAATTTTCCCCTATTAAAGACCATTTCTGGCCTTAAGAAAAAGCTTTTAAATAAAATAGGAAAATAACTTTGAAAATTATACCTTTGTGGTTTCTGGGAGTCCTATGACTACTGGGTCTCAAATAAACCTTTTGAAATAATTTTCTCACCCTAAATCAAGTACTTGCAGTGCAAATCCCAATTCAGGGGTTTTTGGAAAACTAAATTTATAAAATACCTTTTTGGCCAAATTAATTTTGTAAGAAAATACTATACTGTTATATAACACTTGGCATGATCATTGGGCAGAAGTTTTGGGTATGGAGATGAAATCTACAAGAGATCATAGTTGACTTTAATGAGCACATGAAAAAGCAAATGAAGGAAACTCAATTCCAAATAAAAGCCAAATGATGCTAAAAAAATTTGCTGGTCCAAATTTTCATGCTTCAAGGATACAAATAACATGTTACAAAATGCAGGGTGTGACAAAGAAGGGCAAATAAAACGGCAAGGCTGAAGTGGGGAGAGGAAAACGAGAGGCAAATAAATCTAATGCGAAGGATAAGGGTTTGTGATAGGTACTTGGTGTATGACTTTTGCGTAAGCCTCCCTGGCAACGGCGCTAGAAATTCTTCTTGCTACTTCTCGAGCTAGCATTGTATTCCCTCGAAGAGGAAAGGGAGATGCAGCACAGTAGCGTAAGTATTTCCCACAGTTTTTGAGAACCAAGGTATCAATCCAGTAGAAGACCACGCGCGAGTCCCTCGCACCTGCACAAATAAATAAGAACTTCGCAGCCAACGTGATAAGGGGTTGTCAATCCCTTTACGGTCACTTAGGAAAGTGAGATCTGATAGAGATGATAGTTTATATTTTTGGTATTTTGGTTTATAAGAATAGAAAATAAAAGCGATAAAATTAAAGTAGATGTAGATTGATATGTTGAGAATAGACTCGGGGGCCATAGTGTTCTCTAGTGGCTTCTCTCATGATAGCGATATCTATGTGGGTAAACAAATTACTGTCGAGCAATTGATAGAAAAGCGAATAATTATGAGACTATCTAGGCATGATCATTGTATATAAGCATCACGTCCGAGACAAGTAGACTGACTCCTGCCTGCATCTACTACTATTACTCCACACATCGACCGCTATCCAGCATGCATCTAGTGTATTGAGTTCATAAGAACAGAGTAACGCCTTAAGCAAGATGACATGATGTAGAGGGATAAACTCATGCAATATGATATAAACCCCATCTTTTTATCCTCAATGGCAACAATACAATACGTGCCTTGCTGCCCCTACTGTTACTGGGAAAGGACACCGCAAGATTGAACCCAAAGCCAAGCACTTCTCCCATTGCAAGAACTATAGATCTAGTAGGCCAAACCAAACCAATAATTCGAAGAGACTTGCAAGGATATTATGAGCACACATAAAAAGTTCAGAGAAGAACCAAATATCTTTCATAGATAACCTTGATCATAAACTCACAATTCATCGGATCTCGACAAATACACCGCAAAAAGAGATTACATCGAATAGATATCCTCGAAGACCGAGGAGAATTTGTATTGAGATCCAGAGAGAGAGAAGAAGCCATCTAGATACTAGCTATGGACCCGAAGGTCTGTGGTAAACTACTCACAACTCATGGTGAGGGCGATGATGATGATGATAAAGAACTCCGTGATGGATCCCCCTCCGGTGGAGCTCCGGAACAGGCTCCAAGATGGGATCTCACGGGAACAGAAGGTTGCGGCGGTGGAAATAGGTTTTTCTCTCTGTTGTCGAAGGTTTCGGGGTACATAGACTTATATAGGAAGAAGGAGGGCACCGAGGGATGCTCGAGGGCCCCACGAGGCAGGGGCGCGCCCCCCACCCTCATGGGCAGCCCCTTGATCCCCTGACGTGGTTCTCAAGCTCCGCGTGCGTGATTTTCTCCAAAAATATCTCTCGCGAAGGTTTCATTCAGTTTGGACTCCATTTGATATTCTTTTTCTGCAAAACCCTGAAACAGGCAAAAAACAGCAATCTGGACTGGGCCTTTGGGTTAGTAGGTTAGTCCCAAAAATGATACAAAAGTGAATGATAAAGCCCATTAAACATCCAAGATTTCATAAATAATAGCATGGAACATAGATACGTTGGAGATGTATCATTCTCCTCCTCACATCATAGGGATCTGACTTTCTCCACGATCCCAAGCCTGCATCTCTTCCCAGCTTCATTTCTTCAGCCTTAGGATAAGCATCATTATGATCCGTAATCTTAGGCTGGAGTTTTCTCAGCATTTGTGACTCGTCATAGTCACTATCTTCTGCCTGCTCTTCCTCTTCTTCTTATTGAGCTGGAGGCATTGGGGCCTTGGTCTTTTCTGCAGCTGGAATTTTCCTAGTGTTTCTCTTGTGTGCAGACTTGCTGGCTTGGGCGGAAGCTTTGGGGAAGTTTTGGGCTTTGAAGGAGCAACCCCTGACTTAACAACATCCCCCATCAGCTTCTGAGATTTTGGTGCTACTGCAGCAACCTCTTCTTCTTCCTCCTCATCATCACCATCATCCCTCATAGATGGCTTACCAACCACTCCGGTTGTGGTTTTCCTAGCCCTTTTCTTCGTTCCTGCAGGCTCATCATCTCTGGTTTCAAGTGTGAACTGCATGGTTTCTTGAGTTGATGCTCTGGCTTTTGACATGGGCACTCTCGTGGCTGGAGCCTTTTTTTCCAACCATGCTTGGTTGAGGCAACAGTGCCATATTCCTTCCTAGCAACTTTCTCCTTTGAGGTGGCCTCATCAGCTACAAAGTCTTCATCCTCAGAATCTGAAGTTTTCTTCTTCCTTGACTTGGTAGCAGCCTTTGGAAGGTTACTGGGATTGCTTCTACTGCTCTCATAGTAGCTAGAGTTGTTGGGACTAGAGCCCTCACTCAAGTTAACCTGTTCCTCAGACGTGTTCTGACTGTCACTGCCTTCTGACATCTCTGAAACTGCAAGCAGACCCTATGAATAGATATAGATGAGATAGAGTGGATGAGCATCACAAAGTACAGCTGGTTTTGAAAATTTTGATTTAAAAAACTTAACTTTAGTTTTCTGCAGAATCCATTTCGGTGCTACCGAGTTTACCAGTTCGGTGATACCGAAGCAAAAACAGAGCCAAAACATACTTGCTTCGGTAAGACCGAGGGGGTTTTCGGTGGCTCCGAGTTGCTAGGGTTTCACTGAGTTACCATTTTCGGTCTCACTGAGTGATTTCATTCAATTGAATCGAGGTGTATCAGTGCAATGGCTTACGCCAACTCGGTGACACCGAGACTTGCAAATCGGTCTGACCGAGATGAGTTCGACGGAGAACTAACCGTAAGTTTTTCGAAATCCATCTAACCTAAAGACTAGTTTTGCGTGATAGGAAGTTTGCAAACGTGGCAAGATCAATGGCAAGTTATTTTGTGCATGAATTAGATTTGGAGAACACGAAACGAACGAGTCGTACCCTAACTTGGTGACGATCTCCTACGGCGACGAGGGTCGGAGACGAATGCCCTCGGCTGCGACGGATTCCAACGGCAGGACGCGGTTGGAGGCAAAAGTGAAGATCCTTAGACCACGGCGGCGGCAGAGCTGGGGTGCGAGATTAGAACTGTTGGAGGAATTTCCAAAAAGTTTTATCTAGGAGTTATATACCCAGATCTGTCGGTGGGACCCAGAAAACTGTTTCGGTGGCACCGAGATGCATTTTGCACTAGGCTGTTGCAACTCGGTTGGACCGAGACGGTTTATTCGGTTTCACCGAGATACAAAAACTGATCAACCTAAATAATTTCGGTGGGACAGAATGAGATTTGCTGGTCTGACCAAAATGCATTTTGGAGGTTTTGGAAGTTAAGCCCTGATCAGATCGGTGACACCGAGTGCTCCTCACTCGGTGGGCCCGATAGAGACTTGTTCAAACTTTGTGATGTATAGCATGAATAGAGTTTGAGACGAGAAAATCATAGATAGCTAGAGGGAGTGCTTAGGCATTCTTGTCCATCCATTTGGCAAAAGAAAAAAGAGCCAAACAATCAAAGCTACAAATGGATGTCCTCGAATGATTAAAATATGCAATCAACATGCTCACACAATAAAATGGCAAATGAAATATGTGGCAAAGCATGCACAAACATTCTAGCATCTATCAAGCAATTAGCGATGACTAGGTCATCTATATATGAGTATATTGACTTAGGAGTCAAATGAGAACATTTGATTATAGGTCATACTCATCGTTTAAGCACAAGTGGGGTTACCACTTTTACATAAAGCATTGTTGTGTTCACACCATTAGAGTTGCTTTAGCTCAATCTTTAGAGTAAAGCTCCCCCTAGATGTGATATCCCCCCTAAGAGGGATGAACTAACCTTGGGATTTTTTCGATGATGACTTCATGTAGATGTTGAAGATGTGGATGCTCAATGTTGATGTAGATCACTTGGAGCAATCCATTGGAGTGAGTTGCACTTTCAATACCTACACGGGTTAGTCCCACAAGGAACAAACAAAGACATCCATGGACATAGAGTGAATTGCACACAAGATGATGTCCATGAAAGCATTAGGTTACCTTGTCCCTTGTCTTACCAACAAGAGAGTTTGTGACTCCTTGAACTAGTGCAATATGTGGAAGTTGTTTGCACTTGTCCTCACCAAGATGATATGAGTGAAGTATGTTGGCGGAGTCACCCTCAATAACTCTCTAGTTCTTCTTCTTCGGGATCCACATCAACTTGATGGGAATCCTTGGAGTTGTAGTTGTATTGGATGAAGTAGAGCTTGATATAGTCTTGGGAACCCACTGGACCAAGGCCTTGGGAGCTTCTTCAACTGATCAATCTCTTCTTGAAGCTTGCCCTTGCCCTTTAGATTATGGTCTTGTGGTGGAATATCATCTTGTGCTTGCGTCCCCTTGAAGGAAGTAGGATCATACTTCTCTTGTTGAGGAACATACTTGGTCTTGGGGTATTGATCTTCTTCCCACTCAACTCCATTAGCATTGAACTTTCATTCAAAACCATAACCTTGATTCTTCCGGTGCCTTTTTGCTTGTGTACAATTTCCTCGAACTGCTTACTCCCGGCAAGGCTCTTGTATACACCTTTTGTCGGGACCCCGATCCTAAGTCACACCGGTCTAGCATGTAACACATCATATCACTTTGCGGCCTCACGCACGGTATCCCCACGGGTGCCACCTTACCTGGCCCGGGACCGTTTGCGCATTTTGGCTTACATATATGATAGTGACGCTAGCATCCATATGACAGAGAACCCGGGCGACATGACTAGTTATAAACCCAAGGTGGCACTAACTTACAGGGACAGGCATACATGACCCAGCAACGAACGTGTCGGTCATCAACGTATGAACCCAAGTCGTAGCAAGCTACAAGGACTTAAAGGAACAACGCGTGACATTTCCCAAAGGGACAGACACAGGAATGAAGAAGGACACATGCCGGCCAGCCTAAGTGTTCCGGAGCAGTAGCAAGCTACCATGGCTCAGTGGAAGCACTAGGAGACATTTCCCCATAAGAGAGGCTACCAAGAGGAAACAACTAGGTTGTCGGATCCCACACATACCAAGCATTACAATATCATACACACAATATGCTCGATATGTGCAAATACAACATGGCATCACAACAAGACTCTATGAAGCAAAGTATTTATTCATTAGGCTCCAAGGAGCCAGATATTACAAACATGGGTCTCATGACCCAACATTCAGAGCATACAAGCAAGACGCGGAAGCATGACTTGTCTGAGTATAGACAACTACAAATGAAAAAGGGCTGAAGAGTATGACTATCTACAACACTCGTACAAGATTGTAGCTGAGGTAACAAGCTACTTGTCGAAGTCCAAGCGGAACTACTAGTGAGATAGAAGTCTCATCTTCAAAACATAAATTAAGCAAACATGAGTACAAAGGTACTCAGCAAGTCCTACATCAGATCCTATCATACATGCATTTGTATCAAGAAGGCAAAGTGGGGTTTAGTTGCAGCAAGCCATCTTTGACTTAGTGGCTATCCTGTACTATGACTGCTGGTAACACTTTGAGGTGGCGCACACGAGTCCACTAATCACCACTCAATGCACCACTATGGATTCATCCCCGTCTCCCTACGAGAAGGCCATCCATAGCACTCACACTTGTCTTGAGTATTTTAGAGTATCCACTTCCAGTTATCTATGTACCACGTAAGCATCCAAGAAGTCAATAACCGTGGACTCGGCTATTCGAATAGATCATGATAACCCTGCAGGGGTGTACTTCTTCACACACGCTCTCGCCACTTACCACCATGTACACGTCGTGTATCTCGGAAACCTTCAAGCGGATGCCTGGCGAGGGTGTCGGCCACGACCTGACTAACCACACAAGACTCTAGTCCAGTTTTATCGCCTATTCGGGTTCCATCCGCAAGGGAGTCCGGCCAAGGTTTCCATCACGGCCCCAAACGATGTGTACATGGTTCCCGAGCCCACCATCCGGGTGCCACTCGGTACACCAGGCCACGTGTGCCTAGTCTGTCCCAAGCCCACCCTGCCAGGTGCCACTTGGTAGAAAAATAACACTACGTACAAACACCAGAAACTAGTTGCGACTCGTGGACACAGATCAAGTTGATTAATAACCCGAGAGGGGTCGAGTTACCGGAACCCAATGTGTGGTAGTAGCTAGTCATTGTACAACGTACACAGAACTCAGTGCTTAAGGACGGTTCCAGTGAGACAACCCACCATGTACTCCTACATGGCCTCTCACCGCTACCTTTACCAAAACGTGTTCACACGCTTAACTCTCAGCATCAGAACATATCACTGCACTCCAATTCATTCCCAATGAATTAGACCTGACACACTCTAAGCAATTGCAGGCATGGCATGGTAAGAACACAACATGGCTTCAATCAACTCCTACACATGCTAGTGGGTTTCAACTATTTACTATGGCAATGACAGGTCATGCACAGGAATGGGTTCAACTACCGCAGCATAAAGTAGCAATTGAATCGTTGTTGTCCTAATGCAATAACAAAGAGCAGGAGCGAGAGAGTGGGATTGTATCGGAATGAACAAGTGGGTTTGCTTGCCTGATAGATCAACAGGGGGGCACTGCTCCTCGGACAGGTACTCTGGAACGGTCTCTGGAGCAGGACCAATCGAGAAGGACGGTGCCAACAATCAAACACAAGCATATGCAACAATATGATGCATGACATGCCATGAAGATATGATGTTGTTTGAGCCAATGCCACTAGCATTTTATTTGGTTAAAGTCCATCTGAACCTAGGGTTCAAATGCAACTCTAAAATAAACATTTATAAATGCCATTTATGTGTTTTCTCATATTCAGTAGGTATAAGTTCATTTATCATGCATGAAATGGTACAGATGGATAGATTGAATTTTTCTGATAAATTTTCATATATAAATTATTTCATTCTAAGCTACGATTGAATTTCTGTGATTTTTTGAAGTTTAAACCAATTTCTGAAATAAATAAATCATTTAAGATTTATTTAAATCCCAGCAATGGATTACTGCATCAGCATGACCAAAGCATGACGTCAGCAGGTCAACCAGGCTGACCAGAGTCAAACCTGACAGTGGGGTCCATTGGTTAGCGACTCTACTAAATAACTGAGTTTAATTAGTGCTAAACTAAGCTAACCAAAAGTCAGCAGGGCAGGGCCCACATGTCAATGGCTATACTAATTAACTAAACTAATTAATTAAAACTAAACGGGGTCAACTAACTGGGGGGGACCCACCTGTCATTGACCCACAGGGTCAAAACGTCAGCGGGGTCAAACCCGCCGGCGTTAAGCCGCCCGCAGTAGCAAACGCGGTGGAGGGGCTCGGGATCACCGCTCTGGCGACCAAAAGAGCAGTGGAGGGCAGCTACGGGGAGCTGGAGCTCACCCGCGCCCGTTTCAGCAAGCAGCGGCAGCTGAGGCAGCCGGAGCTCACCGGAAATGAGCTCGAAGCGGCGGCCGGCGTTCAGGCGTGTTCGTGTTCGGGGCTAGGAAGCACGGGGAGGCCAGACGAGGGGCTCTAAGGCCTCCTGGCGGTGTGGTGAGCGGGGTGGCGTGCTCGGAAGCGTGCTGCGGTGGCTCTGGCCACGGAAGTGACAAGGCACGGCGGCGGTGGTTCTCGGGTGCCGACGACGCGGCAGCTACGGCACGCGAAGGAAAGAACGGAGAGGGGGGAAAGAAGCAGCAGCTCACGGCGGATGCGGTGGAGCGGACGGCGACGTCGGGGAGGAGCCGAAGCAGTCAGGGCGGCGAAGGGGATCTCTGCCGGCCGACGATGAAGAAGACGGCGGTGACAGCTCCTCAGGGCGTCCGGCGACGCGTGGCTTGACGGAGAGGACGGGGACGAAGTGGCGGAGCTCTCGGGCATGTTGGCTGGCAGTGGAGTGGTTTGTGGCCACGACAGCGGCAAGCGGCGGCGACAACGGCGTTCGGTGGTGCGAGATAGAGAGCGAGGGAGAGGCGGGGAAGCCACGAGAGAGTGTGCAAGACAGCCGGGGCAGTACTTGCGCCTTCGAGGGCGTCCAGAGCGACGAGGAGGAGGGCAGGCAGATAGGGAGGAGGTGGCAGCCATGCGCACGGCGGTGGCGCGTGCCCCTACCTCATGCCGTCGCCAGGAGGACGACGACTGGCAGATGGGCCGGCCCAGCTGGGCCGCACAGTGCCAGGCCAGCAAGTGGCCCAGGTAAGCTCTAAAACTTTTATTTTCTGTTTTTCTAATTCTGTAATTTTGTTTTGATTTAGTTTCTAAACTAAATCAATTATTTTCTTCTGACCCCTTTTTTGCAAGGACCTAAGGAATTAATCCAAAGCCCCTCACAATAAAAATCAGAATTTTTGGACATATATAAAATATATAATAAATATATATCCTAAGCAAATAATTATTGCATTAATGCCAAATGCCCAAAATAAATATTTATGAGCTCCTAAAAATATTGGTTTGAATTTTACCTCTGACCAATATTTTCAGAGAGAAACATGAACATTTTCTTGGACCCTTTTGGAGCAATTTTTATCTGGGTCATTTTTTTCAAAAAGGTTTCTGAGTGTTTCACAAGTCCCCAATTCAAATTCATTTGAAAACTAAACATGATGCAAACACCAAGCTTGCCTAGTGCATACCAGAACTAGGGTTGTGACAACTTGCCCCCACTCGAAAGAATCTCGTCCCGAGATTCAGGAGTCGGGAGAAAGAAAGTGGGGTACTCCAGTCGGAGACGATCTTCTCGCTCCCAAGTAGCTTCTCTCTCGGAATGATGAGACCACTGAACCTTGAGAAACTTGATGTTATGACGTCGAGTGACACGCTCTTCTTGATCCAGAATGCAAGCGGGGTACTCTCGACATGTAAGGTTATCTTGGAGATCAAGCGTTTCGTGGTCTACTCCGCGGATGGGATCCGAGAAGCAACGCCTCAGTTGAGAGACGTGGAAGACATCATGTACTCGAGAAAGATGTGGGGTTAGTTCCAACTTGTAGGCAAACTCTCCTCGTTTAGCGAGAATGCGAAAAGGACCAATGTAAAGAGGAGCCAACTTGCCCTTGATACCGAAACGATGGGTACCCTTCAAAGGGGTAACCCGAAGATAAGCTTTGTCGCCAACTTTATAAGCCACTTCCTTATGATGACGATCATACTGGCTCTTTTGACGAGATTGAGCTGTTTTCAAATTCTCACAAATGATGCGAACTTGTTCTTCTGCTTCCTGGATCATGTCCGGTCCAAAGAATTGTCTCTCACCGGTTTCCGACCAGTTCAATGGTGTTCGACATCTTCGTCCATAAAGAATCTCAAAAGGAGCTTTCTTGAGACTGGATTGATAGCTATTGTTATAAGCAAACTCGGCGAAAGGAAGATATTTCTCCCAATCCATACCGAATGAGATAACGCAAGCTCTAAGCATGTCTTCGAGAATTTGGTTGACCCGTTCCACCTGACCACTTGATTGAGGATGGAAAGCGGTACTGAAAGAAAGATGGGTTCCCATGGCAGTTTGGAAGCTCTCCCAGGAATGAGAAGTGAAAAGACTACCACGGTCTGAATTGATCTCTAGTGGAACACCATGAAGTGACACTATTCGAGAAATATATAAGTCAGCGAGCTGACTAGCAGTGATACTCTCTCGAACAGGTAGGAAGTGAGCCACTTTGGACAGACGGTCAATGACTACGAAGATAGCATTATTCCCTCTCTTGGTCCTGGGAAAACCGGTGATGAAGTCCATACCAACTTTATCCCATTTCCACTCAGGAAGAGCTAAAGGCTGAAGAGTACCAGCAGGTCTTTGATGCTCTGCCTTAATGCGACGACAAACGTCACATTTAGCAATGAACTCAGTAATTTATCTCTTCATCCTAGTCCACCAGAACCTCTGGCGTAGGTCCTGATACATCTTAGTACTACCGGGATGAATCGTGAGAGGAGATTCATGAGCCTCCTTAAGGATCAGTTGTCGCAGATGTTGCTTCTTGGGAACCACCAGTCGGTTCTGGAAGAAAACAACACCTCGATCATCTATGGAGAAACTACCAGCAATACCCTTGGCAATGTTTCTCTTAATTCGGGTAATCCCCATATCATACTTTTGGGCTTCTATGATATGATCTGTAAGATTAGGTTTTGCCACCAAGGTTGAAAGGAATCCGTGAATAGCAATGTGAAGGTTAAGCTTACATAATTCCTCATGGAGAAGTGGTTGGCCCTGCTGCAACATGAGATTGTTGCAATATGACTTACGACCTAAAGCATCAGCCATGACATTGGCCTTGCCTGGGGTGTAAGTAATCCCTAAGTTGTAATATGAGATCAACTCCAACCAACGTCTTTGCCTAAGGTTCAAATCTGGCTGGGTGAAGATATACTCGAGACTCTGGTGATCGGTGTAGATCTCGCAACGATTACCAAGAAGGTAATGTCGCCAGGTCTTAAGTGCATAGACTATAGCTGCAAGCTCTAGATCATGTGTAGGATAATTTTCCTCATGTGGATGCAACTGTCGAGATGCATAGGCAATCACATGACGATCCTGCATAAGAATGCAACCTAGTCCCTGTCGTGAGGCATCACAGTAGATAACAAAGTCCTTAGTGAAATCCGGCGGCACAAGTATGGGAGCAGAAGTCAGGCGTCTTTTCAGTTCCTGAAAACTGTGCTCACACTGTGGGGACCACTCAAACTTTTTATCTTTCTTGAGAAGTTCCGTGAGAGGTTTGGCCACTTTAGAGAAGTTCTCAACAAAGCGGCGACAATAACTGGCTAGACCAAGGAAACTCCTAACTTGTTTAACTGTTTCAGGTGGAGTCCAATCAAGAACGGCATGAACTCTCTCGGGATTGACAGCAATGCCCTTACCAGAGATTACGTGGCCGAGATAGGTCACTTTTGGCAACCAAAACTCGCACTTGGAGAACTTGGCATAAAGACGGTGCTCTCTGAGTTTTTCCAACACAAGTCTAAGGTGTTCGGCATGCTCTTCCTCGTTCTTCGAGTAGATCAAAATATCATCGAGGTAAACCACGATGAACTTATCTAAGTACTCCATGAAGATCGAATTCATCAAGCGGGAGAAGGTGGATGGGGCCTTGGTTAGGCCGAAAGACATGATGGTGTACTCGTACTGGCCATAGCAGGTGACAAAAGCCGTCTTAGGAATGTCCCTGTTTCTGATCTTGATTTGATGGTAGCCTAACCTCAAATCCATCTTGGAGAAGACTGAGGATCCAGCGAGCTGATCGTACAGGTTGTTGATCCCGGGGAGCGGATACTTGTTCTTTATCGTGACCAAATTAATGGGACGATAATCTACAACCATCCGGTCCGTACCATCCTTCTTCTTGACGAAGAGGACGGGACAAGCCCATGGAGAAGAACTAGGACGGATGAAACCCTTTCGCAAGGACTCATCAAGTTGTTCCTTTAGCTCAGCTAATTCTAGGGGTGCCATCTTGTAAGGTCTCCTAGAAATTGGAACAGTTCCTGGGATAAGATCTATGACAAACTCTACATCCCCGTCAGGTGGAACACCTGGTAGTTCCTCTGGAAAGACATCCGGAAAGTCATGGACTACCGGGATATCTTCAAGGTCTGGAAGGGGGCTGGCATTAAGAGAATAGAGTTAACGCTTTGCAACTCTAGTGGAGACAGAGACTATCATGCCAGATGGGTGTGTAAGCTGAACAGACCTAGTGTAACAATCAATCTTGGCATGATGAGCTATCATCCAGTCCATACCCAAGATGATGTTAATATTTGGAGACTTGAGGGCTATAAGTGAGGCAAGGAATACAAGTCTGTCAACAAGGATTCCATTACCATGGCGTATTCTGGTAGTTTGCCATCTAGACCCTGGGGTTTGGATTTCAAGCGGAGTTGGCATATCACAAAATGACATGTCGTGCAAATGAGCATAGCCTTCAGAGATGAAGGAGTGAGATGCTCCGGTATCAAATAGAACCGAAGCTGGATGGCAATTGACAAGGAGTGTACCAAGAACGACATTTGGATCATCATGAGCATCTTTAGCTGAGACGTGATGCACACGTCCACGTTTAGTGGGAGCTGGATTGGTACTGAACGTCTTTCGTGGTGGCTTACCACGATGAACGGACTTCTCGGGCTGGGGTGGAGCAAGACTCGCCTGAGAGCAGTCACGTGCATAGTGTCATGGCTTTCCGCATGTGAAGCAAGTCCCTGAGGTAGGTCGTGGACCCGCATTGACAAGTGGTCTACCAATAGGCCTGGGTGGAGCATAAGACTGAGCTGGATGAGGCACCTCATAAGATGGCCTCGGAGAATATCTGGGTGGAAGAGCGGAGTTTGGAACCCAAATCCGACGCTTCTGGGAACTAGTGCCGGAGCAAGATCCCAAAACACGGGTGTGCTTACGAGACTCCTCGTAAGTGAGCTGAGCGGTCTCTGCATTGATGGCCTTGTTCACAAGAGCCTGGAATGTATTGCAATGATGCAAGTGAAGATCACGACGCAGCTTGGGGTTGAGACCCTTCCGGAACCTAGCCTGCTTCTTGGCGTCCGTGGACACTTCTTCTGTAGCATAGCGGGCGAGGTTCTCAAACTCTCTACTGTAAGCATCAACAGCCAACTTAGCCTGGGTAAGACTACAGAACTCTTCTCTCTTGCGATCGATGAGGGCTTGAGGAATGTGATGCTCACAAAAAGCCTCAGTGAAATCTCTCCAGGTAGGAATCTGGCCAGCTGGAATCATGGCCTCATAATTCTGCCACCAAAGACTAGGAGGACCTTCCAGGTGATATGTGGCATAGATGACCTTGTCACCTTCAGCTATGTTCACAGAATGCAGCTTGTGAGTGATACTACGGAGCCAGTCATCTGCATCGAGCGGCTCAATGGGATGATGGAAGGTGGGTGGTTTCAGACGAATGCAGTCATGGATGATGGTCGCTGACTCTTTGCACTGATGTGTGGTGTTCTCCTCAATACGTGCCAACAAGCGGTTAGACTCTCACTTGTTCCTATCCATCTCTAACATGACCTCTGCCAACGAAGGCTGGTCGGGAGGATCCTCCTCATCCCTACCACCTCCGGGGTTCTTTCTACGATCAACTGAACCTCGGGTAACTAACGACATTCTGAGAAATGAAACCAAGGACGGAATCAGCATCAACCAGGTTGTAGAAGGTAGGACATGAAACGAGTATCTCTTGAATTCCTAGGACAGAACCGGCAGCATAATGGCAGTAAAATGCTCAAAAGAGTCATCCCGCAACGATAGGGCAGTACCATACTCAACAACATCACTCAAGGTTCTGTGATAGTACTAAACAATCTACACTGGAAAAAACTTGAAAACTGGAGTATGACTCTCATCAAACAATCCTATGGAACTACGGAGTAGTAACTCGTGATCCTGATAGACGGAAGAGAAAGCCTAGTTCCTTAACCCCGTAGGAAAGGTAAGATGACTCAGATCAGAGGACATAAGGTATAAGGAGTAAAAAGAGCCTTACGTTCCCTTCCACAACCAATTCCCTTATATAACTAAAGAATTTCTAGACTCAACTTCGACCAGTTTGGCTTGGTAATCCTACAGGCAGTCAGGTTCTGATACCAAAGCTGTCGGGACCCCGATCCTAAGTCACACCGGTCTAGCATGTAACACATCATATCACTTTGCGACCTCACGCACGGTATCCCCACGGGTGCCGCCTTACCTGGCCCGGGACCGTTTGCGCATTTTGGCTCACGTATATGATAGTGTCGCTAGCATCCATATGCCAGAGAACCCGGGCCGACATGACTAGTTATAAACCCAAGGTAGCACTAACTTACAGGGACAGGCATACATGACCCAGTAACGAACGTGTTGGTCATCAACGTATGAACCCAAGTCGTAGCAAGCTACAAGGACTTAAAGGAACAATGCGTGACATTTCCCAAAGGGACAGACACAGGAACGAAGAAGGACACATGCCGGCCAGCCTAAGTGTTCCGGAGCAGTAGCAAGCTACCATGGCTTAGTGGAAGCACTAGGAGACATTTCCCCATAAGAGAGGCTACCAAGAGGAAACAACTAGGTTGTCGGATCCCACACATACCAAGCATTCCAATAACATACACACAATATGCTCGATATGTGCAAATACAACATGGCATCACAACAAGACTCTATGAAGCAAAGTATTTATTCATTAGGCTCTGAGGAGCCAGATATTACAAACATGGGTCTCATGACCCAACATTCAGAGCATACAAGCAACACGCGGAAGCATAACTTGTCTGAGTACAAACAACTACAAATGAAAAAGGGCTGAAGAGTCTGACTATCTACAACACTCGTACAAGATCGTAGTTGAGGTAACAAGCTACTTATCGAAGTCCAAGCGGAACTACTAGTGAGACAGAAGTCTCATCTTCAAAACATAAATTAAGCAAACATGAGTACAAAGGTACTCAGCAAGGCTTACATCAGATCCTATCATACATGCATTTGTATCAAGAAGGCAAAGTGGGGTTTAGTTGCAGCAAGCCAGCTTTGACTCAGTGGCTATCCTGTACTATGACTGCTGGTAACTCTTTGAGGTGGCACACACGAGTCCACTAATCACCACTCAATGCACCACTATGGATTCATCCCCGTCTCCCTACGAGAAGGCCAGCCATAGCACTCACACTTGTCTTGAGTATTTTAGAGTATCCACTTCCAGTTATCTATGTACCACGTAAGCATCCAAGAAGTCCATAACCGTGGACTCGGCTATTCGAATAGATCATGATAACCCTGCAGGGGTGTACTTCTTCACACACGCTCTCGCCACTTACTACCATGTACACGTCGCGTATCTCAGCAACCTTCAAGCGGAAGCCTGGCGAGGGTGTCAGCCACGACCTGACTAACCACACAAGACTCTAGTCCAGGTTTATCGCCTATTCGGGTTCCATCCGCAAGGGAGTCCGACTGAGGTTTCCATCATGGCCCCAAACTATGTGTACAGGGTTCCGGAGTCCACCATCCGGGTGCCACTCGGTACACCGGGACACATGTGCTTAGTCTGTCCCAAGCCCACCCTGCCGGGTGCCACTTGGTAGAAAAATAACCCTACCTACAAACACCAGAAAGTAGTTGCAACTCCTGGACAGAGATCAAGTTGATTAATAAGCCGAGAGGGGTCGAGTTACCGGAACCCAATGTGTGGTAGTAGCTAGTCATTGGACAACATACACAGAACTCAGTGCTTAAGGACGGTTCCAGTGAGAGAACCCACCATGTACTCCTACATGGCCTCTCACCGCTACCTTTACCAAAACATGTTCACACGCTTAACTCTCAGCATCAGAACATATCACTGCACTCCAATTCATTCCCAATGAATCAGACCTAACACACTCTAAGCAATAGCAGGCATGGCATGGTAAGAAGACAACATGGCTTCAATCAACTCCTACACATGCTAGTGGGTTTCAAATATTTACTGTGGCAATGACAGGTCATGCAGAGGAATGGGTTCAACTACCGCAGCACAAAGTAGTAGTTGAATCATTGTTGTCCTAATGCAATAACAGAGAGCAGGAGCGAGAGAGTGGGATTGTATCGGAATTAACAAGGGGGTTTGCTTGCCTGATAGATCAACAGGGGGCCTGCTCCTCGGACAGGTACTCTGGAACGGTCTCCGGAGCAGGACCTATCAAGAAGGACGGTGCCAACAATCAAACACAAGCATATGCAACAATATGATGCATGACATGACATGAAGATATGATGTTGTTTGAGCCAATGCAACTAGCATTTTATTTGGTTGAATTCCATTTGAACCAAGGGTTCAAATGCAACTCTAAAATAAACATTTATAAATGCCATTTATGTGTTTTCTCATATTCAGTAGGTATAAGTTCAATTGTCTTGCATGAAAATTATACAGATGGATAGATTGAATTTTTCTGATAAATTTTCATATATAAATTATTTCATTCTGAGCTACGGTTGAATTTCTGTGATTTTTTGAAGTTTAAACCAATTTCTGAAATAAATAAATCATTTAAGATTTATTTAAATCCTAGAAATGGATTACTGCGTTAGCATGACCAAAGCATGATGTCAGCAGGTCAACCAGGCTGACCAGAGTCAAACCTGACAATGGGGTCCACTGGTCAGTGACTCTACTAAATAACTGAGTTTAATTAGTGCTAAACTAATCTAACCAAAAGTCAGCAGGGCAGGGCCCACATGTCAGTGGCTATACTAATTAACTAAACTAATTAATTAAAACTGAACGGGGTCAACTAACTGGGGGGGACCCACCTGTCATTGACCCACAGGGTCAAAATGTCAGCGGGGTCAAACCCGCCGGCGATAAGCCGCCGGCAGCAGCAAACGAGGCGGAGGGGCTCAGGATCGCCACTCCGGCGACCAAAAGAGCAGCGGAGGGCAGCTACGGGGAGCTGGAGCTCACCCGCACCCGTTTCAGCAAGCAGCAGCAGCTGAGGCGGCCGGAGCTCGCCGGAAACGAGCTCGAAGCGGCGGCCGGCGTTCGGGCGTGTTCGTGTTCGGGGCTAGGAACCACGGGGAGGCCATCCGAGGGGCTCTACGGCCTCCTGGCGGTGTGGTGAGCGTGGTGGCGTGCTCGGGAGCGAGCTGCGGTGGCTCTGGCCACGGCGGCGACAAGGCACGGCGGCGGTGGTTCTCGGGTGCCGATGACGCGGCAGCTACGGCACACGAAGGAAAGAATGGAGAGGGGGAAAGAAGCAGCAGCTCACAGCGGATGCGGTGGAGCGGACGACAACGTCGGGGAGGAGCCGAAGCGGTCGGGGCGGCGAAGGGGATCTCCGGCAGCCGGTGATGAAGAAGACGGCGGTGACAGCTCCTCAGGGCGTCTGGCGACGCGTGGCTTGACGGAGAGGACGGGGACGAAATGGAGGAGCTCTTGGGCACGTTGGCTGGCTGTGGAGTGGTCTGTGGCCACGGCAGCGGCGAGCGGCGGCGACGGCGGCGTTCGGTGGTGCGAGAGAGAGAGCGAGGGAGAGGAGGGGAAGCCACGGGAGAGTGTGTGAGACGGCCGGGGCGGTGCGTGGCGCCTTCTAGGGCGTCCAGAGCGACGAGGGGGAGGTCAGGCAGGCAGGGAGGAGGTGGCAGCCATGGCACGACGGTGGCGCGTGCCCCTGCCTCCTGTCATCGCCAGGAGGACGATGACTGGCACATGGGCCGGCCCAGCTGGGCCGCACAGTGCGAGGCGAGCAAGTGGCCCAGGTAAGCTCTAAAACTTTTATTTGCTGTTTTTCTAATTCTGTAATTTTGTTTTGATTTAGTTTCTAAACTAAATCAATTATTTTCTTCTGACCCCTTTTTTGCAGGGACCTAAGGAATTAATCCAAAGCCCCTCACAATAAAAATCAGAATTTTTTGACATATATAAAATATATAATAAATATATATCCAAGGCAAATAATTATTGCATTAACACCAAATGCCCAAAATAAATATTTATGAGCTCCTAAAAATATTGGTTTGAATTTTACCTTTGACCAATATTTTCAGAGAGGAACATGAACATTTTCTTGGACCCTTTTGGAGCAATTTTTATCTGGGTCATTTTTTTCAAAAAGGTTTCTGAGGGTTTCACAAGTCCCCTATTCAAATTCATTTGAAAACAAAACATGATGCAAACACCAAGCTTTCCTAGTGCATACCAGAACTAGGGTTGTGACACCTTTCTCTATGATTCCCTTCAATAAGCTGTTTTCTTACTCAAGTGTAACTTGGCTAAGAGAATCGTTAGTGGAATCAATAGAAGTACTAGAAGCAACATCATTGGACTTAGCATGATTGTTGTTACTACTAGAGGAAGAATCTTTCTTGTTCTTGTTGCTAGATTTTACTTGTGGCATGTAAGTAGACAGGAGTAAACGCTTGGCAATGTAAGAAGAACTTTTCTGACGAAGATCATCTTCGATTGCTTTTAAGAACTCATGCTCTTGCTCTAGATTGAGCTTTTCAAAGTGTAGCTTCTCATGAGTCCTAAAAAGTTTTTGATGATCCTCTAAGGTAGTTTCATGAGCTAACTTGAGAGTGTTTAATTCTTTGACGCTCAATCTTCTCCTTATCATTGTCATTCGTTTTATCTTGATTAGCATGATTAATAGCAATTTCATCATAGTTTTCATCATAGGTTTCATCACTATTGCTACCAACAAGTAAATCATCATCTCCTAGCAAGTCATCTTCATCACTATTAAAATCAAGGTACTTGGGGTGTGATACCTTAGGGCCTTTAGCAGTGAAGCATATTCCAATTCCTTCATTTGGTGAGTCAAATATGTCGTAGGAGTTGGATGACACAAGAGCAATTCCGGCCACACCTTCATCTTGACTATCTTCTGAGTTGGAGTGATATCTTCTCTCGGAGTAGTTATCGGAGTCGGAACCGGATACCCATTCACCAACATGAGCTTGATGTCTTCGTCTTGTATATATCCTTGATGATTTGTCCTTCCTTTCCGAATATTTGCTTCTCCGAGAAGGTCTTCGTCCATAACGATCATCTCTACTCCTTCTCTCTCTTGGTGGTGATTCTTATCTTCTACTTCTCCTTTTAGGTGAGTCTCATTGGAGTAGTGTCCGGGTCTTCCACAATTGTAGCAATTCCGATCACGACTAGAAGATCTTTTGTCATTGTAGGACCTTGATTTGGAACTTCTCTCTTTGGTTCTATTCTTGTAGAACTTGTTGAAGTTCTTCACCATTAAGCTCAATTCTTCATTGAAGACTTGTTTCTCACTTGATGATGTTGGAGCATCACATGAAGCTTTGTAGGCACCACTAGACTTGTTGTGAAGCTCTTCTTTATCTTTGAGTGACATCTCATGAGCAACAATTCTTCCAATAACTTCTGTTGTCTTGAGATCTTTGTAATTGGGCATCATTTGGATCAATGTGCACACGGTGTCATATTTTCCATCCAAGGCTCTTACGATTTTCTTGATGATTAATCTGTCGTTCATCTCTTCGCTTCCTAAGCCGGCAATCTCATTTGTGATGAGAGCAAGCCAAGAGTACATTTCGGCGACACCTTCGCCATCCTTCATCTTGAACTTGTCAAGTTGACTTTGAAGCACATCCAATTTGGATTCCTCGACGGAGTTGGTACCTTCGTGCATATCAATCAAAGTATCCCAAATTTCCTTTGCATTCTCAAGAGAGCTGATTTTGTTGAATTCTTCGAGGCACAATCCGTTGAAGAGGATATCACAAGCTTGAGCATTGTATTGCAACATCTTCAATTCTTCCGCGGATGCTTCATGATTTGGTTCCTTCCCATCAAAGAATTCACCTTGCAAACTAATATACACGATAGCCAAACGGCGGGGTTATGTCCAAGAATATGCATTTTCATCGTATGCTTCCATCTAGCAAAATTTGTACCATCAAAGTAAGGACCTCTACGGTGGTAACTTCCCTCGCTAGACGCCATACTCTCCTAGGTTGTGAAACCAAGGCTATGATCACCAAAGATATGGAAATCAAGGCAAATGGAGACCAAAGCTCTGATATCACTTGTAGTATCGAAAGTATGTCTAGAGGGGGGTGATTAGACTACTTGACCAAATAAAAATCTAGCCTTTTTCCAATTTTAATTCTTGCCAGATTTTAGCAACTTAGCACAAGTCAAGCAATCAACCTACACATGCAATTCTAAGAGTATAGCAGCGGAATGTAAATCATTGCACATGAAGGTAAAGGGAGGGGTTTGCAGATTACAAACGTAAGTGTAGACACGGATGTTTTTGTCATGGTTCCGATAGGTGGTGCTATCGTACATCCACGTTGATGGAGACTTCAACCCACGATGGGTAACGGCTGCGCGAGTCCACGGAGGGCTCCACCCATGAAGGGTCCATGAAGAAGCAACCTTGTCTATCCCACCATGGCCATCTCCCATGAAGGACATGCCTCACTAGGGAAGATCTTCACGAAGTAGGCGATCTCCTTGCCCTTACAAAATCCTTGGTTCAACTCCACAATCTTGTCGGAGGCTCCCAAGTGACACCTAACCAATCTAGGAGACACCACTCTCCAAAAGGTAATAGACGGTGTGTTGATAACGAACTCCTTGCTCAAATGCTTCAAATGATAGTCTCCCCAATACTCAAACAGCTCATCACAGATTTCGATATGGTGGAAGAAGAGATAGAGTGGAAAGCAACTTGGGGAAGGCTAGAGAACACGATTTATGTGGTAGGAATGGAATATCTTGATCTCAACACTTGAGCAGGTGGTTCGCTCTCAGATCTGGATGGGTGAAAGTGTAGGCACGATCTGATGGCTCTCTCCATGAATGAAGAGGGGGTGGAGGGGTATATATAGCCTCCACATAAAATCCAACCGTTACACACATTTTGGCCAACTCGGTGGGATCGATTCAGTGAACTCGGTCTGACCGAAAGGTTCAAATATGTGAACATTAGGAAACTTGGTGGGACTGACTGGGACTTCTCGGTGGGACCGAAAGACTAGGGTTAGGAGTTGGCAAGGTGAACTCGGTGTGACCGATTAATGAACTCGGTAGTACCAAAATAAATTAGCTTGCAACAGAGAGTTTACAGAACCATCTCCGTGAGACCGAACGCCTATATCGGTGAGACCTAAATGTCAGGGTTTGTGGCTATAGCTAAGTCAAACGAAACACGGTGGGACTGGATAGGAAAAATCGGTGAGTCCGAGTTTGGCATTTTGGTTTTGACTTGTTTGGAGTGGAGAGATTGTGTGAGGGTTTTGGAGCATATCTTCAAGCACTGTGAGCAACAAATTTGTTAAGCAACACCTCATCCCCTTTTAATAGTATTGGCTTTCCTAAGGACTCAATGTGATCTTGGATCACTAAAAGTGAAAAGGTAGAGTCCTGAGATTTTGCCAAACTTGCTTCGTTAGCTTTTGAGGGGTCCACATCTCCACAATACCCATGCCATTCATTGAACTTTCTTGAAATATTTAGCTTGAGAAATCATTAGTTCAATGAGCTACATGACAAGTGCTCACCCTCAACTAAAAGGAATGGGAGTGAAATTCATTCCATTCCGTATAAGTAAGTTGATATGATAGGCTTTTCGGCACATCCTATGAAAGGCTCTCACCTAGCAGGCCTCTTTGACCCAGTGCTGGTACATTCTACAGTGGGAACCACCAGCCCCAATTGCTTATCCATTCAGTATTGGGTGCCATACTAGGAGTTATTATCATATAGTGAAGCGAGAAAACGACATATGCGACCGGTTTTGCTTTTAAGAAGAGTGGCATCCCAGTGTTGAAGTAAACCACGAATCAAAGCCTAGGCTAGCCTATCAGTAAAGAGCTTCCTTCTAGGAAAGGTTTCATGAGATGTTGATGTGATACCTTCTAGCCTACACCAATGTCTTAAGTTTCCTCATAATAATGACATCGTTGTTGTTTTGGCCGAACCGGAAACGGTGGTACCACCATAAGTAGGTTCTTTCGGTATTGACCAACAAGTCCCTCTCATTGAGATTAATACCAGCTTGGTGAAACCGGAATTTCCTAATCAATCAAATCTTCTTGTAAATTCATTGTGTAAAATAACTCGTAAATTCATTGTGCCAGAATTGATCACTGATCAGGTGTGATCAGTCTCATCTGTCTAAGGATCCGGTGGGATGAGTCTCATCCGTGTAATATTTTGGAATTCCTCTTCCAACTCGTCCCGGAATGGGCGTTATGGCAAAGAACAAGAAGAAAAAGACAGAAGGAATTTTTCCAATAGTAACAAATGGTGCCTCCACAGGTTGACATCCGATCCAACCTAGTAGTAAGCAATCCGCCAAAAGCAACCAAAATATTCCTTGGTGAATCGGTCGAAAACTTGAACTACGCACATACATTTCTTTAAAAAAGGTAAAGCCAAGAGAGATATAAAAACTTGTGCTATTGCGGCTACACCTCCCGCTTTGTCAGGTATACTGCGAAGAATGGCATGGATCGGTAGGAAATACCATTCCGGCACAATATGAGGCGGGGTGGGCATCGGATTAGCAGGATACCAAAACCACCCGGGGATTACTTGCACTTTCAACACGTCGGCAGCTGCGGCTGGTTCGCGCCGGTAGCCAAAGACAACGAGGTCGGCTCGTTCCGCGAGCAGTGATAGTTTTTTATTCATGTTGTTGTTGTTAGGGATATTTTGTTGTGTAAAAACATATATTTATGCAAGTCGCCTGACTTTCATCATTTTGGTCAGTCGACCATTTCAGGCGGTTGGATAAGGATCCTACGTCTCCTAACCCTTCTTCTTCCTCACCTATTCTTCTTCCTCAACAGACCAACGCACGGGCCGCACAGATCTTCCCCAACATGCGGTTGCATAAATATTATGTATAAACAATCATCAAGTGTCAGAGAAACATGTGCAAATAATCGATGACAAGCAAAATAGGAGCAAATCCTCAAAGCGCGAACAAACATGTGGCAAATCGTCAAATTCCCATTTCCTTCACGGGATCGATCAATACAAGTCCTCGTTTGACATGGCAATTAATGTGTATTTTTTATCCAATGCCCAACAAGCTAACCATCTCGCTCCTCAATGCTTGATTAATGCAGCGCCATGCAAACCAACCTTCTCAGTTATGCATGCATGTTCTCACTTGCCTCGATTAGTGTTAGTGGCCTTCTGCAAATTATAATTCTGATATTGGCCTTGTATACCTAAAAATGGAGGTAGTAACCCAGCAAAATAGTGTCATCCATCTAGCGTACGATAAAGGTGGTTTCTCGAAGAAGACGATGGAGAAGGGGAGTCAACGAAGAGTGAAATGATGGTTGTTTAGTCCGTGCTTTGTGATTTGACGCCTCACTGCGTTGTGATTTGAGATAGAAGGGACAAGGGAGTATACTTTGTGCTCTATAAATGCGTTCAAGCATGCGAGAAAGAGTAGAGAGGTTGCATGTTTCTATTCCTTCAATCAATAAATTAGGGAGCATCGGTTCCCTCTTTTTTATCTTTGGCAGCACCCTCCAAAATGGTTCCCATCGATGCCAAAAGCTATTTTGACATTTGGCTACACATTGTGGATGCCCTTAAGCGTGCCACTTGGTTTTGCTCCTTGGTGCTATCTATAAAAATCTTGATTATATTAATCTTCAAAAATATATCAAGATTAGTAAAGAGGAGGTGATTTTACCGCGCGGAAGACGGGGGAGGTTTCTTATTTTTAGAGGAGATTGGCCTCGCGGTTTGCTAACATGTGGTCCCACGTGTCAGTGATGTACCAAGCCGATCCGCGTCCCACATGAGGCAGAAACAACATGTGGTTAACTTGAAGAAGAAGAGGGAGAAGCGGATTCAGCAAAGAGTAAACTGATGATTTCTTCGTCCCTCCAACTTTTTTAAGCATCACTTCATCCCTCCAACTTAACTGCAGGAAAGGTGCAACTTTGCGATTTGACGCCTCATTGCTCATTACTATAACAGCGCCAAGACCGGGGTGTGTCCCCCTGCTGCTCTACACTGTTATTTCGGTTTGGCACATGGACCTGGTTGCTTGATGTCCCACATGTCAGTGAAAGGGACTAGAACAATTATGAAAGCGAGCGCTCCACTCTTACGACAGAGGAGTACATGACACGGCGACCCAATGAACTGTTACTTGTACTGTAGTACTAGTACTACTATAGTTTTGTTGTTTCGCACGATCCGTCGATACAAACCCGATTAAGCAAGCGAGGGCGGGATTTTTCCCGCGTGGTAGGCATGGTAGTTTGGCATAGTTGGTTTGACATAGAGAGCGAGAGAAAGGTGTGAAATGCTTGAATGTGTAATGGGCCCTTGGGTGTGTGTGTGTAGTCTGACCTTTCATATCACTAGATGATACTAGCCATACATTTCAAAGGCAATTTTAATGTATGCAAACTGAATAATTAAGTAACAATATGAGATCTAATAAAACTAAAAACACATATGATTTATTGTGTTAGAGTGTAGTATTGTTTTATTGCATAGTTGTTAGATGTAACATGAGAGAACATGTAGAGATGTACTTTTGGAGGGCCTACAGAGAGAAATTGGTCATCAAGTGGATTCAAATATTTGTATTCGTCTTCATAGTATTTGTTACTCATATCTAGAGTTTGTACGGTAGACAAGAAATCGTGAATGCTTTTTCGCTCTCAGGAAACCATTGCAGCCATACTCGGGTGGCACACGCCAATTTAGACACTGGCACTTTGGCCTACTCGGCTGCACAGAGAGAGCAAGAGAAGAGACACATACACCGGCGGTCAGTGTATTTAAAGCGAAAAGCGTAATACGGTCATCGGACTTCAGAATACACTCATTACGGTCAATATATAGGTTTTGTGGTGATTCTACGGTCACTTGCTCACCGTTCAGCATCGGATTGCACTCTTTTGACCGGCCAAATAGTCTATGTGATACTATGTTGACTGGTTAAATTGACCATGTTCCTTGTGGGTCCCACCTGTCAGTTCACAGAGGAAAAAAACTAAAATAAACACAAATTTATGCAAGCGTGACAAGACTCCAACCCGTGCGCGGGAACCACCTGGTTGTGTATCTGTCTGTCAGGGCCTTATGTGTGTGCATGCACGTGTAGTTTGAGCAGTTGAGCATGAGCGTGTGTGTTGGTCGTGTGGTGTTTGCATGCAGGCGTGCGTGCGTGTGTGCGTGTGAGTGTTGCGTGGCTGCATGTGTACGTGTGTGTGTGTTGCATGCAAGTTGTCCGTGTGCATGCGTGTGTGTGTATAATCACTACACTAGCTCATGTGTATTACAAGAGACAGCTCAGCATACCAGCACAAGGCCACCTTGTTCGTTGTGCCCGCGGTCATGACTTCGAATAACCACCGTCCAATATTTTTTTTATCATTTGTTTTCATTCTTATACACGTAGATAATGTGATGCAACACTAGATGTGCCACGTTGAGTGTTTAACTGGTCAACTAGTCGTGTCTTCAACAAATACAGAGTTGTACGGTGGGCTCGTGAATGGATAAAAACCACAAGACATAAATATGTCCGCCGCCCCCCACAGCCAATCTCCGCCTGCCACGTCGCCTCCCGCGCCCACTTCGCCGCCGGCCCGCGGAGCCCATCGCGGGCCCGCGCGGGCTCGTACGCTGCCGCCGCCAGCCCGCAGGCGCCGCCGCCGCTCCTGCCTCTTGCCTCGCGCCCCGACCGGTCGTCGTCCCCGCCGCCTCGCCGGATGCCTCGCCGGTGACCCCCAACTCCGGCGTCCTTCTCCGCCCCGCCGCCGATCTCCACTGCGTCGCCGGCCTCATCCCTCCTCCCGACGGATCCGCCGCCATGCGGCCAGATCGACCCGGAACCGGCCGGTCCTCGCCCCGCCTCGCCCTGGTCGGCCGCCTCGCCGCCGGCAAGAAGCGCCGCCGCCCCTACCTGCGGTGTCGTGCGCCCGTACGAGGCAGGGACGACGGGCGTACCCGCACGTGGGCCAAGGCCCACCGCTGCTCCCCGCGGGCCCAGCGCCGGCCAGCCAGCCGCCAGCCCAGCCGGCCTTTCGCGGCCCAGATCCACCAGCCGGCCTGCCCTGCCTCTACAAATGGGCCGAGCCCACTAGGTGAGCGCCGGCTATCCATCGCATGTGCACACTTTAGCTATAAGACGCTCGCCTGTTTTTTTCCCTGTGTGAAAATGACTAAGTCTGTGAATTTCACACATTTTGTTGCATACTTTGAGTGGCTGTAACTTTTTGTGTGTATGTCCAAATGATGCAAATAATATGTCAAAATGATCGAGGTGATATGGTGTTCACTTTGTTCCATTGTGACATGCTTGTTTGAGTTCATATTGATGCTCTAATATCTGTTGCAAGAGTGCTATATGTTTAAAACTACTGTTAACTGTAAATTTGTTGCATGCTTGTGGTGATGATAACTTTGCGCATGTTTATCCAAATGAAGCATATGATTTATCAAAATGTTCATTGTGAAGTGCTCTACATGTTGATTGATGTAGCATTCATGTTAGGTGCCATATTGCAATGTTAATCTCTGTTGCAAAAGTGCATGTGGCTGTTAAGTGCTGAAATTTGTTATGAGATGCTGTTTTGACTTGCTCATTGCTATTGGTGTGTTGTCTTTCATACCACATGTCAATATGTTTTAGAAGCACAATCATATGGTCTTTGCTGTGGTGCAATCCACTTTTCATGTTATGCCTTGAGGTGACTTAAACAAGCTTGTAAACATGCCATACCAATGTGGCTGTTTTATACTTAGTGAAAAAACTGCTAAGTCTGAAACTGTTAAACCTGATGCTATATTTGCTTGATGCCCCACTCAAATCCATGCATGTTTTAGTATGTCAAATGATCATATCTTGTTGTCCATGTTATGCTCTATCCATCCATACCCTTATTTGCACATATGTCCTGCTGTAGCTTATTTATTTCTTGCTCTCAAGTAGCTATAAAATTTACCTGTCAGATTTTTATCAGCATGATCAATTTGGTGAAGCTTGTTGTTATTGATCCATGCCTCCTATGGAGATGCTCCAATGGAGTTGTTTGATGTATGCTATGTCTGTTACATGTCCATGATCTTTATATACTTAGTTGAGTTGATATGCTTGTTGTTTTGTGCCTCCGAAGGCAACATCGTGATGATGTTTTTGCCTTCCCAGATTTTGACTAAGTTTGGATAAATTTATTGCAACTTGCCATGCTTGTTTAATTGTGTTCCAGCAAGTTTTTGGGTGTTCTCTAAGTTCATGCTTGTTAAGTACAATGTCTATTTCACGTCCATGCCTCTTGTTATCATGTTTGGGTGCTGTAGCATATATATACCTTGCTCCGAAGTTGCTATGTGGCTGTTAACTTCAGCTTTGCATTGTAACTTGTTTTGCTCGCATCTTTTAGCCCGTTGCTCCGTTTTGAGCGTGTCTTATATGAAACTTGTGTCATTTTGCATGTAGAAGCATAATATCATGTTGTATACCTGTTTGGAGTATGTTTGCTTGATGTTTGGATGCATTTTGCATAATTGCCATGCTTGTCTTGTTTTGCTCATATCTTCTAGGCCGTAGCTCCGAATTAAACAAACTTTATATGAAACTTGACTACAATTTCGAGTAGATCATCATGGTGCATGTTAACCTGCTGTTTAACAACTTGAACTTAAGGTTTGTTCAAATCTGGACTAATTTCAGAATGTGCATATGAGGACTTACCGGAGTTGTTATATGTTGATTTCGGCCTCATTTGAACTTGTTGGTTTGTGTTGTTCTTGTGTGCTTCATCACTTGCCATGTCTTGCATCATATAGACTTGTCTTGCATCATACTTGGTTGAGCACCTTGTCTTGTCTTGTGTGGTGTGTTTACCGTGTGGCTTGCTTCTTCTCATTAGTGCTTTTTCCGTTGTGGTCGTGAGGATTCGTTCGACTACACGTGGTTCGTCTTCAGGGCTTCTTCTTCGTCTTCTTCACGGCCTCGTTCTTCTTCCTTGCGGGATCTCAGGCAAGATGACCATCACCTTGGATACCTTTACTTTAATTGCTATGCTAGATGTCTCGATGCTATCGTTATATGTCGCGCTACCCATCTTTGTTGTCAGCCCCTCTCCTTGTTGCCATGAAACCTCTAACCTTTGACACCTTCCCAGCAAACCGTTGTTTGGCTATGTTACCTGCTTGCTCAGCCCCTCTTATAGCGTTGTTAGTTGCAGGTGAAGATGAAGATCGTTCCATGTTGGAACTTGTTGGAATATCACAATATCTATTATTATTATTATTAACACACCTATATACTTGGCAATGGGTGGAAGGCTTGGCCTTTTGCTCGGTGTTTTGTTCCACTCATGCCACCTTAGGAGCCGATAAACCGGCGTTATGTTCCTTGATTTTGCGTTCCTTGAACGGTTGGCTATATGGGGACCCCTTGACAGTTCGTCTTTGAATAAAACTCCTCCAGCAAGACCCAACATTGGTTTTAATTTGCCTCATAATAACAATATAATAAATTAATTAAATTGCATTGGGGGTCGCGCCCTCGAGGATTCTTTCTACATAGCAGGGGGGCAGTGCTGATGGTGTTGGTCCCAAACGGGCAGGCTGCGGGGCCACCTGGGGGAAACCCGAGGGCTGGTTTTACTCGTAGGATGTCCCATCTGGTTGTGGCCTAAGACGAGATATGTGCAGCTACTATCAGGGTGTCGGCACGCCGGGAGGTCTTGCTGGACTTGTTTTACCATTGTCGAAATGTCTTGTGCACCGGGAACTCCGAGTCTGATCGGGCCTTCCCTAAGATAAGGGGTAATATAATTATTATATCTGCTGATCGTGAGAGCTTGTGATGGGCTAAGTTGGGACACCCCTGCAGGTTTATGATCTTTCGAAAGCCATGCCCGCAGTTATGTGGCAGATTGGAATTTGTTAAAGTCTGGTTGTAGAAAACTTGACAGAGGATCCACAGTAAAATACACGAACCACGTGAGTAACCGTGACTGTCTCTTTTCACTTTGAGAAGAGAACACGGTGGGGTTATGTTGACTCATAGGTACACTATGAGAAAAAAGCTTATTAGTGGCGCACCACTTTTGGGTATTAGTGGCGCACCTCTGGTGCGCCACTATTACCACGCCACTAGTAATGGGTAATAGTGGCGCACCAGAGGTGCGCCATTACTAATCCAGATATCAGTGGCGCACCACCTGGTGCGCCACTACTAAGTATAAGGGTGCGCCACTGATATTTTTTCAAAAAAAAAAATTTCAATTTTTTTTCAAATTTTATTTCAGAATTGCTACAGGTGCGCCACTGATATTGCTACAGGTGCGCCACTAGTAACAATTTTTTTTTTCAAATTTTTTTCCAGAATTTTTTTTCCAATTTTTTTTTTCAATTTTGGCAGGAATTTTTTTTGCTTAATCTCGGGTCACTATGGCTTAATCTCGGGTCAAATCGCACTCCGTGGTCAAACTTCCCAGAAGGTCACCCATCCTACACTACTCCAGCCCAAGCACGCTTAACTTCTGAGTTCTATCCAACCCCAGCACCAGCTCACTTAGCAGGCACTTGTTGATATATCTATCATATCAATCCTATTAAACCTTGTTAATGTCTGGGAGTTTGTTCATGTTCATGAGTGTGATAAAATTTTGAAAAAATATTTCAAACTTCCCGGTCATTTTACATATCATATTTTTCAAAAAAAACTATTTTTTTCAAAAAAACATTTTTCAAAAAAAACATTTTTTCAAAAAAAACCATTTTTTTCCAAAAAAAAATATATTAGTGGCGCACCACACCCACGGTGCGCCACTACTATTTATGAATTTTTTTGATTTTTTTTGAATTTTTTCAAAAAATATTTATTCCAAAAAAAATAGTTTTTTCAAAAAAAAACTATATTAGTGGCGCACCACACCCACGGTGCGCCACTACTATTTTTGAATTTTTTTGAATTTTTTTGCCTCTAGATCTTAAAAGCCCCGTATCTTTTATTCGGTTAGGTTTTTGGGGATTCTAAGAATCTTCAACGGGGTTCCCAATTCGGATGTAACTTTTCGAGTAGATGCTTTTTCATATAAAAAACTTTTTCATCGGAGTTCGTATGCAAAAGTTATGCCCATTTTACAAATTCTCGAGAGATTTTGCAAAAAAAAGTCGAAATTCATGTTTGTAAATTTTTCTAACAACTAGACCACAAATCACATTGGAATCTTATTTTTTTTTATTTTTTTGACATTTCTATCATTTTCTTTTATTTATTTTTTTAACTGAAAAGGCGGTCCACCGGGGAGGGGGGGGTGCATTTGGTGAAAATGCGTCCCAGGTTACCAGTGGCGCACCCCTTCACTGGTGCGCCACTAGTAGCCAGGAATACTAGTGGCGCACCAGTGAAGGGGTGCGCCACTGCTATGTTTTTTTTTGGACCACCATGCCCAGCCTTACCAGTGGCGCACCAGGGCAAGGTGCGCCACTACTATCAAAAATAGTAGTGGCGCACCTTGTCCTGGTGCGCCACTGGTAAGCCTGGGCATGGCTGGTTACTGTTCAAAAACTTAGTAGTGGCGCACCCCGCACCTGGTGCGCCACTAGTAATGTCACTATTAGTGGAGCACCTGTTTGTGGTGCGCCACTGCTATATAGTAGTGGCGCACCACATCTCTGGTGCGCCACTAATAGTGATATTACCTATAGCCTTTTTTCTAGTAGTGGTAGTTCAGGATCTTTAGCGATCATTACTAGTTGGCGACCGTTTGTGTAGATGCTCATCTTATTCGTGTACTCATAAGTTAGCCACCATACTTTTGCTTAGCCGCTGCTGCAACCTCACCACTTAACCTCTTACTACCCATTAAGCTTTGCTAGTCTTGTTACCCATGGTTATGGGATTGCTGAGTCCTCGTGGCTCACAGATACTACAACAACAGTTGCAGGTGCAGGTTTCCAATGACTTGACGCGAGAGCGATGTTCTTTGTGTTGGAGTTCTTTCTTCTTCTTCTTCGTCAGTCTTGGGTTAGGTTCCGGGTCGGCAGCCTGGGATAGCAGATGGATGTCGTTGTGCTTTTCATGTTTGCATTCGTAGTCGGATGCCTTGTATTGATGTTGTTGTATTCATGTGACTTGTATGTATTGTTGTATCCCCTATGTATGTATGTAATGGTATGATGTAATGATATCCATCTTGCTAAGCGCCTGAGATGCGGTTGTGCCCCAATCACGTAAGCGTCACGTGATCGGGATATAATCGCATCTTGGGCGTGGCAAGTTGGTATCAGAGCCTCGACCGACCATAGGAGCCCCCTTGATTGATCGTAGTCTGGCCGTTGTTGAGTCTAGCAAAAAACTTTTTCAGAGTCTAGTTATATCAGAGAGTAGGAATTCTTTTTACTCCTCAGCCCCTTCGTCGCTCTGGTGAGGAATCTTGACGTAGGTGTTTTGAATTACATCTCATCCCCTTCAAAAAAAATTAGGATCGCGCGGTTAGTTTTCGTTCATTGTGTTGTCTGTTCTTTCATCTGGTGCATCTCTCATCAAGTGGATTTGACCCTCTTCTTCTTTGCAAGTTCAACCCTCAGTTCTTTTCAACCAACCGGTGTTGTTTCCTCTTTCGAAGTTGTCTTTCTTTTCCCACCCGCCCACCCTTTTTCTTTTCGGAGCCGAAGTCCTTATTCGAGTATCCATCCTACTCGTGTGAAGTTTGAATTCCTGCCTCAGCTATTTCAACCGATGCATTCTCGTCTAGTTCGTCATCATTCATCTCCTTTATTATCCGAGGAATTTTCCTCTCGATCGTCCTCCTTCATCTCTTTCTTTTTGCGGTGGTTCCAATTCAATTTATTCTCAGTGTTGTTCTTATTCTTACCCTCGGCTAAAGTGATTCCAATTGCTCGTTCGCCTCTCGCCATTTAATTGTTCCAGAGTTCCGAAGAAATCCCAGGAGATTCGTCTGTGTTCTAATTAATTCGAGATTATCACCTGATTCGAGCCTTTCAATTATTCCGGTGCATTATCTCCTTTTCAATCCTTTTCAACAGTGTTTTCTCTTCGGTGGGCTCATAACCCACAGGTCTTTTCCCAGGATCTTACCTGACTCTTCTAATTTCACGGAGTGTTCCAAAAATTCTTTTCAAGTAGAACTGAGTAATAGAGAGCTAAAATTAATCTTGCAAAAGACCGTTAATAGATCTAGAAAGAATTGGTCCAAGAAACTTCATGATGCATTATGGGCTTATAGAACTGCACATAAAATTCCTATGGGTATGTCTCTGTATAAAATGGTTTATGGAAAAGCATGTCACTTACCTCTCAAACTAGAACATAAGGCATATTGGGCCATTAAAGAGCTCAATTATGATTTCAAACTTCCTGGTGAGAAGAGGTTATTTGACATTAGCTCACCTGATGAGTGGAGAACCCAGGCCTATGAGAATGCCAGACTGTTTAAAGAAAAAGTTAAAAGATGGCATGACAAAAGGATACAAAAACATGAGTTTAATGTAGGTGACTATGTTTTGCTATACAACTCTCGTTTAAGATTTATTGCAGGAAAACTCCTCTCTAAATGTTAAGGTCCTTACGTTATCGAGGAGGTCTATCGTTCCGGTGCCATAAAAATCAACAACTTCGAAGGCACAAATCCGAAGGTGGTGAATGGTCAACGAATCAAACATTATATCTCAGGGAATCCCATAAATGTTGAAACTAATGTCATTGAAACCGTAACCCCACAGGAATACATAAGGGACACTTTCTAGAACGTTTCAGACTCTGAAAAGGAATAGGTATGTGGTACGGTAAGTAAACCGACTCCAAAACAATTCTAATAGCAATTTTTCTCTGTTTTGAAATATTTAACAAAAATAGGAAAATAAGAAGTAGTCCGAAAGGGACACGAGGCATCCATGAGGGTGGAGGGCGTGCCCTACCCCCCTGGGCACGCCACCCTGCCTCGTGGACACAATGTGTGCACTCCAGACTCCGTTTTCTTGCATGATACTTCTTTTGGTCGGTTAAAATTCATTATATAATCTCCCGAAGGTTTTGACCATGGTACCACGACAAAATCCTATGCTTTAATTTGAGCTGTTTTTCTGACAAATCTAGATCACCATGACGTCTTCAATCACCCCCAAGGACAAGTTTTTCGAGAAGGTCATCAACCCCTACCTCGCGGAGGTGCTGCAATACCCTCAAACTATTGAGATGCGTGAGGGGGTGCTGCACATCCATGATGTTGAGGGACCAAGGAGGACCGGAAGCATGGAGACAAGACTCGAAGCAATGGAGCAATAAGTTTTCAAGTGCCAGGGGATGGTGGAACGCGGACTAAATGCTAACCACATGATGATCGCGGAGTGCACCAACAACCACAAGTTGGATGCCAAGAACATTGGGGAGACCATCTTCAAGCTTCATGAGAAAATCAAGCACCTCCAAGCCCATATCTATGACCTGCAAAACCAAAACTGTGAGTATGAATATAGATTCAAGAGGATGAGTTTGGTTGCAGATTTGAGGATCCCGGAGACTCGATCATCCTTCTACGATGGTGAGCCTATGCCTTGGAAGATGGACGACAAGCCTACATCATCAACAACTCCATCACCACCAAAGGAGAACTGAGTATCGGGTATGGGCACTCCCCTTGGCAACTACCAAGCTTGGGGGAGGTGCCCCTGTATCGTATCATCACTTCTATCTTTACAGTTTTTCTTAGTTTGATACTTTTGGTTATATCTTGATCTAGTAGAATGAAGTTTAGTATGATCTAGTTTTGAGCTTTGCTTTATGATCCTTCTATCTATCCGAGTCCGTGAGCTATATATAATAAAGATTAGTTTTGAGTCAAGGGCTTGATCATCTTACTATGATCTTGAGGGAATAAAAGAAAGAATAAAAAGAAATAAAGAGATCATATTGATCTTATGGACAGTAATGACTTCACATATAAAGAGTATGATGAATAAAAGTTGTTGGGAGTTGACAAACATAGTTTTGGTCATCGTTGCAATTAATAAGAAGTAATAAAGAAAGAGATATTCTCACATATAAATATACTATCTTGGACATCTTTTATGATTGTGAGCACTCATTAAAATATGACATGCTAAAAGGTTGATGTTGGACAAGGAAGACAACATAATGGGTTATGTTTTCTTATATCCGAAATAAATTATATTGTCATGGATCATCCAACATGTTAAGCTTGCCTTTCCCCCTCATGCTAGCCAAATTCCTTGCACCGAGTAGAGATACTACTTGTGCTTCCAAATATTCTTAAACATAGTTTTGTCATGAGAGTCCACCATATCTACCTATGGATTGAGTAAGGTCCAGTTCTTTTGCTGGCTAGAATAAGCTGCCCCCAATCCAGCTTATTCTAGAAGCCCAAGTTAATTTTTTCTTTTAAAAGCCTACTAGTGAAGTCTTAACTACTAGGCTTCTAAAAAAATAATTTGGTTCGGGCTTCTAGAATAAGCTGGGTACGGGCAGCTTATTTCAGCTTATTCTAGAAGCCAGCAAAAGAACTGGCCCTAAGATCCTTCAAGTAAGTTGTCATTGTCGGCGTCCTGGGAACGGGGGTACCCAGACTTGCCTGCCTGCGGCCCAGGGTGTGGCTCATCCAGCGGCCTGGCATAGCCCAACCTCATCAGCAACCACTCAAGACCCCCGCAAGGGGCCAAGCCTCGCGAGGCAGACGACGCAAGACCTCCCCTGGGGCGGCCTCACTAGGCTAGCTCCCGAGGAGCGGAGATATCAAGGCAAGGGGCGCCTCACGAGATCCTCGTGACGTGAGCCATGACTACCAAGGCCAGGTGAGCCCCAGCGGGCGCAGGGAGCCAGTTTCCTCTTTGGTGTTAAAGGGGCAAGCACAGGAGAGGAGTCCCGAGGCGTCAGGCAAAGGTTTCCATATCGGTGCAACAAGACCAAGCCCAGCAGGACGGCACAGCGGAGGTCACCGTGGAGCCCACGGTGGCATCACCACCAGAGCCTTTGGCAGGCAAAGACCACCTTTTGTCAGGATAGCCTGTAGTAGCTATCCCCCTTTAAACTTGGCCGCTGTGGGATCCCTTCCCGCTCAATATTTGGGAAAGGGACCCAGGCCTCTATAAATAGGACTAGCTACCACCATAGAAAGGGGATCGGATCACCGAGACCACACACACACACCCACAAGCTCACCCGAGCTCAAGAACACCTCTCCTCAGGAGGCTGTCCATCCCATGTACTAGATCATCCTCAGCCTAGAAGGCAATCCACCACACACACTGGATTAGGGTATTACATCACAACGATGGCCCGAACCAGTATAACCCTTGTGTCCATTGTTCTTTGGGTTCGACGAGCTAGGCCTAGGAATCGGTGCGAGAGCGAGCTAGAGCAGAAAGGAGAGATCTTCAAGCGCACCCCAGTGTTCGAACCTCAACGATTTTGCCGAAACCCATGATCCGACATTTGGCGCGCCAGGTAGGGGTGCGTCGAAGTTCCGCCTCTCCGTCCACACCGCTCTCCATCTGCCATGCTCTCATGGCGGGCGGCTCTTCTTCGACCGGCTTAGTGGGCGTGCGCGGTGGCGTGAAGGGCCATTGAGCCTTCACCCCCGCCTTGCGACAGGTGCAGTGGCCACTCAGGTTTAGGCCAGATCTATCACCCCATTACGACAGGGCGGCAGATCCAGCCGTCTTCCTCCTGGCCTATGAAGAGGCCGTTTTAGTGGCTGGCGGCGATAGCAAGGTCATGGCCAGCTGGCTCCCCATTGCGCTCACCGGTGTTTCGCGTGCCTGGTTTCTCAGCTTGCCAGAGTCATCTGTAGTATCCTGTGTAACGCCCCGGACACACCCACCGGTGGTCTTTACTCCTGGCGGGATCTAGACTGGCCTCACATATCAATACTAGTCTTTTCTGCGCACTTTGTCCTCACTCGTGCGCACCTAGGAGCAACTTACCGGTCGGTCACCCATCCTGAAACTACTCCAAGCCGAGCACGCTTAACTTTGGAGTTCTATCCGAATGGGCTCCCGGAAAAGAAGGAATTCCTTATTGATATGAGTAGTCTATCATCCCTAATAAGCCAGGCTATCACATACACCCCCACTCAGAGGAACCCACATCCTCGTCGGGCCACAGGAACGTTCCCTCTTGGCACAAACATCTGTGCTTCCAGGACAGCACATGTGCCATGTCGTGTGCCACAACGGGTCACAAACATCATGCACAGCATGACTGCAAACTGTCTGCAAACATCCCGGACACACTCGCCGGTGGTCGTTACTCCTGGCGGGATCTAGACTGGCCTCACATATCAATACTAGTCTTTTCTGCGCACTTTGTCCTCACTCGTGTGCACCCAGGAGCAACTTCCTGGTCGGTCACCCATCTTGAAACTACTCCCAGTTTAGCACGCTTAACTTTGGAGTTCTATCCGAATGGGCTCCCGGAAAAGAAGGAATTCCTTATTGATATGAGTTGTCTATCATCCCTAATAAGCCAGTCTATCACATCCTGGGAGGAGCTGCGCAACCTCTTCACCACGCGCTTCGGGGGGTCGGCGCCCCACATTGTCGCGGCCCTCCTTGGTGGCTCTCAAGCGCTGTCCTCGGACCGCCACATCAAGCAGTTCTTCCACCAGATCGGCGCCACCTCCGTATGCAAGGGGGGCTCCTGGATGGGCGGCGCCCAAGACTGACCTCACCTTCGACTCAGGTGACCATCCCGCCTCCGCTGCGGGCTCAGGCGCTCTCCCAATGCTTGGCACACCCACCATCTGCAACGTAGCAGTCACCAAGACCCTCATCGACGGTGGGGCTGGCCTTAGTGTGCTCTCAGTAGAAGCTTTTAGCCTGCTCCACGTTCCCCTTGAACGGCTACGCCCCACCAAGCCCTTCTCCAAAGTCGGCAGCGGTTCTGCCAGCCCTCTAGGGCAGATCCGCCTCCCGGTCACCTTCGGCACCCGCAACAACTACCGCACCGAGCTGATCGACTTCGACATCGCTCATCTCGGGCTCCCGTACAACGCCGTCCTCGGTATCCTGCCCTGGCTCAGTTCATGGCCGCGGCCCATCCGGCCTACAACCTCATGAAGATGCCGGGTAGTAGCGGTGTCCTCACTGTGGCGGGGGACACCAAGGAGGCTGTGGCAGCCATCAAGCTCGCCTTCCGGACCACTGTGGTGGCACGTCTGGCCGATGAGGCCGCCCAAGGAGCCAAGGGGGTTGCACCAGCGAAGAAGAAACAACTTTTCTCCCAAGACCGGGCCGAGACGAAGCAAGTACTAGTGGATGAAGATGGGGCGTCAGGCACCACCTTCACCATAAGTGCTGGCCTCCCCCAGCTCAAGAAAAGGCGCTAGTCAGATTCCTGCGCGCTAACAAGGAGGTGTTCACATGGAAACCCAAGGACCTAGTAGGAGTCCCAAGGGGAGTGATTGAGCACCACCTGAACGTATACCCCAACGTGCGCCCCGTGAAGCAGAAGGCCCGGCGCCAGTCTATAGAGAAGCAGTCCTTCATCGTGCAATAAACTCGCAAACTGGAAGCAGCGGGTGTCATCCGCGAGGTCCGGTACCCAGAATGGCTGGCGAACCCTGGTGTCGTGCCCAAGAAAGGCGGGAAGGAGTGCATGTGTGTCGACTTCACCAACCTCAACAAGGCCGGCCCACAAGAATCGTTTCTGCTGCCCCGCATCGATCAAATTGTCGACTCCACCGCCGAATGCGACCTACTGTGTTTCCTGGATGCCTTTTCGGGCTATCATCAAATCAAGATGGCGGTACAGGATGTCGAGAAGACTGCCTTCCTCACCCCGTGCGGGGCATACTGCTACACTTGTATGTTGTTCGGGTTGCGGAATGCAGGAGCAACCTTCCAGCGGTTGATGCATATCGCTCTAGGAGAACAGCTCGGGAGGAACGCTGAGGCCTACGTTGATGACATCGTGGTAAAGTCTCAGGAGGCCAAGACTCTCATCGAAGATTTTGAAGAGACCTTTGCCAGTCTGCACAAAGTAGACCTACGGCTCAACCCGGAGAAGTCTGTGTTCGGCGTCCCATCAGGTAAGCTGCTGGGGTTCCTCGTGTCGCGCAGAGGGATCGAGGCCAACCCCGAGAAGGTCAAGTCCATAGAAAAAATGAGTCCGCTGAAGACCCTCAAAGAGATGCAGAAGCTGGCCGGCTGCGTGACGTCACTCGGGCATTTTATCTCCAAGCTGGGGGAGCGAGCCCTCCCCTTCTTCAAACTGATGAAAAGGAAAGGTCCATTTGACTGGACCCCTGAGGCTGATGCGGCATTCGAAGACCTCAAGAGATACCTCACCAGCCCACCGGTGATGGTGGCGCCCAAACCTCAAGAGCCCCTGGTGCTTTACCTGGCCGCTACACCGCATTCCGCCAGCGCAGCGTTAGTGGCAGACCGGGAGGAGCACCAAGACAAGACCCCACAGCCCCGGAGCGATGCTCCCGAGGCTCCGGCAGGGCCAGCACGCGACCGCCCCCCGCAAGAAGACATTCCTGAAGCCATAGTTGTCCCTTCTGGCGACCAAGCTCCCGAGGCTCCATTACCCAATCAGGTGCCACAGCCCTAGGAGAGCTCGGGCTTCACCCCTGTCGAGCACCCGGTGTACTTCGTTAGCACGGTGCTTCGTGACGCTCGGGCACACTATCCCATGCCGCAGAAGCTTCTGCTTGCGCTCCTCATTGCTTCGCGCAAGCTGCGCCACTACTTCCAAGGCCATCCCATCAAGGTCGTCTCGGCCTACCCGCTAGAGAGGGTACTCCAGAGCCCCAACGCAGTGGGAAAAGTCACTGAATGGAATATCGAGCTACAGGCGTTCCAGTTGAAATTTAGCATGACCAAAGTCATCAAAGGAGTCGCGTTCGCTGACTTCGTGGCAGAATGGACCGACGCCCCGGAGCTCGAAGCGGGTGAGGACCGATCCCTCTTGCTAGAAAGTCAAGCACCGGACGGCTGGGTCATGTACTTCGATGCCGCGTTCGCGCGCCATGGCGTGGGGGCTGGAGCTGTGCTCATCACGCCCACTCAGGAAAAGCTTTGCTACGCCGTGCAGCTCTGCTTTCAACCGGGAGATAAGGTCTCCAACAACATCGCGGAATACGAGGGCCTCATCGCTGGTCTTAAGGTTGTGGTGGCCCTCGGAGTTAAGCGCCTCGTCATCAGGGCGACTCGCGGCTCCTCGTCAACTTCTCCAACAATGTATACGAGCCAAAGGACGAGCATATGGAGGCATACCTCATGGAGGTACGCAAAATGGAGAAGAAGTTCTTAGGCCTGAAGCTGCAACATGTGCCCCGTGTGTCAGGCCCAAGATGCTATTCTATCCCGATCACGTGGCACACTCGTGATTGGGGCACAACCGCATTTCAGGCGCTTAGCAAGATGGATATCATTACATCGAACCATTACATAAATACATGGGGATACAACAATTCATACAAGTCACATGAATACAACCACATCAATACAAGACATCCGACTACGGATGCAAACATGAAAAGCACAACGACATCCATCCTGCTATCCCAGGCTGCCGACCAGGAACCTAACCCAAGACTGACGAAGAAGAAGAAGAAAGAACTCCAACACAAAGAACATCGCTCTCACGTCAACTCATCGGAAACCTGCACCTGCAACTGTTGTTGTAGTAACTGTGAGCCACGAGGACTCAACAATCCCATAACCATGGGTATCAAGACTAGCAAAGCTTAATGGGTATGGAGAGGTAAAATGATGAGGTTGCAGCGGCGGCTAAGCAATATATGGTGGCTAACTTACGAGTATAAGAATAAGATGAGCATCTACGCAAACGGTCGCAAACTAGTAATGATCGCTTGTCAGGACCCCGATCCTGAGTCACACAGGTCTAGCATGTAACACATCATATCACTTTGCGGCCTCACGCACAGTATCCCCACGGGTGCCACCTTACCTGGCCCGGGACCGTTTGCACATTTTGGCACATGTATATGATAGTGTCGCTAGCATCCATATGACAGAGAACCCGGGCCGACATGATCAGTTATAAATCAAAAGTGGCACTAAATTAAAAAGACAGGCATACATGACCCAGCAACGAATGTGTCGGTCATCAACGTATGAACCCAAGTCGTAGCAAGATACAAGGACTTAAAGGAATAACGCGTGACATTTCCCCTAATGGACAGACACAGGAACGAAGAAGGAAACATGCCGGCCAGCCTAAGTGTTCCGGAGCAGTAGCAAGCTACCAAGGCTCAGTGGAAGCACTAGGAGACATTTCCATGTAAGATAGGCTACCAAGGGTAAACAACTAGGTGTCGGATCCCACACATAGCAATACACATTACACGTACGCATAACATGCAAGTATGTGTTGTACAACATGGCATCACAACATAACTCAACAACTCATATAGATAAAGGCCCAGAAGAGACATCATAGCATTTATTACAAACAGAGGTCACATGACCCAACATATAGAGCATACAGGCAACGGAAACATAACATGTCTGAGTACAGACAACTACAAATGAAAAAGGCTGAGAAGCCTAACTATCTACAAGACCCTCCAAAGGGTACAAGATCGTAGCTGAGGTAACAAGCTAAACGTCGAAGTCCACACGGAAACACTAGTGAGACTGAAGTCTCTCTGCAAAACATAAATTAAGCAAACGTGTGTACAAAGGTACTCAGCAAGACTTACATCAGAACTAGCTACATATGCATCAGTATCAACAAAGGTGGGTGGTGGAGTTTGACTGCAGCAAGACAGCTTTAACTCGGTGGCTATCCTGAACTACGACTGCAAGTAACTTTTTTGAGGTGGCGCACACGAGTCCACATATTCACCAAACAATACACCACTATGGACCCGCTCCCGTCTCCCTACGAGAAGGCCATCCATAGCACTCACGCTTATCTTGCGCGTTTTAGAGTATCCACTTCCACTTGTCTATGAACTGTACAGGTAACCCAGAAGTCCATTTCCGCGGAAATGGCTATTCTAATAGATCATATATAACCCTGCAGGGGTGTACTTCTTCACACACGCTCTCACCACTTACCGCCGTTTACACGACATGTACTCGGCAACCTTCAAGCGAAAGCCCAGCGAGGGTGTCGGCCACGACCTGACTAACCACACAATTCCCTAGTCTAGGTTTATCGCCTATTTGGGTTCCATCCGTGGGGAGATCCGGACGGGGTGTCACTCACGGCCCAAAACGATGTGTACAGGGTTCTCGAGTCACCAAACGGGCGACCGGTACACCATGGCACGTACCTGCCGCGTCACAGCCCACCCCGAGGGTCAGCACTGTGCACGACCTCCAGTAAACTACAAACACCAGAAACTAGTTGGAACTCCTGGACAGAGGCAGTTAATAAGTCGAGAGGGTCCATTGGTTTCGGGCCCAATGTATGGTAGTAACTGGTCATGGATCAACCAACACAGAACTCAGTTCCTGAGGACGGTTGCAATGAGACAACCCACCATGTACTCCTACATGGCCTCTCATCGCTACCCTTACAAAATTGTGTTCACACACTTAGCTCACACACATTAGGACATGTTCATCACCATTCCAATTCATCCCCGATGAATCCGACCTGACACAACTCTAAGCAATAGCAGGCATAACCAGAAAGCATGAATGAGTAGGCACAACATGGCTCAAACAACTCCTACTCATGCTAGTGGGTTTCAACTATTTACCGTGGCAATGACATGTCATGCAGTGGAAAGGGGTTCAACTACCGCTTCAGGTAATAGTTGAAGCGTTGTTGTCCTAATGCAGTAAAAGAGAGCAAGAGCGAGAGAGTGGGATTGTATCGGAATGCTCAATGGGGTTTTGCTTGCCTGGCACTTCTGAAGATAGAACGGTGTCTTCATCAGTGTCATCGGTCACATCGTCGGAACACGTCTACTGAGAGGGAACAAACACCGGCAAAGAAGAGAGAACACAAAATATGCTGTTGATTGAGCTAATGCAACTAGCAACCACATTAAATGAAAATGGTTTGAACCAAAGGTTCAAATTCAAACTCCATATGTGGTTATTTAAATGTCCTTTAATTGATTTGACCTGATTAGCAGGTTTAACTTGTTCAAACATGCATGAAACTATAATAAACAGATTCCTTGAATTTTTCTGATCATTTTTCATATATAAATTATTTTCATTGGAGTTATAGATTATTTTCTGTGATTTTTAGAAGTTTTAGCTATTTTCGGAAATAAATAAATCATTTTCGATTTATTTTAAATTACAAAAACTAGTTACTGCGTCAGCACTAGGTCATGCTGACATCAGCAAGTCAACAGGCGCGTCCAGGTCAAACCTACTAGTGGGGCCCGCGTTTCAGTGACTCAGTTCTGGTTAGAGTCGTTGACATGTGGGCCTAGTCAACGCCCACGTCAGCACGGTCAAAACTGACGCGTGGGGCCACTATGGTTAACTTAAACTGAACATGAACAAAAACCGTGGTTAGTTAGGCAGTGGGGCCCGTATGTCATGGACAGGGGGCACTAACTAAACACGATTAGTCCCTAAACTAATGGTGCCACATCAGCGTCACCGGAACCTCGCCGGCGGTGACCAAATCGACGGCGGCGCGGCTCGGGAACACGTTACGGGCGGCGTTTTGGCTTGCTGAGGGTACCAGGGCGTAGCCCTTGCTCGCCCGCATCGAGCGACGGTGAAGCTGGACGCGGGGGTCGCCGGAATCGACGCCGACGACGAGGTTTGCGGCGGCCGTGGTTCGGGCGTGCTCGAGAACGGCGATGAGGTGCACCGTAGGACGAGCAGGTGGTGGTTTTCGGCCCCTGGGAGGGTACGGAGCACGGTGTTGAGCTCGTTTTCAAGCCCCGGTGGCTGCAGCGACGGCGGTGGCATTGCCGGTGGCAGGGAGGCTTTCGGCTCCGTTGGAACGACGGCTACGAGCTGCAAACGAGGCAGGTGAGAGAGGGGTTCGGTGTGGGGGCTCACAGTGGACACGCAGAGTAGAACATCAGACTCGGGGAGGCGTCGGAGACGGTGAATCGACCGGCGAAGTCCGGCGAGCAGATGCGGTGGTGACGAGCTCGAAGACGACGACGTGGTGTGTTGGAAATATGCCCTAGAGGCAATAATAAAAGAGTTATTATTATATTTCCTTGTTCATGATAATCGTTTATTATCCATGCTATAACTGTATTGATTGGAAACTCAAATACACGTGTGGATGAATAGACAGACTTTGTGTCCCTAGTGAGCCTCTACAGGACTAGCTCGTTGATCAAAGATGACCGCGGTTTCCAGGTCATAGACATGAGTTGTCATTTGATAATGGGATCACATCATTAGGAGAATGATGTGATGGACGAGACCCAAACGTTAACATAGCTTTTGATCGTGTCAGTTATCGCTATAGTTTTCTGCATGTCAAGTATAAGTTCCTATGACCATGAGATCATGTAACTCACTGACACCGTAGGAGTGCTTTGTGTGTGCCAAACGTCACAACGTAACTGGGTGACTATAAAGGTACTCTACAGGTATCTCCGAGGGTGTCTGTTGAGTTGACATGGATCGAGACTGGGATTTGTCACTCCGTGTGACGGAGAGGTATCTCCGGGCCCACTCGGTAATACGTCATCTCAATGAGCTCAAAGTGACTAAGTAGTTGGTCACGGGATAATGTATTACGGTAACGAGTAAAGAGACTTGCCGGTAACGAGATTGAACTAGGTATAGAGATACCGACGATCGAATCTCGGGCAAGTAACATACCGACGAGACAAAGGGAACTGTATACGGAATTGCCTGAATCCTTGACATCGTGGTTCATCCGATGAGATCATCGAGAAACATGTGGGAACCAATATGGGTATCCAGATCCCGCTATTGGTTATTGACCTGGGAGTGTCTCGGTCATGTCTACATGGTTTCCGAACCCGCAGGGTCTACACACTTAAGGTTCGATGACGCTAGGGTTGTTAGTGAGAATAGTGCATGGTTACCGAAGGTTGTTCGGAGTCCCGGATGAGATCCCGGACATGACGAGGGTCTCCGGAATGGTCCGGAGACGAAGATTGATGTATAGGATGGAAGGTTTCGGAGTCCGGAAGTGTTCCGGGGAGCATCGGGAAATCGGCGGAGTACCGGAAAGGGTTTCGGGGGTCCGGAAGTAGTTCTGGGCCTAATGGGCCACAAGGGGGAACACCACAGCCCTCAGGGGGCTGTGCGCCCCCCCTTGGGCCCTCTCCTTGTGCGCCAAGGGAGGTGGACCCCTCTAGGGTGGCCGCACCCCCTTAGCCTTGGGGGGCAAGGCACCTAGGGGGGGAAACCCTAGGGCCTGCCCTGGCCGCCGCCCCTCCCCTTGCCCTGGCCGCCGGCCCCCTAGGGGAAACCCTAGGGCGCCCCCCTCTCCTCCTTCCCCCTATATATAGAGAGGTAGAGGGAGGGCAGCCAACACAAGTTCGGGCCTCGGTGCTGCCCTCCCTCTCCCATAACATCTTCTTCTCCCGCGGTGCTTAGGCGAAGCCCTGCCGGAGTTCTTCTCCACCATCACCACCACGCCGTCGTGCTGCCGGTTCTCCATCAACCTCTCCTCCACCCCTTGCTGGATCAAGAAGGAGGAGACGTCCCCGAGCCGTACGTGTGAAGAACGCGGAGGCACCGTTGCTTCGGTGCTTGGATCTTCAGCGATCTGAATCGCGGCGAGTACGACTCCATCAACCGCGTTCTTAACGCTTCCGCTTAGCGATCTACAAGGGTATGTGGATCCTACTCTCCCCTCGTAGTTGCATCTACTAGATTGATCTTGGTGAACGTAGAGAAAAATTTTTGTTTTCCATGCAACGTTCCCCAACAGTGGCATCATGAGCTAGGATCTTGCGTAGATGCTTTCTCGAGTAGAACACAAAAGGGTTTGTGGCGTTGATGTTTAAATTGCTGCCCTACTTAGTCTTTCTTGATTCAGCGGTATTATAGGATGAAGCGGCCCGGACCAACTTTACATGTCCACGTACATGAGACCGGTTCCATCGACAGACATGTGACTTTTGTTGCATAAGATGGCTGGCGGGTGTCTGTCTCTCCTATCTTAGTTGAATCGGAATAGAACAAGGCGGTCCTTGTAGAAGGTTAAATAGCAACTTGAATATCACCGTTGTGGTTTTGCGTAGGTAAGAAGCGTTCTTGCTAGATACCCATAGCAGCCACGTAAAACATGCAACAACAAATTAGAGGACGTCTAACTTGTTTTTGCAGGGTATGCATGTGATATGATATGGCCAATGACATGATGAGATATATTTGATGTATGAGATGATCATGTTGTAATAGTTAATATCGACTTGCATGTCGATGCATACGGCAACCGGCAGGAGCCATAGGGTTGTCTTTATTTTTTGTATGACCTGCGTGTCAATCATTAAGCGCTTTGTAATGCTTTACTTTATCGCTAAACGGTAGCAATAGTAGTAAGAGCATGGTGGGCGCCGACAACCCCGATGGCGACACGATGATGGAGATCATGATGATGGAGATCATGGTGTGGCGCCGGTGACGATGGAGATCATGCCGGTGCTTTGGAGATGGAGATCAAAAGCACGAGTTGATGACCATATCATGTCACTTATGATTTGCATGTGATGTTAATCCTTTTATGCATCTTATTTTGCTTAGGACGACGGTAGCATTATAAGATGATCCTTCACTAAAATTTCAAGATAAAATTGTGTTCCCCCCGAGTGTGCGCCGTTGCGAAGGTTCGTCGTTTCGAAGCACCACGTGATGATCGGGTGTGATAGACTCTACGTTCGCATACAACGGGTGCAAGCCAGTTTTGCACATGCAGAACACTCGGGTTAGACTTGACGAGCCTAGCATGTACAGACATGGCCTCGGAACACGGAGGACCGAAAGGTCGAGCATGAGTCATATAGTAGATATGATCAACATGTTGATGTTCACCATTGACACCACCTCATCTCACGTGATGATCGGACTTGGGTTGGTGAATTTGGATCATGTCACGCTCGAATGACCAGAGGGATGTCAATTTGAGTGGGAGTTATAAATAATTTGATTAGGTAATAACTCACTTATCATGAACAATAGTCTAAAATGTCTTTGCAAATTTTTGGTTGTAGATGGCTCGCGCAGTAGCTCCCCTGAATTTTAATGCGTTCCTAGAGAAAGCTAAACTGAAAGATGATGGGAGCAACTTTGTGTACTGGCTCCGCAATCTGAGGATCATCCTCACAGCTGCCCAAAAGGTTTATGTCCTGAATGCACCGCTAGGTGACCCCCCCGCTCCTACAGCCCCTGCAGACGTTTTGAACGTCTGGCAGACACGTTCGGATGACTATTCGATAGTGCAGTGTGCCATGTTGTACGGCTTGGAAGGAGGACTTCAAAGGCGTTTTGAACGTCATGGTGCATATGAGATGTACCAGGAGTTGAAGTTCATCTTTGAGAAGAATGCTAAGATCGAGAGGTATGAGACCACCGATAAATTCTTCGCTTGCAAGAGGGAGGAGAATTCGTCTGTCAGTGAGCACTTACTGAAGATGTCTGGGTACTATACCCGCATAGCTGATCTAGGACTTGTGTTCCCGGATGAGGCTATCATTGACAGAATTCTCCAGTCACTCCCTCCAAGCTACAAGAGCTTCGTGCAGCAGTATAACATGCAAGGGATGAACAAGACCATCGCCGAGCTGTTTTCGATGCTGAAAGTCGCTGAGGCAGACATCCAGAAGGAGTATCAAGTGTTGATGGTCAATAAAACCACCAGTTTCAAGAAGAATGGCAAGGGCAAGAAGGGTAACTCTAAGAAGGGTGGCAAAGCAGTTGCCAATCCAGTGAAGAAACCCAAGGCTGGGCCCAAGCCAGAGACTGAGTGTTTCTATTGCAAGGGGAACGGCCACTGGAAGCGGAACTGCCCCAAGTATCTGGCGGACAAGAAGGGGGCCAACAACAACAAAGGTATATATGATATACATGTTATTGATGTGTACCTTACCAACTCTCGTTGTAGTGCCTGGGTATTTGATACCGGTTCGGTTGCTCACATTTGCAACTCTAAACAGGAACTGCGGAATAAACGGAGGCTGGCGAAGGACGAAGTGACGATGCGCGTGGGAAATGGTTCCAAGGTTGATGTGATCGCCGTCGGCACGCTCGCTCTTCGATTACCATCGGGATTAGTTATGAACCTGAATAATTGTTATTTAGTGCCTGCGTTAAGCATGAACATTATATCTGGATCTTGTTTATTGCGAGACGGTTACTCATTTAAGTCGGTCATATCGGCGTGAAACGCATGAGGAAGCTCCATGCTGATGGACTTTTGGAGTCTCTTGATTTTGAATCACTTGACACGTGCGAGCCGTGCCTCATGGGCAAGATGACAAGGACCCCGTTTTCAGGGACAATGGAATGGGCAAGTGACTTATTGGAAATCATACATACTGATGTGTGCGGTCCGATGAGTGTAACGGCGCGCGGTGGATATCGTTATTTTCTCACCTTCACTGACGACTTAAGTAGATATGGGTATATTTACTTGATGAAGCATAAGTCTGAAACTTTTGAAAAGTTCAAGCAATTTCAGAGTGAAGTAGAAAATCATCGTAACAAGAAGATCAAGTTCCTACGATCTGATCGAGGGGGAGAATATCTGAGTTATGAGTTTGGTGATCACTTAAGAAAATGTGGAATTGTTTCACAGTTGACGCCACCTGGAACACCACAGCGTAATGGTGTGTCCGAACGTCGTAATCGAACCCTATTAGATATGGTACGTTCTATGATGTCTCTTGCCGATTTGCCACTATCGTTTTGGGGGTATGCGTTAGAGACAGCTGCATTCACTTTAAATAGGGCTCCATCTAAGTCCGTTGAGACAACACCGTATGAACTGTGGTTTAGTAAGAAACCTAAGTTGTCTTTTCTCAAGGTTTGGGGTTGCGATGCTTATGTCAAAAGGCTTCAGCCAGAAAAGCTCGAACCCAAAGCGGACAAATGTGTCTTCATAGGATACCCAAAAGAAACAGTTGGGTACACCTTCTATCTCAGATCCGAGGGCAAAGTGTTTGTCGCTAAGAACGGGTCCTTTCTCGAGAAAGAGTTTCTCTCGAAAGAATTGAGTGGGAGGAAGGTAGAACTTGATGAGGTTATTGAACCTCTGCTTCAACCAGAAAGTAGCGCAGCACAGAAAGATGTTTTTGTGGAGCCTGCAGAGGTTGAAGAGGAAGTCAATGATGATGATCAAGAAGCTTCTGATCAAGTTACTACCGAACCTCGTAGGTCGACAAGGGTACGCACTGCACCTGAGTGGTATGGTAACCCTGTCTTGGAGGTCATGTTGTTAGACAACGGTGAACCTACGAGCTATGGAGAAGCAATGGTGGGCCCGGATTCCAACAAATGGTTAGAGGCCATGAAATCCGAGATGGGATCCATGTATGAAAACAAAGTATGGACTTTGGAAGTATTACTTGAAGGGCGGAAGGCCATTCAGAATAAATGGATTTTTAAGAGGAAGACGGACGCTGACGGTAATGTCACCGTGTATAAAGCTCGACTTGTGGCAAAGGGTTTTTCACAAGTTCAAGGGATTGACTACGATGAGACTTTCTCACCCGTAGCGATGCTTAAATCCGTCCGAATCATGTTAGCAATAGCTGCATATTTCGATTATGAAATTTGGCAGATGGATGTCAAAACAGCGTTCCTTAACGGTTTTCTTAAGGAAGAGTTGTATATGATGCAACCAGAAGGTTTTGTCGATCCAGAGAATGCTGACAAAGTATGCCGGCTCCAGCGTTCCATTTATGGGCTGGTGCAAGCATCTCGGAGTTGGAATCTTCGCTTTGATGAGGTGATCAAAGCGTTTGGGTTTATACAAGTTTACAATGAAGCTTGTATTTACAAGAAAGTGAGTGGGAGCTCTATAGCGTTTCTAATATTATATGTGGATGACATATTGCTGATTGGAAACAATGTAGAATTTTTGGATAGCGTGAAGGGGTATTTGAACAAGAGTTTTTCGATGAAAGATCTCGGTGAAGCTGCTTTCATATTGGGCATCAAGATCTATAGAGATAGATCAAGACGCTTGATAGGACTTTCACAAAGCACATACCTTGATAAAGTTTTGAAGAAGTTCAAAATGGATCAATCCAAGAAGGGGTTCTTGCCGGTATTGCAAGGTACGAAGTTGAGTAAGACTCAATGCCCAGTGACTGCGGATGACAGAGAAAAGATGAGTGTCGTCCCCTATGCTTCAGCCATAGGCTCTATCATGTATGCAATGCTGTGCACAAGACCAGATGTCAGCCTTGCCATAAGTATGGCCGGAAGGTTTCAGAGTAATCCTGGTATGGATCACTGGACAGCGGTCAAGAATATCCTAAAGTACCTGAAAAGGACTAAGGATATGTTTCTCGTTTATGGAGGTGATCAAGATCTCGTCGTAAAGGGTTACGTCGATGCAAGCTTTGACACAGATCCGGATGACTCTAAGTCACAAACCGGATACGTATATATTCTCAACGGGGGAGCGGTAAGCTGGTGCAGTTCCAAGCAGAGCGTGGTAGCTGATTCTACATGTGAAGCGGAGTATATAGCTGCCTCGGAGGCGGCTAAGGAAGGTGTCTGGATGAAGGAGTTCATGACAGATCTTGGAGTTGTGCCTAGTGCACTGAACCCAATGACTCTGTTCTGTGATAACACTGGTGCCATTGCTCTAGCCAAGGAACCAAGGTTTCACAAGAGGACCAGACACATAAAGCGACGCTTCAATTCCATCCGCGATTCGGTCAAGGAGGAGGACATAAACATTTGCAAAGTACACACGGATTTGAATGTTGCAGATCCGTTGACTAAACCTCTTCCACGGGCTAAGCACGATCAACACCAAGACTCTATGGGTGTTAGATTCATTACCTTGTAATGCTAGATTATTGACTCTAGTGCAAGTGGGAGACTGTTGGAAATATGCCCTAGAGGCAATAATAAAAGAGTTATTATTATATTTCCTTGTTCATGATAATCGTTTATTATCCATGCTATAACTGTATTGATTGGAAACTCAAATACACGTGTGGATGAATAGACAGACTTTGTGTCCCTAGTGAGCCTCTACAGGACTAGCTCGTTGATCAAAGATGACCGCGGTTTCCAGGTCATAGACATGAGTTGTCATTTGATAATGGGATCACATCATTAGGAGAATGATGTGATGGACGAGACCCAAACGTTAACATAGCTTTTGATCGTGTCAGTTATCGCTATAGTTTTCTGCATGTCAAGTATAAGTTCCTATGACCATGAGATCATGTAACTCACTGACACCGTAGGAGTGCTTTGTGTGTGCCAAACGTCACAACGTAACTGGGTGACTATAAAGGTACTCTACAGGTATCTCCGAGGGTGTCTGTTGAGTTGACATGGATCGAGACTGGGATTTGTCACTCCGTGTGACGGAGAGGTATCTCCGGGCCCACTCGGTAATACGTCATCTCAATGAGCTCAAAGTGACTAAGTAGTTGGTCACGGGATAATGTATTACGGTAACGAGTAAAGAGACTTGCCGGTAACGAGATTGAACTAGGTATAGAGATACCGACGATCGAATCTCGGGCAAGTAACATACCGACGAGACAAAGGGAACTGTATACGGGATTGCCTGAATCCTTGACATCGTGGTTCATCCGATGAGATCATCGAGAAACATGTGGGAACCAATATGGGTATCCAGATCCCGCTATTGGTTATTGACCTGGGAGTGTCTCGGTCATGTCTACATGGTTTCCGAACCCGCAGGGTCTACACACTTAAGGTTCGGTGACGCTAGGGTTGTTAGTGAGAATAGTGCATGGTTACCGAAGGTTGTTCGGAGTCCCGGATGAGATCCCGGACATGACGAGGGTCTCCGGAATGGTCCGGAGACGAAGATTGATGTATAGGATGGAAGGTTTCGGAGTCCGGAAGTGTTCCGGGGAGCATCGGGAAATCGGCGGAGTACCGGAAAGGGTTTCGGGGGGTCCGGAAGTAGTTCTGAGCCTAATGGGCCACAAGGGGGAACACCACAGCCCTCAGGGGGCTGTGCGCCCCCCCTTGGGCCCTCTCCTTGTGCGCCAAGGGAGGTGGACCCCTCTAGGGTGGCCGCACCCCCTTAGCCTTGGGGGGCAAGGCACCTAGGGGGGAAACCCTAGGGCCTGCCCTGGCCGCCGCCCCTCCCCTTGCCCTGGCCGCCGGCCCCCTAGGGGAAACCCTAGGGCGCCCCCCTCTCCTCCTTCCCCCTATATATAGAGAGGTAGAGGGAGGGCAGCCAACACAAGTTCGGGCCTCGGTGCTGCCCTCCCTCTCCCATAACATCTTCTTCTCCCGCGGTGCTTAGGCGAAGCCCTGCCGGAGTTCTTCTCCACCATCACCACCACGCCGTCGTGCTGCCGGTTCTCCATCAACCTCTCCTCCACCCCTTGCTGGATCAAGAAGGAGGAGACGTCCCCGAGCCGTACGTGTGAAGAACGCGGAGGCACCGTTGCTTCGGTGCTTGGATCTTCAGCGATCTGAATCGCGGCGAGTACGACTCCATCAACCGCGTTCTTAACGCTTCCGCTTAGCGATCTACAAGGGTATGTGGATCCTACTCTCCCCTTGTAGTTGCATCTACTAGATTGATCTTGGTGAACGTAGAGAAAAATTTTTGTTTTCCATGCAACGTTCCCCAACATGGTGATCCTCAGCTTGAGTTCGTCGGCGTGGAGAGTAAGCGGACGACGGCGGAGATGCTGGACACAACGGCAGGACGAGGGATGGCCGGTGGCCATGAGAACGGCAAGCGGCGGCGACGAGCTCCGCTCGGGTTCTTCTATTCTTGCGAGACAGAGACGAGAGGGAGGGAAGGAGGCCAGGGGTGTCGGGGGGGAAGTGTGCGGCGCTCCTGGAGGAGTCCAGGGCGAAGGGGAGGCAGCCAGGCAGGGTGGAGGTGGCCGGCGTGCGGCAACCACGCACCGGGCACGCGTGCTCATCCTCCTGGCAAGGAGGAAGACGACAGGGAGGAGGCGGTGGCGGGCTGGGCCTGCTTGCTGGGCTGGGCTGGCCACAGTGTCGGCCACCAGGTAAGCCCAGGTAGGTCTCTCTCTCTCTGTTCTCATTTTTTTTATGTTTTCTATTTTTGTTATTTTGTTGTGGGCTTTAAATAAAATACTAAAACAAGCTCAAAATTCATGAAACTGCTTGAGGCTACTGTTTTGATTATTTCCAACAGTAAACATTTTAGTTCATGAATATTTGGACATTTAAAATAGTATATAGCATTTAAATGCCCAAATGCAAATACTTTAAGATTTAATTCAAAAATCCAGAATGGCCCTATAAAAGTGTGCACCATTTTTGACAGAGGTTCTTGACCAATTCAAAAATCATGAACATTTTCAAAGGCATTTTGGGTCAATGAAAATAGTTTTAGGTTGAACCTAGTTGAGTTCTTTTGGTGCTAGGGTTTGACTCAACCCCATTTCAACTTTCTGGAAAACTTAAACATGATGCAACAGACCAGTGCTAGCCTAGTGCAAGGTAAAGCTAGGGATGTGACAACTCACCCCCACTAAACAAGAATCTCGTCCCGAGATTCAAGACGTGAGTTAAGAAAATAGAGGGACAAAAGGCTAACATGATCTTCATGATCCAACTATCCTTCATATGAATGTTGATTGCTTGCATCATGTTGATTTCGAGGTCTTTGTCCAACACGGTGACGTCGAAAGAAACTCTACAAAATTGATCTTCTGAAAGATCGAGCAACTCAAGATCAACTCATGGAGTGAGACGTTGAACCATCTCATGAGCTGAGACACGGAACACACATCCGGAGGGATGGAGTGAAACAAATGATGAAGGTTCACTTGATAGGCAATAATTCCACACTTAAAGAAGATGGTGATTGATGTCACCAGATGGGGTACCTTAGAGAAGGTGACTCGTAGAGTTATTCCCTTAAGTGGCAAAAAGAATAATTTTGATATAGAGATCAGTGAAACTCTCTATACCAGGCGGAGGCAAATCACAATTGATCGTTTGACGGAGTTCGAAAGAATGACATTCTCGGGCCAGAATGGATGATGTGGACTACCTTGTTGAAGACAACACAAGGGATGATTTTGCTTATCATCGGAAATGGATGGAACCCATGGTAAAATGGCACATTGGCGGTGCAAGCTGGGAACAAAATGCAAATGCTGGGGATGATTCTGGTAACTGGGAAGAAACCCCACAGCAATGAGTGAATCTACTGTTTGAGAGGTTATAGCATAACCAAGAACACTGGGAGCAATCCCGGTTAGAGCCAGAGATAACACCTAGTGCTTGTGCGTGCTCTCAAGAACTTGAGCATTCCCATATTCATCAAGGTTTTACCAATATCCGTGTTAAGGATCCTGGCAACACAACATACTACCATGATGAATAATGATGGATGGTGCAGATGCAAAGGAAGAAAACACCTACTCGGATTTCACTTTAGCAAGGCCAAGGGAACGAAATCTGGATGATCGACCGAGAGACATTTAGCACTCTGCTTCTAATGTTCTCCTTAATGTGCTAGCGCGACCCATTCTAGATATGGTTTGATATCTAGAACATCAAGTGAAAGGTCGGACTTCGGAAACACGAAATCCATAAGGGACAGCTAGGGAGTAAATCCTACGAAATCCCTATGGGAGGTGGCCAACTTCTTCAATCAAGATACTACAACAATAGATCTTCCGGCTAGGTGTGTTGGCCACGACATCCACTTTACCGGTTAACGAGAGACCAACATTATAGTTCTTGGAAAATGCTCCAACCATCATATCTGCCTGAGATTCAGTTCTGGTTGGTGTGAGGATATTCCAGACTCATCGAGTCTAGAAGAAAAAATGAAAGTGTGCAACACAAATCGACGAGATGGCGTTGCGAGATTCTCTGCGAGTGAACTACGATAGCAAGCTCCAAAACATGAGCTGGTTCTGCTACAAACATGTGAACACGTTGTCCCAGACAAACATGGCCACGTAGTAGTCTTATAATAAAACACTACCGAGTTCAGGTGGGGAACCATCAACAAGGATAGCAAAGTCCTAACATAAGTCATGATTCTTAAGAAGGAACTTCTTCTCCTTGAACAAATCTATCATTGGCTTGGTGTGCTAGGGATACATATGGAGTGAAGGTTGCAAATCTCCAAACCACAGAATACTTCACACGTATGCATGACTGACTTGGGATGATTCCATAGGAAGCAAACAACTTTCTCGAACTCACGGTGGCAACTTACATCAATTACACATGAATTAGGGAAAGTATCTTCTCTCATCCAACATATAGCTCATGAACGGGACATGAAGATAATGCTTACAAAGTTTCCAACACTAGCTTTTAATGTTCAACATGAATCATGGAGGGGATAAACATGTTGCCGATGGGCTTGACAACAATTCATCGAGGCTTCCATAAAATGGAATTCCATAACTATGTGAACAAGGTGATAGCATTGGTCAGACCAATAGATGTAACAGTGTATGCTCGAGGGATCAACCACGAGTAAGACAACATTACGGATATCATTGGTTCTGATTTGACTTAACGATAGCCTACACTCGAATCAAAGTTTTGATAAGACAATGGATCCAACAACTGACCACGAGGATCAATCAAGAAAGATATCATCTTTCCTCAACAAACACACAAACACAAGGGTATCCCTTTGGCAATGAACTAGGTGGGCAAGCTTTCATCTTCCAACTCTCCAAGTTATCGTTTAGCTTAACCGACTAGCTCAGGGTATCCAACACGGATTCTTGGGGAAAGGGTTGTTTAGAGAGAAACCAGCTTGACCACGAGCTCAACATGACGGTCAGGAAGCAACCTGGTAATACTTCCGAGAAGATATTCGGAAAATCACGGACCACTGCTATGTTACTAAGCTCGAGATCAGTCATGATTTTTAGGGCAAGATGATATGATCAAGTGAGCGAGGGATTGACACAATCCTAACTCACTGACCAAGGAGTGCACCAGGAAAGATGGACTAGTAGCACGATCAATCTTAGAATGGTGATTCAGTAACCAACACGCTAAGAATGAGATTGTTGTCCTTTAACTACCAAGCAACGGAGTTGCTAGGAGTATTGATTTCACACATCACAATTCACTTCTCAGCATTCCGGTTACAATAACACGGAGGCCGAGGAATAAACGATGATGTCAAGAAGTATCACCTTATGAAAAGTTCATAGGAGGTTGTGCAATTCCCATGACATTCTTGACATAAAAGGGGGTAACACTCCAAGGTAGAATAGATTAGAAGATGGATTAGCATTCTTCACCTGCGAAGTACAACTTCTTTGACCCAATCCTGGATATGGATAAGGTAGTGGAGTTTGTTTCTCCTAGTCATTCCAGAATAGAATGGCTTGACGGACCACAAGAGTAAAAGGCATCGATGAACACGAATGCACGACTACTCCTGACTATCAATTGATAGACGAAGGTCAGAATACAACTAAAAGGGGACAACTCAAAGGAACCTATAACTTTCCGAGTTGTGGATGCATAGACTAGCATGTCGAACTTTCAACATATTTCTTTCGGATAATCCATGTAGAAAGGTAGGACTGGCAGAGTCACAATATAGAATCAAGAACTCATCAAGGTACTCTTATTGTGATATTTTGGTTTGGGAGAACTTCTGCCAAGGATGGTTCATGGTATTGGAAGAATGATATACCATGGACCTCGAGGACTATCACAAGGTTACTAATATCCTAAAGGGACGAGCAAATACTACCAAGATGAAGTAAGTAGGGTGAATCTCGGGTTTAAGAACCCAGGAGTAGAATGCCTACTAACTAAATGGCATCACGGGATGCTTTCGAGAATGATAGAATCATCACACTGGGAACACAAAGCATTGCTAGATTACTGGGTAATCCTCTAAGACACCTAGGGTCATAATAATAACTCCAACATATGTGTCGAGGTAACAGAGTACCTCAACACACTGGTTAGTGTGGTTAATCTGGCCCCAAGGAGGATCGGGAACAGGAAGGAAAGATTTACAACTGCATTAGACTATTAAGAAACCTGGAATGACTCGGACAGCATAATGGCTGTAAATGCCCAAAAAGATGTTGAGATCCAAGCAAAAGGTAGCATAATCACTTAACATCACAATGTCAAGGTTCTGAGACCAACAGTTGAACAAACAGAAGTAGTAGAAACTGAACTGAGGGTTGAAACCACATTAACGTGATCCTGATAGACAGAAGAGGAAGCCTAGTTCCTTAATCCCCGTAGAAAAGAAGAGGACGACTCAGATCAGAAGGTCATAAGGTAAGGAGTAAAAGACCCTTACGTTCCCTTCCACAATCAATTCCCTTAATATAACTAAAGAGTTTCTAGACACAACTTTGACCAGTTTGGCTTACTAATCCTACAGGCAGTCAGGATCTGATGCCAAAGCTGTCAGGACCCCGATATTGAGTCACACAGGTCTAGCCTGTAACACATCATATCACTTTGCGGCCTCACGCACGGTATCCCCATGGGTGCCACCTTACCTGGCCCAGGACCATTTGCGCATTTTGGCACACGCATATGATAGTGTCGCTAGCATCCATATGACACAGAACCCGGGCCGACATGACCAGTTATAAACCAAAAGTGGCACTAAATTACAGAGACAGACATACATGACCCAGCAACGAACGTGTCGGTCATCAACGTATGAACCCAAGTCGTAGCAAGCTACAAGGACTTAAAGGAACAATGCGTGACATTTCCCCTAAGGGACAGACACAGGAACGAAGAAGGACACATGTCGGCCAGCCTAAGTGTTCCGGAGCAGTAGCAAGCTACCAAGGCTCAGTGGAAGCACTAGGAGACATTTCCCTGTAAGATAGGCTACCAAGGGTAAACAACTAGGTGTCGGATCCCACACATAGCAATACACATTACACGTACGCATAACATGCAAGTATGTGCTGTACAACATGGCATCACAACATAACTCAACAACTCATATAGATAAAGGCCCAGAAGAGCCATCATAGCATTTATTACAAACAGAGGTCACATGACCCAACATACAGAGCATACAGGCAACGAAAGCATAACATGTCTGAGTACAGACAAGTACAAATGGAAAAGGCTGAGAAGCATGACTATCTACAAGACCCTCCAAAGGGTACAAGATCGTAGCTGAGGTAACAAGCTAAGCGTCGAAGTCCACGCGGAAACACTAGTGAGACTGAAGTCTCTCTGCAAAACATAAATTAAGCAAACGTGAGTACAAAGGTACTCAGCAAGACTTACATCAGAACTAGCTACATATGCATCAGTATCAACAAAGGTGGGTGGTGGAGTTTGACTGCAGCAAGCTAGCTTTAACTCGGTGGCTATCCTGAACTACGAATGCAAGTAACTCTTTTGAGGTGGCGCACACGAGTCCACATATTCACCAAACAATACACCACTATGGACCCGCTCCCATCTCCCTACGAGAAGGCCATCAATAGCACTCATGCTTATCTTGCGCGTTTTAGAGTATCCACTTCCACTTGTCTATGAACTATACACGTAACCCAGAAGTCCATTTCCGCGGACACGGCTATTCAAATAGATCATATATAACCCTGCAGGGGTGTAGTTCTTCACACACGCTCTCACCACTTACCTCCGTTTACACGACATGTACTCGGCAACCTTCAAGCGAAAGCCCAGCGAGGGTGTCGGCCACGACCTGACTAACCACACAATTCCCTAGTCTAGGTTTATGGCCTATTTGGGTTCCATCCGTGGGGAGATCCGGCCGGGGTGTCGCTCACGGCCCCAAACGATGTGTACAGGGTTCCCGAGTCACCAAACGGGCAACCGGTACACCGTGCCACGTACCTGCCACGTCACAGCCCACCCCGAGGGTCAGTGCTGCGCACGACCTCCAGTAAACTACAAACACCAGAAACTAGTTGCAACTCGTGGACAGAGGACAAGGGTAGTTAATAAGTCGAGAGGGTCCATTGGTTTCGGGCCCAATGTATGGTAGTAACTGGTCATGGATCAACCAACACAGAACTCAGTTCCTGAGGACGGCTGCAATGAGACAACCCACCATGTACTCCTACATGGCCTCTCATCGCTACCCTTACCAAATCATGTTCACACACTTAGCTCACATACATTAGGACATGTTCATCACCATTCCAATTCATCCCCGATGAATCAGACCTGACACAACTCTAAGCAATAGCAGGCATAACCAGAAAGCATGAATGAGTAGGCACAACATGGCTCAAACAACTCCTACTCATGCTAGTGGGTTTCAACTATTTACCGTGGCAATGACAGGTCATGCAGTGAAAAGGGGTTCAACTACCGCAGTAGGTAACAGTTGAAGCGTTGTTATCCTAATGTAGTAAAAGAGAGCAAGAGCGAGAGAGTGGGATTGTATCGGAATGCTCAATGGGGTTTTTCTTGCCTGGCACTTCTGAAGATAGAACGGTGTCTTCATCAGTGTCATCGGTCACATCGTCGGAACACGTCTACTGAGAGGGAACAAACACCGGCAAACAAGAGAGAACACAATCAATGCAATGCGACAATATGATGCATGATCATGACATGGCAATATGTTGTTGATTGAACTAATGCAACTAGCAACCATATTAAATGAAGTTGGTTTGAACCAAAGGTTCAAATTCAAACTCCATATGTGGTTATTTAAATGTCATTTAATTGATTTGACCTGATCAACAGGTTTAACTTGTTCAAACATGCATGAAACTGCCATAAACAGATTCCTTGAATTTTTCTGATCATTTTTCATATATAAATTATTTTCATTGGAGTTATAGATTATTTTCTGTGATTTTTAGAAGTTTTAGCTATTTTTCTGAAATAAATAAATCATTTCTGATTTATTTTAAATTACAAAAAATAGTTACTGCGTCAGCACTAGGTCATGCTGACATCAGCAAGTCAACAGGCGGGTTCAGGTCAAACCTGCTAGTGCGGCCCGCGTGTCAGTGACTCGGTTCTGGTTAGGGTCGCTGACATGTGGGCCTAGTCAATGCCCACGTCAACACGGTCAAAACTGACGCGTGGGGCCACTCTAGTTAACTTAAACTAAACAGGAACAAAAGCCGTGGTTAGTTAGGCAGTGGGGCCCGTATGTCATGGACAGGGGGCACTAACTAAACATGATTAGTCCCTAAACTAATGGTGCCACGTCAGCGTCACCGGAACCTCGCCGACGGAGACCAAATCGACGGCGGCGCGGCTCGGGAACACGCTACGGGCGGCGTTTTGGCTTGCTGAGGGTATCAGGGCGTAGCCCTTGCTCGCCCGCATCGAGCGACGGTGAAGCTGGATGCGGGGGTCGCCGGAATCGACACCGACGATGAGGTTTGCGGCGGCCGTGGTTCGGGCGTGCTCGAGAACGGCGATGAGGTGCACCGTAGGACGAGCAGGTGGTGGTTTTCGGCCCCTGGGAGGGTGCGGAGCACGGTGTAGAGCTTGTTTTCAAGCCCCGGTGGCTGCAGCGGCGGGGAGGCTTTCGGCTCCGGTGGAATGACAGCTACGAGCTGCAAACGAGGCAGGTGAGAGAGTGGTTCGGTGTGGGGGCTCACAGTGGACACGCAGAGCAGAACAGCAGGCTCGGGGATACGTCGGAGACGGTGAATCGACCGGTGAAGTCCGGCGAGCAGATGCGGGGGTGACGAGCTCGAATACGACGACGTGGTGATCCTCGGCTTGAGTTCGTCGGCGTGGAGAGTAAGCGGACGACGGCGGAGATGTTGGACACAACGGCAGGACGAGAGGTGGCTGGTGGCCATGAGAACGGCGAGCGACGGTGACGAGCACCGCTCGGGTTCTTCTGTTCTTGCGAGACAGAGACGAGGGGGGGAAGGAGGCCACGGGTGTCGGGGCGGAATTGCGTGGCGCTCGTGGAGGAGTCCAGGGCGAAGGGGAGGCAGCCAGGCAGGGTGGAGGTGGCCGGTGTGCGGCGACCACTCGCCGGGCACGCGCGCTCATCCTCCTGGCAAGGAGGAAGACGACAGGGAGGAGGCGGTGGCGGGCTGGGCCTGCTTGCTTGGATGGGCTGGCCACAGTGTCGGCCACCAGGTAAGCCCAGGTAGGTCTCTCTCTCTATGTTCTCATTTTTGTTTCTGTTTTCTATTTTTGTTATTTTGTTCTGGGCTTTAAATAAAATACTAACACAAGCTCAAAATTCATGAAACTGCTTGAGGCTACTATTTGGATTATTTCCAACAGTAAACATTTTAGTTCATGAATATTTGGACATTTAAAATAGTATATAGCATTTAAATGCCCAAATGCAAATACTTTAAGATTTAAATAAAAAATCCAGAATGGCCCTATAATAGTGTGCACCATTTTTTACAGAGGTTCTAGACCAATTCAAAAATCATGAACATTTTCAAAGGCATTTTGGGTCAATGAAAATATTTTTAGGTTGAACCTAGTTGAGTTCTTTTGGTGCTAGGGTTTGACCCAACCCCATTTCAACTTTTTGGGAAACTTAAACATGATGCAACAGACCAGTGCTAGCCTAGTGTATGGTAAAGCTAGGGATGTGACATCGCTAAAGATCCTGAACTACCTACTAGTCAAACATAACCCCACTGTGTTCTCTTCTCAAAGTGAAAAGAGACGGTCACGGTTACTCACGCGGTTCGTGTATTTTACTTCGGATCATCTGTCAAGTTCTCTACAACTAGACATTAACAAATTCCAATCTGCCACATAACCACGGGCACGGCTTTTGAAAGATTATAACCCTGCAGGGGTGTCCCAACTTAGCCCATCACAAGCTCTCACGATCAGCAGAAGTAAAAGTATTACCCCTTATCTTAGGGACAAACCGATCAGACTCGGAATCCCGGTGCACAAGACATTTCGACAATGGTAAAAGAAGTCCAGCAAGACCTCCCGGCATGCCGACACCCTGATAGTAGCCGCGCGTATCTCGTCTCAGGCCACGTCCGGATAGGTCAGCCTACAGGAAAATACTAGACCTCGAGTTTCCCCGCGGTGGCCCTGCAGTCCGCACGTTTGGGACCAACACCATCAGCACTGGCCCCTCCTGCTATGTAGAAAAGAATCCTCGAGGACACAAACCCCTATGCAATTTAATTAATTAATTAAGTTGTTATTATGAGGCAAATTAAAACCAATGTTGGGCCTTGCTGGAGGAGTTTAATTCAAAGACGAACTGGCAAGGGGTCCCCATATACCAACCGCGTTAGGAATGCAAAATCAAGGAACATAACGCCGGTTTATCGGCTCCTAAGGTGGCATGAGTGGAACAAAACACCGAGCAAAAGGCCAAGCCTTCCACCCATTGCCAAGTATATAGGTGTGTTAAATTATAATAATAGATATATTGTGATATTTCAACAACAAGTTCCAACATGGAGCAATCTTCATCTTTACCTGCAATCAACAACGCTATAAGAGGGGCTGAGCGAGCGGGTAACATAGCCAAACAACGGTTTGCTGGGATGGTGTCAAAGGTTAGAGGTTTCATGGCAACAAGGAGAGAGGCTGACAATAGATAGGTAGTGTGACATATAGCGGCAGCATCGAGACAACTTGCATGGCAATGATAGTAAAGGTATCCAAGGTGATGGTCATCTTGCCTGAGATCCCGCAAGGAAGAAGAACGAATCCATGAAGTAGACGAAAAAGAAGCCACGAAGACGAACCAAGTGTAGTCGAACGAATCCTCACGATCGCAACGGATGATGAACTAGCGAGAAGAAGCACACAACAAGGTAAACACACCACTTAAGAACATGACAAGATGCTCAACCAAGTGTGATGCAAGACAAGTCTATATGATGCAAAACAAGGCAAGGAATGATGCAAACAAGAACACACAACAAGGCAAGTTTAAATGAGGCCGGAAACAACATATAACAATTCTGGTAAGTCCTCATATGCACATTTCGAAATTGGTCCAGATCTGAACAAACCTTAAGTTAAAGTTGTTAACCAGCAAGTTAAGATGAACCATGATAATCTACTTGAAATTCTAGTCAAGTTACATATAAAGTTTATTTAATTTGGAGCTACGGCCTAGAAGATATGAGCAAAACAAGATGCAATGCAAAGCTGAAGTTAACAGCAACATAGCAACTTTGGAGCAAGGTATATTTATGCTACAGCACCCAAACATGATAACGAAAGGCATGGATGTGAAATAGACATGATTCTCAACAAGCATGGACTCAGAGCACACCCAAACACTTGCTGGAACACAATTAAACTAGCATAGCAAGATTCAAGAAGTTTACTGATTTCTCAGACTTAGTGAAAAAAAGAGCATGGCAGAAATAACGACAAGTAGGCATGTTTGCAAGCTTGTGTAACTCAACTCAGAGCATAACATGGCATAAGAAGATAACCAACAGTAAGAAGGCATGTTTATAAAGCTACTCATGGCAAGAACATGGTCATAGGATGCATAGAACACTAGCTATTCACATGGCAAAACTGAACTTGCTGATAACAGGCTGACAGAAACATTGTATAGCAACTTGAGAGCAAGAAATAAATAAGATACAGCAACCTATAATGGCAAACAAGGGCATGGATGGATAGAGCATAACATGGGCAACAAGACATGATCATTGGAGAACCCAAAACATTCATGGATCTGAGTGGGGCATCAAGCAAACATGGCAACAAAATTATTCAGATTCCAGACTTAGCAGTTTACAACAAGTGCCAGAAAATAACAACAGCGAGTAGGCCACTTTACAAGCTTGTTGCAAACACCACAAGGCATATCATGAAAAGTGGATTGCACCACAGCAAAGATGACATGATTGTGCTTCTAAAACATATTAACATGTAGCTCAAACAAAAATCACACATAAAGATACAAAAATGACAAATCAGCATCTCATAACAAGTTTCAGCTCTTAACAACCGCATGCACTTTTGCAACAGAGATACACATGGCAATTTGACACCTAACATGAATGCTACAGCAACCATCATGTAGAGCACTTCACAAGGAACATTTTGACATATCATACACTCCATTTGGACCAACATGCAAAAAGATATCATCTCCACAAGCATGCAACAAAATTACAGTTATCAGCAGTTTAAAACATTTAGCACTCTTGCAACGATGATTAGGGCATCAAGATGATCTCAAACAAGCATGCCACAGTACAACAATATGAAGAGCATCACGAGACGAACATTTTGACATATCATATGCTCAAATCATACCATCACACAAAAAGTTGTCATAGGTCAAACATGCACACATAATGTTGGTTTTCTCAGACTTAGACAAAATCTCACATGACATGGAAGGAAAAAAAACACTACCAGGCTGAAACTGCTGGCCCACCAGTGCACAGGGGGGATTTAGGTGGGCTCACCAGACGGGCCTCGGCCCAGCTGGAGGAGCGGTGGAGCTGGGCCACAGGCGAGGCGCGGCCCACACGCAGACGAGGCAGGCCCAGCGGGCGCTCGCGGCCGTCCTCCTCGACGAGGATAGAGCCAATGGCGGCGGTTGCAGCAAGGGGCTCCGGCGGGTGTCGGGCTTGCGGGGGGTGAGGACGAGGCCGGAGCGATGGGGAAACGGCCAGATCCGGCCTGCTGGCCGCCGGATCTGGGCGTGCACAACGGAGATCGATGAGGTCACGGCAGCGGAAAGCTTCCTGGCGGCGGCGGGTCGACGGGAGGCCATGAGGCAGCGGCGTGGAGCTCCTGGCTCGGGAGGAACTCAGAACGAGGCCGAAGGAGGCTGCAGGGAGGTTCACCGGCGGCGGAGCGGCCCTCCGGCGAGGCCAAGGCGGTGGTGGAGCTCTGGATCAGGAGCTCCTCTCCCGATCTGGAGCTCAGGTGAGGGGATGCGGGAGGCGCGGGGCGGACGGGCTCGGCGGCGCGCGTAGTTGGCCGGGCGGGCGCAACCAGGGCCTGGCGGGCCGTGGCTGCGGGGAGCGGGGCTGAGGCGACTTGGCATGCTGCCACTGGCCGAAGGGCGGCTGGCCCGTTTAGAGGCGCCAAGTGGCGATGGGGTGGTGGCCACGCACGAAATTCGAGGGAGGGCGGCGGCCAGAGGTGGAAGGAGGCTAGGGGTAGGTTAGGGTTCCATTTTAGGCAGGTGGGAGCATTTATATAGGGAAAAGGGGGCTAGGGTTAGTTGTTTAGGGCGTTTCGGAGCCTCGGATCTCGATCCGACGGTTCCGGAGCGGAGGGGGTTGAGCAAGTGGGCTAGTGGGTTGTGTAGAAGGCATGAGTGGGATGTAAGGAGAGAAGAGAGAGAGGCCCGCGGGGGTTTTCGGAGACCGAAAACGTCCGACGAATTAACCGGCAACGGTGCCGCTATAGTTTAACAGTTCGGCTATCAAACGAGCTCCGGATGCAATGAAATTTGGCAGGCGGCCTGTCTACACTATAATAAGACCACACGCCAAGTTTCACCCCATTCCGAGAACATTTTCCGGCCACTCATAAAATAAATATTCGGAGGTGCCGCGGGCGCGTGAGTGTGTCTGGGCTCAAAACGGACAACGGAAAGGACGGGCGGACTCGGACAGATGCAAGTTTTGAAAACATGCTGATGACAAGGAAAAGTGCAACACACAAGCAGATGACATGGCAACGGTGACGAATAACTGGCTGACACCTGGCGCATCGGTCTCGGGGTGTCACACCGTGGCACCAACAAGGAAGCCGATGACATCCCAAAAGGGCATCCAGGCGCCGGACCTAGGAGCCAGGTGTCTTCGAGGAGCGGCTCCTCAAACCTTCGGCATCACCCCCACATGGGGGGCCGGCGACGCCTTAGGAGGAACTCCCCCAACCACCGACCTCAGGAGCCCCCGCATGCGGCCCGACCTCAGGAGCCCGCCTGCTCCTGGCGCTCGAGCCTTAGGAGGGATGTTGGACCAAGGAGTTCAAGGAATACCTGGTGCGAGGAGCACTGCCAGAGAAGGAAGAGGATGCAGAGCATGTAGCCCGACATGTTATGTCGTATTGCATCCAAGACGGTGAGCTTTACAGGAAACGACCGAATGATGTTTCTTTATGATGCATCTCAGGGAAGCAAGGGAGCGAGCTGCTAGTTGACATCCACGTCGGGGACTACGGGCATCACTCATCGTAATGCACCCTGGTTGGCAAGGCGTTCTGCAGCAGTTTCTACTGGCCCACGGCGCTCAACGATGCTGCCGAGCTGGTGAAGTCCTGCGAGGCATGCCAATTCCATGCCAAGCAGATCCACCAGCTGGCTCAGGGCCTTCAAACTATCCCGCTCTCCTCGCCCTTCGTGGTCTGGGGCCTGGACATCCTAGGCCCACTCCCTCAAGCGCCCGGTGGCTACCGCTACCTCTACGTCGCCATCGACAAGTTCACCAAATGGGCGGAGGTGGAAGCCGTCCGAACCATCCCAGCCGGATCCGCACTCAAGTTCATCAAGGTCCTTGTGTGACGCCCGAGACCGACGTCCCAGAAGATTCCCGAAGTTCCAGATGTTCTGGGTTGCCCGTGTGGTTCATTGTGCTTGTGTTATTTATTTTTGCATTGCATCATGTCATCATGCCATCATGTCATATTTATTTTTGCATCTCAACCTAAATAATTCGTGTGGACCTTCGGTCCATTTAAATCGAGGGAAGGTGACTTCTCTTTATAACATATAAAAGCCTCTCAATATTAGGGAGCTATATTAATAAATATTCCATTGCTTCGGAATCACCGTAACACACTTGCATAATTTCCCCATTGTCTTTTCACTTCGAGTTCACCTTCAAAATCTTGCCGATAATTTTCTTTCCGTTGTTTTCGAGGCTTCTCTAAATCTAGACTCCTTTTAAAAACTCCTTGAGGCAAGCTATTTATTTAGTTTGCACTTCCCTTTTGTTGGAAATATTTTTGTGAGGTTGGAGATATCCCGTAAAGCCTTATAAAAATGTTCCATATTTTATTTTTCTGTTCTGACCTTCTTTTCTTATTTTTATTTGCTCTCTCCCTCTTTTATTTCTGTTTAAGAAATAAAAAGGCAGCCAGCCATCTGGGCCTCCTCCTTTTAGCCAGGCCTCCAGGCCCACTTCGGCCCAGGCCACCTCAAGGCCTATCTGGTCGACCACCCCGCAACCCTAGCGAGGCAGCCCGATCCTTCGCTTCTCCCTCCGTTCCTTTCCTCCGCCGCCACTCCCGCATCGCTCGCTCTGCCCGTGGCCTCACCTCGTCGCCCGAATCTCCCATCTCTCTCCCCTCGACCCTCTCCCCCTCGCTACCCCGTCGCACCTCGACCCTGCTCCTCTCCTCCGAGCTCCTCCCACTCGGTCGCCAGGTCGCCCAGCGACCAGAAGCCGGCCAGAGCAGCACCCCGCGCAGGCTCGTCTCCCCGAGGGCCCAGGCCGGCCAGGAGATGGCGTCCCTCCTCCCGCGCCGCGACCTTCAGCGCCAGATCGCCGGGCGCCCTCCTCCTCTTCAATCGCGAGGACCAGCCGTGGCCCTCAGCGCCCGAGCCCTCGCGCGGTCGCCTCCAGGAAGGCCTGAGGAGCCTCCCGTCAGCAAGCCGCCGGCGCCCCGCGGTCTTCGTCGCCCAGGCCCTTCGTCCTCGCGCCTCTCCTCCAGGAGTACGTCGCCTGCGCCGTCGCAGCGCGCAGCCCGGCGCGCCCCGAGCCCAGCGGTCGGCGCCCTCCTTCGTGCTGTCCCGGGCGCTCTCTTTTCCTCCCTCCGTTCCCTGCTGTCGCGCCGAGGCAAGGAGCCCCCATCGCCCTCGCCGCTCGAGGCGCTCGAGACGCCGCCCGCCAGCGACGACCTGCTTCGCGCCCTCCATCTCCAGGAGCCAGCCGCGCCAGTGCCTCCTCCTCCCGGGAGCCTCGCCGTGCGCCCTGCTGCCTCCTTCGGTGCCGAGCTGCTGCCTGGCCTCGTCGTCCTGAGAGTTCTGCTGTAGTTGTTTTTTTGTTTTTGTTTTGTGCCTGCTGTAATTTTGGACAGATGACCGTGTACGAGTCCGAGGATCCGTGAACATCTACAAAACGCCCGAGTTCGTCTACCGACGCCCGGAAAACGACAAGTACCCCTACATCCGTGTACGACACGTGTACCACGACGACCAAGTACCTCTACGACCCGAACGACTACCGTCGCGTGTACCACTACCGTCGCCCGGAAAAGACGGATGCGCCAAGTACATCTACGAACGAGTTCGTCTACCGTCGCCGAAGATCCGGGAACGACTACTCCCCTCTACGGCCGTGTACATCTACTTCCCACGACGACCTCGTGAACGACTCCTTCCACTACGTCTCGAACCGCTCCGTTAACGCACGCTTCGAAGGTATAACCCCGAGACGTGACCCGTGAGATGCTTGCTTGTGTTGTATGAAATGTTGTCTCCGTTGTGTGCTTCGTGCCCGTTCCACCTTTGTCTTGTTCCTCGGTTGCCTCGTCACCGACTCGTGGGAACCCGGAGACGGGATCAACCCACTTTCATCTTGTTTCACTCGCTTCGTCATCTTTTGCACCGGTCTCTCAACGAGTTACCGGCACCGATATGTTGCCGTTGCATCATTTTCGGATCGTTGCCGTGGCACCCTTTTTCATTCCACCACGGTGACAAATGATTCATATCCTCTTAAGTCAACCTTTTAATAAAAACTTGCATAACTTGTTCATGTCATCCGCATCATGTTAACAACCTTGAATGTTTAATTGTTGTTTGCTTATAATTATTAAACATGCTCATGGGGATTTTCCGGATATGTTGTTGTTATTCTCCGGCCTCATTTAAAATGCCTAAATAGTGTAGTTTTTTTATGCTTCACCTCTTGCCATGCTAAAAACAATTAATCTTGTCTTGTAAATAATGAGAGTCAACTAAATAATTAAATGTGGTGTTTCGTCAATATGCAACTCGTTGCATATTGATCTCCACTTAACTTGTAGTATTTGTTTGTGCACTTTGCCATGCCATGCATATTTAACCGGACATGCATCATACTTGTTTGTGCATCGTATGCCATGTTGATGCTTGTGTGTTTACCGTGTGTTTTCTTCTTTCCGGTTGCTTCTCCTGTTAGCTTCGGTTTCGTTCCGGAGTTGTGAGGATCCGCTCGACTGTTGCTCCTTCTTCTTCTTGGATCCGTTCTTCTCCTTTGTGGAATCCCAGGCAAGATGACCGAACCCGGATACCATTACTATCTTTGCCTATTGCTAGTAGTCTCGATCTATAGTTTTGCCTCGATGCCCATGTCTTTCTTGTCAGCCTCCTACTTGTAACCAATTGCCATGTTTAACCACCCTACCTACGCAAACCGTTGCTTGGCTAAGTACGCTTCGCTCAGCCCTTCTTATAGCATTGTTAGTTGCAGGTGAAGATTGAAGATGCTTGCTTCATGTTGAAGTTTTGGTTGGGTTATATCACACTATATAAATGCTTAAAAATGAAATCATCTATATACTGGCAAGGGTGGAAGGCTAAGCCTTTTGCTTGGTGTTTTGTTCCACTCATGCCGTTAGGAACCGTATAAACCGGTGTTATGTTCCTTGATTTTGCGTTCCTAACACGGTTGGGGTGTATGGGACCCCCTTGATAAACCGCTAAGTGCTAAGTCTTTTCCAGCAAGTCCCAACATTGGTACTATTTGCCTAATAACAAACTAATAAAACATGCATAAGGGTCTTGCAAACCCTCTTTCTTAATTCAACCCCCCGGGCCAGTGCTCCACATGAGTGTTGGTCCGAAACGAGCAGACTGCGGGGCCACCTCAAGGAAACTTGAGGTTTGGTAAAAACCTGTAGGATGACTCATCCGGTCGTGTCCTGAGACCTAGATACGCGCGGCTACTATCAGGGTGACGACACGCCGGGAGGATTTGCTGGATTAGCCTTACCTTAGTTCGGTTTAACTTGAGCACGGGATTCCGAGAATACTCGGGTCTTCCCAACTATGGAGTTGCGACTCCGCGGATCGTGGGCTTGTGATGGGCCAAGTTGGAACACCCCTGCAGGGTTTGAACTTTCGAAAGCCGTGCCCGCGGTTATGTGGCAGATGGGAGCTTGTTAATTCCGGTTGTAGATAACTTGACACAATGTACTAATACACTACCAGCGTGTGTACCGTGACTGTCAATTTCCGAATAGGGATTCGGGAGTTGAACACGGTGGGGTTATGTTTGACCGGCTTTAGTTAGGATCACTTCGTGATCATCTTTCGACCGAGGCACTTCTCTTCTCGCTCTCTATTACGTAAGTTAGTGCTAGTTGCTGCTGCAGACTCTTGTTTGTTTTCCTTCACCTCATTTTCTTTCTCCAGCCTTGTTCCTCACCCAAGGCTTAAATAGTCGTGTTACCCGGGAACGGGATTGCTGAGTCCTCTGTGGCTCACAGTTACTTCACCACACCAGTTGCAGGTTCAGCCGAGTTTGTTGCAGGAGCTGGTTCAGTACTTCACCAGGAGTTCGATGAAGAGTTTGGCTGTTTGCTCGTGACGTTTCGATGATCAGTAGTGGTTTCTACTAGGATTCGATCTTGGCCTGTGGCTTTTGTTGTTTTGGTATCTTTCTTTTGGTTCTTACCCGTAGTCGGGCTGTGATGTTCTGAATGATGTATTGCTTATGTATTGTATTGTGTGAAGTGGCGAGTGTAAGCCAACTATCTTCTTTTGCATTTTAATCCCTCTTTTACATGAGTCGTGCAAAGATACCAAACTTGAGATCATTCTAGGATGGGCTTATATCTTTAAGTCGTGCCTCGACACGTAGGAGATATAGTCCCATCCTGGGCATTACACCTTGTAAGCCGGTTCGGGGTCCCCAACCGTATCATCACCGACAACGGCTCACAGTTCACTAGCAACCTTTTCAAGATATATTGTGCTAACCTCGGGACGCTGATTTCCTATGCTTCGGTGGCACACCCCAGGAGCAATGGCCAGGCTGAGCGTGCCAACACGGAGGTTTTAAGAGGCCTCAAGACCAGGACCTTCAAGAAGAAGCTCGAGGCTTGCAGAAGGGGCTGGCACGAGGAGCTCCAGTCCGTGTTGTGGTCCATCCGCACCACCGCCACCAAGACAACAGGCGAGACCCCGTTATTCCTCATCTACGGAGCAGAAGCGGTTCTCCCTCACGAGGTCAGGCACCGCTCCGCGCGGGTCCTAGCGTTTGATGAAACGCAGCAGGACGCCATGCGGGGGATGGACCTCATGCTGGGAGAGGAACGCCGTCGGGACGCTTCACTTCGAGAGGCAAGGTACCAGCAGGCATTACAGCGGTACCACTGTCGCAACATCCGCTCCAGGACGCTCAAGGTGGGCGGCCTCGTCCTAAGGTGAGTCCTCTCCAGGGAAGGGTTGCACAAGCTTTCACCCATGCGGGAGGGCCCGTTCAAGATTGCCCACGTCTCCAGGCCTGGCGCCGTTTGCCTGGAGACGGGGGACGGCATCCCTATCCAGAACGTGTGCAACATCCGGCACCTCCGGAAGTTCTACCCATAAAGCAAGGCCCCACGCTTGTGAAGACAAGGCCCTGTGCGTGTGAAGATAAGGCCCTATGCCTGTGAAGCAAGGCCCCGTGCCTGTGAAAACAAGGCCCTGTGCCTGAGAAGCCAAGGCCGAGTGCCCGTGAAGCAAGGCTCGCGCCTGTGAAGGTCTCCGCTCATGACACTCTCACATAATAATGAGTGGGGCTGTACACGCCCCGAAGTCTCTAGAGTGCTGCCATCGGGCCTCGGGGGCTGCCTCCCACGTCCCAGTGGCAGCACTTAGCTCCGCGCTGGTGAGAAGACTAGACTAGGTGCCAGACGCGGCTGTTCATTTGCTTTTTGGAGTTGGCTTGCCCCTTCCTTCTTTTAATAGATTTTGAAAGTTCTAGCGTTTCTCGAATGGCTTGGTTAAACCACCTCTCTCTTTGATTCTTCCCTCGATTCTTGGCCTTGCATTGGGGAGAGCGGCAGTTTCTCGACACTCTCCCTCGCGTGCCTCCCTTAGCCTCTGTGAAGCGTCCACATTTGAGCTCGTGATCGGCGCATCCCACTCCTTAAGTCCGTGCCCCACGGGTACCGCAACAGAGTGCATTCGACCATGTTCAGCCCACGCCTGGGACCTCATGCGGCGAAGGATAATAATATCCTAACGAGTTTCTGCAACTCCCCGAAGGGCTGCGCCTCACGAGATGGGGGCTATCTCGAATAAGTCAAGATAAGTCTCCACCCCCTATGGGTGCATGATACGCGGACCTCGCAACACTAACTGGGAACAATAAACATGGCACCACGCAGCATAAAAATCACGGTTCATTACATGCCCTACCAGGGCCCCATACTTGTTTTTGGTGATGCAGGAAGAAAGGAAGGGCGAGGACAGGCAAAGGCGGCTCCTACGATACGACTACTCATGAGGGTCGACTCCTCGGGCTCAGGCGGAGCCCTCCTCGCGCTTCACTGGGGCGTGACAGCGAGACGACCCAACGCCGCCCTCAAGGCGGGCGCGGCGGCGTGGTGGCTGGTCGTAGCCACCACTGCTGGAGCTGCCGCTGAGGGAGGAGATGACGTAGCTGGATGAACTGCGGTCGGCGCCGAGGGTGAGTTCAACCTCACCCTCGTCACGGCAGTCGCCAAGGCCGAGCACCTCGCCGCCATCGTTGTCCTCGGGGCAGCACCCGGCACGGCGGCCGTCTTCCCCGAACACCCTCACGAAGAGGGTCGACTCGCCATCGTAGTTGAAGTGGAGGGTGCACTGCCTACCCAGGCCGTGCGCGCGGGCAAACATCTGCCAGCCGCAGGCCAGGGTTACAACGCCAGCGACGGAGATCTCCACTGCGACCCATGAGGCTCTGCTACAACAGTCGTCCGCCTGCAACCAGAGACCGCCAGGACCCACGGCTGGTAGTTTGCCGACGAAGGAGCATGGGAGCTGGAGCTGGGTGCCAGCCGGGTTCTCCGACCACACAACATACTCCGGCATCACCTCCGCCGAGTGGAAGCGCGGCCAGGGTGGCCGGATGACCCTGGCGCGCCTCCCCTCGTCCACGGGGCTGCAACGACCTCAGTGATACCCACCACGCGAAGGGCCGCCGCCGCGGATGTCGAGGGCGACGCTAGGCACGGAGGAGGTCCGTCCACGCCTGTAAGGGGCCACAGCAGGGGTCACGGCACACTTGCGAGGGCGGCCTCGTCCCCTCTTAGGCGGTGGTGAGCAGGGCTCCTCCTGACGGGTCTTCCCCTTCTCCACGGACAAGAACCTCCTCACCGGTGCCATGGGTGTCGATGCAAAGCAAGAGGGACTTGTCGAGTTGTGCAGTTGCGGAGGCGGCGTGGGAAGTGGAGACGCCCAAGTCAAATCAATCGCCACACGTCAATCAAGGCCGCAAGCTTTTGGGGCACGCGGCGCTCTGCACTTGACCCTTGGCTTCGCCGCGAAGCCAAGTCCGAGTGCACCTTGGGCCCGGGGGCTACTGTCGGTGTTCTGGGAATGGTGGTACCCAGACTTGCGTGCCCACGGCACAGGGCGTGGCTCATCCAGTGGCCTGGTACGGTCCAACCTCATCAGCAGCCACACTAGACCCTCGCGAGGGGCCAAGCCTGGCGTGGCGGACAACTCAAGACCTCCCCTGGGGTGGCCTCACTAGGCTAGCTCTCGAGGAGCGGAGATATCAAGGCAAGGGGTGCCTCACGAGATCCCCGTGACATGAGCCATGACGACCAAGGCTAGGCGGGTGCCAGCGGGCGCAGGGTGCCAGTTTCCTCTTTGGTGTTAAAGGGGCAAGCGCAGGCGAGGAGTCCCGAGGCGCCAGGCAAAGGTTTCCATATCGGTGCAACAAGACCAAGACCGGCAGGACGGCAGAGTGGAGGTCACCGCGGAGCCCAAGGCGGCATCACCACCAGCGCCTTTGGCAAGCGAAGATCACCTTTTGTCGGGATAGCCTGTACTAGTTGTCCCCCTTCAAACTTGGCCGTTGTGGGATCCCTTCCCGCTCAATATTTGGGAAGAGGACCTGGGCCTCTATAAATAGGACTAGCTACCACCACAGAAAGGGGATCGGATCACCGAGACCACACACACACCCACAAGCTCACTCGAGCTCAAGAACACCTCTCCTCGGGAGGTTGTCCTTCCCATGTATTAGATCATCCTCAACCTAGAAGGCAATCGACCACACACACTGGATTAGGATATTACACCACAACGGTTGCCCGAACCAGTATAAACCCTTGTGTCCCTTGTTCTTTGGCTTCGACAAGCTAGGCCTAGGAATCGGTGCGAGAGCGAGCCAGAGCGGAAAGGAGAGATCTTCGAGAGCAACCCAGTGTGCGAACCTCAAAGGTTTTGCTGGAACCCACAATCCGACAGTGATTGTTGCAAGCAATAAAAATTGCTCTCTAAATATGTATCATCTATTAGTGTGGAGAAATTAAGCTTTATACGAGCTTGTGATATGGAAGAAATAAAAGCGACGGACTGCATAATAAAGGTCCCTATCACAAGTGGCAATATAAAGTGACGTTCTTTCGCATTAAGATTTTGTGCATCCAACCATAAAAGCACATGACAACCTCTGCTTCCCTCTATGAAGGGCCTATCTTTTATTCTTGTCTTATACCTTATACAAGACTCATGGTGATCTTCACCTTTCCTTTTTACATTTTATCCTTTGGCAAGCACATTGTGTTGGAAAGATCGTGATATATATACCCAATTGGATGTAAGTTATCATAAACTATTATTGTTGACGTTACCCTTGAGGTAAAAGGTTGGGAGGCAACACTATAAGCCCCTTTCTTTCTCTGTGTCCGATTAAAACTCCATACCCATAAGTATTGTGTGAGTGTTAGCAATTGTGAAAGACTAAATGATAGTTGACTATGTGGACTTGCTGAAAAGCTCTTATATTGACTCTTTCCGATGTTATGATAAATTGCAATTGCTTCAATGACCGAGATCATAGTTTGTTAGTTTTCAATGAAGTTTCTGATTCATACTTGACATTGTGAATAGATTGTTACTTTAGCATAAGAAATCATATGACAATATATATATATATATATATATATATATATATATATATATATATATATATATATATATATATATATATATTGAGAATAATATTCATACTTGACATTGTGAATAGATAGTTACTTTAGCCGGTCTATTCTCATAACATTATGAGAATTATATTCTCATAACACTTCCAAACTGCTATGTTTTACTGCATTGGAAAGCTATGCGCACTGCACACATACTGCAACAGAACCTCATGTTTGAAAAAACTGTACGTGTTGTTTTTTCGGTACCTTTTTTGCTCTAGTTTTTTAACCGTTTATCGGAATTATGCGTGTAATATACCGTTGAAAATCTATGGAGTAGACGCAACTTCGCCATGTTGAACACTTTTTAAAATTCATCATAGTTTAAGAGCAATTTCGAAAATCGTGCGGCTCACAACGAATGGCAGCGAGCGTTTTCTTGCGTTTTTTTTTTCTAAACCGCTCGTCGGAATGAAACATATGATACACCATTGGAAAGGTATCGTCAGCGCGCATCTTTTTCATATCTATTATTTTTTCTAATTCGCTACGGTTTAGGAGCAGTTTTGAATTTACTAAATCGAGGAATTGTGTTTTTCGAAAAATTTCAAATTTTCGGTATTGTTTTCACTCCAGTTTTCTAACCGTTTGTCGAAACAAGGCATGTAATATACCGTTGGAAAGCTACGAACGAGGCGCAACTTTCATATGTTGAAATGTTTTTGAGATTCCTTACGGTTTTTAGTTAAATTTTAAAATCGTGCAGCTGACTAAAGGATAGTGGCCGTTTTTCATGAAATTTTTACAAAACGTTGGTCGAAATGATCCAAATGATACACTGTTGGAAAGATATCGTCGAGACGCTACTTTTTCATGTAGAACACCCCCTCTAATTCATTACGGTTTAAGAGCAGTTTTGAAATTAGAAAAACGCGGAAACTCTGTTTTTCGCGACACCCAAATCGACGCGTTTTTTTGTGCTTCCGAACTGCATGTTACTGCAACACAGAGACCAGTGAACTGCATGTTTGAAAAAACCGTACGTGTTGTTTTTTCGGTACCTTTTTTGCTCTAGTTTTTTAACCGTTTATCGAAATTATGCGTGTAATATACCGTTGAAAAGCTATGGAATAGACACAACTTCGCCATGTTGAACACTTTTCGAGATTCCGCACGGTTTAAAAGCAGTTTTGAAAATCGTGCGGCTCACAACGAATGGCACCGAGCATTTTTTTGCGTTTTTTTCTAAACCGCTCGTCGGAATGAAACATATGATACACCGTTGGAAAGGTATCGTCGGCGCGCATCTTTTTCATATCTATTATTTTTTCTAATTCGCTACGGTTTAAGAGCAGTTTTGAATTTACTAAATCGCGGAGTGTTTTTCGAATTTTTTCTAATTTTCGGTACTGTTTTCACTCCAGTTTTCTAACCGTTTGTCAAAACAAGACTTGTAATATACCGTTGGAAAGCTACGAACGAGGCGCAACTTTCATATGTTGAAATTTTTTTGAGATTCCTTACGGTTTTTAGTTAAATTTGAAAATCGTGCGGCTGACTACGAAGGGCAGTGGCCGTTTTTCGTGAAATTTTTACAAAATGTTGGTCGAAATAATCCAAATGATACATCGTTGGAAAGATATTGTCTACACGCTACTTTTTCATGTAGAACACCCCCTCTAATTCATTACGGTTTAAGAGCAGTTTCGAAATTACCAAAACGCGGAAACTCTGTTTTTCGCGACACCCAAATCGACGCGTTTTTTTGCGCTTCCGAACTGCATGTTACTGCAACACAGAGACTAGTGAACTGCATGTTTGAAAAAACTGTACGTGTTGTTTTTTCGGTACTTTTTTTGCTCTAGTTTTTTAATCGTTTATCGGAATTATGCATGTAATATACCGTTGAAAAGCTACGGAGTAGACGCAACTTCGCCATGTTGAACACTTTTCGAGATTCCGCACGGTTTAAGAACAGTTTTGAAAACGGTGAACTGCATGTTTGAAAAAACTGTACGTGTTGTTTTTGCAGTACCTTTTTTGCTTTAGTTTTTTAACCGTTTATCGGAATTATGCGTGTAATATACCGTTGAAAAGCTATGGAGTAGACGCAACTTCGCCATGTTGAACACTTTTCGAGATTCCGCACGGTTTAAGAGCAGTTTTGAAAACGGTGAACTGCATGTTTGAAAAAACTGTATGTGTTGTTTTTTCGGTACCTTTTTGCTCTAGTTTTTTAATCGTTTATCAGAATTATGCGTGTAATATACCGTTGAAAAGCTATGGAGTAGATGCAACTTCGCCATGTTAAACACTTTTCGAGATTCCGCACGGTTTAAGAGCAGTTTTGAAAACAGTGCGACCGACGAATAATGGCAGTGAGCATTTTTTTGCGCTTCCGAACTGCACAAGAAAACCGCACTGCATCAGGGTAGGAGCTGGCGCGACGGTGCTGGGGGAAGAAGGCGGGGCGGCAGCACGGCGTAGGAGGCGGGGCAGTGGTTGCTGTCCTCGGGGTGCTCCGTGCTAGAAACCTATTTAAGTGGGGGTGTTATGAGAATAAGGTTTTTGTTATGAGAATAAGGTCTTAAGGGGTGTTATGAGAATAGACCCACCCTATATCATAATCTATTCACTTTGTTTGTGAATCCGCTTTGTTTGTGTATCCCTGCATCCCTCTCTTTCTCAGCCCCCCGATCTAAATCCTTCGCCTCCGGTGCACCGAAGTGAATTTTTGCACTCACCCGCCCGCTTTCTAACTTAAGAAATATCTTCGTTTGCAGAAACCCCCCTAATGCTCTGATCCATCATCCCCAACCGAAAGCTAAAGTTGTGCGTCGTGCGACTCGTGACCCAAATCCTTCCTTTCCAAATCTCTCGCATCGGCCCCAAATCGAATCTCAGTCCAAAGGCCATGTACCAAGGCAGCGCACGAATGATTCCCTCGAACTTCTCTAGCGGCGGCAATCAAGTATGGCTCGACAGTCACTTAGATCCGGCCGGCCGGCCGGCCGTCTCGACGGCGAAGCCTTGACAACCGACGACCTTTTACAACGGTGATGATGCAGAACGATGAGGCGCTGGCGCCGCCCTGGATGGCCTCCCCCGCCGGCGATGATTCCTAAATAGGAAGGTCCAGCCGCTCGTCCATAGGAAGTTGTAGCTGTAACCTATGCCTGTACAGAATGTATTGGCGCTATGCTCATATGAGTAAACTGCATGAGTATTTGCACCTAAATGAATGTCATCGTGTGAGATGCTTGTATGTGATTCTTTCCTTTTCTAAATTCCTTACCAATACGTGATATGCCTTACCAAGCTTGTTCAGAAGATCAGAGAATTTGGTTGAGCTTTTCCCTTGTTCAAAACTCATGTTTGATGTTGCCACAGAATTCAGTGACTAGTTCAGTCACAAACTTATGTTGAAAAAAATAAGTGATTTTCTCAGTCATGTGGTCAAACCATATATTGTTCGGTTAAGATTTTGAGTTGCAGAAGAGGGTTGGGATGGCTTTCTCCAGTTTCGATATCTAAGCTATAAGCAGCTAGTCACTATCCAAAATATCCTGAACATTCACAAAGTTCAGTGACTAAGCTCCATATGTGTTGAACAAAATCAGTGACTTATTCAGAAAATCTTCTGAATTACCAGAAGTGGCCTAGGATGGCCGTAATCAGTTTTAAGATAAAAAAAGGCTATAAAAAACAAGTCCATATCTAAAATTTCCTGAACATTTACTGTAGTTCTTGATTGATTATGTATAACAAGTATATTGACACACTGCATTTTCTGCTCCGGTATGATGCAGGTCTGAACAAAGAATTTATTTAACATAATGAAAATTTGACAATCATCAGCTGACTGATGTTCATATAATGTAGTAAATTGATAATAATTAAATTTGTTAGAAATCAAGTCAAATTTGTAGGTGTTAGACCCATGAAACTATCTTGTAGGCGTTCTCCCCAGAAAGTCTAACAAAGATGTGTGCATCACAACCACATCGTGTGTTGGTCTGCTTACACTTTTTCCTCGAGGGGTCATCGACCTCCTTATAATATTTCGACTTGAATTCTTCCCTATTACACATAAAGCGCTTAATTCGGACCACCTTATTCTCAATCTTCTTCTGTTGTCCGATACGAACTCCAAAACCTGCATTATGTGCATATGCCTTGTAGAACTTCTCCACTGGCTCGAGTCCTTCAAATGTCATACCTACTTTAGGCTTCAAATTCTCATCACGTTAGGTGTAAAAGACCAACATTGCAACATCAAGCATAAATTCTGATCGCCACGTTCACACATAGATCAATAAATTGAATGGGGATTAGTTATAAGGTACAAACTAATCAAACTTAGAGCAAGGGGTATGGCTGCATTCTTTTTGGGTGTGCCAAACTCTTCTTCATTCATATGCATTTCCAAGTAACTGGTTGGCTCCATGTGACTGCGAACACACCTACAAGATCAAGCTTTCACACATGGCAATGACACATGCTTTAACATAAGGAAGGACTGAATTTTACCTGGAACTAGTGGTGTCGTAGTGTTGCTGATTGCTACTGACTGCGTGGTTGTTTATTCAAGCAATTAGTTGATCTAGCGAATAAGACTCTCCTTAAACTGTGGACCTGCAGTCTGCAGAGGAAGGATACAGAGATCAAAACAATTCCGTACATTCATGCATGGGCCGACGGCTGCCGATGAACACCGAGATCATGTCAGCTGGGAAGATCAGTACTTGCACAGGGTGGCGCGTGCGCCGTCGCCACTGAACTGAGAGCACAAGGTCGCGGGCGTTCGGCCTAGGGTTGCACGCCGCCGCGGGAGAGAGAAATACCTAGGGTTGTCTATTACGACGCACGATGCAGTCCTGCATTCAGGGTTGTTTTTGCAAAGTAAAACTACTGGCATGGGTTACAGGCGGACGTTTCAATGCAAAATTACTGGAAATTAACCCAAAGCAAAGGATTTAGATCGGGGGGGCTGAGAATAGAGGGATGCAGGGATACACGAACGGGGCGGATTCACAAGATATATATATATATATATATATATATATATATATATATATATATATATATATATATATATATATATATATATATATATATATATATATATATATATATATATATATATATATATATATATATATATATATATATATATATAACGGTCATGATGCCCTCATGTACATATTTTATTTTATCGACACTTCTATCTCTAAACATGTGGACATATTTTTCGACATCGGCTTCCGCTTGAGGACAAGCGAGGTCTAAGCTGGGGGAGTTGATACGTCCATTTTGCATCATGCTTTTATATCGATATTTATTGCATTATGGGATGTTACTACATATTATGTCACAATACTTATGCCTTTTCTCTCTTATTTTACAAGGTTTACATGAAGAGGAAGAATGCCGGTTGCTGGAATTCTAGGCTAGAAAAGGAGCAAATATTAGAGACATATTCTGCGCACTCCTAAAGTCCTGAAATCCATGGAAGTCAGTTTTGGAATATATTAAAAATATTGGGCAAAGAAAGCACCAGAGGGGGGGCACCCACCGTCCACGAGGGTGGAGGGCGCGCCCCCTGCATCATGGGCCACCTGGCAGCCCCCCTATGCCCATCTTCTGGTATAAGGTGTCTTTCGCCCAAAATCATAAGCAAGCTTTCGGGACGAAGCGCCGTCGTCTCGAGGCGGAACCAATCTAGGGCTCCGGCGGAGCTGTTCTGCCGGGGAAACATCCCTCCATGAGGGGGAAATCATCATCATCGTCATCACCATCGATCCTATCATCGGGAGGGGGTCAATCTCCATCAACATCTTCACCAGCACCATCTCCTCTCAAACCCTAGTTCATCTCTTGTATCCAATCTTTGTCCCAAAACCTCATATTGGTACCTATGGGTTGCTAGTAGTGTTGATTACTCCTTGTAGTTTATGCTAGTTGGTTTATTCGGTGGAAGATCATATGTTTAGATCCTTTATGCATATTAATACCCCTTTGATTATGAACATGAATATGCTTTCTGAGTAGTTATGTTTGTTCCTAAGGACATGGGAGAAGTCTTGCTATAAGTAGTCATGTGAATTTGGTATTCGTTCAATATTTCGATGAGATGTATGTTGTCTTTCCTCTAGTGGTGTTATGTGAACATCGACTACATGACACTTCACCATTGTTTGGGCCTAGAGGAAGTCATTGGGAATTAATAAGTAGATCATGGGTTGCTAGAGTGACAGAAGCTTAAACCCTAGTGTATGCGTTGCTTCGTAAGGGGCTAATTTGGATCCATATGTTTCATGCTATGGTTATGTTTACCCTAATACTTTTTTTGTAGTTGCGGATGCTTGCAATAGGGGTTAATCATAAGTGGGATGCTTGTCCAAGGAAGGACAGTACCCAAGCACCGGTCCACCCACATATCAAATTATCAAAGTAACAAACGTGAATCATATGAGCGTGATGAAAACTAGATTGACGATAATTCCCATGTGTCCTCGGGAGCGCTTTTCCTTATATAAGAGTTTGTCCAGGCTTGTCCTATGCTACAAAAAGGATTGGGCCATCTTGCTGCACCTTATTTACTTTTATTACTTGTTACTCGTTACAAATTACCTTACCACAAAACCATCTATTACCGACAATTTTAGTGCTTGCAGAGAATACCTTACTGAAAACTGCCTATCATTTCCTTCTGCTCCTCGTTGGGTTCGACACTCTTACTTATTGAAAGGACTACGATAGATCCCCTATACTTGTGGGTCACCAGTGCCCCAGGGGGGGTAGGCGCGCCCCTGACCCTTGTGGCCACCCCGTAAGGCGGTTGGTTCCCTTCTTTCGCTGCAAGAAAGCCAATATCCGTATACAAATCGTGTTAAAATTTCAGCCCAATCGGAGTTAAGGATCTCCGGGAATATAAGAAATGGTGAAAAGACAGAATCTGGGAACGTGGAAACAGAGAGAGACATAGAGACATATCCAATCTTGGAGGGGCTCTCGCCCCTCCCATGCCATGGAAGCCAAGGACCAGAGGGGAAACCCTTCTCCCATCTAGGGGGGAGGTCGAGGAAGAAGAAGAAGGAGGGGGGCTCTCTCCCCTCTCTCCTGGTGGCGCCAGAACGTCATCGGGCCATCATCGTGACCGCGATATACACCAACAACTTTGCCACCATCATCACCAACTCTCTCCCCCTCTATGCAGCGATGTAACCTCTCTTCTACCCGTTGTAATCTCTACTTAAACATGGTGATCAATGCTATATATTATTTCCCAATGATGTATGACTATCCTATGATGTTTGAGTAAATCCGATTTGTCCTATGCGTTGATTGATGATCATGATTGGTTTGAGTTGCATGTTTTATTATTATTGGTGTTGTCCTATGGTGATCTCTGTGTCGCGCGAGCGTGAGTGATCCCCGTTGTAGGGTTTGCAGTATGTTTACGATTTTCTTATGGTGGGTTGCTAGAGTGACATAAGCTTAAACCCGAGTACGTAGGTTGTTTGCGTATGGGAATAAAGAGGACTTGATGCCTTATAATGCTATGGTTGGGTTTTACCTTAATGGTCTTTAGTAGTTGCGGATGCTTTCTAGAGTTCCAATCATAAGTGCATATGATCCAAGAATATAGAGTATTTTAGCTTATGCCTCTCCCTCATATAAAATTGCAATAACGATTATCAGTCTAGTTATCGATTGCCCAGGGACAAATAAATTTATTGTGACAAAAAGCTTTCTACTAAAACTAACTTAGTCGTGTCTTTATCTAAACAGCCCCTAGTTTATATTTACGTGCTCTTTATTATCTTGCAAACCTATTCTGTTACACCTACAAAGTACTTCTAGTTTCATACTTGTTCTAGGTAAAGCGAACATTAAGCGTGCGTAGAGTTGTATCGGTGGTCGATAGAACTTGAGGGAATATTTGTTCTACCTTTAGCTCCTCATTGGGTTCAACACTCTTACTTGTCAAAAGAGGCTACAATTGATCCCCTATACTTGTGGGTTATCAGTGCTCGAGTGGGGGCGGTGGTGGAGCCTCGCCGGAGGAAAAAACTCGACGCACGTGGGGGCGGGGTGGGGGCGGAGGAACACCGGTGCAGGGGGCGGTTCAGGGGAGGGCAGGGGGTCGGGGCCGGTGGTTCGGCCGGCATCCCGTGCGGTGTTCCGTAAGGGAAGAATCAGAGGGGAGGAAGAAGAAGGATTAGGAGACGTAGGATCTTCATCCAACCGCCTGAACTGGTCGACTGACCCAAATGACAAAACTCACCCGACTTGCATACATACATTCCTTTATATTCAGTACCATCATCGTAGCTACTTAGCACGGCTCCTCAATCCATCAAGATAAACAACGTGCCACTAATAATTCCAAACTTGTTGCTCAAATACGTATCTGATATGATGTTGATATTACTAAAATAGATAATGTTTAATTGGTTACCTGATGTTCCTACTTTACTTTCAAAAAGCACGTGCGCCACATATAGAGAGATAGCAAGGAGTTGCATTCTTAATGTGCTCCGGTTCATCATGTGTGGGCACTGCGGAACAAACATTTTATTATCCTAAATCTGCTTGCTCTTCTTTAGCATGTTCCTCTTATGTTTTTATTTAATATGTACTCTCAACGTTCCTAAATACAAGTCTTTGTATAGATTCCACCAAGGACTACATATGGACCAAAATGAGTGAATCTACACTCTAAAATGTATATGTATACATATGTATGTGATCCATAGTGGAAATCTCTACAAAGACTTATATTTTTGAATGGAGGGAGTATAATAGTACAGTACAGTATGTTCGTTGTTGTGAAGAGGAGCAGGGACATTTGAAGTGTACATGTCAATTCGGTCGGTTGTGATGGACACTTTCAACTCTTCGGGCCTCTTTAATTCCTAGGATTTTTGTAAACATAGGAACAGGAATTATAGTGGCCTACCCACTTGAATCCTATAAGATTAGCAAGGGAATGCGGGGAGCTGTGTCACATTTGAGAGTTACACTGATATTAATAGTACCGCACCTTTAGTTGAAGAGAGCTATTTTACAAAGCCTTTCTAGTCGTACCGGCAATAGTAGCCCATATTTTCCAGCAAGTTCCACTTTCCTGATTTTACTTGTGATTCTTACGGTTTTCCCGTTATATCTACACTATGATCTGTGTTGGTGCTTTGTGTCGCACTAGCAACAGTCCACTCTTGAAGCTAAACAAGACACCAATCATAAGTCCAAAGCTTACTTCCTCAAATACGAATTGTGATATGATACTGATATTACTTAACAGACACGCATTTAATTGGTCAACTAATGCTCCCACTTGATTTTCATGTGGACACATATAGAGAGACAGCATGGAATTGCATTTCTTTGGGCATTGTGATTCATCATGAGTGGGCAACCAACATTGTATAGAAAGAAACAAAATCTCAATAATATGGTTCCTCTTATGTTCTTTAGCATGTTCATCTTTTGTTGTTCTTTGTTTAGTAAGTACAGTATGTTCCTTGTGAGGAAGGGGAGCAGGGACATCTGCAGTCGACAGCTGATAGAGCTGGCCTGCAGGTGATTGATAGGCTTTCAATTAGTAGCAGCAATACAACACCGTATTTTCCAGCCAGTTCCACTTTCCCGATTTATTAATGCTGGGTATGGTGTACCCCTTTTATCTACACTGCGATCTGCCTAGTTGATGTGTGCTCTTGTTATCATGGTTTGGCAATAAACTTTCTATACAGTATATTATGAACATATCATCTGCCGACTATCGTTACTTCTGGAGCTCCCAACAGGGAGCCTACTTTTTGTGTAGTTATGCCAGATTATATTAATGCACGCATCATATTACAGCACACATGGGCTCTCCCATCAGAATCCAGTGATAGCACACAAGGGTTTACAGGGAGCCCCTATTATATTTGAATATCCTCTGCATTACAAAGATAATCTCACTACTATTAATGATTTGATGCTTCTCAGATATTGTACATAATCACAATTAATATGAGAATGCGGGCATCAGAAGAACATTACGGAATAGTTCAATGACTAACAAACTTGGCACCAAGGCATTGAGTTCCATTCTGGATGCAATGAAACTCATACGCTCAGAATATGATCCTAATGACTATTCCGACCTCGAGGAGTCGAAGGCAGATGGCCTATCTTGTTCACACATCAATGTGCTTGTTCTAATTTACCAAGGTTTTATTGATTGCTGATACGTCCAAAACGTATCTATAATTTCTGCTTGCTCCATGCCTCTTTTGTGTGATATTTCTATGATATTTATGCACTTCCATACACTTTTGATCATATTTGGACTAACCTATTAACTCAGTGCACCACAGTGCCAGTTCCTGTTTTCTGCTGTTTTTCTATTTCAGTTTTTCCCCATATTAAAAGTGCCCAAAAAATTCCGGGAAAAATACAGGAAAAATCAGCGTACAGGAACCTTCGAGAATCACCAAAGCAGGGCCAGAGGGGAGCCAGGGGTGGCCTAGGCGGCCACCCGGCGCGGCCCCACCCCTGGCCGCGCCGGGGGGGCGCCTGGGGCCCCCTCTCCGCCTCTGGTGACCCCCCTTCGCATATATATTCCTCGCGTCCCGAAACCCTCGAGGACGGAACCCTTTTTTATGATCTAGCCTCTGTTCCGCCGCCGCCGCGCTTCCAAGATCGGGAGCATCAGGAGAACTCTTCCCGGCACCCTGCCGGAGGGGAGAACCACCACCGGGAGCTTCTCCACCACCATGGACGCTTCCCGGATGAGTCGTGAGTAGTCCCCCTTGGACCATGGGTCCATGACCAGTAGCTATGTGATGTTCTCCTCCCCTCTTTGTTCTTCATGGTTTAGACCTCGTGAGCTGCCCTACATGATCGAGGCACATATATAATCTTTCTGCTGTTGCTATGCTAAGTTTGCTGGGATCCGATGGATTATGAGATTATGTTCAGATTGTGTGTGAGTAATATATTTGATTCACCTCTTTTATATTTATGTTCTTGAGTAATTCTAGCATGTTCTCCGTTGCTGTTTATTGCTTTGGCCGAGTAGTAGGTAGTAACTCCAAGAGGGAGCGTTATGCTTGATTGTGGGTTCATGCCCCCTGATGACTAGTTTGAGTGACAGAAACATGAGTCTAGGGGATGTGTTGTTGCCACAAGGGGGGAAACAACGGTGCTTGTACTTGCGGGTGCAAGGATTGTTTACTTTACGCAAAGTTCTTTTAATGCAGTTGTCTGTTGCTTTGAGTTTACACTTTGGGTGGGATTCGCAACTTAATACCAGCGAGATGTTCTGGATAGATATCTCAAGGTGGATGATTAGTAGTAGATGCAGATGGATTTCGGTCTACTTGCCTTGGCGTACCGCCCATGCTTTTGAGCCTCTACCTTTCTTTACAGCATAGTTAGCATTGGTTTGCGCACATAATCCTGTCAATTGCCCAGCTGTAATTTGTTTACCTCGCTTCGCTGTTTTATCGTCTTTTGGAAGAGAGACATCACTAGTGAACATCATGGGACCCCGGTCCATATTACCATCACTGATCACACCTGCTATTTACTTCCTATTCTTATTCCCAAGTTGCAGTCATACCTATCATTATTATCTCTTGTGTTTGATCCTTTGTAAACGACAAGGCCGGAGGGATTGACAACCTCTCTGTACTCGTTGGGAGCAAAGTTATTTGTATCTGTGTGCAGGTCCTGTCAACCGCTAAGTTTCTGGCGCCGTTGACACCTTCTTGTCGACCCTCTGAGTCTCACGGGATTCGATCCTTGGTACCTTTGCCAAGGGAAACTTGCTGCTACGCTACATCTCAAACCTTCCACTTGGGGTAACCAACGAGGGGCGAGAAGCCATCAAGCAAAGTTTCTGGCGCCGTTGCCGGGGACTCCACTCTTCAAGATAGGGGAGTTGCACGCTATCTTTTATCTTTGCTTTTTAGTCTTGTTAGTTTACCTTTCAGTTTTTGCTTGAGTGTCCTTTACCAAAAATCACAAAAATAGTTATCTTGCTTGCTGCTGCTATGGGTTCAACCGAGAACACCAAGTTGTGTGACTTCACTAGTCATAACAACAATGACTTGTCATAACAACAATGACTTTATCTGCACGCCTATTGCTACACCTTCCACTTCAGCACCTTCTTATGAAATTAAACCTGCTTTACTGAACCTAGTTATGAAAGATCAATTCTCCGGTGCTGGAGATGATGCTGCTTTGCACTTAAATAATTTTGTTGAGCTCTGTGATATGCAAAAGTACCAAGAAATAGATGGTGATATTGTTAAGCTTAAGCTTTTTCCTTTCTCCTTGAGAGGAGGAGCTAAAATCTGGTGGAAATCCTTGCCTAGGAATAGCATAGATTCTTGGGACAAGTGCAAGGATGCCTTTATTGGGAAGTACTACCCCCTGCTAAAATTATCCAATTAAGGAGTAACATAATGAATTTTAAACAATTGGATAATGAACACGTTGCCCAAGCTTGGGAACGCATGAAATCTCTTGTCAAGAACTACCCTACTCATGGTTTGACTACTTGGATGGTTATCCAAACTTTTTATGCAGGCTTGAACTTTACCTCGCGGAACTTGTTGGATTCGGCCGCGGGAGGAACCTTTATGTCAACTACACTTGGTGCTGCCACGAGGCTTCTCGATGAGATGATGACCAATTATTCCCAATGGCACACCGAACGCACTCCAACAAGTAGGAAGGTAAACTCTGTCGAGGAGATTTCCTCCCTAAATGAAAAAGTTGACTTGATCATGTCTCTACTTTCCAAGCAATCTCTTATTGATCCTCATGATGTTCCTTTAAATTCTTTGATTGCTCAAGATCAAGTAGATGTGAACTTTATCTCTAGAAACAATTTCAATAACAATGCTTATAGGAGTAATTTTGGTAGCAACCCTAGACCGTTCCCCTCTAATTCCTATGGGAACAACAATGCTTATCCTAGCACCAAGAACTCCACTTCTGAACTAGAGATTATGCTTAAAGACTTCATCACTACCCAAAAAGCCTTCAATAAAAGTGTAGAAGAAAAACTAGACAAACTAAATAATCTCTCTTCGAAGGTAGACAATTTAGCCCATGAGGTAGAGTTGCTTAAAATTAGAACTTCTCCTCTTTAGGAGAGGAAGACCACTCCTATGAATGCTATTCAAGTGCAAATTAATGAAAACATTAGGATGATGGCTAAACTTAAAGAGAGATGGGCTAGAGAAAAGGAGGAAGAAGATAGAATTAAGAGCCTTCCTACCCACCACACTGTTGCTACTACCAAGTTGTTGAGGATATCCAAACTCTTAGCACCCAATGCACTCCTAGTCCCATTGGACCTATTAATGGTGATGCTATGACCTCAACCGTAGAAACTCCTATGACCATAGAAGCTACCAAACAAGTGAGCCTAAAGGACACCACTACCACTTTACTTGATAGTAGTGACCTTGATTTTGATAATTGCACCTTTTCTGAAGTTATTAGTTTTCTTCACAAGATGTCTAGAGATCCCCACACTAGCACACTTAACCTTGCCTTCACAGAGCATATCACTAATGCTCTCATCAAAGCTAGGGAGGAGAAGCTTAGGGTAGAAGCCTCCATACCTAGAAAGCTAGAAGATGGTTGGGATCCTATGATTAAAATTAAGTTGAATAACTTCTCTTGCTATGATTTATGTGATGTTGGAGCTAGTACCTCCGTTATGCCCAAAAGATTATATGATATGTTTAAATTGAAATCTTTTGATCCTTGCTCTTTTGGTGTTTGTCTTATTGATTCTTCCGTAAAGAAACCTTTGGGGAAGATCAACGATGTTCTTATCATTGTCAATGACAATTATGTTCCCGTTGATTTTACTATTATGGATATTGAATGTGAACCTTCATGTCCAATTATTTTGGGACGTCCTTTTCTTCGCACCGTTGGTGCTATCATTGACATGAAAGAGGGTAATATAAAATTCCAATTCCTCTCAAGAAAGGAATGGAACACTTCCCTAGAAAGAAGATTAAGTTGCCTTTTGAGTCCGTTACATGGGCTAGCTATTCTCTCACTCTTGATAAAACTTGATTTTCTCCTTTTGCATCATGCCTAGCTTAAAGGCATAAAAGAAAGCGCTTTGGGGAGGCAGCCCACAACGAATTAGGATTTATTTTTTGCTTTTGTTGTGTCTTGATGTTTGTTACTACAGTAGCATCATCATTGTATCTTTTCTTTTCAACTTTGTGCCAAGTTTAGCCTCCGATTGCAAGAAAATTCAAAAGTTGCGACGTGCAGTCCAGAAAACAGATTCTGTCCTTGGACAGAAAAATTCGTATAAAATCACCAGATCATCTTTTTTATCTGAATTTTTTTTAGTGCGTGCTCTATACAATTGGCTTTCAGGCATCTGTTCTGAATTTTTTTATTTGAGTTGCAGAAGGGCCCCGAAAAAATTATTTACTACCTGCTGGTCTGTTTTTCACAGATTCTGTCCTGTTTTGCCTTTTCTTCGTTTTGCAAACCTTGAGCTTGCTTTTTCTTTGCAAAAACCTTTTGGCAATCTTGAGAAACAGTAGCTCTTCAAGATTATCTTTATTTCCAGTAGGGAAAAGTTATTTTATCATGGGTACTAACCTCGCTAATCAGATTATGATGAGTTATGTATGAAGGGAGTTTTCAAGTGTGCGAGGGAAGATGATAAAAGAAGATTCAGGAGGGTCAAACGCTCAAGCTTGGGGATGCCCCCGTGCACCCCCAAGAAATATTCAAGAAGACTCAAGCGTCTAAGCTTGGAGATGCCCCCATGCATCCCCTTCTCCATCAACAATTATCAGTTTGTCTTTCGTTCCACTATATTCTTATTACTTCATGTGTTATGTGCTATGCTTGGAGCGTCTTGCTCTTAGTTTCCTTTTTAGTTTTCTTTAGCTTTTCTTGCTGTTCATAACAAGTTAGAACCCAGCTTTCTTTGTGTGGGAAAGAAACACGCTCCACTTCAACCTAGAACACAACATAGGATTTTCATGCTTATCTTTGTTGTGTGTGTTCTTTGTCTTTCCATAGCTGCTGTCATGTTTAGCTCTTAGTTTTCATGCTTTTCTTTTTAAAGAGCTTTTGTTTAGTTGGTTGTTGAACTCTCTTGAGTTTTCATGTTAATCTCGTTAAGAGAGTTTGCCTGTTGCACTGAGTTGTGTGTCTTAACTTAAAGTAGGTAATTGAGGTTGCTATTTAATTTTAGTAGTAACTTGCAATAGTTTTGAGGTATTGCCATGAGTAATGTCTGAACTTTTGGTGTCAAGAGCTTCAGCCTATTAGTGATAGATGTCGTATTTTGGGCAATCCGTGTTTATTTTCGAAAACCTATAAAATAGTTGAGAACTTTAGCTACTAAATGGATCACTAATCTTTGGAGGGATCGAATATTAGAGTACACTCACGTACCATGAGCCGAGGATGCGCAAGGATAACCAAACCCCCATACACTCCTCCTCGGGGTACTTGTCTCTTTGTGAACCTCCTAATTAGATTGAGAGTTACCGATAATAAGTGCATGAGTTCTTCGGACTAATGTGAGTATTCGAAAGTTGACACTTCCACCTAGCCATATTTTTCTAGCCTCTTCGGTACCGTGCATTGCCCTTTCTCACCTCGAGAGTTGGCGCATACTTCGCCGGTGCATCCAAATCCTTGGCACGATACGCTCTGTCATCATAAGCCTCATTATATCCTTCCTCAAAACAGCCACCATACCTACCTATCGAGGCATTTCCATAGCCTTTCCGAGATACATTGCCATGCAACATCCATCTTCTCATGACTTGATCTTCATGTCATACATGCTTTTTGCTTGATCGATGAGCCGCATGCTAGTTGGGCCTTACCCTAATCATTGCTACATGACACGCTAGTATCATTGCATATCCTGCTACACTGGCAGAGGCATACATTTGCATACATCATGATAGTTTCATTTTCTTTATGTTGAGTACTTTTGTAAAGTGTGAAAGATCTTCTATACTTCTTGTAATTTGTAGAGTGTTGCCCCTAAAGTGAGGAAAAGATCCCAAAGAGGACAAATCAAAAGATCCCAAAGAGGACAATGAGAGATAAATAGAAAGAGCCATTGAGGCCACAAAAAAATATAGAGAAAAAGAGAAAAAGAAATAAAAAGAGAGAAGGGGGCACACTACTATTCCTTTTGAGAGATCCACACTCGTACTCCATCTTATACCTTGTACTCCATAGAGATTATCATTCATGCATATAGCTATGTGGGGACCTTCACACTATAGAACTTGGCTTGTATATTCCAATGATGAGCCTCCTCAAAAGAGCTCTAGGTCTTCTTGAGCAAGCAAGTTGGATGCACCCCCACTAGTTCCATTGGAGAGCTTACCTTAGCTCATATGTGCATCCGTTGCAAGGCAATCCCTACTCCTCACATCATATCTATCATTTGGCTTTCTCTCGCTGATGATTGTCCTTATTGATGTGAGCCTTTCACACCTTTTTTGTCTTCCCCCTTCATCATTTTTCTCTCTTTGCCATCCTAAGTGTCGACTTTCTTGCTTACGCTCATCCATTGCATGAGTGCTCAAAATATCGAAAGGGAGTGGATCATTTTGACTTGTACCTGGCTGACGGTCTGGGGATGAGTCAAGATAAGATTCCAAAGAAGACCAAGTGTGAAACTTTAGTAGATTAAGTTCTCAACAATACAAAAACTATGTTTTACTCTCTCATATATCCCTATCCCCTTTCTTGCACGCAAACACTATTTGGAGACATTCGAGTCACGGACAGCGAGAGCTCTTGCACCTTTATGTTCTTATGTTGCTTGTTACAATGCTAATATAGACTCTTGCTTGTTATGACTTGAATTGAATTACATGCCTTGATCGCTTTACTTAAAAGTTCTTATATGGTTGATAGCATGTCACCACAGAAATTATGCTTGTTATCATTTACCTACTCGAGGACGAGCAGGAATTAAGCTTGGGGATGTTGATACGTCCAAAACGTATCTATAATTTCTGCTTTCTCCATGCCTCTTTTGTGTGATATTGCTATGATATTTATGCACTTCCATACACTTTTGATCATATTTGGACTAACCTATTAGCTCAGTGCACCACAGTGTCAGTTCCTGTTTTTTGTTGTTTTTCTATTTCAGTTTTCCCCCATATTAAAAGTGCCCAAAAAATTCCGGGAAAAATACAGGAAAAATCAGCGTACAGGAACCTTCGAGAATCACCAAAGTAGGCCCAGAGGGGAGCCAGGGGTGGCCCGGGGCCCCACCCCTGGCCGCGCCAGGGGGGCGCCTGGGGCCCCCTCTCCGCCTCTGGTGACCCCCCTTCGCATATATATTCCTCGCGTCCCGAAACCCTCGAGGACGGAACCCTTTTTTACGATCTAGGCTCTGTTCCGCCGCCGCCGCGCTTCCAAGATCGGGAGCATCAGGAGAACTCTTCCCGGCACCCTGCCGGAGGGGAGAACCACCACCGGGAGCTTCTCCACCACCATGGACGCTTCCCGGATGAGTCGTGAGTAGTCCCCCTTGGACCATGGGTCCATGACCAGTAGCTATGTGATGTTCTCCTCCCCTCTTTGTTCTTCATGGTTTAGACCTCGTGAGCTGCCCTACATGATCGAGGCACATATTTAATCTTTCTGCTGTTGCTATGTTGAGTTTGCTGGGATCCGATGGATTATGAGATTATGTTCAGATTGTGTGTGAGTAATATATTTGATTCACCTCTTTTATATTTATGTTCTTGAGTAATTCTAGCATGTTCTCCGTTGCTATTTATTGCTTTGGCCGAGTAGTAGGTAGTAACTCCAAGAGGGAGCGTTATGCTTGATTGTGGGTTCATGCCCCCTGATGACTAGTTTGAGTGACAGAAACATGAGTCTAGGGAATGTGCTGTTGCCACAAGGGGGAAAACAACGGTGCTTGTACTTGCGGGTGCAAGGATTGTTTACTTTACGCAAAGTTCTTTTAATGCAGTTGTCTGTTGCTTTGAGTTTACACTTTGGGTGGGATTCGCAACTTAATACCAGCGAGATGTTCTGGATAGATATCTCAAGGTGGATGATTAGTAGTAGATGCAGATGGATTTCGGTCTACTTGCCTTGGCGTACCGCCCATGCTTTTGAGCCTCTACCTTTCTTTACAGCATAGTTAGCATTGGTTTGCGCACATAATCCTGGCAATTGCCCAGCTGTAATTTGTTTACCTCGCTTTGATGTTTTATCGTCTTTTGGGAGAGAGACATCACTAGTGAACATCATGGGACCCCGGTCCATATTACCATCACTGATCACACCCGCTATTTACTTCCTGTTCTTATTCCCTAGTTGCAGTCATACCTATCATTATTATCTCTTGTGTTTGATCCTTTGTAAACGACAAGGCCGGAGGGATTGACAACCTCTATGTACTCGTTGGGAGCAAAGTTATTTGTATCTGTGTGCAGGTCCTGTCAACCGCTAAGTTTCTGGCGCCGTTGACACCTTCTTGTCGACCCTCGGAGTCTCACGGGATTCGATCCTTGGTACCTTTGCCAAGGGAAACTTGCTGCTACGCTACATCTCAAACCTTCCACTTGGGGTAACCAACGAGGGGCGAGAAGCCATCAATTGCATGTATCATGCATAAGGTGTCTTGCATTTCTTCTACTTCGTTGCACCACCATCTGCTTAGATTACTCATCATATATGTCAAGATGCCATGCCCATTCATTATCAATACATATTCCATCTGTCATCATACCATGTTTTCCCACTCAAATGTTGTTCTTGTGCATCATACATCAAAAAAGGAAGAGGGTGATTTTCGAACCTGAAGGAGCATCAGCAAAGTCCTTGAAAAACGTGGTGGTGCCGGAGAAATCAGATATCACCCCACTTATACTGGCTCTACAACCAGTGATACAAAACGTAGGACCGACTCTAGCAGACTGTACCCATACTTCACTGGCCACACCACTAGCCCACCACATAACCTGCACTCTAGCAAAAGGTATGCCGATTTCAGTTGCCATAACACCAGTCGTACCACAGAAAAATCCCACTCCAACAAAAAGTACAGCAAGGGCACCAACCGAAGACCTATCCTAACTGCAGCAACGGCCAATTCCTGCAGATTGGAACCTCATTCTAGTTATTCCCAGTTTAAAAGACAATGCTTTCAGTTTTGTTAGGAACTACGTGCACATATTCCCATCATGGGAAGATTATAGTGAAGACAAACACCATTTTCACATCTTCCTGTCCCACTTACGTGTAAGTGCTATTATTCATGGTGATTATTTTCTTGTTTTTTGCTGATTAAACACATCAAAGATTTACATTACATTGTTGTAAGTAGGCGAGGGTCAATCTGGATAGTCATGACAAGCTAAGCTTGCTTGTGCTTTTAAAGGAAGCATTGCAACAGTATCGGTGTTACCTGAGGAAAACACACTTTGATGGCAAGTCTATAAATGAATTTCCAGTGAAGTCTCTTGTGCTAAATTTGGAAGACATTGAATGGAAAAACCTTGTTATGCACTGGTCTCGCTCCCAGGATGAGGAATTGTTTATGATATCGCATGAAAATTTGAACTTCTACTTTTCCGCATGTGCCTTACGGATCTCTTTTGCAGGAAATCTGCTTGAAGAAGAATTCCGGTTTGAAAAGGACGACAGGATATCGCAAATATGCTGCTCGTTGCTTTGCTCTTGTTGGTACATGTTGTCATGTATTACTGTACTTGCATTCATACCTGGTTCATTATGTGATAGCAGTATGCATGATAGGTTGCTTATCAATTGTTTGCTCCAAATTATCGGATCTGTATTAGTGGTTACATTGATGTAGAATATACCCCATGCCAATTAAAAAGTTTAGCTCTGCATTGTCCTTCTTAGTACATGTTGTCCTTTATCGATGTACTTATATAGACAGCTAGTTGTTCATGTACAATCACTCTGCATCTTATTTTCCTTTGCCCTCCATTTTCTACACATCAGATCTATATTTACTCTTACCATAAGGTTGGATAAAACCAATGGTACTGCAGAAGTTTAGCTTTGCACTGCTCTTGGCAGTACGTTTTGCCTGTATCGTTGTACTTACATTTATAGCTAGTTGGTTATGTAGCATCAGTCTTCATCTTATCTTAAATGTTCTCCATTTTTTCTTATATTATCATATCTATATTTACTCTTAACAAAATGTAGAATAAAGGCAATGCTTATGAAGAAGATTTTGTGGTAAACTTCTTAAATTGCCCCCCCCATCAGCATGGACAAGGGCTTTATAGAGTCGGTCTTCACCACTAATGTAAGTTTGTCCTTCTCAAGCCTTCAAACTTTCTTGTGTATATTTGGTTAGGCATGACTGCAACGACTGTTTATTTTTTGTGTTTGCATAAAATTGCATGTTTAAAGTTTATTATGAAGTTCATAAACATAAGTTTGTCCTTCTCAATTTAAGTTTTCAGCTGTACAACCAAGTTCCTTCTTCATACCATGTAAACTTAACTATACATAGCAAGTGAACTTCTTTTGCACTGCATGTATGCTTCTGTTCTTGATTCGTAATCCAGTGGTGTTTTGAAACTACCCACTATAGCACAATGGCATATTCTACAATGTCTTAACTATGAACAATGTCATATTATTCTACTATTATTTAAACCATCACTTTATTTGCCAATCTAAAATGGGATAAATTGACAGCACACTAACCATTGATACTTATGTGTTCTTTAGCACCGCATGTATGCTTTAGTTCTTGATCTATAATCCAGTGGTGTCGTGAAGCTGCCAACTCCTTCACAATGTCATTTCCTGCCATGTCTTAACCTGAACAATACCAATATTGTGTTAATGCTATTTTAAACTGTGTATCTTTATTCGCCAATAAGAAATGTGATGAATTGTCAGCACTAATACTTATATGTGCAAAACCTGTCATTTGTATGCTTGTTTCTGTTTTAGAGCGATACCTCTGACCCCATGAAGAACTGCCACAATGATAGTGAGACGAACCCATTGCATGTCCCTCTAACATATATTCCAGGGAAGAAGGCATCACTTCTTGGAGATAGTGATACAACTCCGAAGTCATGTCTTGATGTAGTGTTGAAGTTACTCTCTAATAGCAGTGACACAAGCTCGACGAAGTCGCCACCTGAATCTGTAAAACTTCTTAAGTCTCAACTTCAAGCAGTAAGACATGGTTCAGCTAAACCCCTGCTTGAACTCCAATCTCTATGGAATATCAACGAGAAGTCCAGTGTGTCCATTGATGCTATGCAGTAAGAGTTGGAGGATATAAGCGTCAAACAAGCACAGTCTCATCAGCTTGCTCAGCTGCTTGCGCTGCAGCTCCCGAGCAGGGCTAACCTTTCTTGAACTCTATTGAAGTGATGTCAATTTTGTATATTATTTTGTTGCCGTGTTTATTTGGACTGGTGGCAATCTTTTATGCCCATTGTATGTAATCTGTTGTGTGCTTGTGCTTTATTATCACTAGTGGCGAACTTTGATGCCTAGTGGATGTAATATGCTGTAATTTCATTATTGTGTAGTCTAGGTTTTTTCTTATTCATGATGCTGCAGTTATTTTACTGTATATATATCATGTCTTTGCTCTATGAAAACTAAACGGGCAAAAATGTCAAATTACGGTACATAATGGGGTCGGCATGCAAATCACTATATATGGGCCGCATTGTGGGCCCAGACATCTTGGTCCGTTAACAGGGGTAAATGTAAACTAGCCCACTAGTAGTTTCGGGCCTTTAATAGGCTGAGTAAACCGCCGGCCCTATTTTGGTAAGAAAATTTAATGGGCTTTTAGTACGCTGAAAAGTAGGTTGGGTCTGAAACGTGCTAAACAACTCACGGGCCGACAGCAGGCCGAAATAGACCCCGGCCCATGATTGTGCCAATAACATCACGGGCCGTTAACAGGACAAAATTGTCTCGGTCCTTGTTTGGCCCAATCAGATTAACGGCTATGAGCAGGCCGGATGCAAAGCGAGCCATAATTAGGCCCAACTATATGACGGGATTTTAGCAGGGCGAAATAAATTAGGCCTGAAATGTTAAACGGGCCTTTAATAGGCCAAAACTAATATTAGGTCGTACTATTAAATGGGCCTTCAGCAAATAGAAATCCTAACCAGGCCTCAAGTGGGCCCAAAAAAGCACAGCGTCCAGTTGACGGGCCGAATCTAATATGGGCCATAATTTATCCCAGAGAAAGAAAGGCTCTTAAAGGGCCAGGTATGATATGGGCCGTAATATGGCCCAGAACGTGGCAGGCTATTAACGGGACGGACCTCATATGGGCCCTTATTAGGCCCAGAACATGACAGGTTGTTAATGGACCAGATCAAATATGGGCCGACATTAAGCCCAAACATGGCAGCCTGTTAACGGGCCGACCCACTAGTTTCTCCAAAATCTTGTGGGCCTTTATCTGGGCCGGCCCATAATGGTATGCAAAATCTTGTGGGCCTTTAGCTGGGCCGACGCATAATGTTCTGGAAAATCTTGTGGGCCTTTAGCTGGGCCAGCCCATTTAATCTTTATGGGCCAGTCCACGTGTCAACATATCATAAGCGCATCTCGCCCATTGGATGAGTGACATTTGTGCCAACCGGAGCTGGCACATGGTTCCGTCGGCCAATGATAATTTTACACATGGAAAATCGCCATTAAGCGTGGCTATTCGCGGGTTATCGGATCCAAAACTAGACCCGATAGCTTAATGGCGACCCGTCACGGTGGATGCCATGTGTCGATTACCCTTGACGAAAGGACTTCCATGACACAGCATTTATCGTCATGGAAGTGGACACTTCCGCGTTGACAATTTCGGTATTGTCATGGAACACTTCTACGACAGCACAGGTATGACTATCTTGATTCTGTCATAAAATCATCTTGGATGTACATGCATGACAAAAATGTGACCTACTATGACAAACAGGTATCATCACAGAAGTGTTTTTAGTGATATAGGTTACATCTCGCATTCTTTTCTAGCTTGTACTACATCTAATTTGTTGAAATGGCACTTATGATGAGACAGTTTTAACTTGGTAGAGTGACATTTGTTGCATCTTTCATATGGTGTCTAGCTTTCATTACTTCTAATTTCTTGAAATGCCTTCTGCTTAGTTTACACGTCATAGTTGTGATATGCAATTTTGTCATTTTTCCTTACACATTCAATCGTCCTATCATGAAGTCGCCTTACATTAAAGTAGTGCTCATCATCATCAATGAGTTCTGAAAAGTGAATTTTTATTCATTTTTCTTGTTGGTTTGACTTGACAATGCAATTGTAAGTGCATCTAGTGCCACCCCTAGTTGGTTTTGGAGTATTGACGATAAACCTGGTTGAGGGACTAATGTGTTTGTGAGAATTGTAGGATAACACAGGTAGTAGTCCCTCATTGATTCAGTTTACCTATCGGAGATGACCCCTAAAAATGTATGAAGACATTGACGACAATGGTGGTACATGAAGATAATCATATTGAAGTCTATGACAAGAGAAGACATTGTGTGAAGACTATGGAGCGCGAAGACTTAGATGTTTCATTGTTTCCTTTTCTTCTTTGTTGAGTCATAGGAACCACCGTACTGTTAAGGGGGGTCCAAGTGAACTAAGTCAGAGTGACTGAAGTGATGCTCAACCAAATCCTATGTCTTCGAGCGAAGACAATGAGAGCAAATCTTATCCAGGGCTGGATGAGTCAGCATTACTTGTAGCCGAAGTAAAGTTGCCGTGTGTGTTTGAAATCTGACTGTTGGAACACGTGTCAGTTACTTAGTGACCCAGGGTCACTTTGGACAAATCAGGTCGGGTTGCCTTGTGGCTATAAATAGCCCACCCCCTACACCATAAATTGGTGGCTGCTCAGAGTTATTACACGGCTTTTATCATTTGAGAGCAACCCACCTCCGAAGCATTTGAGACAGAGATCCTTGCGAGGACAAAGCCCAAACACCCAGAGCCAAAGAGTGTTAGGCATCACTGAAGTCTTTCTGTCTATGTGACCTAAAGACTTGTTACACTTGAGGACTGTGTTTCCTCCAGCCGGTTAGGCGTCGCGTTCTGAGCATCCAAGAGTCATTGTGGATTGCCGGTGAACGAAGTATGTGAAGGTTTGGAAGTCTACCTTGAAGACTTACCAGAGTGATTGGGCGAGGACTAGGTGTCCTTAGCTCAAGGGGAACAAGGTGAAGACGCGGTCTTCTCGGTTAAATCTGAGCCTCCCTAACCAGACGTACAGTTGTCACAGCAACTGGAACTGGTCTAACAAATCACTGTCTTCCCCGAGCTACTGGTTCTATCCTTTCCTTCTCTTTACTTACTGTCTTTCATTGTGAAGTCTTTGCTTGCTTGCCTATCTGTTTGACTTCACTGTGTGACTACATGTTCTGATTGGCTTCATTCAATCTTCCATCCTGATCCTTACTACCTAGCTGCTATTAATCTTCATGCTTTCACTTCATTGAATACTTGACTATGGCTTGTCCAGTGTAGTCTACCTTCCACTGCATATAAATAGGATTGGATTTATCGTTTGTCTTCGAAACTTCCATGTTTTGAAGCATTCCATAAAAATCGCCTATTCACCCCCCTCTAGTCGATATACTGCACTTTCAATTGGTATCAGAGCAGGGTACTCCCTTGTTCTGTGTGATTCGGTTTAACCACCTGGAGTTTTAGCTATGTCGACTGCAGGGATAATCAAAGTCTCCGCTGCGTGCCCCATCTTCGATGGCACCGAATATCCCTACTGGAAGAAAAAGATGCGCATGCACCTTGAAGGCATTGATGTGGACCTCTGGTTTGTCGTCAAGAACGGTGTTCCCAAGACTGGTGAAGGTATCACCCCTGCTGATGTCAAGAGGCTCGTTCAACTGGATTCAACGGCCAAGAACATCATATGTGGTCATCTGACCAAAGAACTGTATGGTCGTGTCAGTGCTCTGGAAACGTCAAAGGAAGTCTGGGACTGGCTCTCCAAGGTCAACGAAGGCGTCTCAACCCAGAGAGATCAAAGGATCAGTCTGACATACCTGAGAGGCTCAACACACATGAGTTCCAGCTATCTAAGAAACGTGACATCTATGGTCCCAACTATGGCCGAACTCGCGCCTTGAAGGCAAAGGCTGTTTCTTCGTTTGAAGATGAATCTGACTACAGTTCTGATGATCCTGAAGACATTGGAAAGGAGCTTGCCATGCTTGTTAAGAAGTTCCAGAAATTCACTAGGAAGAAAGGCTTCAGAAAGTCTTCACGATCCAGCTCAAGAAATGATGAAGCTTATACCCATGACTACAACAAGAGAACATGTCATAAGTGCAAGAAACCTGGTCACTACATCTCTGAGTGTCCTCAATGGGACAATGAGAAGAAGAAGAAGAAGAAGAAGAAGAGCAAGGAATATGATTCTGATGACAAGAAAAAGAAGAAATACTCAAAGTCTTCTTCCAAGTCTTCATCAAAGTATTCATCACACAAGAAGAATTCATCTGGCAAGGCTCGTGCGTTTGTTGGCAAGGAGATGGATTCAGAGGAGGAGTCTGCTTCAGAAGAAGCGGAGTTGGAGTCTAAGGAGGAGTCCGATTCAGGTGCTGCAAGTCTGGCTCTAGCCACAGCCTATGTTGACAAGTCCATCTTCAACACTGAAGACAATGGCCCCATCACCAACATTGATGATGAGGACGACGACTCTGCTCCCACCTACTGCTTCATGGCACGCGGTGCCAAGGTAAAATCACGTGATGCTTACTTTCAAACATCCAGTGAAGATGACTCTGATTGTGAATCAAAACCTAGCTACAAAACACTTGCTAAAATTGCCACTGAACAGCAGAAAGCTATGGAACATATTCAAAAACTGTTAGAAAAAAGCAATGACCTGTTGGACACAGAAATGACCCGTTCTCAGTCCTTAATTGAAGACATAAAAAATCTTCATGTTAAGTATAAGGAACTTCAAGGTCTTTATGAATTGCTCTCAAAAACTCATGAAAAGCTTTCCCACGATTACCTTCAAAGGAAGCGGGAACTTGAGAAATTGAAAGCGGCTCATGAAGATCTTCAAAAAGAAAATGAGTCACTTCGCGCACAACTGATCAGCTCCACTCAGGAAGGATTTGAACCACCATGTCTAAAATGCATTGAGCGTGATAACGCTACATCTATTGCTGAATGTTCTACTGCTGCCACTGTTGCAATATCTTCAACTGCTGATGTGGTAACTAACCCCTCTGCTGAGGATACCACTACTATTGCTGATGAAAATGCTAGGTTGAAGACTTTGCTTGAAACAGGGATGTACAAAACCCTCAAAGGGCATCAGACTTTATGTGATGTCCTCAAAAAGCAGATACTGAACCGAAACCCTAGGAAAGAGGGTGTAGGGTTCGAGAGGAAAATGAACGTTCATGGTTCATACTGGAAGCCTAAGCAGTACCCCAAAACCACATGGGTTGCTGAAAAGAAACCTTTAGTGGATCTGTCTACCCTATCTGGCTTCACTTGTGCTAATCCTATTATCATTGATGAATCCTTTGATGTAAACTATAAACTGTTTAAGAATCAAAATGGTGAAGTGTTTGCCAGGAATATTGGTACTAACTGCAGGAACGGGCCACCTATGAAGAAGATCTGGGTTCCCAAAGGTTGTCTTGAGAAGCTTCCAGCAAATGTCATCATGACATCACGTGGGAAGAAGACAAACCCTAGACCAAAGGCTTCATATGGTCCTAAGGCTTCATACAGACAAAGGACTCACCTGAGTCACCCTAACGCCAATGTTTTGCAGGGAAATTATACTCAGACCCATGAATATGAGCGTGTTTCCTCAAACCGCTATGTTCACAAAACAAAGATTTTTTCTGCTTATTCTTATGAGTATTATTCTCCTCTTGCAAGACTATTTGCTAGGGCTCCAAAGCCAAAATTCTCAGATGCTGCTCTTAGACTCATTGCTTCTAAGCCACCCCTGAAGATGTGGGTGGTTAAGAAGAACTAACCTTCTCTTGCAAGGAAAGGTCTCCAGCCGAAAATCAAAGGCGTCTGATGCTATTGATGGGGACCTAAAACATCTTGTAGGGCACATGATCAAATGCCCAAATGATCTTACTATCAATTTATTCATGAATCGCTTGTGTGACGCCCGAGACCGACGTCCCAGAAGATTCCAGAAGATGCCCGAAGATTCCAGATGTTCCGGGTTGCCCGTGTGTCCTTTTGTGCTTGTGTTATTTATTTTGCATTGCAACATGTCATCATGTCATCATGTCATTTTTAATTTATGCATCTCAACCTAAATAATCCGTGTGGGCCTTCGGTCCATTTAAATCGAGGGAAGGTGACTTCTCTTTATAACATATAAAAGCCTCCTAATAATTATGGAGCTATATTAATAAATATTCCATTGCTTCGGAATCACCATAACACACTTGCATAATTCCCCATGTTATTTCACTTCAAGTTTCACCTCCAAAAACCTTGCTATAATTCTTTTCTCGTTGCTCGAGGTTCCTCCAAAAAACCCTCCTTCTATTTTATTGTAATCCTGACATTTTTGTGAGCCCGGGGATTTTGACCTCGTGTGCTAATTCTTGTCCTCCTCCTTCTTCTTTCTTTTCTTCCCTCTTTTATTTTTCTGCCAATCAGTTAAAATAAGAGGCCCAGGCCAACAGCCTTTCTTCTCCTCCTCCCTCTGGGCCTCAGCCCCCCCCCAGCCGGCCTTCAGGCCCATTCTTTCGGCCCAGTTGTCCCGCACCGAACCCTAGCGAGACACCCCCTTCTCCCGTCGCTCCCACCCCCGCCGCCAGCTTCATCTTCGTCCCGATCCCCTTTTCCTTCGACCAGCCCCATCGCTCGGTTCTCTTCCCCAGCGCCCGTTTTTCCCTCCTCCCTCTGCTTCCTCGATCCCGCAGACCCCCGAGGCCTCGTCCTCCCTTCCCTCTCGCCGAAGGCCAGCGACCTCGCCCCCTGGCCCGAACGCTTGCCTCGCCAGGTCGCCGCCCCGGGCTCGGCCCCTGTTTCCTCTCCCAGGCAGGCCGAGCGCCGCCTCCCTCTGCGTGCGCGAGCCGTCCGTCCCCGAGCTCCCTCCGTCTGGCGCCCTTCTGCCCCGAGCCGAGCAGTGCGCCGCCCCAGGCCGCGGCCGGAGCTGCTCCCTCCGTTAGGCCAGCGCGCGCCGCGCCCATCTTCCTCCCTCCGCGGCTCCCAGCAGCCGGGGCCCTCCTTCCTGTTGCCTCCATGCCGTGGCTCCCTCTAGCCAAGGTCGGCCCCGTGCAGCGCCCAGGCCCGAGCGGCCAAGGCCTCCGGCTCCGTCCTCCCAGACGACCCCGCGTCCAGTACCGCGTCCGGCCTCTCGCGTCCTCGCCTCGGCCTCCAGTACCGCGAGCAGCACCCCCGCGCAGGCTCGTCTCCCGCCGAGCCGCAGCGCATCCGGTCGTGGTTCCCTCCGTCTCCAGGGCCGCGCCAGAGCCTCCTCCAGTGCCAGACCGACCGCGCCATGGCCTGCTGCCTTCAATCCAGCGAGGATGTGTCCTCTTCCTCGCCTAGTTGCCGATGTTCTGCCTTTGTTTTTCCGGCGCCGCTAAGACCGCTGCTGCTGCAACCTCGTCGTCGTGCTGCCCTTGTTTTGCTGCTGTAGTTTTTTGTGTTGTTTGGTTGCTTGTGTTGACCTTGACAGAGAACGGAAACGTCTACCGCCAAAGACCGACGACTTGAACATCTACGGAACAAGTATCACTACATCCGTGTACGACTACGTGAACGAGTACCACGACGCCGTCGAACGCCAAGTACCTCTACATGACCGACAAGTACCACGACGACCCGAACGACTACCATCGCGTGTACCACTACCATCGCCCGGAAACGAGGAATTCGCCAAGTACCACGACACGATGACGTGAACGTCTACTTCCTCTACGTCCCTCGACGATCTCGAACCGTCCCGAAACAATTGTTTCGAAGGTATAACCCCGAGTCGTGACCCGTGTGATGCATGTTTGTTGTGTTGTATGAAATGTTTCCTGTGTGTGCTTCGTGCCGTTTTCGTCCGTTGTCATGTTCCTCGGTTGCCTCGTCACCGACTCGTGGGAACCCGGCAACGGGATCGCCCCATCATCTCGCTTGACTCGCTTCGTCATCTTTTGCACCGGTCCCTCACCGAGTTACCGGAACCGATATGTTGCGTGGCATCATTTTCGGATCGTTGCCGTGGCACCCTTTCTTTCCACCACGGTGACAAATGCTTCATGTCTCTTTTAAGTCAACCTTTTAATAAAAACTTGCATAAACTTGATCATGTCATCCGCATCATGTTAACAACATTATAATGTGTGAATTGTTGTTGCTTATAATTATTAAACATGCTTATGGGGATTTTCCGGATATGTTGTTGTTCTTTTCCGGCCTCATTTAAATTGTCTTAATAGTGTAGTTTTATTATGCTTCACCTCTTGCCATGTTAAAAACATTTAATCTTGTCTTGTAATTAAATGAGAGTCAACTAAATAATTAAATGTGGTGTTTCGTCAATATGCAACTCGTTGCATATTGATCTCCACTTAACTTGTAGTATTTGTTTGTGCACTTTGCCATGCCATGCTTATTTAAACCGGACATGCATCATGCTTGCTTGTGCATCGTATGCCATGTTTATGATTGTGTGTTTACCGTGTTGTTTGTTTCTTTCCGGTTTGCTTCTCTTGTTAGCTTCGGTTTCGTTCCGGAGTTGTGAGGATCCGCTCGTCTGTTGCTCCGTCTTCTTCTTGGATCCGTTCTTCTCCCTTGTGGAATTCCAGGCAAGATGACCGAACCCCGATACCATTACTATCTTTGCCTATTGCTAGTAGTCTCGATCTATAGTTTTGCCTCGATGCCCATGTCTTTCTTGTCAGCCTCCTACTTGTAACCATTGCCATGTTTAACCACCCTACCTACGCAAACCGTTGCTTGGCTAAGTACGCTTCGCTCAGCCCCTCTTATAGCATTGTTAGTTGCAGGTGAAGATTGAAGATGCTTGCTTCATGTTGAAGTTTGGTTGGGTTATATCACACTATATAAATGCTTAAAAATGAAATCATCTATATACTGGCAGGGTGGAAGGCTAAGCCTTTTGCTTGGTGATTTGTTCCACTCATGCCGTTAGGAACCGTATAAACCGGTGTTATGTTCCTTGATTATGCGTTCCTAACACGGTTGGGGTGTATGGGACCCCCTTGATAAACCGCTAAGTGCTAAGTCTTTTCCAGCAAGTCCCAACATTTGGTACTATTTGCCTCATAATAACAACTTAATTAAATAATTAAATTTGCATAGGGGGTCGCGTCCCCGAGGATTCTTAATTCTACATAGCAGGGGGGGCCAGCGCTGATGGTGTTGGTCCCAAACGGGGGTCCTGCAGGGCCGCCTTGGGGCAACCCGAGGTATCTGGTATACCTGTAGCATCGCCCATCCGGTCGTGTCCTGAGACTTAGATACGCGCGGCTACTATTAGGGTGTCGACACGCCGGGAGGATTTGCTGGATTAGCCTTACCTTAGTTCGGTTTAACTTGAGCACGGGATTCCGAGAATACTCGGGTCTTCCCACCTTTGGAGTTGCGACTCCGCGGATCGTGGGCTTGTAATGGGTCAAGTTGGAACACCCCTGCAGGGTTTGAACTTTCGAAAGCCGTGCCCGCGGTTATGTGGCAGATGGGAGCTTGTTAATTCCGGTTGTAGATAACTTGACACAATGTTTCCAATACACTACCAGCGTGTGTACCGTGACTGTAAATTTCCGAATAGGGATTCGGGAGTTGAACACGGTGGGGTTATGTTTGACCGGCTTTAGCTAGGATCACTTCGTGATCATCTTTCGACCGATGCTCTTCTCTTCTCGCTCTCTATTACGTAAGTTAGTGCTAGTTGCTGCTGCAGACTCTTGTTTGTTCCTTCACCTCATATTCTTTCTTCAACCTTATCCTCACCCAAGGCTTAAATAGTCGTGTTACCCGGGAACGGGATTGCTGAGTCCTCTGTGGCTCACAGTTACTTCACCACACCAGATGCAGGTTCAGCCGAGTTTGATGCAGGAGTTGGATCAGTTCTTCATCGGGAGCTCGATGAAGAGTGTGGCCGTTTGCTTGTGATGTTTTCGATGTTCAGTAGTGGTTTCTACTAGGATTCGATCCTGACCTGTGGCTTTATGTTGTTTTGGTATCTTTCTTTTGGATCTTACCCGTAGTCGGGCTGTGATGTTCTGAATGATGTTTGGCTTATGTAATGTATTGTGTGAAGTGGCGAGTGTAAGCCAACTATCTCCTTTTGCATTTTAATCCCTCTTTTACATGAGTCGTGCAAAGATACCAAACTTGAGATCATTCTAGGATGGGCTTATACCTTTAAGTCGTGCCTCGACACGTGGGAGGTATAGTCCCATCCTGGGCATTAGAAGTTGGTATCAGAGCCTTCTCCGACCTAGAAGCCCCCACTGATTGATCGAATCGTTGACGGTTGAGTCTAGGCACACACTAAAAACATTTTGAGTCCTATATTATATCGGAGAGTAGGATTTCTTTGCTTCTCATCTCTTTTCTCTCTGGTGAGGACTCCTGACGATTACTCTTTTCTCTTCTACTTTCAAAAATTGCACTAAATTTTTTTTTAGGATCCCGCGAGTATTCTGGGATTGTTTCGATGTTCTTGTGACAAGGATATTGTTCTCGATGCCTCCTGTTACCGAGGAGTTGAGCTTCGGGGTATCATTGTAACAAGTATATCGCGGCAGTACTAAATACTTAAGACGGCCGACATCGAAAATCTCTCCTATACGGCCAGTGGCAAGATAACCCCGACATCACCCAGTACTGGGGAGGTAGTTCGAGAGTATTGCCATAGCTTGTTATAGTGGATGCTTTTCGAAGGTCCGAGGTAAACAGTTTCCGAGAAAGACTGGTTATGTGTTGAAGGATGGATACACCTGGATGTAGGTTTAGAGTTGATTGCGCGGTGCTTCCCGTGTATCCCCAACACCTGATTGCATAACTGGAAACTTTCGGAAATCTATAGGTGGGTTCATCTAGTAGTTCTAGGCATTCTTCCAACGGATGCTCGATATGAAGTTTGGGGTTCTACATTGAGTGAAGTGGTTTTATGGACTTGTTCTGATCGGGAGTTGCATCTTAAAGGGTCCTTGGCTATGCTGATCCGGGGATTGCAAAACCCTTTTGTAACATGTTCCATGAGCTTTCAGCACGAAGATGCGGAACGAAGCTTCTATCTTGTATTTGTTCTATCTGATCCTTGTTCCTTTTTATTTACCTTTTGTTCTTCAAGTGGCTTCTCGTCAAGTTGATGTACCTGCGGAATTCATTCGTTCATTCTTTGCTCGGATGTTATTGTGAAGATCATGTTGCATATCTATCCTTTGTTTTTGTTTTGATTCTGGTATTCGAGTTGCTTCGATGTCAAATGTTGATTCCATACCTTTCCTAATCGGTGTTATCATATTTCTATGGGAGTCCTAATTCTTCTTGACCATCAAGATCTTCATGTTAATTCTTTTCAACCGGTGTCCTTTTTGTTCATCCCAAGTTGTCTTTGTTTTCCCCACCCTCCCACCCTTCTTCTTCTCAGAGCAAGAATTCTCAGATGAAGTATCCATTTTATTCATGTGATGTTTCTTCATTCTTTTCCTTCAATGTTCTTATCCGGTGTTTGATCGTGAAGATGCTCAAGAGCTTCAAGTTCATCATTCTTTTGTTCTCTAATTCTGCTGGTGGATGTAATTCAAGAATTTGGTGTTGATCTTATCATTTTCCTCATTTCATAATGCTTTCTTATTCCGGTGCACCAATTAATCATTATCCTCTTGTTGTTCATATCCGGAGTGCTGAAGATTCATAATTCCATTCTTAATCCGTTCAAGCTATTTTGAGGTTGTTATCTTACTCAAGCCTTTTAATCCTACCGGTGCAATATCTCAAGAAATCTTTTCCAACGGTGATTTCTTTGAGTGGGCCCTAACCCACAGGTCTTTTTTTCCAGGATCTTACCTGACTCTTCTAATTTTTTCCGGAGTTATTCTCAAATTCTTTTCAAAGTGTGACTTAAGAATGATCCCCATCAGTCACATGCCTTCTCCAAGATCGCTTTCAAATTCTTTTCATCGTTGTTTCAACCTTTTAATTCTTCATTCCGGAGTGCTCAATAATTCTTCATGGCATTTCCCGTCTTCATTCTCAACATTTGGAGACCGGAGAAGAGTTTCTCTTAAATCTTGACCCGTCTTTTTGAAGATTCATGGTTCTAGCTTCACGTCATCCTCATTGTCGTTTTGATTGTGAGGAATCATTTTCTTACCCATCCGAAGCATTTCATGAATTCTTTTCCTTGTGTTCCTCCGAAGGCCATCATTTCAGAATATTTCTTCGTTCTCAGTTTTCAACCTCGTCCTCCAAATATTCTTCATTGATGTCTCTTCGTTCGTCTCCATATTCTTACGGTGGTTCTTTCAAGTTTACCCTTCCGTTGTAATCGTTTTAATTCATTTGTTCTTTTCATAATCCTACCGGTGCTTTGTTGAATAATTATCCAAGCTTGTGCGGGATCTCTCTTTAATTCTTTCCAACGAGAATAAGTAGTATGCCAAATCCTTTGGTTGTCACCAATTTAAATTGGTGAAGGAGATGCATGACATAATTCTTATTCTTATTCCTTCCAGGTGTTTTAATTCTTTTGTCTGGAGCTTGTTCATCATATCATATTCTTGGTTCTAAGTTGTTCATCTTGTTTTCCGGAGCTTCAAGTTATTTCAATTATCATTTCAAGCTCTATCTAATTCATCGCAGGTCTTGAATCTTATTCTTTTCGTCTTTCACTTCTCATGCTTTCATTACCGGAGTTCTTCATGGTGGTTCATCATCATGTTTTTAATTCATCCTCGAAGTCTTCATCAAGATTTTGTTGGAGCTCAAAATATTCTTCTTCTTGCATTTTGAAGTGCAATTCTTTCTACCTTGTCTTTTCAGATGGTGTTATGTCATTCTTGTCAATTCCTTCATGTTTCATGATTCACGAGTTGTCAAGATTGAGATATTTAAAACCATCATTTTTCTTTGTTCAAGAGATCTTTCCAACCATTCAATTTATTTGTTGGAGTGATTTGGGTTATATTTCACCTAAAAGCTTTCCCTAAGGATTGTTGTTATTATGGTGCTTATAAATGTCCCAAGTTCTTCATTTATCCTTCCGGTGGAATAAGTTTTTCATCTCCTTGTTGATCTCAATCCAAGCAATTCGTTCAGTTAGTGGCTGGTTGTCACCTCTTAATTTTGAGATGTTTTCCATAAGCCCACATCGAGCTTATTCTTTTCGTTGTTGATTTTCCAACAACTCCGTTCAACCCTTCTTCGTAAGGATGCTCTTTCAAATTCATTTGTCGGAGAATTTGTCTTTCCTTCTCCATTCATTTCTTTCGTTGATCTATATGCTATTCTTTCATTCCGGAGGCTTTGTGATGTTGCTCTCTTCAAACCATCATCTCGTTTTTTTTATCGAGATCATGTTCTTTCCCTTGCTTATCTTTAACCGGAGTGCTGTCTGAAATCTTTCTTACCCTCGTGCCATTCTTTTAATTGTTTCGGAAGCTATATGTTGTTGTTTTCATCAAGTATCACTCCATCTTCTCTAGTTCTTGTTCAATTCCTTCCATTTTCAGACGGAGTGCTGTCCAAATTCTGTCATTCTTATTCCTTGGCTATACCCTTGCAGTTTCATATTCTTTTGGTCCGTGAGCTCTTGTTTCATGTCTTTCAACCTACAACGTTCTCATTGTGTTCCTTGTTCCTCCTTTTACCGGAGTGCTCTTAACTTCGTTCATCTCTGTTCTATTCTTCTTTCAACTTGTTTAACCTCTCAAGTTCCTGGTTTCACTTGTCTGTCAAAGAAGCAACTTTGTTTTACCTCTTCCTCTTCCGTTTTTACCCGGTGATATCTCTAGGATCTCGGGTCGAGATCCTCTGTTAGTGTGGGAGAGTTGTGACGCCCGAGACCGACGTCCCAGAAGATTCCAGAAGATGCCCGAAGATTCCAGATGTTCCGGGTTGCCCGTGTGTCCTTTTGTGCTTGTGTTATTTATTTTGCATTGCATCATGTCATCATGTCATCATGTCATTTTTAATTTATGCATCTCAACCTAAATAATCCGTGTGGGCCTTCGGTCCATTTAAATCGAGGGAAGGTGACTTCTCTTTATAACATATAAAAGCCTCCTAATAATTATGGAACTATATTAATAAATATTCCATTGCTTCGGAATCACCATAACACACTTGCATAATTCCCCATGTTATTTCACTTCAAGTTTCACCTCCAAAAACCTTGCTATAATTCTTTTCTCGTTGCTCGAGGTTCCTCCAAAAAACCCTCCTTCTATTTTATTGTAATCCTGACATTTTTGTGAGCCCGGGGATTTTGACCTCGTGTGCTAATTCTTGTCCTCCTCCTTCTTCTTTCTTTTCTTCCCTCTTTTATTTTTCTGCCAATCAGTTAAAATAAGAGGCCCAGGCCAGCAGCCTTTCTTCTCCTCCTCCCTCTGGGCCTCAGCCCCCCCCCCCAGCCGGCCTTCAGGCCCATTCTTTCGGCCCAGTTGTCCCGCACCGAACCCTAGCGAGACACCCCCTTCTCCCGTCGCTCCCACCCCCGCCGCCAGCTTCATCTTCGTCCCGATCCCCTTTTCCTTCGACCAGCCCCATCGCTCGGTTCTCTTCCCCAGCGCCCGTTTTTCCCTCCTCCCTCTGCTTCCTCGATCCCGCATACCCCCCGAGGCCTCGTCCCAGGCTGCCAGGCCGGCGCCCCTCTTCCTTCGCCCGGCGTCTCCTCGTTCCCCACCGAGCCCCGCGTCCAGCCCGAGGCCTC
>LR738710.1:241422374-241451391 GCA_902687465.1 Secale cereale
TTCGGCCCAGTTGTCCCGCACCGAACCCTAGCGAGACACCCCCTTCTCCCGTCGCTCCCACCCCCGCCGCCAGCTTCATCTTCGTCCTGATCCCCTTTTCCTTCGACCAGCCCCATCGCTCGGTTCTCTTCCCCAGCGCCCGTTTTTCCCTCCTCCCTCTGCTTCCTCGATCCCGTAGACCCCCGAGGCCTCGTCCTCCCTTCCCTCTCGCCGAAGGCCAGCGACCTCGCCCCCTGGCCCGAACGCTTGCCTCGCCAGGTCGCCGCCCCGGGCTCGGCCCCTGTTTCCTCTCCCAGGCAGGCCGAGCGCCGCCTCCCTCTGCGTGCGCGAGCCGTCCGTCCCCGAGCTCCCTCCGTCTGGCGCCCTTCTGCCCCGAGCCGAGCAGTGCGCCGCCCCAGGCCGCGGCCGGAGCTGCTCCTTCTGTTAGGCCAGCGCGCGCCGCGCCCATCTTCCTCCCTCCGCGGCTCCCAGCAGCCGGGGCCCTCCTTCCTGCTGCCTCCATGCCGTGGCTCCCTCTAGCCAAGGTCGGCCCCGTGCAGCGCCCAGGCCCGAGCGGCCAAGGCCTCCGGCTCCGTCCTCCCAGACGACCCCGCGTCCAGTACCGCGTCCGGCCTCTCGCGTCCTCGCCTCGGCCTCCAGTACCGCGAGCAGCACCCCCGCGCAGGCTCGTCTCCCGCCGAGCCGCAGCGCATCCGGTCGTGGTTCCCTCCGTCTCCAGGGCCGCGCCAGAGCCTCCTCCAGTGCCAGACCGACCGCGCCATGGCCTGCTGCCTTCAATCCAGCGAGGATGTGTCCTCTTCCTCGCCTAGTTGCCGATGTTCTGCCTTTGTTTTTCCGGCGCCGCTAAGACCGCTGCTGCTGCAACCTCGTCGCCGTGCTGCCCTTGTTTTGCTGCTGTAGTTTTTTGTGTTGTTTGGTTGCTTGTGTTGACCTTGACAGAGAACGGAAACGTCTACCGCCAAAGACCGACGACTTGAACATCTACGGAACAAGTACCACTACATCCGTGTACGACTACGTGAACGAGTACCACGACGCCGTCGAACGCCAAGTACCTCTACATGACCGACAAGTACCACGACGACCCGAACGACTACCATCGCGTGTACCACTACCGTCGCCCGGAAACGAGGAATTCGCCAAGTACCACGACACGATGACGTGAACGTCTACTTCCTCTACGTCCCTCGACGATCTCGAACCGTCCCGAAACAATTGTTTCGAAGGTATAACCCCGAGTCGTGACCCGTGTGATGCATGTTTGTTGTGTTGTATGAAATGTTTCCTGTGTGTGCTTCGTGCCGTTTTCGTCCGTTGTCATGTTCCTCGGTTGCCTCGTCACCGACTCGTGGGAACCCGGCAACGGGATCGCCCCATCATCTCGCTTGACTCGCTTCGTCATCTTTTGCATCGGTCCCTCACCGAGTTACCGGAACCGATATGTTGCGTGGCATCATTTTCGGATCGTTGCCGTGGCACCCTTTCTTTCCACCACGGTGACAAATGCTTCATGTCTCTTTTAAGTCAACCTTTTAATAAAAACTTGCATAAACTTGATCATGTCATCCGCATCATGTTAACAACATTATAATGTGTGAATTGTTGTTGCTTATAATTATTAAACATGCTTATGGGGATTTTCCGGATATGTTGTTGTTCTTTTCCGGCCTCATTTAAATTGTCTTAATAGTGTAGTTTTATTATGCTTCACCTCTTGCCATGTTAAAAACATTTAATCTTGTCTTGTAATTAAATGAGAGTCAACTAAATAATTAAATGTGGTGTTTCGTCAATATGCAACTCGTTGCATATTGATCTCCACTTAACTTGTAGTATTTGTTTGTGCACTTTGCCATGCCATGCTTATTTAAACCGGACATGCATCATGCTTGCTTGTGCATCGTATGCCATGTTTATGATTGTGTGTTTACCGTGTTGTTTGTTTCTTTCCGGTTTGCTTCTCTTGTTAGCTTCGGTTTCGTTCCGGAGTTGTGAGGATCCGCTCGTCTGTTGCTCCGTCTTCTTCTTGGATCCGTTCTTCTCCCTTGTGGAATTCCAGGCAAGATGACCGAACCCCGATACCATTACTATCTTTGCCTATTGCTAGTAGTCTCGATCTATAGTTTTGCCTCGATGCCCATGTCTTTCTTGTCAGCCTCCTACTTGTAACCATTGCCATGTTTAACCACCCTACCTACGCAAACCGTTGCTTGGCTAAGTACGCTTCGCTCAGCCCCTCTTATAGCATTGTTAGTTGCAGGTGAAGATTGAAGATGCTTGCTTCATGTTGAAGTTTGGTTGGGTTATATCACACTATATAAATGCTTAAAAATGAAATCATCTATATACTGGCAGGGTGGAAGGCTAAGTCTTTTGCTTGGTGATTTGTTCCACTCATGCCGTTAGGAACCGTATAAACCGGTGTTATGTTCCTTGATTATGCGTTCCTAACACGGTTGGGGTGTATGGGACCCCCTTGATAAACCGCTAAGTGCTAAGTCTTTTCCAGCAAGTCCCAACATTTGGTACTATTTGCCTCATAATAACAACTTAATTAAATAATTAAATTTGCATAGGGGGTCGCGTCCCCGAGGATTCTTAATTCTACATAGCAGGGGGGGCCAGCGCTGATGGTGTTGGTCCCAAACGGGGGTCCTGCAGGGCCGCCTTGGGGCAACCCGAGGTATCTGGTATACCTGTAGCATCGCCCATCCGGTCGTGTCCTGAGACTTAGATACGCGCGGCTACTATCAGGGTGTCGACACGCCGGGAGGATTTGCTGGATTAGCCTTACCTTAGTTCGGTTTAACTTGAGCACGGGATTCCGAGAATACTCGGGTCTTCCCACCTTTGGAGTTGCGACTCCGCGGATCGTGGGCTTGTAATGGGTCAAGTTGGAACACCCCTGCAGGGTTTGAACTTTCGAAAGCCGTGCCCGCGGTTATGTGGCAGATGGGAGCTTGTTAATTCCGGTTGTAGATAACTTGACACAATGTTTCCAATACACTACCAGCGTGTGTACCGTGACTGTCAATTTCCGAATAGGGATTTGGGAGTTGAACACGGTGGGGTTATGTTTGACCGGCTTTAGCTAGGATCACTTCGTGATCATCTTTCGACCGATGCTCTTCTCTTCTCGCTCTCTATTACGTAAGTTAGTGCTAGTTGCTGCTGCAGACTCTTGTTTGTTCCTTCACCTCATATTCTTTCTTCAGCCTTATCCTCACCCAAGGCTTAAATAGTCGTGTTACCCGGGAACGGGATTGCTGAGTCCTCTGTGGCTCACAGTTACTTCACCACACCAGATGCAGGTTCAGCCGAGTTTGATGCAGGAGTTGGATCAGTTCTTCATCGGGAGCTCGATGAAGAGTGTGGCCGTTTGCTTGTGATGTTTTCGATGTTCAGTAGTGGTTTCTACTAGGATTCGATCCTGACCTGTGGCTTTATGTTGTTTTGGTATCTTTCTTTTGGATCTTACCCGTAGTCGGGCTGTGATGTTCTGAATGATGTTTGGCTTATGTAATGTATTGTGTGAAGTGGCGAGTGTAAGTCAACTATCTCCTTTTGCATTTTAATCCCTCTTTTACATGAGTCGTGCAAAGATACCAAACTTGAGATCATTCTAGGATGGGCTTATACCTTTAAGTCGTGCCTCGACACGTGGGAGGTATAGTCCCATCCTGGGCATTAGAGCTTGCTAATCAACTTATCAGTCCTAACTTGGATCTAAGCATTCATAATCCACATTTGTGTCAAATGTTTATGCTTCACATTGACTATTGGTGAAGCCTATCCCCCTAACTGCATTGTAGGGAGTGACACCAAAGACTTCAGAATGGATTATGGACAGCTGATGCACGAATCATATGACTGGAGATTGAAGTCTTCTTATGGACTCAACATCTAACAAGAGTCACATCACATTCGTTGATACTGGTAAAAGTGAAAGTGCAGTATATCGACTAGAGGGGGGTGAATAGGCGATTTTTATGAAATGCTTCAAAACATGAAAGTTTCGAAGACAAAGGATAAGTTCAATCCTATTTATATGCAGCGAAAAGTAGACTACACTAGACAAGCCATAGTCAGGTATTCAATAAAGTGAAAGCATGAAGACTAATAGCAGCTAGGCAGTAAGGATCAAGATCGAAGAAGGAATGAAGCCAATCAGAACAAGTAGTCACACGGTGAAGTCAATCAGATAAGGCAGGCAGGCAATGACTTCACAACATAAGACATTAAGTAAAGGGAAAGGAGAGGATAGAACCAGTAGCTCGGGGAAGACAGTGATTTGTTAGACCGGTTCCAGTTGCTGTGACAACTGTACGTCTGGTTAGGGAGGTTGAGATTTAACTCAGAAGACCGCGTCTTCACCTTATTCCCCTTGAGCTAAGGACACCTAGTCCTCTCCCAATCACTCTGGTAAGTCTTCAAGGTAGACTTCCAAACCTTCACAGACTTCGTTCACCGGCGATCCACAATGACTCTTGGATGCTCAGAACGCGACGCCTAACCGGCTGGAGGAAACACAGTCCTCGAGTGTAATAAGTCTTCAGGTCACACAGACAGAAAGACTTCGGTGATGCCTAACACTCTTTGGCTCTGGGTGTTTTGGCTTTGTCCTCGCAAGGATTTCTCTCTCAAATGCTTCGGAGGTGGGTTGCTCTCAAACGACAAAAGCCGTGCAATAACTCTGAGCAGCCACCAATTTATGGTGTAGGGGGTGGGCTATTTATAGCCACTGGGCAACCCGACCTGATTTGTCCGAAGTGACCCTGGGTCACTAAGGAACTGACACGTGTTCCAACGGTCAGATTTCAAACACTCACACGACAACTTTACTTGGGCTACAAGTAAAGAAGACTCATCCAGCTCTGGATAAGATTTGCTCTCATTGTCTTCGCTCGAAGACATAGGATTTGGTTGAGCATCACTTCAGTCACTCTGACTTAGTTCACTTGGACCCCACTTAACAGTACGGTGGTTCCTATGACTCAACAAACAAGAGAAGGAAACAACGAAACATCTACGTCTTTGCTTTCCATAGTCTTCACATAATGTCTTCTCATGTCATAGTCTTCAATATGATTATCTTCATATACCACCACTGATATCAATGTCTTCATACATTTTTAGGGGTCATCTCCGGTAGGTAAACCGAATCAATGAGGGACTACTACCTGTGTTATCCTGCAATTCTCACAAACACATTAGTCCCTCAACAGGTTTGTCTTCAATACTCCAAAACCAACTAGGGGTGGCACTAGATGCACTTACAATCTCCCCCTTTTTGGTGATTGATGACAAACTGGTTGAAGTTTTCAACGGGGATAAAATTATGTGAAATTGTAAGGGATAAGGTATTGTCGTCATAAGTAGTAAAAGGATCCCCCTGAAGATGTGCATATAGTTGATTTGCTTTTGAATGCGAATGCACATGGCAGGTTGTAGTTGTGGAGATTCTCTTCAACTTATGAAGACAATTAATCATGCACATTTGATATGTCGAATATAATGATATGCATAATGAGAAATGGACGTCTGCAAAATAACTAAGTGCGGAAAATATCGTAGCACATGCAGAATTTATCATCGTATTACAGAGTACCAGAAAACATAGCAGACGACCATCAAGTTTAAGTGTTAGAACTCAAAGATCCAAATGTAGCAAAAACGAGAGTTGTAAACACTAGGCAAAATATAAAGCACCCGCTCATATGGACCCGCTTGAAGACTATCAACCCATATGCTTCTTCCCCTTTTGTCAGTAAGGACCAAAAAGGTTTGAAGACATAGAGCCTCTACTCGTTCCCAGTTGGAGTAGGAGAGGATGCAGGGTCAGCGTTGGCGTTTGGCGGTGCAGAAGTAGTTGGTGCAGTGTCGACACGCGCTGAGGAAGGAGGTGGTGAGGTTGCATCATCTTGATCATCTATCACCCTGGCGTCAACCGTTGCAGCGGAGGAGGAGTAGTCAGAGTCTTCAAGAGACGGAGTTCGACGCAGAACAGCATTCCTTGGAGGAGTGTGGTCAAACTTGAATCTTTCAGTGAAGCCATCGTCTTGAAGATCTGCTTCAGCACTCAGCAAAGTTAAACTCTTCCATGACCTCCGACATGTTTCATGAGCAACAAAGGCATTCTTGGTGGCAAGGTTGCGAATGCGATTGACGTCCACCAAGAGGCTTTGCATCTGACGCTTCAGCCAGTAGTGATGCTTATCCTATTTCTGATGTAAGGCAACGAGAAGCTCTCTGTTGTTGAGAACACGAGAACGCTTCCGAGGCCTTTGGGCAATGGTGCTCTCAGTTGCTTCAGTCTCTGCATGGCGAGGTAGGCGAGTACGGCCAGCCAGAGGATAAACGCGAGAGACTGCTGGAACTCCTTCAAGTTGCTAAGTGAAGCTCTGGTGATCAGCGTTGTGAAGACTAATAGGCTCTTTGGCAGGCTCTTGGTATATGGCTTCAGCGGACATATCAACCTCTGGCAAGAATATATGATGATTGCGAGCAGAAGGTTGATAGTTGATAGCAGAATGAAGCTTGATGAGGCGCAAAATCCATGGAGCGTAGAACTTGAGACCAAAAAGGTCAGAACTTGACACAGCCAACTGCCTGATAAAGAAATCTTGAGCATTGAAGCTGATGCCGTTGAAGATATAGAAGACCAATGTCTTCATTGTGCCTTCAAGCTTGGCTGATGAAGAGTGTCTTTTGACATGCCATAGAGTTCGCCAGATGATATGATAGATGGCGTGGGGCAGATACTCTAGGTCTTCAACAAAGAACTCCTTTGGATATTCAGCATCGATTGGCAAAGGCTTCATCATGCTCAGCATCTGGCTCATGTTGGGCTTGCGCTTTTGAAAGATACTCTCCAAAGCTTCATTGTGTAGTTGACAGCCAGGTTCATACAGTTCTCCTGGAGTGGGCAGGCCAGTAAGCTCAATGAGATCAAGGGCTTTGGCTTCATGATGGACATTGCCTGTCATCCACTCAAGGACCCATGTCTTCGGATCCCTGTTGTAGCCTCGAATGTGGAGGGTTGCATAGAATTGCAGAAGCAGCTCTTCATCCCAGTGCTCATTGTCAGCCACAAAGTTCAGCAAGCCAGCATCATGGAAGCAATCAAGAGCTTCCTCAAGACAGAGCAGTCCAGTAATGGCATCAGTATCAAGACGCATATGAGGGAAAATGCGCCCTTGATCATATAGTACTCGTGAATAATAGTTGCGCTGCTGATGGCTCCAGAACCTATCAGATGATATCCTTGGCTTGGAATAGGGGTTCTTGGCGCTGTCAAAGAACATGTTGTGCGTAGTGAAGCCATTTGCATTGAAGGACCCTTGAGAAGTGGCAGTACTTGGGAACCTTGGCAGTCTTGGCTTAGGCTTCTGAACCTGAGGCATGTGCTCAACATGGTAGTCAAATTGTGGACCAGCAGCAGACGGTCCAGCAGTAGGTGGAGGAATCATAATGGGCCATATGACAGAGATGAGCTAGTCATCTTTGTCGTATTCTTGCTCGATGGTGTGTGGCCTTGGAGGCGGAACAGGAGCAGAGGCATTGGCTTCAGGCTGCTGAGTGGCGTCAGGTGCAGCACTTGCTTCAGGCGCCATCACTTCAGGCACCACATTGACTTCACGTGCCACATTAGCTTCAGCCATGACAACGTCATTGGCTTCAGTTGTGGTGGTGGCAGCCTCAGAATTTGTAACCTCCACTTCATGAGCTGGAGGGTCGGACATGTTCTCCTCGAGAACAGGGGGTGTGGCAGCACGTGCTTCTTCTTTTTGTGGTTGTTCTTCATCGGCTGATGCAGCCGGAATATCTTCAGCCGCTTTGGCATCAGACTCTGGGAGGTTCACAGTAGGAGAAGCTTCAGGAACAGATTGTTGCTCTTCTCCTTCAAGAACTCTTGAAGTAACGACTTGGGGCCTTGGTCCTTTGCGAAGCCTGCGGAATGCTGGCGATGCTTGTGGTGATGGTGTTGGTTGGGCCTCAAAGTCTTCATCTTCAAGCACTGAACTGGTGACTTGAGTTGGGGGAGTTGCTGGTGTATCTTGTGGGTGATCAGCCCATGAGTCATCATGTGCAATTGGCGTCAATGGACGACCAATGCTGATGTGTTCGCTGTTCGTGAGAACAGGCGATGATTCCACATTGTACTGGATCTGAGGAAGGACTTCATCATCTTCAACATTGTCATGAGGACCAATGTCTTCAGCTGCGGTGGGGTCAATAGCTGGAATGTCTTCAGCCTTTGTGGGAGTAGGCTCATGAACAGTCATGTGACGTTCCTGGTGTGCAGATGCAGGACGAGCAACTAAAATGGGCTCGACGACAAGGGGCTTTGTGGGAGCAGCCCTGTCCTTCTTGTTCTTGCGCTTCTTTGTGGGTGGAGCATCATCAGTTGTGTTCTTGCGCTTGCAAGCTTCAGCTTCAGCCACCTTTATCTTCTTAAGCTCAGAAGCAGCTGGGGTGACCTTAGGCTTCGTGCCTGTCATGCTAGCAGGGAAGACAATGCTAGGCTCTTCATGCCTTGATTCTTCAGTTTGGGCCACAGTTTGCTTCTTCTTCTTCTTGGCAGCCATCCTGGGGTCAATGCCAGGATGCCCAAGGGCCTTGTGCTTTTCAGCTTCATTGTAAGCTTGGACGCATTTGGCCGCCAAGGCCTTGATTCGCTCACGAGAACTTTTGGCTTCTTCACGCCTCTTGCGAAAGGCTTCCTTGAGCTCATGCATCATGACTTTGAAGTTCTGAATCTCTTGAACGCTGAGCTTGTCCACATGCTTCTTGAACTGAGCCTTTTCATAGTCAATCTTTTGCTTCAGCTCAACAATTCTTTGGGCAAGGGCGAGCTCAGAAGCAATGGCGCCGTGGAAGGAGACGTTGAGGCCAACTGGAAGCTGCAGATCGTCGAACCTGAGGTTGGGGGTGTCAAACCATTCATCAATGAAATTGTTGAGCACTTCCACGTCGAAGAGCGGCAAATCATTGAAGATTTCTGCGTCTTGCTTGCTCTTGATCAATTGCTCCAGAGCATCGTCACCTAGATCTTCATCGCTCGAGAGATCAAAGGCTTCATTGGCAGTCTTCAAAACAGCGTCAGGAGTGAGAGCTGGACTGGGGTTGTGCGAGGGATTCTTCCTTAGTTGTCTGCTCTTGGAGATGCGAGAGTGCTCCTCAGACTGCACACTTGGTGCTGGTGGAGCAGTGGCCAAAGGCTTCACTCTCAAAGCAATTGGTGGAGTGGTCTTCGAAGCCTTGGATTTCTTCTTCTTCTTAGGCTTCAGAGTTGCAGGCGCTTCATCAGAATCAGCGTCATCTGCAGGTTGATCCACATCTGCCCCTTGAACCCTGATGTGACTGATGAGGCCTTCTAAGTTGTAGAAAGGCCCAACTAGGTTTGGTTCAGCTTCGCGCGTGCCATCAGCACGGGGCGCAGAGGGGCCAGGATTGAAGTCCAATCCCCAGTTCTTCTTGTTCTCTTTGGCTGAGTTCTTGGCATATTGAAGATTTCGCTTGAACAAATTGTCGTCGCAACACCAGAGCAGAGAAGAAGGATCGGCACCAGCAGGTTGAGGCCCTCTGACCATGCAAGGGTAGAAGCCTTGAGCAATGGCTTCAGCTCGAGTCTTGGGTGGAAGATTTTTGTAGGTAATATCTCCCCATGGATGCTTGATGGCGTTCTTTTCAGCATACTCTTGGGTCACGAACCTGTACTTGAACCGCTGTTCAGCCCAATATCTTCGAATCCATTGGATTCGTGTCTTACTCTGATTGTAATCCTCCTCTGGATCAGTCTTGTACATCTCACTTAGATCTGGAGGCAAATCTTTAGAGGTGTTGCCACGGCGCTTTCTGCCACCCTTCCTAACTGACTTGTCGGTTGCCATTGGTTTCAGCCTGAAAGGCTTCAAACTGAATGGCTTCAACACTGGCAAATGATTTGGTCTGCTGGTCAGACAGGAACTGGCTTCAGGAGAGTGAATATGACGCTGCAAGAATTCTGCAAATGAATGCAGACTATGAGAACCAAGGGATTCTCCCATGGACATGTACCTGTGACAGCATTAGAGATGCGAGGAAAGGGGAAGAGGTCATATGCATTCTCAGAAGATTTTGAAGATAAATCAGTTTAGAAGACTTTGACCTCATAGCGCGAAGACATTCACTTATTTGATGAGAGTTGGTTCCAGATTTGTATGAATCCATGAATAGGTACAAGTGAGGAATCTAACTATGTTTGAAGCATATGTGAATGTACTAGGCAAGATATGAGATGCAGACAGGATAGATCTATATATGTGTAGGCAGAAACTTCTTGTGGTAAAAGTGATGAATCTTTCTAGATCAAGAAGATGGTAAAAAGAAAGTTTAATTTACCACACGATGAACTGCTTAGACGGAGAGGAGTTGGATGCCCGACAGTTCGATCTTCCGTGCCCTAACTTGGCGACAGAGGACAGCTACGGCGACAGCGGAGTAGACGATGTCCGTGGCCGGTGTGAAGACGGCATCGACGAGGTCGTGGCAGTGAAGCGCTTCGTCACCGGCGTCGTCGAGAGCTAGCGGAGGCGCTAGGGTTGGTCGAGGTGGAGAGGTGGTGGAAGAATTTTTGACCGTGATGGGACATGCATTTATAAGCATGGGAGACGGCACAACGCAATTACGCAGGTGCCCCTGGCGGTTCACATCTGAGGGACACGTGGCGGACATGTAACACATTGGGAGTTGTCCCACAATCCCACGTACGCCACGACTGTCGGAGTGGTCGTTCCGGCTTCTCCGGGTTTCAGGCATAAAGGATGGAGCATTAAAATCAGATGTAAAGTTTGTCTTCGTATATTCTGCTGACAAGGATGCAGAGAAGATATTCGACAGTTCCAACAGAATGCATATGATTTGGATAGACCGAGTTTGAGATGAGAGAGCATAGAGAGGTTAGCGTTCGATCACATTCACTTAGTTTAAAAGATTCCAATAAGAAGCCATAGCTATAAGTGAATGATGTAGAGGACAGAACACAACTCTATATATATATGAAGACAAAAACAAGTGTGAAGACTTTGCAAATGTAACGCCACAAGAAACACTTCAAACAAAGATTTGGTGGTGGCGTTACCCACCGTATAGGAAGTATTAGACCCAGACACGGCGCACAATTATCGTGACGCTCCGAAGTCAAATTCCACGTTAATGTATTCACACTTAGAATGTAAGTCTTCATTGACTGAAGATATACTTTACTTCGTGTGTTGCATCTAAGTCATCAATATGCATAAGTGTTAGGATGTGTGCCTGATTACACGACATTTGAGGATTCTAAGATATTTAGCTCACACCGCAACTTGCAAAACCTTTTCTCATCCAAGGGCTTTGTGAAGATATCTGCCAGTTTCTCTTCAGTGTTGACGTGTATGATATCAATATCTTCCTTCATGACATGATCTCTGAGAAAGTGATGACGAATTTCAATGTGCTTTGTCTGCGAGTGATGAACTGGGTTGTTGGCAATCTAGATGGCGCTTTCATTGTCGCGGTAGAGTGGCACATGCTTCAGATGGACACCATAGTCCTTGAGTGTTTGCTTCATCCAGAGAAGCTGAGCGCAGCAAGATCCAGCAGCAATGTATTCAGATTCAGCAGTGGAGAGTGATACACAGTTCTGCTTCTTTGAAGATCAACAGACAAGAGATCGTCCTAGAAAATGACATGTGCCTGATGTAGACTTGCGATCAACTTTGTCACCAGCATAATGAGCATCTGAGAATCCAACTAGATCAAACTCTGAGCCCTTTGGATACCATAATCCTAGTGTTGGGGTGTAAGCCAAATATCAAAGTATTCGCTTCACAGCTAAGTGCTGCGACTCCTTTGGTGCTGCTTGATATCGAGCACACATGCAAACACTAAGCATAATATCTGGCCTAGATGCACATAAATAAAGCAAAGAACCAATCATGGAGCGGTATACCTTTTGATCGAACTCTTTACCATTTGCGTCGGGACCTAGATGGTGTTTAGCTGGCATAGGCATCGAGTACCCTTTGCAGTCTTGCATTCCAAACTTCTTCAGGTAGTCTTTAAGGTACTTCTCTTGAGATATGAAGATTTTGTTGCTTTGCTGACGAATTTGAAGACGAAGGAAGAACTTCAGCTCACCCATCATAGACATATGATATTGCTCTTGCATCATGTGACCAAACTCATCACTGTATCTTTTGTCAGTGCAGCCGAAGATAATGTCGTCCACATAGATTTGGCAGACAAACAGTTCATCATCATATGTCTTCATGAAGAGTGTGGGATATAGGGATCCAGGTTTGAAACCTTTGCTCTTCAGGAAGTCTTTGAGAGTGTCATACCAAGCACGAGGCGCTTGTTTGAGACCATACAGTGCCTTGTTGAGTTTGTATACCATATCAGGATGTTTTGGATCTTCAAAGCCAGGTGGTTGTGCAACATACACCTCTTCTTCAATCCTTCCGTTGAGAAAGGCACTCTTTACATCCATTTGATATAGAAGTATGTTGTGATGATTTGCATAGGCTAGCAGTATACGAATAGCTTCAAGTCTAGCCACAGGAGCAAATGTTTCATCGAAGTCAATCCCTTCAACTTGAGTGTATCCTTGAGCAACGAGACGAGCTTTGTTTCTGACAACTTGACCATGCTCATCTTGCTTGTTGCGATAAATCCATTTTGTGTCTATTATGTTGTGCTTGCGAGGGTCAGGACACTTGACAAGTTCCCACACGTTGTTCAGCTCAAACTGTTGAAGCTCTTCTTGCATTGCTTGAATCCATTCGGGTTCCATAAAAGCTTCAGCAACTTTCTTGGGTTCAGATATTGAGACAAAAGCAAAGTGCCTACAGAAATTTGCAAGCTGTGTTGCTCTTGAACGATTAAGTGGACTAGGTGCATTTATGCTGTTAATTATCTTCTCAACTTGTACTTAATTTGCAACACGAGGATGAGCTAGACGAAGATTTTGCTCTTGCTGTATATTGTCATCATCAGGAGGGTCGTCTTCAGGCTGAGCATTGTCGTCAAGTTGATTACGAGCAGAAATGATGAGTTCCTCGTCAGGTTGTGCTTCAGAAGGCATGATCTCACCGATTCCCATTAGCTTGATAGATTCATTTGGTGAAGCCTCATCTAGCACATTTGGCAGGAACTCTCTTTGTGAACCATTTGTTTCATCAAACCACACATCCAAAGTTTCAACTACTTTATAGAGGAAGATGTTGAAAACTCTATAGGAGTGTGAGTCTTTTCCATATCCGAGCATGAAGCCTTCATGTGCTTTTGGTGCAAACTTTGACTTGTGATGTGCATCCTTGATCCAGCACCTAGCACCAAATACTCTGAAGTAACTTACGTTTGGCTTCTTTCCAGTGAGGAGTTCATACGACGTTTTCTTCAGAAGCTTGTGAAGATAAACACGGTTGATGATATGGCATGCAGTATCAATAGCTTTGGGCCAGAACCTTCTTGGTGTCTTGTATTCATCGAGCATCGTTTGAGCCATCTCAATTAGGGTTCTGTTCTTGCGCTCTACGATGCCATTCTACTGAGGTGTGTACGGGGCTGAGAACCCATGAGTGATCCCCATTGTATCTAGATAAAGATCAAGGCCGGTGTTTTTGAACTCAGTGCCATTGTCACTGCTTATATGCTTGATCTTGACACCATAGTTGTTCATGGCACGGTTGGCGAAGCGTCTGAAGACATCTTGCACTTCAGTCTTGTAGAGAATTATGTGCACCCATGTGTATCTTGAATAATCATCAACAACGATGAAGCCATAGAGACAAGCTGTGGTAGAGAACGTGGAGTAGTGAGTAGGACCAAACAAGTCCATGTGAAGCAGCTCGAAGGGTTTGGATGTTGTCATGATTGTCTTCGAAGGATGCTTGGCCCTAGTCATCTTCCCAGCTTCACAGTCACCGCATAAATGATCTTTCTTGAACTTGACGTCCTCGATGCCTATGACGTGCTTCTTCTTTGCGAGAGTGTGCAAGTTCCTCATGCCGGCATGTCCTAGCCGCCGATGCCAGAGCCAGCACTCTGAAGCTTTTGCTAAAAGACATACGGCCATCTGCGGTCCAGCTGAGAAATCTACCATATACATATCACATTTTCTGTATCCTTCAAATACTAAAGACTTGTCAGATTCCATTAGTACAAGGCAATGAAATTTTCCAAATATCACAATCATGTTGAAGTCACAAAGCATTGAGACAGACATTAAGTTGAAAGTAAGAGATTCAACAAGCATGACTTTATCCATGTGCTGATCCCTTGAGATTGCAACTCTACCTAGACCCAACACTTTGCTTTTACCAGTATCAGCAAATGTGATGTGACTCTTGTTGGATGGACGTAAGGTTGAGTCCATAAGAAGACTTCGATCTCCAGTCATATGATTTGTGCATCTGCTGTCCATAATCCATTCTAAAGACTTTGGTGTTACTCCCTACAATGCAGTTAGGAGGATAGGCTTCACCAATAGTCATTGTGAAGCATAGACATTTGACGTACAAGTGGATTATGAAAGCTTAGATCCAAGTTAGGAGATATAAGATGATTAGCAAGCGATTCACGAACAAAATGGATGGTAAACCATTTGAGCATTTGATCTTGTGCCCTACAAGTGTTTTAGGTCCCCAGCAATAGCATCAGACGCCTTTGATTTTAGGCTCGAGACCTTTCCCTATAAGAGAAAGTTAGTTCTTCTTAGCCACCCACATCTTCAGGGGTGGCTTAGAAGCAATGAGTCTAAGAGCAGCATATGAGAATTTAGGCTTTGGTGCCCTAGCAAATAATCTTGCAGGAGGAGAATAATACTCATAAGAGTAAGCAGAAAAATTCTTTGTTTTATGAATATAGCGATTTGAGGAAACACGCTCATATTCATGGGTCTGAGTATGGTTTCCCTACAAAACATTTGCGTTAGGGTGACTCAGGTGAGTCCTTTGTTCGTATGAAGCCTTAGGACCATATGAAGCCTTTGGTCTGGGGTTTGTCTTCTTCCCAAGACGTGTCATGATAACTTTTGCTGGAAGTTTCTCAAGACAACCTTTTGGTACCCAGATCTTCTTCATATGTGACCCGTTCCTGCAGTTAGTACCAATATACCTGGCAAACACTTCACCATTTTGATTCTTAAACAGTTTATAGTTTGCATCAAAGGATTCATCAATGATAATAGGATTAGCACAAGTGAAGCCAGATAGGGTAGATGGATCCACTGAAGGTTCCTTTGTAGCAACCCATGTGGTTTTGGGATACTGCTCAGGCTTCCAGTATGAACCATCAACATTCATTTACCTGTCGAACCCAACACCCTCTTTCCTAGGGTTTCGGTTCAGTATCTGCTTTGTGAGGACATCACATAGAGTCTGATGCCCTTTGAGGCTTTTGTACATCCCTATTTCAAGCAAGGTCTTCATCCTAGCATTTTCATCAGCAATAGTAGAGGTATCCTCAGCAGAGGGGTTAGTTACCACATCAGTAGTTGAAGATATTGCAACAGTGGCAGCAGTAGAACATTCAGCAACAGATGTAGCGTTATCATGCTCAATGCATTTTAGACATGGTGGTTCAAAGTCTTCCTGAGTGGAGCTGATCAGTTGTGCGCGGAGTGACTCATTTTCTTTTTGAAGATCTTCATGAGCCGCTTTCAGTTTCTCAAGTTCTCGCTTCCTTTGATGGTAATCGTGGGAAAGCTATTCATGAGTTTTTGAGAGCGATTCATAAAGACCTTCAAGTTCCTCGTACTTAACATGAAGATGTTTTATGTCTTCAATTAAGGACTGAGAACGGGTCATTTCCGCGTCCAACATGTCATCGCTTTTGTCTAACAGTTTTTGAATATGTTCCATGGCTTTCTGTTGTTCAGTGGCAATTTTAGCAAGTGTTTTGTAGCTAGGTTTTGATTCACAATCAGAGTCATCTTCACTAGATGTTTGAAAGTAAGCATCACGTGATTTTACCTTGGCACCGCGTGCCATGAAGCAGTAGGTGGGAGCAGAGTCGTCGTCCTCATTATCAATGTTGGAGACGGGGCCATTGTCTTCAGTGTTGAAGATGGACTTGGCAACGTAGGTTGTGGCTAGAGCCAGACTTGCAGCACCAGAATCGGACTCCTCCTCAGACTCCACCTCCGATTCTTCTGAAGCAGACTCCTCCTCTGAATCCATCTCCTTGCCAACAAACGCACGAGCCTTGCCAGATGAATTCTTCTTGTGTGATGAATACTTTGATGAAGACTTTGAAGAAGACTTTGAGTATTTCTTCTTTTTCTTGTCATCAGAATCATATTCCTTGTTCTTCTTCTTCTTCTCATTGTCCCACTGAGGACACTCAGAGATGTAGTGACCAGGTTTCTTGCACTTATGACATGTTCTCTTCTTGTAGTCACGGGTAGAAGCTTCATCATTTCTTGAGCTGGATCGTGAATACTTTCTGAAGCCTTTCTTCCTAGTGAATTTCTGGAACCTCTTCACAAGCATGGCAAGCTCCTTTCCAATGTCTTCAGGATCATCAGAACTGCAGTCAGATTCTTCTTCAGATGAAGAAACAGCCTTTGCCTTCATGGCGCGAGATCGGCCATAGTTGGGACCATAGATGTCACGTTTCTCAGATAGCTGGAACTCATGTGTGTTGAGCCTCTCAAGTATGTCAGACGGATCGAGAGTCTTGAAGTAAGGGCATTCTTGAATCATCAGGGCAAGGATATCAAATGAGCTGTCGAGTGATCTCAGGAGGGTCTTGACGATTTCATGCTTGGTGATCTCAGTGGCACCAAGTGCCTGAAGCTCATTTGTGATGTCAGTGAGACGATCGAATGTGTGCTGGACACTCTCATTGTCATGTCTCTTGAAGCGATTGAAAAAATTGCGGAGGACACTGATCCTTTGATCTCTCTGGGTTGAGACTCCTTCATTGACCTTTGAGAGCCAGTCCCAGACTTCCTTTGACGTTTCCAGGGCACTTACACGACCATACTGCCCTTTGGTCAGATGACCACAGATGATGTTCTTGGCCGTTGAATTCAGTTGAACGAGCCTCTTGACATCAGCAGGGGTGATAACTTCACCAGTCTTGGGAACGTCGTTCTTGACGACAAACCAGAGGTCCACATCAATGGCTTCAAGGTGCATGCGCATCTTGCTCTTCCAGTGGGGATATTCGGTGCCATCGAAGACGGGGCACGCAGCGGATACTTTGATTATCCCTGCAGTCGACATAGCTAAAACTCCAGGTGGTTAAACCGAATCACACAGAACAAGGGAGTACCTTGCTCTGATACCAATTGAAAGTGCAGTATATCGACTAGAGGGGGTGAATAGGCGATTTTTATGAAATGCTTCAAAACATGAAAGTTTCGAAGACAAAGGATAAGTTCAATCCTATTTATATGCAGTGGAAAGTAGACTACACTAGACAAGCCATAGTCAGGTATTCAATAAAGTGAAAGCATGAAGACTAATAGCAGCTAGGCAGTAAGGATCAAGATGGAAGAGGGAATGAAGCCAATCAGAACAAGTATTCACACAGTGAAGTCAATCAGATAAGGCAGGCAGGCAATGACTTCACAACATAAGACAGTAAGTAAAGGGAAAGGAGAGGTTAGAACCAGTAGCTCGGTGAAGACAGTGATTTGTTAGACCAGTTCCAGTTGCTGTGACAACTGTACGTCTGGTTAGGGAGGCTGAGATTTAACTCAGAAGACCACGTCTTCACCTTATTCCCCTTGAGCTAAGGACACCTAGTCCTCGCCCAATCACTTTGGTAAGTCTTCAAGGTAGACTTCCAAACCTTCACAGACTTCGTTCACCGGCGATCCACAATGACTCTTGGATGCTCAGAACGCGACGCCTAACCGGCTGGAGGAAACACAGTCCTCAAGTGTAATAAGTCTTCAGGTCACACAGACAGAAAGACTTCAGTGATGCCTAACACTCTTTGGCTCTGGGTGTTTTGGCTTTGTCCTCGCAAGGATTTCTCTCTCAAATGCTTCAGAGGTGGGTTGCTCTCAAACGACAAAAGTCGTGCAATAACTCTGAGCAGCCACCAATTTATGGTGTAGGGGTGGGCTATTTATAGTCACTGGGCAACCCGACCTGATTTGTTCGAAGTGACCCTGGGTCACTAAGGAACCGACACGTGTTCCAACGGTCAGATTTCAAACACTCACACGGCAACTTTACTTGGGCTACAAGTAAAGCTGACTCATCCAGCTCTGGATAAGATTTTTTCTCATTGTCTTCGCTCGAAGACATAGGATTTGGTTAAGCATCACTTCAGTCACTCTGACTTAGTTCACTTGGACCCCACTTAACAGTACGGTGGTTCCTATGACTCAACAAAGAAGAAAAGGAAACAACGAAACATCTAAGTCTTCGTGCTCCATAGTCTTCACACAATGTCTTCTCTTGTCATAGTCTTCAATAAGATTATCTTCATGTACCACCACTGTTGTCAATGTCTTCATACATTTTTAGGGGTCATCTCCGGTAGGTAAACCGAATCAATGAGGGACTACTACATGTGTTATCCTGCAATTCTCACAAACACATTAGTCCCTCAACCAGGTTTGTCGTCAATACTCCAAAACCAACTAGGGGTGGCACTAGATGCACTTACAAAAAGCAAAGTGTTGGGTCTAGGTAGAGTTGCAATCTCAAGGGATCAGCACATGGATAAAGTCATGCTTGTTGAACCCCTTGGTTTCAACTTAATGTCTGTCTCAATGCTTTGTGATTTAAACATGATTGTGATATTTGGAAAATATCGGTGCCTTGTACTAATGGAATCTGACAAGTCTCTAGTCTTTGAAGGATAGAGTAAAGGTGATATGTATATGGTAGATTTCTCAGCTGGACCGCAGATGGCCGTATGTCTTCTAGCAAAAGCTTCAGAGTGCTGGCTCTGGCATCGTAGGCTAGGACATGCCGGTATGAGGAACTTGCACACTCTCTCGAAGAAGAAGCATGTCGTAGGCATCGAGAGCGTCAAGTTCAAGAAAGATCATCTGTGCGGTGCCTGCGAAGCTGGGAAGATGACTAGGGCCAAGCATCCCTCGAAGACAATCATGACGACATCCAAACCCTTCGAGCTGCTTCACATGGACTTATTTGGCCCTACTCACTACTCCACGTTCACCACTACAGCTTGTCTCTATGCCTTCGTCATTGTTGATGATTATTCAAGATGCACATGGGTGCATATAATTCTCTACAAGACTGAAGTGCAAGATGTATTCAGACGCTTTGCCAACCGTGCCATGAACAACTATGGTGTCAAGATCAAGCATATCAGAAGTGACAATGGCACTGAGTTCAAAAATACAGGCCTTGACCTTTATCTGGATACAATGGGAATCACTCATGAGTTCTCAGCTCCGTACACACCTCAGCAGAATGGCATCGTAGAGCGAAAGAACAGAACCCTAATTGAGATGGCTCGAACGATGCTCGATGAATACAAGACACCAAGAAAGTTCTGGCCCGAAGCTACTGATACTGCATGCCATATCATCAACCGTGTTTATCTACTCAAGCTTCTGAAGAAAACATTCTATGAACTCCTTACTGGCAAGAAGCCAAACATCAGTTACTTCAGAGTATTTGGAGCTAGGTGCTGGATCAAGGATCCACATCACAAGTGAAAATTTGCACCAAAAGCACATGAAGGTTTCATGCTCGGCTATGGAAAGGACTGACACTCCTACAGAGTCTTCAACATCTTTCTCTATAAAGTAGTTGAAACTGTGGATGTGCGGTTTGATGAAACGAACAGTTCACAAAGAGAGTTCCTGCCAAATGTGCTGGATGAAGCTTCACCTAGTGAATCTATCAAGCTAATGGGAACAGGTGAAATCATGCCTTCTGAAGAACAGCCTGACGAGGAACTCATCATTTCTGCTTCAAATCAACCTGAAGACAATGTTCAGCCTGAAGACAATTCTCCTGATGATAACAATGTACAGCAAGAGTCCAGCTCATCCTCGTGTTGCAAATGAAGTGCAAATTGAGAAGATAATTGACAGCTTAAATACACCTAGTCCACTTACTCGTTCAAGAGCAACACAGCTAGCAAATTTCTGTGGGCACTTTGCGTTTGTCTCAATATCTGAACCCAAGAAAGTTGTTGAAGCCTTCATGGAACCCGAATGGATTCAAGCAATGCAAGAAGAGCTTCAACAGTTTGAGATGAACAACGTATGGGAACTTGTCAAGCGTCCTGACCCTCGCAAGCGCAACATAATAGGCACAAAATGGATATATCGCAACAAGCAAGATGAGCATGGTCAAGTTGTCAGAAACAAAGCTCGTCTTGTTGCTCAATGGTACACTCAAGTTGAAGGGATTGACTTCGATGAAACATTTGCTCTTGTGGCTAGGCTTGAAGCTATTCACATACTGCTAGCCTATGCAAATCATCACAACATACTTCTGTATCAAATGGATGTAAAGAGTGCCTTTCTCAATGGAAGGATTGAAGAAGAAGTGTATGTTGCACAACCTCCTGGCTTTGAAGATCCAAAACATTCTGATATGGTATACAAGCTCAACAAGGCACATTATGGCCTCAAACAAGCCCCTCGTGCTTGGTATGACACACTCAAAGACTTCCTGAAGAACAAAGACTTCAAACCTGGTTCCCTGGATCCCACACTCTTCACGAAGACATATAATGATGAGCTGTTTGTCTACCAAATCTATGTGGACGACATTATCTTCGGCTGCACTGACAAAAGATACGATGATAAGTTTGGTCACATGATGCAAGAGCAATATCAGATGTCCATGATGGGTGAGCTGAAGTTCTTCCTTGGTCTTCAAATTCGTCAGCAAAGCAACGACATCTTCATATCTCAAGATAAATATCTCAAAGATTGCCTGAAGAAGTTTGGAATGGAAGATTGCAAAGGTTACTCGACGCCTATGCCAGCTAAACACCATCTGGGTCCCGACGCCAATGGTAAAGATTTCGATCAAAAGGTATACCACTCCATGATTGGTTCTTTACTTTATCTATGTGCATCTAGGCCAGATATTATGCTTAGTGTTTGCATGTGTGCTCGATATCAAGCGGCACCTAAGGAGTCGCATCACTTAGCTGTGAAGCGAATACTTCGATATTTGGCTTACACCCCAACGCTAGGATTATGGTATCCAAAGGGCTCAGAGTTTGATCTAGTTGGATTCTCATATGCTGATTATGCTGGTGACAAACTTGATCGCAAGTCTACATCAGGCACATGTCACTTTCTAGGACGATCACTTGTCTGTTGGTCTTCAAAGAAGCAGAACTGTGTATCACTCTCCACTGCTGAATCTGAATACATTGTTGCTGGATCTTGCTGCATTCAGCTTCTCTGGATGAAGCAAACTCTCAAGGACTATGGTGTCCATCTGAGGCATGTGCCACTCTACTGCGACAATGAAAACGCCATCAAGATTGCCAACAACCCAGTTCAGCACTCGAAGACAAAGCACATTGAAATTCGTCATCACTTTCTAAGAGATCATGTCATGAAGGAAGATATTGATATCATACACGTCAACACTGAAGAGCAACTGGCAGATATCTTCACAAAGCCCTTGGATGAGAAAAGGTTTTGCAAGTTGCGGTGTGAGCTAAATATCTTAGAGTCCTCAAATGTCCTGTAATCAGGCACACATCCTAACACTTATGCATATTGATGATTTAGATGTGCAACACACTAAGTAAAGTATATCTTCAATCAATGAAGACCTACATTCTAAGTGTGGATACATTAACGTGGAATTTGACTTCGGAGCGCCACGATAATTGTGCGCCGTTTCTGGGTCTAATACTTCCTATACGGTGGGTAACGCCACCACCAAATCTTTGTTTGAAGTGTTTCTCGTGGCGTTACATTTGCAAAGTATTCGCACTTGGTTTATCTTCATATAGGACAAATATAGACTTGTGTTGTGTCCTCTACAGCATTCACTTATAGCTATGTCTTCTTATTTGAATCTTTTGAACTAAGTGAATGTGATCGGACCCTAACCTCTCTATGCTTCCTCACCTCAAACTCTATCTATCCAAATCATATGCATTATGTTGAAACCGTCGAATATCTTCTCTGCGTCCTTGTCAGCAGAAGATACACAGACAAACTTTGAATCTGATTTTAATGCTCAATCCTTTATGCCTGAAATCCGGAGAAGCCGGAATGACCACCCCGACAGTCCAGGCGTGCGTGGGATCGTGGGACAACTCCCAATGTGTTACATGTCCTCCACGTGTCCCTCAGATAGGAACCGCCAGGGGCACCTGCGTAATTGCGTTGTGCCGTCTCCCATCCTTATAAATGCATGTCCCATCACGGTCAAAAATTCTTCTACCACCTCTCCACCTTGACCAACCCTAGCGCCTCCGCTAGCTCTCGACGACGCTGGCGACGAAGCGCTTCGCTGCCGCGACCTCATCGACGCCGTCTTCACGCCGGCCGCGGACATCGTCTCCTCCGCCGTCGCCATAGCTGTCCTCCGTCGCCAAGTTAGGGCACGGAAGATCGAACTGCTCGGCATCCACTTCTTCTCCGTCTAAGCAGTTCATCATGTGATAAATTAAAACTCTCTTTTTACCATCTTCTTGATCCAATAGATTCATCACTTTTTCCATAAGAAGTTTCTGCCTCCACATGTTTAGATCTATCCTGTCTCCATCTCATATCTTGCCTAGTACATTCACATATGCTTCAAACATAGTTAGATTCCTCACTTGTACCTATTCATGGATTCGTACAAATCTGGAACCAACTCTCAACATATTAGTGAATGTCTTCGCGCTATGAGGTCAAAGTCTTCTAAACTGATTTATCTTCAAAATCTTCTGAGAATGCATATGACCTCTTCCCCTTCCCTCGCATCTCTAATGCTGTCACGGGTACATGTCCATGGGAGAATCCCTTGGTTCTCATAGTCTGCATTCATTTGCGGAATTCTTGCAGTGTCATATTCATTCTCCCGAAGCTAGTTCCTGCCTGACTAGCAGACCGAAGCATTTGCCAGTGTTGAAGCCTTTCAGTTTGAAGCCTTTCAGATTGAACCCAATGGAAACCGACAAATCAGTTAGGAAGGGTGGCAGACAGCACCGTGGAAACACCTCCAACGATTTGCCTCCTGACCTCAGTGAAATGTACAAGACTGATCCAGAGGAGGATTACAATCAGAGGAAGACTCGAATCCAATGGATTCGAAGATATTGGGCTGAACAGTGGTTCAAGTACAGATTCGTGACCCAAGAGTATGCTGAAAAGAATGCCATCAAGCGTCCATGGGGAGACATTACGTACAAGAATCTTCCACCCAGGACCCAAGCTGAAGCCATTGCTCAAGGCTTCTTTCCTTGCATGGTCCGTGGGCCACAACCAGCAGATGCCGACCCATCATCACTGCTATGGTGTCGCGACGACAATCTGTTCAAGCGAAATCTTCAGTATGCCAAGAACTTGGCCAAAGAGAACAAGAAGACTTGGTGATTGGACTTCAATCCTGGCCCCTATACGCCAAGTGCCGATGGCACGCGTGAAGCTGAACATAACCTGGTTGGGCCCTTCTACAACTTATAAGGTCTCGTCAGTCACATAAGGGTTCAAGGGGCGGATGTGGATCAACCTGCAGACGACGCTGATTCTGATGAAGCGCCTGCATCTCCGAAGCCCCAGAAGAATAAGAAGTCCAAGGCTTCGAAGACCACTCCACCAATTGCTTCGAGAGTGAAGCCCTTGGCCACTACTCCGCCAGCACCAAGTGTGCAATCTGAGGAGCACTCTCGCATTTCCAAGAGCAAACAACTAAGGAAGAAGCCCATGCACAGCCCCAGTCTAGCTCTAACTCTTGATGTTGTTCTGAAGAACGCTAATGAAGCCATTGATCTCTCAAGTGATGAAGATCTAGCTGATGACGCTCTGGAGCAATTGATCAAGAGCAAGGAAGATGCAGAAATCTTCAACGATTTTCCGCTCTTTGACGTGGAAGTGTTGGACAACTTCATTGATGAGTGGTTTGACACCCCCAACCTCAGCTTTGACGATCTGCAGCTTCCAGTTGGCCTCAGCGTCTCCTTCAATGGCGCCATTGCTTCTGAGCTAGCTCTTGCTCAGAGAATTGTTGAGCTGGAGCAAAAGATTGACTATGAAAAGGCTCAGTTCAAGAAGCATATGGCCAAGCTCAGCGTCCAAGAAATCCAGAACTTCAAAGTCATGATGCATGAGCTCAAGGAAGCCTTTCGCAAGAGGCGTGAAGAAGCCAAAGGTTCTCGTGAGCGAATCAAGGCCTTGGCGGCCAAATGCGTCCAAGCTTACAGTGAAGCTGAAAAACGCAAGGCCCTTGGGCGTCCTGGCATTGACCCCAGGATGGCTACCAAGAAGAAGTAGAAGCAAACTGTGGCCCAAACTGAAGAATCAAGGCAGGAAGAGCCTAGCATTGTCCTCCCTGCTAGCATGACAGTCACGAAGCCTAAGGTCACCCCAGCTGCTTCTGAGCTTAAGAAGACAAAGGTGGTTGAATCTGAAGCTCGCAAGCGCAAGAACACAACTGATGATGCTCCACCCACAAAGAAGCGCAAGACCAAGAAGGATAGGGCTGCTCCCACATAGCCCCTTGTCATTGAGCCCATTTCAGTTGCTCGTCCTGCATCTGCACACCAGGAATGTCGCATGATTGTTCATGAGCCTACTCCCACAGAGGCTGAAGACATTCCAGCTGTTGACCCCACCGCAGCTGAAGACATTGTTCCTCATGACAATGTTGAAGATGATGAAGTCCTTCCTCAGATCGAGTACAATGTGAAATCATTGTCTGTTCTCACGAACAGCGAACGCGTCAGCATTGGTCGTCCATTGACGCCAATTGCACATGATGACTCATGGGCTGATCACCCACAAGATACACCAGCAACTCCCCCAACTCAAGTCACCAGTTCGGTGCTTGAAGATGACGACTTTGAGGCCCAACCAACACCAACACCACAGGCGTCGCCAGCATTCCGCAGGCTTCGCAAAGGACCAAGGCCCCAAGTCGTTACTTCAAGAGTTCTAGAAGGAGAAGAGCAACAATCTATTCCTGAAACTTCTCTTACTGTGAACCTCCCAGAGTCTGAAGCCAAAGCGGCTAAAGATATTCCGGCTGCATCAGCCGATGAAGAACAACCCCAATAAGAAGAAGCACGTGCTGCCACACCCCCTGTTCTCAAGGAGAACATGTCCGACCCTCTAGCTCCTGAAGTGGAGGTTACAAATTCTGAGGCTGCCACCACCACAACTGAAGCCAATGACGTTGTCATGGCTGAAGCTAATGTGGTACCTGAAGTCAATGTGGTGCCTAAAGTGATGGCGCCTGAAGCAAGTGTTGCACCTGACGCCACTCAGCAGCCTGAAGCCAATGCCTCTGCTCCTGTTCTGCCTCCAAGGCCACACACCATCGAGCAAGCATACGACAAAGATGACCAGCTCATCTCTGTCAGATGGCCCATTATGATTCCTCCGCCTGCTGCTGGACCGCCTGCTGCTGGTCCAAAATTTGACTACCATGTTGAGCACAGGCCTCAGGTTCAGAAGCCTAAGCCAAGACTGCCAAGGTTCCCAGGTACTGCCACTTCTCAAGGGTCCTTCAATGCAAATAGCTTCACTGCGCACAACACGTTCTTTGACAGCGCCAAGAACCCCTATTCCAAGCCAAGGATATCATCTGATAGGTTCTGGAGCCATCAGCAGCGCAGCTATTATTCACGAGTAATATATGATCAAGGGCGCATTTTCCCTCATATGCGTCTTGATACTGAAGCCATTACTGGACTGCTCTATCTTGAGGAAGCTCTTGATTGCTTCCGTGATGCTGGCTTGCTGAACTTTGTGGCTGACAAAGAGCACTGGGATGAAGAGTTGCTTCTGCAATTCTATGCAACCCTCCACATTCGAGGCTATAGCAGGGATCCGAAGACATGGGTCCTTGAGTGGATGACAGGCAATGTCCATCATGAAGCCAAAGCCCTTGATCTCATTGTGCTTACTGGCCTGCCCACTCCAGGAGAATTGTATGAACCTGGCTGTCAACTACACAACGAAGCTTTGGAGAGTATCTTTCAGAAGCGCAAGCCCAACATGAGCCAGATGCTGAGCATGATGAAGCCTTTGCCAATCGATGCTGAATATCCAAAGGAGTTCTTTGTTGAAGACCTAGAGTATCTACCACGCGCCATCTATCATATCATCCGGCAAACTCTATGGCATGTCAAAGGACACTCTTCATCATCCAATCTTGAAGGCACAATGAAGACATTGGTCTTCTATATCTTCAACGGCATCAGCTTCAATGCTCAAGATTTCTTTATCAGGCAGTTGGCTGTGTCAGGTTCTGACCTTTTGGTCTCAAGTTCTACGCTCCATGGATTATGCGCCTCATCAAGCATCATTCTGCTATCAACTATCAACCTTCTGCTCGCAATCATCATATATTCTTGCCAGAGGTTCATATGTCCGCTGAAGCCATATACCAAGAGCCTGCCAAAGAGCTTGTTAGTCTTCACAACGCTGATCACCAGAGCTTCACTCAGCAACTTGAAGGAGTTCCAGCAGTCTCTCGCATTTATCCTCTGGCTGTCCGTACTCGCCTACCTCGCCATGCAGAGACTGAAGCTACTGAGAGCACCAATGCCCAAAGGCCTCGGAAGCATTCTCGTGTTCTCAACAACAGAGAGCTTCTCGTTGCCTTACATCAGAAACAGGATAAGCATCACTACTAGCTGAAGCGTCAGATACAAAGCCTCTTGGTGGACGTCAATCGCATTCGAAATCTTGCCACCAAGAATGCCTTTGTTGCTCATGAAACCTGTCGGAGGTCATGGAAGAGTTTAACTTTGCTGAGTGCTGAAGCGGATCTTCAAGACGATGGCTTCACTGAAAGATTCAAGTTTGACCACACTCCTCCAAGGAATGTTGTTCTGCGTCGAACTCCGTCTCTTGAAGACTCTGACTACTCCTCCTCCACTGCAACGGTTGACGCTAGGGTGATAGATGATCAAGATGATGCAACCTCACCACCTCCTTCCTCAGCGCGTGTCGACACTGCACCAACTACTTCTGCACCGCCAAACGCCAACGCTGACCCTGCATCCTCTCCTGCTCCAACTGGGAACGAGTAGAGGCTCTATGTCTTCAAACCTTTTTGGTCCTTACTGACAAAAGGGGGAGAAGCATATGGGTTGATCGTCTTCAAGCGGGTCCATATGGGCGGGTGCTTTATATTTTGCCTAGTGTTTACAACTCTCGTTTTTGCTACATTTGGTTCTTTGAGTTGTAACACTTAAACTTGATGGTCGTCTGCTACGTTTTCTGGTACTCTGTAATGCCATGATAAATTCCGCATGTGCTACGATATTTTCTGCACTTAGTCATTTTGCAGACGTCCGTTTCTCATTATGCATATCATTATATTCGACATATCAAATGTGCATGATTAATTTTCTTCATAAGTTGAGGAGGATCTCCACAAGTACAACCTGCCATGTGTATTTGCATTCAAAAGCAAATCAACTATATGCACATCTTCAGGGGGAGCCTTTTACTACTTATGACGACAATACCTTATCCCTTACAATTTCACAAACTTTTATCCCCGTTGAAAACTTCAACCAGTTTGTCATCAATCACCAAAAAGGGGGAGATTGTAAGTGCATCTAATGCCACCCCTAGTTGGTTTTGGAGTATTGACGACAAACCTGTTGAGGGACTAATGTATTTGTGAGAATTGTAGGATAACACAGGTAGTAGTCCCTCATTGATTCGGTTTACCTACCGGAGATGACCCCTAAAAATGTATGAAGACATTGATATCAGTGGTGGTATATGAAGATAATCATATTGAAGACTATGACATGAGAAGACATTATGTGAAGACTATGGAAAGCAAAGACGTAGATGTTTCGTTGTTTCCTTCTCTTGTTTGTTGAGTCATAGGAACCACCGTACTGTTAAGTGGGGTCCAAGTGAACTAAGTCAGAGTGACTGAAGTGATGCTCAACCAAATCCTATGTCTTCGAGCGAAGACTATGAGAGCAAATCTTATCCAGAGCTGGATGAGTCAGCTTTACTTGTAGCCCAAGTAAAGTTGATGTGTGTGTTTGAAATCTGACCGTGGGAACACGTGTCAGTTCCTTAGTGACCCAGGGTCACTTCGGACAAATCAGGTCGGGTTCCCTTGTGGCTATAAATAGCCCACCCCCTATGCCATAAATTGGTGGTTGCTCAGAGTTATTACACGACTTTTGTCGTTTGAGAGCAACCCACCTGTGAAGCATTTGAGAGAGAGATCATTACGAGGACAAAGCCCAAACACCCAGAGCCAAAGAGTGTTAGGCATCACTGAAGTCTTTCTGTCTGTGTGACCTGAAGACTTGTTACACTTGAGGACTGTGTTTCCTCCAGTCGGTTAGGCGTCGCGTTCTGAGCATCCAAGAGTCATTGTGGATTGCTGGTGAACGAAGTCTGTGAAGGTTTGGAAGTTTACCTTGAAGACTTACCAGAGTGATTGGGCGAGGACTAGGTGTCCTTAGCTCAAGGGGAACAAGGTGAAGACGCGGTCTTCTGAGTTAAATCTCAGCCTCCCTAACCAGACATACAGTTGTCACAGCAACTGGAACTGGTCTAACAAATCACTGCCTTCCCCGAGCTACTGGTTCTATCCTTTCCTTCTCTTTACTTACTGTCTTTCATTGTGAAGTCTTTGATTGCTTGCCTATCTGTTTGACTTCACTGTGTGACTACATGTTCTGATTAGCTTCATTCCATCTTCCATCCTGATCCTTACTGCCTAGCTGCTATTAGTCTTCATGCTTTCACTTCATTGAATACTTGACTATGGCTTGTCTAGTGTAGTCTACCTTCCGCTGCATATAAATAGGATTGGATTTATCGTTTGTCTTTGAAACTTCCATGTTTTGAAGCATTCCATAAAAATCTCCTATTCAC
>LR738710.1:241451485-241512888 GCA_902687465.1 Secale cereale
CCCCCCCCCCCCCCTCTAGTCGATATACTGCACTTTCAGCAATAAAATTAAGTAAGAGGGAGGAAAAAATTATGGCAGGGACTGATGGCGGTCTTTCGGCGAAACCGGCATCCCAGGTGCTTTCTCTAGCTTGGCAGTGTGATACTGTCTTGCATCTTTCATGTGATGTCTAGCTTGTATTGCTTCTAGTTTGTTGAAATGGCTTCTGCTTAGTTTACATAAATAGTTGTGAATATGCCATGACATCCTATTTTTCGTACATATTGCATCCTCATATCGTGTGTTTGCCTTACATCAAGGTAGTGATTGTCAGTATCATGCATGAATGAGTTCTGAAGAGTCCATTTTATTGCTTTTTCTTGTCGGTTTTACTTGACAATGCAAAATCAATATAGCGGAAGGAAATTAGCAAGGCAGTGAATAAAGGTGCTCCTTACAACCAACTGAAAGGGAGGGCCTCTATAGATTCTACTCCACCATCCCCACAACAAGATTTGGAAGACAACACATGCAACAATCACAGGTTGTGTTGACACTCAACGTAGTTGTGTTGATGATCAGCACATCTCCGCTAGTCCACCATCACAGGTGCTCCCTCTAACATGGCACTGTTATATGTGGTTGCATGTTATGTATGATGTCTAGCTTGTATTGCTTCTAATTTTGTTGAATTCCATCTTCTTACTTTACACATTATACTTGTGAATAATACATGTGTTCCTGTTTCGAGAACATACAATATATGTCTATCACACCATGTTCTTACATCAAAGTATTATTGTTGTGTAACCTGGAATAATCACTTATCATAAGACACATTTAACTTGGGAGTCTGATATAGGTTACATCTCGCATTATTTTCTAGCTTCTACTACTAATTTGTTGAAATAGCACTAATGACAATTTTAATTTGGTAGAGTGATATTCATTGCATCTTACATATGGTGTCTAGCTTTCATTGCTTCTAGTTTCTTGAAATGCCTTCTGCTTAGTTTACACATCATAGCTATGAATATGCAATGTTGTGAATATGCAATGGCACTAATGACGAGAGACCTTTAACTTGGTAGTGTGATGTTGTTTGCATCTTGCATATGATTTATTTCTTGTACTGCTTCACATTTGTTTAAATGCCAGTTATGGCGAGACACTATTAACTTGGCAAAGCGATATTTGTAGCATATTTCATATGGTGTCTACCTTCCATTGCATTGCTTCTAATTTATTGAAATGCCCTCTGCTTAGTTTACACATCATAGTTCTGATTATCTCATGTCGTCCTATTTTTCGTACATATCACATCCTCCTATCCTACGGTTGTCTAACATCAAAGTTCAATTCTTCTATATCATGCATCAATATGTCCTGAAGAACTTTTTTTTTTCTTTTTTCTTGATGGCTTGACTTGACATGGCAAAGAGAAAGAGGTAGGAACACAGACTGGCAAGGGATCGTGTTAGTACTCAGGGCGCATGGAAACGGGAGCGGAAGAATTATGCAGATTTTGCTAGTACTGATGGTGCAATAGAAGGTCCAAGTCCACCGGAAAATTTTACAAACACGATATCCCCTACTACACCAGCTACAAAAAAAATCCAAACACAAACGAATAGCTACCACCAAACAAGCAACAGCAACCCTAGTTGTTGCAACACCTTCTTCAACAATACCAACATCTCCACGAGTTACTCGTTCGGTAACTCTGTTATTGGCAACTTCCGAAGTTCCCTTGCCACTTGACACTACTTCTGAAGCACTCTTGACACAAGACGAGTTGGCAAGATCAGTTGAACCTTGGGAGCTTCAACAACAAGAAGGTAGTTGCTCGAGTCAAGTTATAGTTGCATGCTTCTTTATATGCAGTCTCGCATTTTGATATACACTAACACTTTGCATGTTTGTTGTTGAACTAGCACCTAGGCGCAAGAGGATATAGATATCAGGGACAATGCTAGACAGGTTAACTAAATCTAGAGGAGGAAGGAAGAATGGGGATCCATTTTGAGACAGGTTTAAAATGGCCACGTGGTGCTACAGAGTCAGCCAAGTTAGTATCAGAGGCAGTCGTTGCCATTCGGTGTCATGCACGTATCCCCCCAACATGGATTCAATACATGAATGACAAAGACAAAACCCAGTTTAACACCTTCCTCGGCCATTTATCTGTAAGTATGGTTATGTATGGAAATTGGTAATATCGTCTTGCTCTGTCCCATACTTTCTAGGTTGCTCGTAATGAGACTCTCATAATTTTCAACAGATGAGGTTCAAGTTGGATAGCCAAGATCCAACCATACAATCATGCACCCATGTTTTCAAGTCTACTCTGCGACAGTATCGGCATAACTTGAGGAAAACACACTTTGAAGGCAAGACTAACGGTGAACTTGCCCAAACATCTCCATTGGAAATTATATCGGATGAAGACCCGAGAGGCCTTGGTAAACACTGGTCTGATCCAAAGTATCAAGTGCATTATATGTGTGTGTGTGTGTGTGTGTCATCAGATCACATGTTGAACTCCTATTTAAGCATGTACCTCACAAATCTATCATCATGTACTACCTCATTTCCGGTTTATAAGGCTTGCACGTATATCTAGGTTGAAAAATAAACCAATGTAATACAAGTTATCTGTCACAAAAAATATATCATTAGAAACTTCTGGTCTTCTACTTTCTAATGGTGTAATTTTTAGACTATACAACTCATTTTATGTTGGTCAAATTATAGACCTAGGGATACGTGCAAGACTTATAAATCGGAAAGGAGGTAGTAGGTGAACTGTTCAAAGAACAAGGCCAACCGTAGGAAAGTGAAATTCCAACAGATGACGGGATCTCGTAGCTATATTGCACACCGCGAGGCTCTTGTAACTAGCTGTTGTTTCACTCTTTTCGCTGTGCCATATTATCAGATATATATATTGACTTGTTTCAAATGCACAGGAAAGTCCGCAAGGATCAAAAAGTACCCGAACCAAATGAAGTGGAAATCTTCAAGGATTGTCACACCAGCAAGATGAAGGGTATGACTACGCCAGTCGAAACCGCTGTTGTAAGTCCTTAATCCTCATCACTTTTAACTACTACTTACTCTGAGTTGTGCATTGAACTGCACGGTTTGCAGCCAAAGACTATTACTCTTTTCAATTTTATACACAATTGTCTTAGCGTGTCATTGCACCTTACAAGGTTTAAAAGAGAGGAGTGATGTTCCTTTGACCTTGATCTGTAATCTAGGTCCGTGTTGGACTTGCCCACACAGCGTTACAATTGTGTGTTTGTCTGTTCTCAGTTGCTTTGTGATATGAATGATACTATGCTTACCGTATTATAAATTTTGTCCCTGTCCTTAGTTGTTGATATGGACCCGAACCTCGTGGCGAGATCCGATCTGTTGTTGCAGCCCAATCTTTCACGACACACCACCACCAGCAGTAGTAACCTCTCGCTCGCGCACATGATGTACATGAAATAGAGGGTTTGAACCTTGTGGCTCAGCACGAGAAAACCAATCTCGACGACGGTACTCACGCGCAAAAAAATTTCCTCGCAAAGAAATCACAACACATAGATTTTCTAAAAGCTTCCTCCAAAACTTAGGGATTTTTAGATAGCTTCCCCCAAAACTCAATACGGGTATTTACCCTAAAAACACATCGTGTTTATTATCAAAATATAACCTCCCTTTTACATGAGAAAAACTATTAGGCTTTATAGCTGACCCTAGCGTGTTCAACCTACTGGCCGTATGAAAACTCTTTCCTATCTATTCCTATAACTTACAAAGGGAATCGAGTAAAAATAAAAACCGACTTGATATTTTCCTTAACACGATCTGAACTTGATGACGACATATCCTCTTGATCTCGTCGTGAGGTGGGCCCCAGCCAATAGAACACAACGATAGAAAATCAAACACATCAAAAGTCCTGGAGGCATCTTCATGTGTCTTCTCGTTGCGTGGTAGAAAAATAAATATATCTTTATTTTTTATCTGGTGGACTGAACTAGTTAAATCAGAGTCTACTTGAGTCCTTGAATCATCGTAGGTCTCCTTTTATTTCTCTAACGTGACACAAGGACATTTAGAGTAATTACCCCAGCATGCATGATTGCATGTACGGGCAACTATAACATCTAGACCAAGGCATCCAATATATATACACATGTATATCTTGCCCCCAAACATGTCCTTATATTTTTCTTTGTACTGATACAAACACAACCTCTTTAGCCGGTCCTGATGGATACAGGTTTTGGCAACTAGCTTTTCTTCATTTGTCGTGGTCGTAACAGTATCGACTACTGTAGTTAAATTATGCGCGGTCATATCATCCTCTCCTCCTTGAAACGAAATTGTCCTCGATTTCGAGTTGATCTCTTCAACAATATTTTTATTTGCAGACTGGACGACAACGACAGTAACAATTGCACCAGCCTCGACCTTCTTCCTTTCTTCTTCTTCATGCTTTTTATCTTCTCAAGAAGATAAAATCCTCCATGTAATGAAACGCTCCTCATCCATGGGCACAAGATTGCACTTTTACCCATCTTGATAGTATATGTGTGTGTGATAATCGTACACAACATCATGCTCTTTGTACCATGGCTCACCCAACAACAAGTGGCACGAAACCATCAGCGCCGGAATCACATCGCACAAAACCTCGCAAAAGAATTTTCCCAATGAAAAGGGTACCTTAGTTTGGTGCGTGATAGTGAGTTCTTCATGACCCCAACGGAACAAGTATGGTTTTGGATGTGTTGTTATTGGTATCTACAGCTTCTCCACCATCTTGATGCTTGCTGCGTTGATCAAATTCATGTGATCGATTGTCATAGCACATGATCTCTCTCTCACTACCACACGGGTGTGAAAAAGCCCGGCCCATCGGCTTTCCTCCTCAAACTGAAACCCATAGCTTCACTTATTGAATGACGATGCGCTCATCATCTTCTCCATAGTGTCGTGAACAACCTGATGGTCTGAATACCACCTGATATGGACCCGAACCTCGTGGCGAGATCCGATTTTTTGTTGTGGTCCAATCATTCACGACACACCAACACTAGCAGTAGTAACCTCTCGCTTGTGCACGCGATGTTCACAAAATAGAGGGTTTGAACCTTGCGGCTCAGCACGAGAAAACCAATCTCGACGACGATACTCACACGCAAAACAATTTTCTCACAGAGAAAACGCAACACAGAGGTTTTCTAAAAGCTTCCTCCAAAACTTAGGGATTTTTAGACAGCTTCCCCCAAACCTCGATACGGGTATTTACCCTAAAAACACATCGTGTTTATTATCAAAATATAATCTCCCTTTTACATGAGAATAACTATTAGGCTTTATAGCCGACCCTAGCATGTCCAACCTACTAGTTGCAAGAAAACTCTTTCATGTCTATTCCTATAACTTACAAAGGGAATCGAGTAAAAATAGAAACCGACTTGATATTTTCGTGAACACAATCTGTACTTGATGATGACGTATCCTCTTGATATCGTCGTGAGGTGGGCCGCAGCCAATAGAACACAACGATAGAAAATCAAACACATCAAAAGTCCTCGAGGCATCTTCATGTGTCTTCTCTTTGCCTGGTAGAAAAATAAATATATCTTTATTTTTTATCTAGTGGACTGAACCAGTTATATTTTTCTTTGTACTGATTACACAACCTATTTAGCTGGTCCTGGTGGATACAAGTTTTGGCAACTAGTTTTCTTCATTTGTTGTGGCCGTAACAGTATCGACTATTGTAGTTAAATTATGCGCGGTCATATCAGCTGTCAATACAATGTGATGAAATAAACAATACATTAGCCATGGTACATGGTCATATGTTTGGAACCTGGTTTTATTATGTACTTTGCAGTAAAATACAATTAATATTTTACACGGGTTCACCAGAATAAGTTATGTATATAGACCAAAGCTATTCTATTTGGTTTTGTTGCCTCCATAATATCTTCTATTCTGGTACTACTAATGTACAAACTCAACTTTTCAGCAAGCTATGGAGAAAATGGTGGAACCGTCACTTCTTAAAGGTGACGAGGCAACCATAACCGCAATGTCACCTCTTGCTGCAGTGGGTCAGGTACAGTACGTGTCCACTAACAGTGCCAAAAGCATGTTTCTATGTAATACTTGGTTGGTTGTTAAGGCAATCTCATCCAAACTGCCTCATGATCAAGATATGCAAGCTCAAAACAATGTTATATTTGCACTCCACACACAAGTCCAGTCCCTAACAGATACCCTTTGTGAAACAAGGACAGCCATTGTTCGATGTCGTCAAGATATGCATGGTTTTGAAACCAGACTATCAGACATCTGCTATGTTGTTCAGGAGCCTAGGATAAATGAAGGTGAAGGTTATGGTGGTCCATCGGACAGTAACATCATGAAAACTTAACAATCAGGTCAAATGAACTAAGCTTCTGAACTTCTGGTGGTGCATTTATCTGCCGGACTATTAACCTTTATGCCAATCTTCCTTTTGTTTTATGGTTGTAATTTGTTTTGTTGCGATATAAAATTTGTTCTTAACGTGCAGCGGCTGGCTGAAGAAAACAGCAAGCCGTTTTTGTATAGTGTAGGGTGTTCCCTATATTCGCACTGGTAGCAAACTTTGATGCCCAGTGGATGTAATCTCTGCAATCGCCTCAATAGCCTAGCGTTAGTTTCTGGCTTATTTATTTCCATAGTCTTCTTTTTTCGTTGGTTTGCTAGTGGCTGCAACAACCATGGGCCAAATACGGACCGTGGTAACCTTGAGCCCGCTACAGGCCGTAGGATGAATGGGCCTCCTACGGGCCGTCGGATAAATGGGCCGACATGGGCCATAAACGGGTCGTTAACAGGGCGAAAGACAGCAGAGGCTTAATTTTGACACGGGCATAACGGGTCATTAATGGGCCAGAATACATTATGGGTTGGAAACGGCGCAACGGGTTAACAGTCCACAAACGGGCTGAGTCTAACCATGTGCTGAATTGGTCCCATTAGGAGAACAGGCCAATAACGGGTCGAAAGTAATCGAGGGCCAGAAAGGAGCCAAAGAATGTATGGGCCGTCAGTAGGCTGAAAGCTAACATGGGCTGGAAACAGCCCATTTGAATCATGGGTCGTTAATGGGTATAAAGAAATTTATTATTTGTTACGGGCCAGAGTCACCGCGGGCCACTAAAGGGACCAAAGATATGAAAGGCCTCATATGGACCATACATGGGCCAAAAGTGAAACGGGTTGGTGTTATACTGGACGGCCCACAGGACGTTGTTGGGCCAAATTCGGGAACGCCATAACGGGTCGTGATTTACCGGGCCATAAAATGGGCTATATGCAAACAGACCGTTAACAGGCTTTTCATGGGCCAGCCCGCTAGATTTTAACCAAGTCAAACGGGCCGGCCGTTGTAAGCTAAATGGGCCACTATTGGGTTGTGCCATGTGTCGAGATATCATAGCCACCTCTCTATCCCAATGACGAGCTGACACGTGGTTCCTCCGGCGAATGATAATTTTACACGCGGAAAATCCCCATTGGTCCGAGCTGTTAACGGGTTACCGGATCCAAACCGGAACCCGATAGCTTAACGGCGACCCGTTACGGTGGATGCCACGTGTTGGTCACCCTTGATGAAAACACTTATGTGACCCATCATTTATCGTCATGGAAGTCGACACTTCCCTGATCATAATTTTGGTATTGTCATGGAACACTTCTACGACAGCACAGGAATGACTATCTTGATTATGTCATAAAATCATCATGGATGTACATGCATGACAAAAATCGTGACCTACTATGACAGACACGTATCATCATGGAAGTGGTTTTTTTGTAGTTAGCTACTAGCTATGGACCTGTAGGTTTGTGGTAAACTACTCACACACATCGGAAGGGCGGCAAGGTTGATGTAGAAGCCCTCCGTGATCGAATCCCCCTCCGGCGGAGTATGGGAAAAGGCCCCAAGATGGGATCTCATGGGAACAAAAACTTGTGGAGGTGGAAAGTACTTTTGGCGACTCCTCTAGGGTTTCTGGAATATTTGGGTATTTATAGAGCTCAGAGGCGGTGCATGGGACTCCCGAGGGGCACACAAGCCCAGGGGCGCGCCCCTACGGCTTGTCGTCTCCTCGTGGGTCTTCTGGCCCCCTCTCCAAGTCTCGTATCTTTCTTCTGGTCCAATAAAAATCATCGTAAAGTTTTATTCCATTTGGACTCCGTTTGATATTTCTTTTATGTAGAAGCCAAAAAACAAGGAAAAAATAGAAACTGACACTAGACACTGGGTTAATAAGTTAGTCCCAAAAATAATATAAAATAGCATATTAATGCATATAAAACATTCAAAGTTGATAATATAATAGCATGGAACAATAAAAATTTATAGATACATTGGAGACGTATCAGCTTGCGGGTAGACGTGGAAGCCGGGGATCGGGTGTGTCGCTGATACGCGCGGCGACTCTGGCAGCACCTTACGAGGGAACGCGAACGAGCCAATGTTGGCCGCGACCACGGCAGTGTTGACGGGCCCGTGCTGGCCAAGGTTTAACCCTAGGTAGAAAGGGCCTCCCTCATTGCCACCACGATGCGGGCGTTGGTGTCCTCCTGCTACGAGGCGGCAGTGAGGGCGGCGGCCGCGGCTGCTTCTTCCCTTGCGTCCGCCTCGTGCCTCCGGCCGACTGCACAGCTCGCTCCTATGGCATCAGCTTCTTATTGGGCGGCAATGCGGTCTTTCGAGGGGCGCGAGGGTTGCCTTTGCCAGAGGGGGCCGAGGCAAGGCTGGACGAGGAGTGGGAACTGAGGCCGGCAGCGGCAGCATCGAGGATGTCGTCCATGGTGAGCGGCCGAGAGCGCGCGCGGGTGAGAGGTTTTGGGAAAGTGGGGGGAATGGCGCCTGCTTTGCCACCGACTGGCGGGCCGGTGGGAGTAGTTTCCACGCGGCGCGCGCGGTCGTCTCATGTTCGCGCTGATGCAAATCAGGCTCAAAAAATGGGTCACGAATGGGTCAGCGGGCGGACGAAAAGCGGACGGGCATCCGTTTGGGTCGGTGCGTTGGGCCGACTTTTCTGTCCGCCACGACCCAAACTGACGCGTGCAGACGAAATGGGTCGACTTGTTGGAGTTGCTCTTAGAGTAACTCAAACACGCCGACCCAAAAGGATGGTGAATTTGTCCGCTTTTTCCTAGTTTGGGTCGGCCGCCCGCTCGGCGTCCGCCTGTTTATGATTTGGCTCGGCACTGCGCCCAACGCATCGACCCATATTTATCGGCATGGCCGGCTGGCCGTCGTTTTTAACAAATATACACACATTTTGCATAGTTTCACAAGCAAACAAAAAAACATAGTTTCACAACCAAATAAATTTAGCATAGTTTACAAGCCAAAAAATAAATAAATTGTCTGAAATACATTTTTTAAGATATATCTATTGATTGCCAACATGAGCCCACTGAAGGAAATATGCCCTAGAAGCAATAATAAAGTTGTTATTTATATTTACTTATATATCATGATAAATGTCTTTTATTCATGCTAGAATTGTATTAACCGAAAACTTGATACATGGGTGAATACATAGACAAAACAGGCTGTCCCTAGTATGCCTCTACTAGACTAGCTTGTTAATCAAAGATGGTTGAGTTTCCTAACCATATACATGTGTTGTCATTTGATAAACGAAATCACATCATTAGGAGAATGATATGATGGACAAGACACATCTGTTAGCTTAGCATATTGATCGTTTAATTTTATTGCTATTGCTTTCTTGATGACTTACACATGTTCCTCTAACTGTGAGATTATGCAACTCCTGAATACCGGAAGAACACCTTGTGTACTATCAAACGTCACAACATAACTAGGTCATTATAAAGATGCTCTACATGTGTCTCCAAAGGTGTTTGTTGAGTTGGAATAGATCGAGAATAGAATTTTCACTCCGAGTGTCGGAGAGGTATCTCTGGGCCCTCTCGGTAATGCACATCACTATACGCCTTGCAAGCAAATGACTAATGAGTTAGTCACGAGATGATGTATTACGGAATGAGTAAAGAGACTTGCCGGTAACGAGATTGAACTAGGTATGATGATAGCGATGATCGAATCTCGGGCAAGTAACATATCGATGACAAAGGGAACAACGTATGTTGTTATGCGGTTTGACCGATAAAGATCTTCGTAGAATATGTAGGAGCCAATATGAGCATCCAGGTTCCGCTATTGGTTATTGACCGGATATATGTCTCGGTCATGTCTACATAGTTCTCGAACCCGTAGGGTCCGCATGCTTAACGTTCAATGATGATTTGTATTATGAGTTATGAGTTTTTGGTGACCAAAGATTGTTCGGACTCCCGTATGAGATCACTAACATCACGAGGAGTCTCGAAATGGTCGAGACATAAAGAATGATATATTGGACGATGTTATTCGGACACCGGATGAGTTCTGAGAGGGATCGGGTAACCATCGGAGTGCGGGAGGGTTATCGGAACCCCCCTCCCCCGAGGGAACTAATGGGCCTTCATGGGCCTTAGTGGAGAGAGAGGAGGGCCGCAAGGGGTGCCCCCCCCCATGGCAGTCCGAACTAGACTAGGTGCAGGCGGCGGCGCCCCCCTTTCCTTCTCCCTCTCCATCTCCTTCATTCGCCCTCTCTTCCTTAAAGAGGAATCCTACTAGGACTAGGGAGTCCTAGTAGGACTCCCCTCTTGGCGCGCCCCCTAGGGCCGGCTGACCTCCTCCTCATCCTCCTTTATATACGTGGGCAGGGGGCACCCCAAACATACACAAGTTTCTCTTAGTCGTGTGCGGTGCCCCCCTCCACGGTTTGCTCCTCAGGTCATAGTGTCGTAGTGCTTAGGCAAAGCCTTGCACCGATCACATCACCAACATCGTCGCCACACCGCCGTGCTGACGGAACTCTCCCTCGACCCTCTACTGGATCAAGAGCGCGAGGGACGTCATCGAGCCGAATGTGTGCTGAAAACCGAGGTGCCGTACGTTCGGTACTTGGATCGGTTCGATCATGAAGACGTTCGATTACATCAACCGCGTTAGCATAATGCTTTCGCTTATGGTCTACTAGGTTACGTGGACACACTCTCCCCGTCTCATTGCTATGCATCTCCTAGATAGATCTTGCGTGAGCATAGGAAAATTTTGAAATTGCATGTTACATTCCCAATAGTGGTATCAGAGCCAGGTCTATGCGTAGATGATATGCACGAGTAGAACACAAAGAGTTGTGGGCGATAATAGTCATACCGCTTACCGCCAACGTCTTACTTTGATTTGGCGGTATTGTTGGATGAAGCTACTCGGACCAACATTACATGACCGCGTTCATGAGACTGGTTCTACCGACGTGCTTTGCACACAGGTGGCTGGGGGGTGTTTGTTTCTCCAACTTTAGTTAAATCGAGTGTGACTATGGACGATCCTTGATGAAGTTTAAAACAACATACTTGATGAAAAAACGTTGTGGTTTTGATGCGTAGGTAAGAACGGTTCTTGCTAGAAGCCCGTAGTAGCCACGCAAAAGTTTTAACAACAAAGTAGAGGACGTCTAACTTGTTTTTGCAGGGCATGTTGTGATGTGACATGGTCAAGATGTGATGAGTTATAGGTTATTGTATGAGATGATCATGTTTCGTAAATTATCAGCAACCGGCAGGAGCCTTATGGTTGTCTCTTTACTGTATGAATTGAACGCCATGTAATAGCTTTAATTTATCACTATGAGTTAGCGATAGTAGTAGAAGCAATAGTTGGCGATATGACCACGACGCCATGATGAAGATCATGGTGTCAAGCCGATGACGATGGAGATCATGACGATGCTTTGGAGATGGAGATCAAAAGCACAAGATGATGATGGCCATATCATGTCACATATTTTGATTGCATGTGATGTTTATCTTATTATGCATCTTATTTTGCTTAGATCGACGATAGAATTATAAGATGATCCCTTACAAAATTTCAAGGTACAAGTGTTCTCCCTGAGTATGCACCGTTGCGAAAGTTCGTCGTGTTGAGACACCACGTGATGATCGGGTGTGATAGGCTCTACGTTCACATACAACGGGTATAAGACAGTTTTCCACATGTAGAATACTCGGGTTAAACTTCATGAGCCTGGCATGTACAGACATGGCCTCGGAACACTGGAGACCGAAAGGTCGAGCATGAATCATATAGTAGATATGATCAACATAAGATGTTCACCATTGAAAACTACTCCATCTCACGTGATGATCGGACATGATTTAGTTGATTTGGATCACGTGATCATTTAGATGACTAGAGGGATGTTTATCTAAGTGGGAGTTCTTTAGTAATATGATTAATTGAACTTTAATTTATCATGAACTTAGTACCTGATAGTTTTTTTGCATATCTATGTTGTTGTAGATCAATGGCCCGTGCTACCATTCCCTTGAATTTTAATGTGTTCCTAAAGAAAGCTAAGTTGAAAGATGATGGTAGCAACTACACGGACTGGGTCCGTAACCTGAGGATTATCATCATTGTTGCACAGAAGAATAATGTCTTTGACGCACCGCTAGTTGAAAGGCCTACTACAGAAGCAACCCCTGATGTTATGAACGTATGGCAAGCTCGATCTAATGACTACTCGATACTTGAGTGTGCCATGCTTTACGGCTTAGAATCGGTACTTCAAAGACATTTTGAACGTCATGGAGCATATGAGATGTTCCAAGATTTGAAGTTACTATTTCAAGCAAATGCCCGAGTTGAAAGATATGAAGTCTCCAACAAGTTCTATAGCTGCAAGATGGAGGAGAACAGTTCTGTCAGTGAACACATACTCACAATGTCTGGGTACCATAACCACATGACTCAACTTGGGGTTAAAGTTGATGATTATAGTGTTATTGACAGAGTTCTTCAATCACTGCTACCAAGCTATAAAGGCTTCGTGATGAACTATAATATGCAAGGGATGCAAAAGACAATTCCCGAGCTCTTCTCTATGCTCAAAGCTGCAGAGGTAGAAATCAAAAAGGAGCATTAAGTGTTGATGGTTAACAAGACCACTAGTTTCAAGAAAATGGCAAGGGAAAGAAGGGGAACTTCAAGAATAATAGCAAGCCAGTTGCTACTCCAAGGTAGAAACCCAAGTCTGGAGCCAAGCCTGAAACTGAGTGCTTATACTACAAAGGGACTGGTCACTGGAAGTGAAACTGTCCCAAGTATTTGGCGGATAAGAAGGATGTCAAAGTGAACAAAGGTATATTTAATATACATGTTATTCATATGTACCTTACTAATGCTCGTAGTAGTGCCTGGGTATTTGATACTCGTTCGGTTGCTCATATTTGTAACTCGAAACAGGAGCTACAGATTAAACGAAGATTGGCTAAGCACGAGGTGACGATGCGCGTGGGAAATGGTTCCAAAGTCAATGTGATCGCCGTCGGCACGCTACCTCTACATATACCTTCGGGATTAGTTTTAGACCTAAATAATTGTTATTTGGTGCCAGCGTTGAGCATGAACATTATATCTGGATCTTGTTTGTTGCGAGACGGTTATTCATTTAAATCAGAGAATAATGGTTGTTCTATTTATATGAGTAATATCTTTTATGGTCATGCACCCTTGATAAGCGGTCTATTTTTGTTGAATCTCGATCATAGTGATACGCATATTCATAATACTGATGCCAAAAGATGCAAACTTGATAATGATAGTGCAACATATTTGTGGCACTGCCGTTTAGGTCATATTGGTGTAAAGTGCATGAAGAAACTCCCTGTTGATGGGATTTTGGAATCACTTGCTTATGAATCACTTGGTGCTTGCGAACCATGCCTCATGGGCAAGATGACTAAGACTCCGTTCTCCGGAACAATGGAGCGAGCAACTGACTTATTGGAAATAATACATACTGATGTATGCGGACCGATGAGAGTTTAGGCTCGCAGCGGGCATCGTTATTTTCTGACATTCACAGATGATTTGAGCATATATGGGTATATCTACTCAATGAAACATAAGTCTGAAACATTTGAGAAGTTCAAAAAAATTCAGAGTGCAGTAGAGAATCATCGTAACAAGAAAGTAAAGTTTCTACGATCTGATCGCGGAGGCGAGTATTTGAGTTACGAGTTTGGTCTTCATTTGAAACAACAAGGAATAGTTTCACAGCTCACGCCACCTGGAACACCGCAGCGTAATGGTGTGTCTGAACGTTGTAACCGTCCTTTATTATATATGGTGCGATCTATGATGTCTCTTACCGATTTACCACTATCGTTTTGGGGTTATGCTTTAGAGACAGCTGCATTCACATTAAATAGGGCAACATCTAGATCCGTTGGAACGGCACCTTATGAATTGTGTGTTGGGGAACGTAGTATTTCAAAACATTTCCTACGATCACGCAAGATCTATCTAGGAGAATCATAGCAATGAGCGGGAGAGTGTGTCCACGTACCCTCGTAGACCATAAGCGGAAGCGTTTAGTAACGCAGTTGATGTAGTTGAACGTCTCCGCAATCCAACCGATCCAAGCATCGAACGTATGGCACCTCCGTGTTCAGCACACGTTCAGCTCGATGACGTCCCACGAACTCTTGATCCAGTTGAGGATGTGGGAGAGTTCCTTCAGCACGACGGCGTGGTGGCGGTGATGATGAAGTTACCAGTGTAGCGCTTCGCCTAAGCACTGCAACGATATGACCGAGGTGTGTCACTGTGGAGAGGGGCACCGCACATGGCTAAGAAATCAACTTGTGTGTCTATGGGGTGCCCCCTGGCTACGTATATAAAGGAGGAGAGGAGGAGAGGGTCGGCCCTCCTATGGCGCGCCCAAGGGTGGAGTCCTACTCCCACTAGGAGTAGGATTCCACCTTTCCTAGTAGGAGTAGGAGAAGAAGGAAGGGGAGGGAGAGAATAGAGGAAGGAGGGGGCGCCGCCCCTCCCCCTAGTCCAATTTGTACTAGACTTGGGGGCGGCCTGCCCTATGCAACCCCTCTCTCTCTCCCCTAAAGCCCAATAAGGCCCATTTACTCCCCGAGGGGTTCCAGTAACCTCTCGATACTCCGATATTTATCCGATGACCCCTGGAACCATTCCAGTGTCCGAATATAACCTTCCAATATATCAATCTTTATGTCTCGACCATTTAGAGACTCCTCGTCATGTTCGTGATCACATCTGGGACTCCGAACTACCTTTGGTACATCAAAACATATAAACTCATAATACCGATCGTCATCGAACGTTAAGCATGCGGACCCTACGGGTTCGAGAACTATGTAGACATGACCAAGACTCATCTCCGGTCAATAACCAATAGCGGAATCTGGATGCTCATATTGGTTCCCACATATTCTACGAAGATCTTTATCGGTCAAACCGCATAACGACATACGTTGTTCCCTTTGTCATCAGTATGTTACTTGCCCGAGATTCGATCATCGGTATCATCATACCTAGTTCAATCTCGTCACCGACAAGTCTCTTTACTCGTTCCGTAATACATCATCTCGTGACTAACTCAATAGTCGTTTGCTTGCAAGGCTTATTACGATGTGTATTACCGAGAGGGCCCAGAGATACCTCTCCGACACTCGGAGTGACAAATCCTATTCTCGATCTATGCCAACACCACAAACACCTTCGGAGACACCTGTAGAGCATATTTATAATCACTCAGTTACATTTTGACGTTTGATAGCACACAAGGTGTTCCTCCGGTATTCAGGAGTTGCATAATCTCATAGTCATAGGAACATGTATAAGTCATGAAGAAAGCAATAGCAGAAAAACTAAACGATCATACTGCTAAGCTAACAGATGGGTCTTGTCCATCACATCATTCTCCTAATGATGTGATCTCATTGATCAAATGACAACTCATGTCTATGGTTAGGAAACATAACCATCTTTGATTAACGAGCTAGTCTAGTAGAGGCATACTAGGGACACTCTGTTTTGTCTATGTATTCACACATGTATCAAGTTTCCGGTTAATACAATTCTAGCATGAATAAAAGACATTTATCATGGTATACAAGGAAGTATAAATAAAAACTTTTATTATTGCCTCTAGGGCATATTTCCTTCATTGTGGTTTGGCAAGAAACCCAAATTGTCGTTTCTTAAAGTTTGGGGTTGTGATGCTTATGTGAAGAAGCTTCAACCTGATAAGCTCAAACCCAAATCGGAGAAATGTGTCTTCATAGGATACCCAAAGTGGTACACCTTCTATCACGGATCTGAAGGCAAGATATTCATTGCTAAGAATGGATCCTTTCTAGAGAAGGAGTTTCTCTCAAAAGAAGTGAGTAGGAGGAAAGTAGAACTTGGTGAGGTAATTTTACCTTCTCCCGAATTGGAGAGTAGTTCATCACAGAAATCAGTTCCAGTGATTCCTACACCAATTAGTGAGGAAGCTAATGATGATGATCATGAAACTTCAGATCAAGTTACTACTGAACCTCGTAGGTCAACCAAAGTACGTTCCGCGCCAGAGTGGTACGGTAACCCTGTTCCGGAAGTCATGTTACTAGACCACGACGAACCTACAAACTATGAGGAAGCGATGATGAGCCCAGATTCCGCAAAATGGCTTGAGGCCATGAAATTTGAGATAGAATCCATGTATGAGAACAAAGTGTGGACTTTGGTTGACTTGCCCGATGATCGGCAAGCCATTGAAAGTAAATGGATCTTTAAGAAGAAGACTGACGTCGATGGTAATGTTACTTTCTATAAAGCTCGACTTGATGCGAAAGGTTTTGACAAGTTCAAGGAGTTGACTACAATGAGACTTTATCACCGGTAGTGATGCTTAAGTCTGTTCGAATCATGTTAGCAATTGCCGCATTTTATGATTATGAAATCTGGCAAATGGATGTCAAAACTGCATTCCTTAATGGATTTCTCAAAGAAGAGTTGTATATAATGCAACCAGAACGTGTTGTCGATCCTAAATGTGCTAACAAAGTGTGCAAGCTCCAGTGATCCATCTATGGACTGGTGCAAGCATCTCGGAGTTGGAATACATGCTTTGATGAGGTGATCAAAGCATATGGTTTTGTATAGACTTTTGGAGAAGCATGTATTTACAAAAAAGTGAGTGGGAGCTCTGTAGCATTTTTGATATTATATGTGGATGACATATTGTTGATTGGAAATGATATAGAATTTCTAGATAGCATAAAAGGATACTTGAATAAGAATTTTTCAATGAAAGATCTCGGTGAAGCTGCTTATATATTGGGCATCAAGATCTATAGAGATAGATCAAGACGCCTAATTCGACTTTCACAAAGCACATACCTTGATAAAGTTTTGAAGAAGTTCAAAATTGATCAGTCAAAGGAAGGGTTATTGCATGTATTACAAGGTGTGAAGTTGAGTTAGACTCAATGCCCGACCACTAGAAAAGATAAAGAGAAAATCAAAGTCATTCCCTATGCTTCAGCCATAGGTTCTATCATGTATGCAATGATGTGTACCAAGCCTGATGTGTGTCTTGCTATAAGTCTAGCAGGGAGGTACCAAAGTAATCCAGGAGTGGATCACTGGACAGCGGTCAAGAACATCCTGAAGTACTTGAAACGTATGAAGGATATGTTTCTCGTTTATGGAGATGACAAAGAGCTCGTCGTAAACGGTTATGTCGATGCAAGCTTTAACACTGATCTGGATGACTCTAAGTCACAAACCGGATACGTATTTTTGTTGAACGGTGGAGCTGTTATTTGGTGCAGTTCCAAGCAGAGCGTCGTGGCGGGATCTACGTGTGAAGCGGAGTACATATCTGCTTCGGAAGCAGCAGATGAAGGAGTCTGGATGAAGGAGTTCATATCCGATCTAGGTGTAATACCTAGTGCATTGGGTCCAATGAAAATCTTTTGTGACAATACTGGAGCAATAGCCTTGGCAAAGGAATCCAGGTTTCACAAGAGAACCAAGCACATCAACAGATGCTTCAACTCTATCCGCGATCAAGTCAACGAGGGAGACATAGAGATTTACAAAATACGTACGGATCTGAATGTTGCAGACTTGTTGACTAAGCCTCTTCCACGAGCAAAACATGATCAACACCAAGACTCCATGGGTGTTAGAATCATTACTATGTAATCTAGATTATTGACTCTGGTGCAAGTGGGAGGCTGAAGGAAATATGCCCTAGAGGCAATAATAAAATTGTTATTTATATTTCCTTATATATCAGGATAAATGTCTTTTATTCATGCTAGAATTGTATTAACCAGAAACTTGATACATGTGTGAATACATAGACAAAACAGAGTGTCCCTAGTATGCCTCTACTAATCTAGCTCGTTAATCAAAGATGGTTGAGTTTCCTAACCATGGACATGTGTTGTCATTTGATAAACGGGGTCACATCATTAGGAGAATGATGTGATGGACAAGACCCATCCGTTAGCTTAGCATGTTGATCGTTTAATTTTATTGCTATTGCTTATGACTTATACATGTTCCTCTGACTATGAGAATATGCATCTCCCGAATACTGAAGGAACACCTTGTGTGCTATCAAATGTCACAACGTAACTGGGTGATTATAAAGATGCTCTATAGGTGTCTTCGAAGGTGTTTGTTTAGTTGGCATAGATCGAAAATAGGATTTGTCACTCCGAGTGTCGCAGAAGTATCTCTGGGCCCTCTCGGTAATGCACATCACTATAAGCCTTGCAAGCAAATGACTAATGAGTTAGTCACGAGATGATGTATTACGGAACAAGTAAAGAGATTTGCCGGTAACGAGATTGAACTAGGTATGATGATACCAACGATCGAATCTTGGGCAAGTAACATACCGATGACAAAGGGAACAATGTATGATGTTATGGGGTTTGACCGATAAAGATCTTCGTAGAATATGTAGGAGCCAATATGAGCATCCAGGTTCCGCTATTGGTTATTGACCAGAGATATGTCTCGGTCATGTCTACATAGTTCTCGAACCCGTAGGGTCCGCACGCTTAGCGTTTGATGACGATTTGTATTATGAGTTATGAGTTTTTGGTGACCAATGATTGTCCGGAGTCACGGATGAGATCACGGACATGAAAATGAGTCTCAAAATGGTCGAGACATAAAGAATGATATATTGGACGATGTTATTCGGACACCGGATGAGTTCCGAGAGGTACCAGGTAACTATGGGAGTGTCGAAGGGTTATTGGAACCCCCGGGGGAACTAATGGGCCTTCATGGGCCTTAGTGGAGAGAGAGGAGGGAAACAAGGGGTGGTCGCACCCCCCCCCCCCCCGCATGGCAGTCCGAATTGGAATAGGGGAAGGGGGCGGCGCCCCCCTTTACTTCTCCCTCTCCCTCTCCTTCCTTCCCCCTCTCTTCCTTGAAGAGGAATCCTACTAGGACTATGGAGTTCTAGTAGAACTCCCCTCTTGGCACGCCCCCTAGGGCCAGCCGGCCTCCTCCTCATCCTCCTTTATATACGTGGGCAGGGGGCACCCCAACATACACAAGTTTCTCTTAGCCGTGTGCGGTGCCCCCCTCCATAGTTTGCTTCTCGGGTCATAGCGTCGTAGTGCTTAGGCGAAGCCCTGCGCGGATCACATCACCAGCACCGTCGCCACGCCGTCGTGCTAACAGAACTTGAGAGTGCAAGTTATCGACTAGAGGGGGTGAATAGGCGATTTTTACGGAAGTCTTCAAAACACGAGGGCTTTGAAGACAGACGACAGAAATGAACCTATATGATAAGCAGCGGAAGATAAAGGTATCCGGGCATGCAATAGTCAAGCAAGCATCATGAAGATAATACACATACTATTGGTGACTGGATAGCATTGATTGAGATGGAAGATATAACTGAAACTAAACAGAGAGCAATCTTCACACAGTGAAGTCAAACAGATCAGACAGACAAGTAAAGGCTTCACGAAGACAAACTGAAATGTAAAGGAAGAAGGGATAGAACCAATTGCTTGATGGAGACAAGGATTTGGTAGAGCAGTTCCAGTTGTTGTGTCGACTGTACATCTGGTTAGGGCGGCTAGGTATTCAAACCTGAGGACAGACAGTCCCGGACACACAGTCCTCATCGTATTCCCCTTGAGCTAAGGCACACGATCCTCGCCCAATCACTCTGGTAAGTCTTCAAGGTAGACTTCCGAACCTTCACAGACTTTGTTCACTGGCGGTCCACAGTCACTCTAGGACGCTCAGAACGTGACGCCTAACCGGCTGGAGGAAGCACAGTCCTCAAGTGTAACAAGTCTTCAGGTCACACAGACAGAAAGACTTCAGTGATGCTTAACTCTCTTTGGCTTTTGGTGTTTTGGGTTTTGTCCTCACAAGGATCTTTTCTCTCAAAGGCTTCGGAGGTGGGTTGCTCTCAAATGACAAAAGCCGTGCACTAACTCTGAGCAGCAACCAATTTATGGTGTAGGGGGTGGGATATTTATAGCCATGAGGCAACCCGACATGATATGTCCGAAATGTCCCTTGGTCACTAAGGAACTGACACGTGTCCAACGGTCGGATTGTGAACACACGCGACAACTTTACTTGAGCTCTAAGTAAAGCTGGCTTATCTAGCTCTGGATAAGATTTGCTCTCATTTGTCTTCGCTTGAAGACATAGGTGTTTTGGTTGAGCATCACTTCAGTCATTCGACTATGTTCACTTGGACCCCACTTAACAGTACGGTGGTTCCAATGACTCAAGAAAGAATAACAAGAACTACGAAAGATATATGTCTTCGCACTCTATAGTCTTCATTGAATGTCTTCATAGGTCATTATCTTCACGTGAATGTTTTCACGCACCGCCACTGTCTTCAATGTCTTCACATATTTTTAGGGGTCATCTCTGGAAGTTAAACCGAATCTGTGAGGGACTATTACATGTGTTATCCTGCAATTCTCACAAACACGTTAGTCCCTCAACCACGTTTGTCGTCAATACTCCAAAACCAACTAGGGGGCACTAGATGCACTTACAGAACTCTCCCTCGACCCTCTACTGGATCAAGAGCTCGAGGGACATCATCGAGCTGAACGTGTGCTGAACACGGAGGTGTCGTATGTTCGGTACTTGGATCGGTTGGATCGTGAAGACGTTCGACTACATCAACCACGTTAACATAACGCTTCCGCTTATGGTCTACTAGGGTACGTGGACACACTCTCCCCGTCTCGTTGCTATGCATCTCCTAGATAGATCTTGCGTGAGCGTAGGAAAATTTTGAAATTGCATGTTACGTTCCCAACACCCACATATACTCAACCAAATCATTTTGCAGTTGAATGTGAGTTTGTCAGTCACGCATTTGATGATGAAATTGGATGAACTGTCCAAATGTTGTCGTTCCTCCTCCATGCTCAGGCACAACATTGTCACCCTGAAACTGAAACCCTTGTTCATAAATATGTTCCGGGCGCTCATCCTCTATGATCATATTATGCATGATCACACAAGCAGTCATCACCTCCCACAACTTCTTGGTGCTCCAAGTTCTAGCAGTATACCAAACGATGCCCTATCGAGATTGCAGAACACCAAAGGCACGCTCCACATCCTTCCTAGCACTCTCTTGCTCTTTGGAAAATCTCTTCCTCTTCTCTCCAACGGGGTTGGAGATTGTCTCACAATAGTGGTCCACTGAGGATAGATACCGTCACCTAGGTAGTAAACTTTGTTTTAGTTGTGGTCGTTGATGTCAACATTGACCGGCGGGCTGTTGCCTTCGGCAAGCCTTGCAAACACCGGCGAGCGTTGAAGCATGCCGATATCATTGTGTGTTCTGGCCATGCCAAATAAAGAGTGCCAGATCCAGAGATCTTGTGAGGTCACTGCCTCAAGTATGACAGTGCAAGCCCTAACATGGCCCCTATATTGCCCTTGCCAAGCAAAAGGGCGGTTCTTCCACTCCAAGTGCATGCGGTCTATGCTGCCAAGTATCCCTGGGAAGCCCCTGGTTGCATTCATCACCAACAAGCGGGTTGTATATTTAGCAGTCGGCTCTCTCAAGTACTCAGGGCCAAACACAGCAATAATAGCCTTGTAGAACATGTACATGCACTCTAGGCATGTAGACTGGCTCATACGGACGTACTCATCAATGAGATCACCGGGCACTACGTATGCAAGCATCCGGATAGCTGCAGTGCATTTCTGATAAGATGAGAAGCCAATCTTTCCGAGGGCATCCTTTTTGCACTCGAAATAATTATCGTATCTGACCACCCCCTCTCTAATACGGTTGAAAACATTCCTAGCCATACGGAAATGCCGTCGGAATTTCTGATGTTTGAACAACGGGTTGGTTGTATCAAAGTAGTCCTTCCAAAGAAGGAAATGGCCGCTCTCTCAGTTGCGATTCAACGCCGCAATGTGCCCCGGGACCGAGCACCAGAACAACGGCCGCTTCCTGTTAAGGTGGTCATGGACCAACACAGCAGCCAACATCTCCTCATCATCGGATGAGGAATTGTGGGAGTCGCACAAAAAAAAAAGAACTCGTTGGCGGAGTCCATTTGTACCTTGAGGCAAACTGTCAAACAGCTTGCGGGCGTCGACGAATAAGTTGGTCGGCAAAGAGACGCGCACTTCCCCTGGACCAGGTGGTTGGCATGGCGGCGTCCGACAAGCAGGGCGGCGTCTGGCGAGCATGGCAGCTTCGGACGAAGAAGCTGGCCGGTGTCGCGGGGGGCGACTTCGTGCTCGCAGCGATGTCGGAATGGGGTGGGAAGCTGCGGTGGCCCGGCATCGAGGCGGTGGTGGCGACGGCGTGGGATGTGGCGACGTGTGGGGAGGTATGGAGGCGCTGCTGGCCGAGACATTGGAACTGGGCGGCGGCGATGACGGGGTGGGCGGGCGAGGGCTTGCTATCAATATGGGTGGAAGAAGAACGGACAATGTGCCACCGACTGGCGGGCCAGGGGAAGGAGTCGGCGCGTGTCCGCTTCGTGTCCGTGCCGACGCAAATTAGGCTTGAATTGGGCCGGGAATGGGTCGGCAGGCGGATGAAAAGCGTATGCACGTCCGTTTGGGCCGGCGTCTTGGGCCGATTTTTCTATCCACCGCGACCCAAACGGGCGCGCGCGGACGAAATGGGTCGGGGCGTTGGAGTTGCTCTTATTTGTCCGTCCATGCACCCACACTCTTTTTTCCTCATATGTCCGGTCAATTGCATGTGATTGGTGAAAATGAAGAGAATGAAGAAAATAAAAAATGGTCCGGGTGGGCTGCGTCGTACGTGGCGGACCGATCGGGCACGTCCGTGAGCCCTCATATCTACACCGCATTTGTTCTCAATATGAAGGTTCGCGGATAGCCCGGACGTATAGGGATGATATGAGGGGACTTTTTTTTCCTCTCTCTTGTCCGGTCACTGGCCGTTCGTGTGTGGTGGATTTGAGGGTACCGCCTGTAGATGCTCTAACAAGGCGATCCAAGCAGACGTAAAATGTGTCCGTTTTTTGTTTGTTTGGATGTCTAGGAGGGCTGACGTCTGCTCTTTATAACCCGTCTTTAAGGTACCCAAACAGAGTGACCATTTGGTCCGTCCATTCTGTTTTTTATCAACTTGCCATTTTGACCATTCTACAAATTTACAATCAAATAACAATTAAATGAAAGATCGCACATGATTAACAAATAGGTCACATAGTTTGTACAAAATTCACAAAGTTTACAACCGAATGAATTTAAAATTATAGCAAATAAATTGGAAGAAAATAAGAAGATACTACTCTTGGTTTTTTACATGAGTTCACGTACGCTCAACCAAATAATTTGAAAGTCGAGTGTGAGTTGTTCGATCACACATTTCATGACGAAATTGAATGAACTGTACAAACGTTACCACTCTACTCTCGGACTCAACCAAATCACCCTCCTAATCCCACCTTTGGTCATAAATGTTGTCATGATGCTCATCCTCTACTATCATATTTTGTGGGATCACACAAGCAGTTATCACCATCTACATAGTTTCAACGCTATGTGTTCTAGAAGAGAGAGAGTGTGAGTGTCTTTTTTTCGAGAGTACGCCAATGACGTATCATATTTTTATAGAAGATAGAATGTATGTACAAGAAGTTTGGCATAGTGCGAACACAAGGCCAAACACGAAACACACACCCACACCTAAGGGCCTGAAGCTAACTTCTCACAAAGCGTTGTAACCCTCCCGCATCGACACCCGCAAGTCTCCATTCTTCTACCTCCGCGAGCACCTTATCAGCCAATGCACTAGGAGTCACTTGTTGATCAAGGCGGTTGAACACCCGAGCATTCCTCTATTTCCAAATAGACCAAGTGGTGGCCGTGAACAAAGTGCCGAAACCCTTTCTATCTCGCCCATGGAAGCTCCTCCTCTCCCTAAGCCACCGACCAGTTAAAGTGTTCGTAGTTGAGGGCGCTTGCACATTGATTCTCAGGTGTTCCCAAAATTCGGTGCCAAACTTCCTTGGCATAGACACAGTGGGCAAAGATGTGGTTCACGTTGTCTTCGTCTTGAAGGCAGGCGAAGCAAGCCGAGGGCCGGTCTTGCAAGCCATGCCTAGCTCTTCTGTCTGACGTCCAGATTCTATATTGCACCGCCAGCCACATAATTTTTTTGCATTTCAGCGTTGCCCGGCTTCTCCAGATGCATTTGGCAGTTTGGAACGTCTCGAGCCCCATGCAGAGTCTGTCGTACATCAAGCTTGCGGAGTACTTGCCCGATGCAGCGCATGGCCAAGTGAAGACGTCCGGTTCCTCGGGATTTCTCTCTATAGTGGCAATCGCATGACAAAGGTGCATGCGTTGTATCTGCGCCTTAAACGAAGGGTTCTACTGAACATCCAGCAACCATCTGTCATCTTCTAGGGCTTGCTGGACCTACCTGTTGTTGACGTTTCTTGGCGTGACTGAGGCCAGGATCAAAGGTGCGATGTCAGCAACCACGAAACCATGCAGCCATCGATCTCTCCAGAATAGAACCTTAGTGCCCGATCCAACTTTTATGCCGATGAGACTATCAAAAACTGCCCTCGCCTCCGGGTCATCTACCATTTGCAGCCCTTGCCACGGCCTTTGTGGTTCTGTCCTCTTGAGCCACTCCCAACGCACTCTGAGAGCCAATGCCTGTAGCCTCATGTTCTTCACTCCCAATCCACCATAGCATTTGGGTCTGCATATCGTGTCCCACGCCACAAGGCATTGCCCTCCGTTGACCTTGTCTTTTCCAGCCCAAAAAAATGATCTCATCCATTTGTTGATTTCCCCAAACACCCAATCAGGAGCATCGGTGGTGAACCGGCTTTGCCGCAATGACAGATTGTACAAGCACGAGCCGGCCAGGTCTCTGGATGAGGCCCAGTTGCCAGGCCGGCACAAACTGCTTAAAGTCAGATTTTGTTGAGTCTGCAGTCAAGATGTCAAGCAATTGTGATCAACATGTTTGAACAACCCCATTTGTCCTCCACATATGGGCTGGCTTTCCGGATATTTGGCTCAGCATTTGTGGGAGCCCGTTGGACATGTATTTTATATTCAAACATATGGGGGGGAAATGGACATGTTCTTCAAAGATGCCATTAGTAGTTACTTCCTCCGTTCACAAATATAAGATGTTCAATTTTTTTTACTGGAATCAGACATATAGACATGTTTTAGTGTGTTTGTTCCCTAATTTTAGTCTGTATGTAGATCATATTGAAATATACAAAACATCTTATATTCATGAACAGAGGTAGTAATTTCCAAGCTACCAGGTCTTACAAGTTACAATCCAGAATTTATTCCAATGAAAAGATCCAGTATTGGAGAACCCCAGAAGAGCAATGGCTAATATAATATGCATAGTAAATCAACGCGGACATTCACAAATGATAGAAGGCGTGTACCAAATGATAATGAGTATCTCAACACTCAACCAGAACAAGTGGCTGTGGAGGTAAACAAATTAGCCAAGTCAGAAAAGAAGATAAGATCCTCATGGTGGAAGGAAAAGAAAACACAAAAGTTAGAGACCATGCACAATGAGCCTGCCTGAGCTAGTTCGGGATTCTCTTGCAAACCGTTCAAGAATGACTCGGCTTTCGATTCAGTTCTCTGAACCACTCGCTACATGCAGATCCGTGTTGCCGTATCATAGACGAAACCGTCTGGGAACAGAGCAGAATCACAAAGACTGTAGCTAGCGTCTACTATCAAGGAAGCTACACTTGTCTGCAAAACATCTCAAAGTAACTCAAATTCTGCTACCCTTGCTAAAGACCGTTCAACCACCACTTCTTATCTTGGTAATATCCAGCAACGACAAAAAGGAGAACCATGCTCCCATAGTAGAGCTGAACATACCAACAGCTATCCTTCAATTCCTGCAACATCATATGCATTATAAACACATGATAACAACAATTTACTTTAACAAAATAAAATACTTCAACCAAATTGGGACGGCAATAATAGCTAACAAAGAAACATTATATTTTTGCAACTCGGTAACAATACATGGGGCAAACAAACAATATCCTCTCTATATTTTGTTTAGTACATAAATTATTATCGTATTTGTACAGCCACAATTACATCAACCTGTCCCACCTTCATTCCAACTCATTATGTTTACAGTTTGACCATCTATGTCGTCCTTGGGATACAAATGTGCAAATTCAAATTAGTGCTTGAGCAAGTTATTATTCTCAGGGGGTAACTCTGGGAAAACTTTCAGGAAATATTTTGACCAATGCAATTTGACCAACGTGCAACAGAAGCATATAGAAACTAAACAACATGGTAATTGAAATGATAGTGTTCTCTTCAGTCATTCTTCTACAAGGAATGTTATTGACTTTCTACAGCCATCAAGGCAAAACTAAAACTCTTCATTCCCATGAGAAATAGGCTGTAACTAGGTGTGATACTAGTATTAATAAGAGAATTTGTACGATATGGAAGTTCTATTAATAATAAACCTACGAATTTTATGTGGCTGGTGAAGATAATTTTACATGCATTGTTGAGCAACAAACAAGCAAAAACGTTTAACAGCATGCACTACAAAGATTCTAAAACACAATCCGTATAAGAACTGATGGAATGTTCAGACTCGTGGTCAAGCATGAAATGTGCGCTTCTTTCGCCTAAATCAGCTATGCAAAGAGACCAAATAAAAAAAATCAAATAAGGTTCCTGAAGGAAAAAACAAATACCGACAGCAATCAGCAATGTACTTTCAATTGTTTTGAAATTGGTAGGTAATTCAATGAATGAAATCACAAATGATGCTGCTCTTGTGAATATTCCACTATATATTGAACCTAATGTAGTCTTCTATATCAGCTAGCCCCCACTACTAGATTTCTCTGGGCATCCGTGCTTTTCACATCAGCTCAATTATTGACGCCGGTCTAATGAAAATTGTGTGACATGTCATGCATGTACTCATAAGGTCCTTTTTTACATTATAATCTATCCATGCAAGCAATGTCACCTCATCAAGTCATGCATGATGCATGTCTTTACTCCAAGTGGTCAGGTCGTGCATGTATGTCACAAGTTAGAAAAAATCGTTAATTATTGTGTGGTCATGGACAATAGATGTGTTGGACGTGGAGTTAGAAGATATAGCTCAGCTTCACACTTTTGTTAAAAGATGGTGTCGCGTTGAGTTCAATACAAGCGATTCTACTCTTTTTATATAAATCATTGTCACATACTTCGTGGGTTTTGTTTTTTAAATGTAAATCGAGAACAATGTTAAATTTGTTTTCCATTAGTTGTATAAAAAATTAAGCACATGTTTATGTATTCGTTTTAACACAGTTCCCACGGCAATGCACAGGGCATCATCCAGTTCTTATAACAAGCTTGCACACATACCTGTTTGTTGATTCCAGAATCCAGCATTGACAAGCCAGGATGGGATCCAACATAACTAACAATTGCGTTTATTACAGGTACCAAATAATGGATGAACCTAAATCTGGGCAAGGGATGGATGAACCTAAATCTGGGCAAGGGATGGATGAACCCAGTGACCCAGCCCGAAAAAACAGGCAGGGCCATGTCAGGCTCGGGCCTCAATCTGCAGCCCCAAAGTCAATCCAGGCTGGGATCAGGCTTTGATTTTGAGCCCGAAAATAACCCCGCCAGGCCTGAAATACCCCAGATAATAAATAGGCTATTGCGTATCTCTTTCCCCATTATTGTAACCCTATCCTACAATCAAGCAACGACACAGAGCGTTGCAGCGCCAAGGCTGCCCATCTCCGACAAGGCAAGGCGGTGTCCAAGGAGTCGCCCGATTCCGGCGCTGCTAGCGGCGTCCAAGCCGTCGTCATCTCCAACGTGGCGGAGCGTGGCATACAGGGAGTCATAGCCTATCTCTGGCGCGATAAGGCATCATCCAGGCATTCGCCCGTCTTGGGCGCTGCAAGGCAACGTCAAGGCCGTGACCCATCTCCAGCGCGGCGACGCCCAGGGCATCTCCCTTTTTCCGTGTGTGGAGGCATGCCCCCCGCCGTCTAGCGCCTCCCCACCTCTTCAGCAACGGGGACGTCGACAAAAGCACGAGCTGCGGCCATAAACACTGATCGAAGCCGTGTGCTTGATGTGCGCTTGCCATTAGATGTGTGCACACCTGATCCGTGATGTGTGGGTGTGGCGGTTGTGTGTGCTAGCTGCGTGATTTGCGTGTGTGCTTGATGTGTGATGTAAGGGCATGCTTGATGTGTTGAGCACTGAATTGTATTTGTGTCTCGGACAACAGATATGCAGGTGTATGTTATTTTAAATTGCAAAATGGAGAATATCTATGGCTAAAATGTGATATATCTGTTTGTTAGGCCTCGGGCTTTTCTGTCGGGCCAAGCTCAGGCTTGAATTTGAGCTTGATATTTCTACCCTGGACTTATGCATGACCGGCCCGCGGAATACCGAAGTTTAGATGATCTGATTGTATTAGAATAGAAAAAGAAACATGGCAAGACACAACCCCCCTTTAAGCCACAATTAATGGACAAAAGTAACATGTACACGTCACACTAAGCTTATCTGATAAAAAAAGTTTAAAAAACATCCAGTTATACATCATTCTCAATTCAATTCACATTTAGCTTCAACAATTTTAATTCTTAATTAACCTTAGATATTCAGCTATGCTGGTGTGCAATGCAACATTAGTACAGTTTCTAAGCTCCCAGGAATTGGTGCCCTGGGAGCACTCGAGCGTTTTTTCCCAGAAGTGCACCACGTTTGTCAGGGGAAGATCATGCTCGCAAGTCGCAACCAACGTCTGGCCACCCAATAGTCGGTTTGTTCAGATCAGCTATGTTGACTTTGCACGCCGTTGAGCTCACAAGCCACCCTCCAAATATCTCTCTTCTTCCGCCGCTAGGGTACCGTCCGCCTACCGCTTGCCACCCACCCAGCTCCGGCCGCCACCGTGCATCTCCTCCCCAGCTCTGCCAAGGCCCACACCATGCGCCGCGTCGCCGACGGGACACACTGTGGTGGCGCTGGACAAGGATGTCCGCCACTTGCAGGCTCGGCTGCCTTCCACAAGCCCACCATGGTCCGCATCCCCTCCTCTTGAGTGTGACTAGATTGTAGCATCACTTGCTACTAAGCATTGGTAAAGAAGTCCCAGAGTCTTTGTGCAAATAAGCTATTTATAGTGAATATTGCAGCCCAACTTGCAGCCTCAGTCGGTAACTCGTGGTATTATTACTAAATGTGTCTTGTTCAGGTTTCAGCCTTCGGTATTTATGATGCTGAACTTCAGTTGTAGGACAAAATGCTCCTATTAGTGATCTATGGGATTTGCATGTAGTTGGCTGAATAAATATATATTATATTACTCTAGAACCTGCATTTCCTTCTTCACTTTCAACAACACTTAATTGTACATTTCAAAGTAATCGGGTTCATGGCAAACTAGAGTTCGTGGTTCAGCAAGACTCCTATTCATCACCTCAGTATTGCAATTTAATTGACTTCACGGTGGCTTTGCTTATTTGTTATTTTTTGGATGCTTTAGGAAGACACAAATTTGCAAATAGAACATGGAGAAGAACTCCACTGTAATCCACTAATACAAATAAGGCAACTGATCAGCATGGTGTTTCAAAGATTGAAATCAATTAGGGTAGCTTATATAAACAGATCGGACTTTATTTTTCCCTGCACTGTCATTTGGAATTTGGAATTGGCTTCAAGCTGCCTTTTATTTATGTCCAGTTCAAAGAACTTTTGTCCGAATGGTAGCGTCATCACTGTCTAATGGTTATAGAAAATGGCGCGGCAAGGCACACATATGCTTCTAGTATTAACTATACTTTGGAAGTTTGGATCATACTAGGACAGACCCAGTGCTAAAAGCTCCCACACCAGGTGGGGTCGGGGGAAGGATTATACAAGGCAAGCCTTACCCCTGCACAGTGCAATGCAGAGAGGCCGCGTCAAATCCAGGACCTCTTGGCAAAAGTGGGGAGTACTTTATAAGTTCGGATCATACTAGAATGATGCTAAATCATATTTAAAGAGTTGTAATCAACATATACCATGCTGTTTTACAATCAAAGTAATGAATGGTGAATGACAATTAGGCAAAAAAGGGTGTATTGAGCCACGTAACGCAAAGCAGTATTATATAAACAAAATATGACAAGTAGAGCAGCGTGGAACCTACGAAATTAGTGGATAATGAACCATCCATTGTCTAGTGGCACCCCATGTAGCACTTTCCAACTACAAGATGTAAGTTGCAGTTGTTGTGACTTGTAACAAGACTGCAAGTGTGCGACTCTTCAACACATTCCGATTGATAGTTTCAATTACTATGGACGATGGTTCCCTGAATTTGACATTAATTGTGCACCTTTACAAGATGAAGCTCTGTTGTTATTACATGGTAGCACACATCACCAAGAATCGACATGCAAAATAAGTCATATCACAGCATATTTAATCCAGCCAGCTATCACTGCACAACATATCGATGCCAAAATCCTAAAACCTGGACCTTCACTCAAATTATACCTCTACAACACAATTGTTCCACTCAGGAGCACGCAGAACCATCATCATAGCGAGAAATAAGAAGGCATACGTACCATCACATCACATGCGTGGCTGTGGGCGAAGGATCATGATGAGGATGTCTATGGCCATGAAGGCGATGAGCGGGCTGAGATCGAGCTTGCGGCCGAACACAGGCGGCACGACCTCGCGGCAGAGGGCGAGAAAGGGGTCGCAGAGGTCTCGCAGGGCGGAGAAGGGTTGGCGGTCCCAGGGGATGTTGGGAAACCAGGAGAAGAGCACCCCGACAAGCAGAACCTCCCGGTAGACCCCCAGCCAGCGCACGGCCGCCGACATGGCCGCCGCAACCGGCGGGCGCAGCGGCGCGAGGTTGATGCTTCGCAGGCCAACCTCGAGCGGCGCCAGAAGCCCGCCCACAGCAGACGCCGCCACCTGCGCGGCGGCGCGCGGGGGAGGAGGGGACGCACAGACGCCACGGGGGAGGCGGAGCGGGCGAAGAACTAGGGTTCTGGCGGGTAGGAGACGGGTGGCCGGGCTCGGGAAGGGGCGGAGCAGGGGCGGCCTTGTGCACGGGGACACGAGGAGGCCGTTCATCTTACCCGGGCGCCGGTGGATGGAAGATTCTACAAGGATTGGATTGGGAGAAAAGAGGAGGCAGAGGAAGACGCAGAGGCAGGAAGAGAAGGTCGCGAAGGGTGTGTGCGGATGGAAAGGATAGGGCGAAGCAGACCTGGCCGGATGGGCCGGCCCGGCCCGGAATAAACGGGCCAGGCCAGGCACGGCCCACCCAGACACGCCTGATACACGGGCCGGGTTGGCACTCGTGTCGAAACGGGCCAGCCCACAGACACATATATGAAATAATAAATCTAGAAAAATAAACAGGTCATGTTTTTTTTTTGCGGGGTGAATAAACAGGTCATGTCGTGCCGGCACTCGTGCACATATTCGGCGCTAGGCGAAGAAATCAAGCACCATCATACCAGGAGAGTAACATTATTTTGTTATTCAGTTACAAGGTGTAATTCAAACTCTATTCTCTCTTAAGAGTAATATATGGAGTAGAGTAGTGCAATGTATGTGCGTTCTTTTCACAATTTTTAAAATTTGAAAAGTTAATTTTTATTCCAAAAGCCGAGCTCCAACAGCAATTTCCACAACCCCACTCTATATGAAATTCATCCGCAATACCCAGTGGGTGTGGGTAGCACCGTAGCGGTCTTGCCATTATCCCAGCTGCACGTCCAATTCATGTTCGCTGAGCTCAAAGGAATCACGAAACACGAATATAGAGATACTACATATCAATAACAGGGACGGAAATCAGGATATACAGATCCAATTCAATTTAACTACCCCAAAGTCACTTTTATTTCAGTCGACTAATCCAATAGAATCCCTCGCTTTCTGGAACACTGCAATAGCCGATAGAGTACAGACAGTTTTTCTAGATCAACCACAGTACGACCGAACCAATACAAGCTTCCGACTCATGGATGATAAATAGTCATACCCTATTTACATAGACGACAAACATAATGTCTAAATCAAAGATGAACAACACCAAACAATTACTCGAGAATATCCCCAGGTAGGCCACAGACCTAAAATCAGCCGATAATCACACTAAACAAGCCACTCTAACCTCTACCCACTTCAGACCATATCCCATCTCGCACCTCAAAGATGCATGGGTGGGTATCTGCTGCAAAATCACCAGAGATTATGTGGACATGGATTCCTGCTGACCACCGGATAATCTGGCAAGGCTGCCATTACTCTCAGCTAAAGGCGAGGAATGAGTTTGTGCATCTTTAACTCCAGAGTCATTGCCTGGAGCATCTAGCCCGTCTCCTGAGCTGAGTTCCTCCGACTGGTCGTCGGTCGGGGATGCATATATCAAGTTTAGCAGAGAGTCGCCACAGCCACCCAACTCAATAGAGGGGCAACTTATGCTGCCATCCTCATGGGCTGACTCTTGCTGCAACAGTCGTTGTGTGAATTTATCTTCAGGAGTGCTGCCTGACATACTCCCTTCACGTATCTTCTGACAGCAACTTAGGCACAGCTTAAAAGGGCATCTTGGGCAGCTTCTCAAGACTTGGTGCACGGACAGCTTACAGTTATTACTATTACACCCAAAAAAAATCTCTGGTCAGATGAGAAAATGCATACAATAACAGGAAATATTAAGAAACAAACTAAAAAGCTGCATAGTACTCCATAGAAAAGAGGCATACTGGAATACATAGAAGCAAGCCAAAAGTACTCCCCCTGTAAACAAAGGCGGCCCAAAACGTCTTACACTTAAATGTGAAAGGCAAAGCAGGGGGGCACCATAACTTATCAAACAGTTCAAAAGGTAAGCTATCAGAACAACGTAATAGACTGCTCTGTTCTATTAGCCTTCCAAGCTAAGTGCCCTGTGCGTTGCTCCTTTTATCAATAAAATAATGATGCTTAAGACAGCAAAAAATATATTCTTTAGGCAATTATTCATCTCAATCTATGTATAGCTACTTTTCCCAATAACATATTCATGCTTAAGACAGCAAATATTGTCCTTTAGGGCAACTATTATTCATATCAGCCCTTACATTTTATCAAATATTATCGTTGCAATACACTAAAAGGAAGATTTTTTTCATGTGTACAAGAGGTACTTTGATTTATATTGAGATAACGAAGGAACAAGATATGAGAAACGTCATGTGGTTGTTAACAGCGCTATTTGGTCCACCTGCCGGTATTGTTTACAAGGCGGTAAGGCGGCCTAAGGCTAGCACCAACCACCCTGACGCCTAAGGGACGCCCAAGTGCCAAAGGCGGACGCCTAAGCGCCTAAAATGGGCATAATTGTAAGGCGCTGCCAGGGCATCTTGCTGCCTAAGCGTCGCTAAGTGTCGAATAAACAATGCCTGCCGGACCTAAATTTTTTAGATAAGAAACACTGCACTTGGGTAGAGAGGCCAGGAAGGGAGAAGTGTACCGCAACTTACATGAACAGGTAAAAAATTACAACAACTTTAGTACCGCCTCCTTTGGTTTACAGGAATTTTGTATGAATTTTAAAGGATAGGAATTTTCTACAAAAAATTCCTTTGGAGCCCTTTGGTTTGTAGGAATGGATTCCTATTCCTATGTAGGATAGGAACCAATCCTTCACATTTCAAAGGAAGAAAACATCAGGCCTCTTTTAGTTTATAAGATAGAAATATCACAGGAATAGGAAGCTTGTAGGAATGAGATGTCACGCATCTCAAATCCTATGAATAGGAATAGGAAAAGAGGTGTCATTTGGTTCACATCATAAGATTTTTCCATTGAGTCTAGGCTAATGTTTATTTTCCTTTGAAGCATGGAGGAAACATGTAACTCCTATAGGAAAGGAGCCCTTTGGTTTGTAAGCTCTAGAACATACAGATGACCAGAGAAACATGTAACTGTTCATATATTTCAAGAGCAAAGTATCAACTGTTAAATATAAATATAAATGATAATTGTAAGCTGAGGAGAGAATTTGTTCAGAGTGGCATTCAAGCTACTAGTTCATATGTAAGAGCTTACCAGTAGAGTGACCCGCTCGGGTCATCTTCAGCTACCTGGACGCGGATATGGGATAGCTTTGTCCCTAATTAAAAGTTGAACAATTCATTAGTAATGAACATGCAATACTTGCTAAGAAAGAATTACACTAACAAACCTTGTATTTTAGCTTCTATTTCCAATTCATCAAGCTGTTCCTGGTCAAGTTTCAAAGGTAAAAGCTTGTAAAATTGGTGATTGCAGATTTTGATCCTGATTAGTTTCCCTTGACCACCTGGTGATTCCTGAAGATTCAAAGCATAAACATGAATACTTAATTAAACAAATAACAAGTGGCTATCACTAAATTAGCCAACATGCAGTTATCTAGTAAAAAACCAACCTTCCGCATACCTCCCTTGGTCTGACCAAGGGTGCACTTTCTGCAATCACAGCAGCCACGGCAAACCGGGCATTTGATCTTTATATCATTCCTGGACATCTCAGAATACCTACAGTATACACATGAGCACATCGGAACCTAGTTAGCAACTGAATCAAATTAGGTCAAACCATGCATTCAGATTCAACACAGCCTAGCACAACATTGGTTTTCAGTCAAGTTACTGCCAAGATTGGCTCCAAATAACCTTGAGCAACTAAGCAGCTTTATTAAGAGAAATTTTCCATCATTCCTTCATCAAACAGAATAACACTTACGTCTTAAAACAAATTATGGTAGACAATTCTTACACAGATTCATAAAATAAATGCTGCATTGATCAAGAAACGCAATTGATCAAACATTAAAAAAAATGTTCTGAGCACATATACAATCCATAGACTGAGATCGAGTAAGGGCCAAGTGGAAGTCCCGACTCTAAGGTCAGAAAACAAGCATGTGTGCCACCTTACTGGAGCGCTATAAAACTCAACGGTGATTTCAGCTCATTGGATTTGTTAACCACAAAAAGTAAATAGCTTTTTGCCCAGATGACCAACTTTGCAAACAAAATAAGAGAAATAAAGCTACTAGTAATAATATTAATAATGATGATGCATCTCGACTGCTAGAAATACAAAATGGCAGGAATAAACTGCAAAACTGTTTACTGGGGGTGCCAAACTCGCCCTCTCAAAGTACAATGGAGAAATTCAAAGTTAAATCCTCACAGTACTATCATAAATGTGAGAACTAAGAAACGAAAGCTCCAAGCTATATCAAAAATATCTTGGATTTCGAAAAAAAAAACATATTTCATTTTATTACTGTTGACATTACTAAGCAAATATCCAAATGATACATTAATCAGCTGCAGCCCAAACAGTATCTGATATTTCATAGAACAAAACCAAATATCGGTGCTTGCTATCATGCTGATCATATCACAATAAACTATAGTGCATTACTGTAATTCAGGATTTGAGTAAAAATGGGAGCTTACTCAACCAAATGTTTGCACCTACTTTTCCTCAGTTATCATTTATCAATCGGTACAGCATGCAAAGCCTAAAGCAGAAAATAATTCATAACCTCAAGTAAATGTATGTCCATCTCGGTCCCAACTCTTCTGCATCCACTAAATCACCACATATGATGCAAACCTAAACCGCAACCGGTCATTCTTCTACTCCCTCCGTCCCATAATATAAGATGCTATTACAACCAATATGTGGGTATATCGGTTGTAATAACATCTTCTATTATGGGATAGATGGAGTAGTTACTTAATCAGGGTAACCAAGTTATCATAGTTGAAAGCTTGCATAAAGTCATTAATTCAGAAAGGCAACTAAGCAGGCAAATAAGAACACTGACAAAGAATGAAAATCTAACCATTTATTGATGCAGCTGTTGCAGAAGTACTTGTTTTCACAGTTCTTGCACTTGACAACACGTGCAACCTTCTTCAACCCACAACGGTGGCATGACATCTGTGCTGCCTTTGCTTTACTCATTGCATGAGGAACGACCTGGATCCATGCAAAAATCAGCAATAAGAACAGGTTCAGCACAAATTACACAATGCAAATCAAATTATCAGTCAAGAATATTGAATGATTAGCTAGGTAACCTTCACAGGGCCAACAGGCACTGGCTCAGCATTCTTGGAACGGTAGCACCGCCGGAGTGGTGCGGGAATATCCACTCCAACCTTTGTCGTCACCGGAGAGCCTACCGCCCCACTGCTCCCTGGTGAGATTGTCATCAATCCATTCGGGAGATCCCTTGTGGCCTTTGGTGATTCTGGCGCCAGATTTAAGCGCCTTCTTCCCTTTCTCTTGTTCTTCTTTTGCCGTTGGAGAGCCACGGCAAGGACCTCCCCATCGGCTGGCGGTTTCTTGCCCTTGCTAGCTTTCGCGTAGTGATACTCGCAAAAGCTGACGGTGGGGAGTGCACGAGCTGAGCAGCGCCACTTCTTACCATCACTTCTGCGGCAGCGGAGGTTGTCCGGCAATGGCGGTGGAGAGTCACCACGTTCTCCTGCTTTGCGACGACGGCGCCGACGTGGGGGCAGAGGGGTCTCCTCTTCCTCGTCATCCTCAGTAGGCGGGTCGGGTTTGACCACTCGCTTGCGGCGGCGGCCACGGGCTGGAGGGGAGGGGGGAGGGGATTCCTCCGGAGCATCAGGCTCGGCATCAGTACCCTCACCTTCGGCTTCAGAGTCCGCATCTACGTTCCGGCCACCAACCTCAGCAGCGTTGTCGCCGTCTGTGCCGGCGGCTTCTTCTTCATCCTCGCCACCAGTCCCTGCAGCTTCCTCTCCACTCTCGCCGTCGGCCCGAGCGGCTTGCTTGTCATTCTCGCCGTCGGTTTCCTCTGCTTCCGCTTCTGGATCGGCTTCCCCGGCATCCGCCTCGCGCTCAGAGTCGCTCTTGGCGGCTTCCTCTTCGACCTTGGCATCCGCCGCCTCGACTTTGGTCTCCGCATCTGCACCATTGGCTTCAGGTGCGGCGACCATCTCCTCGGCCTTGGTCTCGGCGGCTTCCTCTTGATGCTCCGCATCCATCTCCTCGGCCTTGGTCTCGGCGGCTTCCTCCTTGGAGTCCTCGCCGTCAGTATCCTCAGCTCCGCTCTCAGCGGAGTTGTCGTCGTCGGCTTCGTCTTCGGACATGGCGTCCCCCGCGTCGACCGCGGTCGCCACAGCCTCGTCAACGGGCTCGGCGTCGGTGGCTTCGGGGTCGGGCTTGCCCCCGCCCCCTCCCTTAGAGCGGCGCGGAGGCATGGCGGCGGCGGCGCGGGGCTAGGGTTCCGGCGAGGGATTTGGAGGGGATTGGGGAGATCGGAGCGGGGGCAGTGCGGGTTACTGGTTCTGCGAGGGGGCTCTGAGATAGAGGGGGTGGGGTTAAGGGGTGTCAACGTGGGGCCCGCCCTCCGAGAGCGCCACAGGGCCGTCTCGCGAGGCGGGGAGGAGCGTCCGCGTCGGATACGAAAGCTTTAATTGGAAGATTATTACGCCTCCAAAAAAAGAAATAAAAATTAGAAGATTATTATTATATCCCTCAAAAAAAGAAAGGTAGTTAATGTCAAAATGGAGACAAGGAAGGCGTCTGGGCCGTTCGATGGTCATTGCACGGGTGAGATCGGGTTGCGTGCATTTATTGTAGGGTATTTTTGGGGTGAGCGGCATCTGGTCTGGATCGCGTTGGCGGTCCATTGAACGTTGGCGGACAGTAAAGACCTCTCTATTATGGAACATGGGCCCTGATTCAGAAGGCTTCAGCCCATTCCCTGCTGCATGCAAGGCCCGGTCCAGGCAAGCTACAGCAAATTATACGTCACTATTCCGCCACACTACGAATTTGAATTATTTTTTTGAGAAAAACACTACGAATTTGATAATGTACCCCTCCGTGCTAAAAATAAAATGAAATAATAATGTACCCCTCAAAACAACTGATAATGCCATCCGCTTTATTTTCTATGACATTTTCTCTTTTTTAGATTATTTTCTCTTTTCTTTTTCATCTTACATAATTAATTTTCATGTAAGTTTTTCCCTTCTCTATCATTTATTGCGTAGAAGTTTGTGTTTTTGCTTTTCATTTTTTCTGGAAAGTCCTTCCCGTTCTCGGTAAACATATTTGTTCCATGTGCCCACTTTCATCATGCCGTTTACAATATAATTTTGGATTTTGGATTTTATTTTGTTTCTTAAATAGTTAGTTTTTCACTGTTGTCATTTATCAATAGTCGACACTATGTCATTGCAATCTCATGTTTGCTTCTACATTATTGTTTTCCAAAGACGCCTGCGTCTCAAAATGAGAAGAGTTCATGTGGATGCCAAGGTGTCAACGATGGTCGATACGATTGTTGGTACGAGTAGGCGCACTTGGACCATGTGTCGTCGTTTGCTCTGGTTGCCTCCTAGTGCCTCCTAGTGCCTCCTTATGACTTGCCTTGTGCTCTACGCTTCGTGTTTCCTTCTATGTGGTGATATTAGTCCATGTTTGGGTCCATTTTCCATGGAAACACATCAAACAGAGGAATTTGCAATTTCTTGCTTTCATTAGTCATTAGTAGCGATATATGAGTGATTCTCTCGAAAACTCCAGTATTATCCGATTTAAACAATAGTGTAATGAGTGCAAAAATATCACTCATCGACTGTCGAGGACCCTTGGGCCGAACCCCGGAGAATATAACCTGAGGGGTGGTCCCGTTAGGGTTGTTGTTGGCAGTTGAAGCATTGGGTGTGTCACACAACCTGTATTTTCTGTGGTGTGGCCTAGTTTTTCAAAGCCTCTTGGAGCCACCATAAAAACTTGTTCCAGGGTGAGGGCCTGGGGAGGGGCCCCATGTTCTGAAGGTGTTGCCAATGGGAAGCTTCCCGGGCTATCACCGACATGGGATGTGTCGCCGTCCCAAATGCAATAACCAGACTAAATGGGAAGTCTGGGCAGGGAGGGTTGATGGTGTATCTACCCAGCGCCTTAGACGAGATGTCGGGGCGATGACGCGGGCATCAGGAGTGAGGGACGGATGCTCGAAGAACTCTGGGTGTGAGACCTGAGCTGGGGTTGCAGATGTGTGCTCCAGATTGTGCTCGAGACCTGAGTTAAATGCCCGTAGAAGTCGCGGGATGCGAAGGCGGATGTCGTCGTAGAGGTCGATGATGAACTCACGCTTTCGGAGAAGAGGTTCCGGACGGGGGCGGGCAGCGGGCTGATGTAGATATGACTCACCTAGTCTGCGAGGAGGTTGAGGGAGCCAGAGGTGAAACTTTGGCCCAGCGCGAAGATTTCACCTTGAAGTCGAGATTCGAACTGTGTTAGATCTTCAATCAACACAACCCTTCCTAGCACGCGAACTGAAGGTATTAAAAACCATTAGTAGTCCCGATAGGGTGGTACGCAGGACTGGAAGTACCATATGGGACAATGCACGGGGAGTTTACCCAGGTTCGGGCCCTCGTCATGGGGGAAAAGGTCTCCTATGAGGAGGGTTACAATGTATGTGGTGGTAATGATATCGAGACTATGATGATGATGTCAGATGGCCTTAACTACCTCGTGGCCTCGCCTAGTAAAGGAGGACGATGCCTACGGTTAGGGCAACTACATTGCGTGATCCCAAACGAACGTCTGTTTTGTCTGGACTTTGTCCACTTGCGGATAGCAATGGGGGGCCGAATTTCTGGATGCGCCGGCCGTGCGCCCAACGCCCGGCCACATTTCTATCGCATCTTCCCCGGCCACATGCCAATTTTTCAAGGCAACAAAGATGTAGCTAATGCCGGCGGACGTGGTTCATGCCGGCTCGCAACAAAGCCAGCGGCCTACAGAATGGTCACCCCCTAGTTTCACGCCGGTAACAAAGCCAGTGGCCAGCAAACTAGCCAACCTACAAAACGAACAAGTTTTTTATGCCAGCAACAAAGCCAGCGGCCGGCACACTAGCCAACCTTCAAACTGAACAAGTTTTTGGCACCGACAACAATGCTAGTGGTCGGCACACTAGCTAGCCTTGAAAATGAACAACCATAGTCCACGACCAAGGTCTCAACTAGTTCAGGCCGTGTTGGGTGAACATCTCCTTCTACTGGCTCGCGAACCAAGCCTTTCTCTCTGGTGACATGTTGGTCTTGTCAATGCTCATGATCACGAGCGCCATCTCTTTTGCTTTGGTGTCGACATTGGGGCCTTGATCGTGAACTTCGTCAACTGAGCGGGCTCCTCAATGTCCAGTTTTCTCCTCTTTGTGGCCTCCTCCATGTCAAGCTTCTTTGTTTGGAGCTCTAGGTATATCTTCATTTGCTCCTCCTTCCCTTTGCTCCTCCTCTCCTCCCTCACTTCCTTTTGACTCATCATGCCTTTCAAAGCTGCTTGCAAGGTCATGGACGATGCATCACGCTTCCCATCGGCCTTCGAGTTGGTCTTGCCCCTTGACCTCTTGAGCAAGTCTCCCTCCTCACACTACAAAAAAAGACAGATCCGTGACATTTTGGGTCAAACGAAACTTTTTTCTGTCATACTTATGACACTTCTATGACAATAATTGTGACAAAACATGGTATCATCATAGATGTGGTGGGGTCCTACTTCTATGACAAAAAATCATGACAGAAAATGGGCTTTTCATCCTGGGCGGGCCGGAGACGCAGCTGCATGACATTCTTTGGGCCATCCATGACGGAAAAAAACGTGGTAGAAGCGAGGGCGAGGAAAATATTGGGGTGTTCCCGGTTACGGTGGGTGGTCGGGGCCGAGCGATGCACGTTTCTCTTGTACACGCATGTGCGTGGGTGCGAGGTGTTGGGCTCTAACTGTACCCGAGCGAGGCGTTGGGCTCTAACTAAACCCGAGCGATTGCACTGCAGGCTACGCGTTACTGAACCCGAGCGATCGATCGATGGCTGTTAATTGAACCCGATCGAGCGATTCCTTCGCTACTGCTGCTAACTGAAGCCGATGGATGCTGCCTCTGCATGAACAATGAGCGTTGGTGGGGGGTTGGATGAATAGTTCCCGGTGGGGGTGGCTGAACAGGACCCCATGGTGTTGCCTCTGCATGAACAAGACCCCATTTGATCGAGCCGGTTGGGGCAGCATGAACAAGACCCCGTGGAGGGCTGCATGAACAGGACCACCCCGTGGAGGGCTGCATGAACAGTAGACGGTGGAGGGCTGGATGAACAGGAGCCCGTGGAGGGGTGGTTGAATAGGAGCCCGTGGAGAGGGCTGGTTGAATAGTAGCCGGTGCAGTAGCGCGTGGTGGAGGCTGAACAGTCGTAGATGGAGTGTAACGCCCCGATAATCAAGCTACAGTAATCCCCTGCAAACGAGGTCACATCACCACTGTTACTGTTGTTAATACCGTTTAGTTCAAAACGGTTCAAATTCAAATTTTATAATTAAAGTCAAAACTAAAAGTTTTCTTATGGCAATACTAAAATGTGCAAACTGTGGCAAATAATTCATAAGTATTGCTAGTGGAGAAACCAAGTTTTTATAAAATGTTTAAGTGCTCAAAATTAATTAAAACAATGGCTTGAACAATTATGTAAATGCCTTTTATAATTTCTAAAAGGGACAATTACATTTGAGCCCCTAGTTGTGTCACACACGTGTGTTTTGCCCCTAAATTCAAAAAACCCTCATTTCTGTCCAAGTTCGTTTGCTCCTCTTATGCTTTTGCCCTTTGACCGTTTGACCGCAACTTTGAAAACTTCATAACGAATTCATACTAACTCAGAAAAATGCAAATAAGATATCAAAATGTTCGAAATAACATCACCCATAAGTGCATGTCATTTGCATTCATGATAACAGTGCTGAAAAGTCTATACCTCAGTTTGAGCTCATATGATTTTTTTTGGATTTTCAACACTTTGTCATGAATGCAAATGATGTGCACATGTAGGTGATGTTTTTCTGAACATTTTGATATCTTATATGCATTTTTCTGAGTTAGTATGAATTCGTTATGATGTTTTCAAAATTACGGTCAAACGGTCAAAGGGCAAAAGCATAAGAAGGGCAAACGAACTTGGGCAGAAATGAGGGTTTCTTGAATTTAGGGGCAAAACACACGGGTGTGACACAACTAGGGGCTCAAATGTAATTGTCCCTTTCTAAAATGTCAAACTAATTTATCTGAGTCGCATACTTTTTGTGGCAGAGGGTTAAACTAAAACATTGATTTAGGTGTTGGTCTCATATTTTAATTAATCTAAAATAATGTGAAAATAAATTAGGAAACTTTTAAACAGAGCTAAATAAAAGAAAAACAAAACACATTAAAAAACAAAGTAAACGAAAACCCCTCCCCTGGGCCAAATGGCCCAGCTGGCCTCACTAGCCGAGCCAGGCCAACCCACCAGCGCCATCCCCCTCCCTCCTCTGTTCACGAGGGGGAACGTGGGCACCTGCGATGGCCGCCACGGTCGAGGGCGTCGCCATGGCGCCCATCCACCGTTCCCCGACGCCTACAAGTCGTCGCTCGCGGCCTCCCTCCAAACCCTAGCGCCCATTTTCCCCTCCCCTCGCTCGTTCTCTTCTTCGCATCGCGCAGCCGCTCGCTACCGTCGCCGTTGCCATGGCCACCGGTTGCCCCGTGCCGCACCGCCGAGACCCCGAGAAGCCCTGACGTCCGCTGCTTCATCCCCGACCACCCGTCCGAGCAGGAAGCCGACACACCGTCGGGATCACCTGCTTCTTCCCGGTCGACCTCGCCACTGCCTCGCCGTCGTCGCCGTCGATCTACCCCACCATGACCTCCCCGGGCCTTCCCAGCAACGGAGGTGATCCCTCCCTTCGATTCCCTGTTCTTGCTCCCCCACTGCTGCTTCACCCGTCGTGGCCACGCCTTGGCCGTTCCCTGCCGCCGGCGCCACCGCGCGCACCCGCCCATGCCCGCACACCTCCTCCCCCGCTCTTGCCCATGCGCCCATGGCCGCGGCCGCCTGACGTCGTCTCACCCGACGTGCGCGCTCGCCTAGCCCCCTCCCGCTCGCCTGCTGCACTGCAACCCGCGCCACCGCACGCGCGCGCACGAACCATGCGCCACCTGCGCCCGCCGTCGACTGCCGCCAGAGGCCTCGCCGGACGCCGGAGCCCGACCTCCCCGTGCCGTGGCCACGGCCTCGGCCATCACTTGACTCGCCCCGCCGTGGCCTCCCCGCGCCGCCTCCTACCTCCGCCGGCCACGCGCCACCGCCTACCGCCCGCGGCCTTTGCTGCCTCTCCTGGCCGCCGCCGCAGCGGCGCCTCCCGTTGCTCCCCTGGCCCGCGCCCGGCGCCCTCAGGCCGCCCTGGCCGGCGCCCAGGGCAGAGCCCCCCGTGGCCAAGGCCTCACCTCGGCCGGCGTCCAGGGTCGGCGCCCCGCCGTGCTCGGGTCCGTGCTGCCTCGCGCACGGGCGCCCACGCCCGAACCAACGCCCGCTAACCCGCCCCGTTTACCCCGGGCCACTGAACCAGGGGCCCCATGCCCCTGCCCTTTATATAAAAAAAAGAAGTTAAAAAAATATTTATAATAAAAATAATTAATTAATTAGTTAAACAATTAATTAATTAAACTTAATTAGCCTAACCACCTAGTTTAGTTAACTAAATTAGAGTAGACTAAAACAGTCAATGTCAGGGGGTCCCACCCCTGTTGACCAGTCAAACGTTGACTGGTCAACTGGGTCCCCCTGGCCCACCTGTCAGCCACTGGGTACACTTTTGTGTACACTGTGCTGGGTGCGCCTAGCAATTTAGCATTTATTTTCGAATTAAAAATAATTTCAGAATAATTTTAAAACTTTGAAAAATCATAGAAAATTATCTGTAACTCGGATGAAAATGTTTTATATATGAAAATCGCTCAGAACGACGAGACGAATCCGAATACGCGGTCCGTTCATCCGCCACACGTCCCTAGCATAGTGAACCTGCAACTTTCCCCCTCCGATTCATCTAACCGAAAACACGAAACACCGGGGATACTTTCCCGAGTGTTATCCCCCTTCGCCGGTACCGTGTACCACCGCGTTAGAGCACCCTAGCACTGTGTGCTGACGTGTCGTGCTTCTCTGTTGCAACTGTTTGCTTTATATTTACTGTTTCTTCCCCCTCTTCTCTCCGGTAGACCCCAGGACCGAAGATGCCCCGGTGATCGACTACGGTGTCGACGCCCCCTCCTTCTTGCCAGAGCAACCAGGCAAGCCAACCCCCTTTGATCATTCCGATATCGCCCATTATCTTTTCTCTTATGCTTGCATTAGAACTGCTACTGCTTTTTGTATGATCCCATTCTGATGCATAGCCTGTTGTTGATACTGCTTTCATACCTTACATGTTTATACTAAACTGCTTAGTATAGGCTGGTTAGAGACCCACCAGTGACCCCCTACCTTGTCCCAACTGCCCCGCTGGATTATCAGAAGACCCGATCAACGGGATCGAAGACCAGGACCCGGCATCGCACATCACTTTCCCCTTAGTTGCTCGACACTACTGGGTTACTATCGAGTGCCGAGGGTGAGACCTCACCAGCACTTCTGATGTTAACCTTGTAGGTTAGTTCATCGGTTGTGGTCATCAAGGGTGATTCCTCTTTCTCCACTCCCGATAACGACACTGTCATGCAACTCCTCAAGAGTGGACCTCGAGGGTGAATCCTCTTTCGTTCACCTTGACGATAAACATCAGGTGGAATTCCATCGAGGGTGATTTCCTCAGGTTTTCCTTTGGTGTCAGACACACAGCTAGTATGGTTACTATGACTTTACACTGAACCTGGTTACTAAAGACGGGTCGACCCTGAGGGGTACCCGCGCGAGCTTAATTACTCTTGTGTATTCGAGCTTATGTATTCAAGCCCTCGAGGCCCCTGGCTTGTAATATAAAGCTTGTATTATTTTAATTTGTGTCTAGAGTTGTGTTGTGATATCTTCCAGTGAGTCCTTGATCTTGGTCGTACACATTTGCGTGCATGATTAGTGTACGGTCAAATCGGGGGCGTCACATGGAGGCTGGAGGAGGTCGATGGTGGATGAACAGTAGCCAGTGGAGGGAGGACGCGGCAGTGGATGCCCACGCGGAGAGGAGTACGAGGGTTCACAGGTTCGACTGCGGTGTGAGGCTGCCGTTGCTGCAGAATAATAGGGGGTGTGGGTGAGTGGAGGGATGGCCTGACCAGCGGTGGGAGTAGTATGGGGGCGGTGAGGCCTCTGCGGCAGTACAGCCGGCCATGGGAGGCAGAAGCAGGCGGCACGACCGGCGCTGCTTTGGGCAGCTGGAGCAAGAAGACCAGAGGTTGAAGAAGCACTATGGCCGTTGGATGGACATCGTATGGTCACTGGAGCTAGAATCGTTCATATTGACTAACTTGACAAAGCCCTCTGTCCCCGTCAACTTAGTAGGCCCACAAGTCAGCCACCCACTATGGTGGGTCCCAGCTAGCAGGGGGGTATTCATTTTTTTTGTGCGTCATAAGGAGGCACTTCCTTGCGTGCGAAGATATACCTGGCGGGTCTGACCTGTCAGCGGGGGGGGGCATTTTTTCACGAAATACAAAAGCCCTTCCCGTGGGTCCTAGCTGTCAGGTGGAGGAATTATTATTTTGTGCGTAATAAAGAGGCATTTCCTTGCGTGCGGTCATGGACCAAGCTGTCAGCCTCTCCACGTACAGTCCACTTCCGATGGATGTCGTTCATTGACCACGTTGACCATGCCGCGCCGAGAGCACCAGGGCGATGGAAGATGATGAGGCCTAGGAAGGGAGCGACACGGATCCAGTGAAGACTCGGCATTTGTTTCCCACGCGGAGGAGTACGAGGGTTTACTGGTTCGTCTGCCGTCCCCGGAGAAAACAACACATGTGGGTGAGTAGAGGGATGGCTAGGCCAGCGATGGGAGTACGGTAGGGCGGTGAGGGCTGCGCGGCAACACAGCCGGCCACGGGGAGGAGAGAGCAGGCAGTCCCGCCGACGCTTGTTTGAGCGACTGGAGCAGGAAGAGCAGAGATTGAAGAAGCACGACGGTCGTTGGATGGACATCCAACAATCACTGCTTGTGCGTCAACCTTTTTTTACGAAAGCCTCAAATCTATGAAAAACATTATACAGCCCATCTGCCATTATTTCTAATAATTTACAGCCCATTTGCTAATTCTTAAGGTTTTTTTGAGCTCATATTCTTTTTGTTAGCATTACAACCATTATTGTGGTCACGGTTACAAAATTATACGAAATTTTGCATATTTTGGTGCGGTCCGAACTGTTTTTAATCCCGAAATTTCGAGTCACATTCAAACTGATTTTAAAAATAAATGTATATCAGTATAAAATCCAACAAATTGTCCACGCATAAAAGTTAATGCAATTTAAAATCTCGAAATGAAAAAAAAAATTGAAACTAATTGCCGGTTTGATGTGTTTAAAAAATGTACAACCCATTTCTCATTACTGATAGGCCATTTCTCGTCCAGACGAATGAAGCTCTCCTCGTCTTGAAAGATTTGCAGCCCAACAGGCGTGACTAAGCGACTTACTTGGTAAATCACAAAAAAAACTGGGCTAGCCATTTTTAGAAAGAAAGAAAAACTACTGAGCTGGTCTGTGGTAAACGTAAAAGAGAAGGTTTTCTAGACACGTCAGAGTGCCCCGCACAGCCCAGTTGACACCCTGCTTCCGTCTAAAAAAAATTAGATAAATGCCACTCCAATTATGACGATTCATAAAAATGCCACCGCAATTTCCAAACTTGGAAAAATGATGCTGCAATTTTTGCAAACTTTGGAAAACGCCACTGCAATTTGCAAACTTTGAAAAACGCCACTCCAGACTTCGAAAAATGCAACTGGAAATGGCATGAAATGGCATTTTTCAATGTTTGGAAATTGAAGTGGCATTTCTCAGAAACACCAGTTTTATAGTGGCATTTATCAAATTAACCCAAAACAAAAATAACTGGGCGAGCTGCTGGGTCCGTGCTGTCAGCCGCTCGTTGTGCAATTCTCTTGTTTATTGACTACATTGACAATGGCATGGGACCGAGATGTCAGAAATCCATTAGGAGGATGTAACGCCCCGGACACACCCGTCGGTGGTCGTTACTCCTGGCGGGATCTAGACTGGCCCCACATATCAATACTAGTCTTTTCTGCGTACTTTGTCCTCACTCGTGCGCACCCGGGAGCAACTTCCTGGTCGTTCACCCATCCTGAAACTACTCCAAGCTGAGCACGCTTAACTTTGGAGTTCTATCTGAATGGGCTCCCGGAAAAGAAGGAATTCCTTATTGATATGCGTAGTCTATCATCCCTAATAAGCCAGGCTATCACATACACCCCCACTCGGAGGAACCGACGTCCTCGTCGGGCCACAGGAATGTTCCCTCTTGGCACAAACATGTATGCATCCAGTCCGATACATGTGCCATGTCGTGTGCCACGACGGGTCACAAACGTCATGAGTAACATGACCGAGCACCTATCCAAAAATATCCGTGTAACCGTGAGGGTCGGCTCTGATACCAACTTGTAACGCCCCGGACACACCCGTCGGTGGTCGTTACTCCTGGCGGGATCTAGACTGGCCCCATATATTAATACTAGTCTTTTCTGCGCACTTTGTCCTCACTCATGCGCACCCGGGAGCAACTTCCCGGTCGATCACCCATCCTGAAACTACTCCAAGCTAAGCACGCTTAACTTTGGAGTTCTATCCGAATGGGCTCCCGGAAAAGAAGGAATTCTTTATTGATATGAGTAGTCTATCATCCCTAATAAGCCAGGCTATCACAGAGGATCCATTTTTTATTGGCTTGAAATAAGGAGGCACTTGCTTGTGTACTGCCATGACCTTGGCGGGCCCCTGCTATCATCCTCTCCACGTACAATCATCTCCGGATTGTGTACGCGTCAACCTGGTAGGCCCACAAGTCAGCCTCTAAACCCGTAAAGGACAAATACAACACATTTAAAAAATAACAGCCCATTCCATACGTTCAAACGGAAAGTTCAACATTTGGAGCAAAGTACCAAGACTGATCCACATATAGAGTACTGAACTTCCACGTTGACAACCATCATAGCCAAGTTAACTATCTACTCCCACTAATACTCTAGTAGCGTACAAGTACTAACTTACTCTTAGCTAACTAGACGATGCCAGCCGCCATCTGCGGTACATGCTAAACACTGGCACCGGCGTCCTCCGCCTCGCCTCGGACTTGCCAGAGGTGCGATAGGGCGCGTTGCTCGCGCACGTTGGCCCTTTCCATGCTGGCGTGGTCCACCGAAGCTTCGGCTTCTAAGCGGGAAACCCACTTGACGAGCTGGTAGTAAAAATCGGCATCGCGAACGCGTGCGTGCCCGACAGCCTCGAGGGCTATTTCCCGGCTGCCGGCCTCCACGTAGTCGGCCCAGTTGCGAGCGCTCTGCTTGCTACTCAGAGTGTCGGTGCGCTGCTGCTCCATGTCCCGCTGGTGGCGCAAATCGGCGATACGCTACTCCCCCGCCAAGCGGTCACGCTCCAAACACTCTTGCTCCTCCGCCAGGCAGTCCCGCTCCAACAAGTCCTTGATCTCCGCATTGCCATCTAAAGACCGATAGAATGCCTCCTCCCTCTATTCGCCTTCTGGTGAAAAACCAAACACTAGTTCCGGCGGTGACCGCCTCCAGCCTCGCCTATCGCGGACAGGCGGGGGCATAGCGGACGTGGGGGGGCTTATGAGGATAGGGCGAGTTGGGTCACGGTGCCACCATAGATGGCCGGAAACAGTACTTATAGGCGGAAGGTAGCGCGACGGTCATCGGAATTCAATGCATAATTAAGCAGGCATGGCTTAGCGCGCCAGCTTGCCGTGGAAAACTAGAGAAACTGAAATTCTGATTGTGCCGTCCTGTCCCGTCCGTGCTGGGTCGCACGCCGGCATGACGGTCAAACGAGTGCACTCGAATCATCTCCCTCCTTGCCAATAATGATTCCACGGATTTAAACGGCCCGCAACAATTAAAGCGCATCTTTTTCACATCAGTTAGCTGCCTTAATTACGGCCGGCTGTATGCAGGCACTCAAAATCGCTCGCAGCCAGTACGCGGAGCAGCATGCAACGAGTAGCAGCCGAGGGCATTAGTTGATGAACTTTAGCTGGGAGATAAGGCATTTGCGAACTCGAATCATCCAGATGAGGTACTCCCTCCTTGTCAAAAATCATTCCACCACTCATCATCTACCTTGGTTGATTTTTGAATTAAGCCCTGCAAACCGAAAAGGACGTAGTACGTGCGTGATCTGCTATTTATTTGTGTAGGATCGAGTAGGTCATTTTTTTAACTGAGCCCTGCAAACCGGAAAGGAGGTAGTACGTGCGTGATCCGCTATTTATCCGTGTAGGATCAAGTAGGTCGGATGGTGTACGTGTACGATTGCATTAACTGATGAACATCCACTGGGAGATACCGCATTTGTGAACGTTTTTTCTCGCAGTTTCTTCAGATTCACATGGCATTTTCTTCAGAGCAGCTTGTCAGTTTTTTCAGAGGTAGGCATTTTTATTTAGAAAACTACCACTTCGGATCTTGCATCGCAACTAAAACTGCCAGGAGCGCATTAGTAGGCTAGCTAGTGATCGATCAGTAACTTGTAAACACTGAGCGAACAGATATAAGGAACTGTTAATGCATCTCAATGATTCACAGATCATATACAAATATGTAGCTCCAAAAGCAAAGATCAGCCACAACTAAAACCAACTAGTACGATTCCCATACATAAGATCAACATGTTAATGCATCTCAATGATTCACAGATCATATACAAATATGTAGCTCCAAAAGCAAAGATCTAGAAAAACATATGTTCTTCCTACTAACATGGATGTTTCTCTTGGCCAACATTCAGTACAGACTAAAAGACAAATTTGTTTGTGAAGTCTACAATTCCTCTTGCAAACGTAAGTGGTTTCACCAACAGCTGGAACCATCAGAATGAACCACACATGATGGAGGAACATCCACTGCAATATGATTTGGTCTTCTCTTGATCAGACGGCGAGACTATTTTCGGAATACAAACTTTAACTTAGGTAAAATGATGCCCATTGTATAATCAGACCAAAGCAATGAAGCACCTAGTGTTGGCCAATAAATAGTACAATGCTACTTTTCTGCAGTCCATGAAGTGACTATCCAATCTTTCTGTGTCTATTTTCAAATGGCACTGCATGCAGTGACTATACTATTCTCTTGTGCAGTTCAACCAAAATTGCGGTCACTTTGTGTGTTTGCCAAATAGCAATGGGCACACATCTCTGTCTGCACAAATATCAAGCAACTATTAAACATATACCCCACCTTGTATTTTCGGTTTAAACATGTCTCTTCCGCTTAGGATCATGTTTTGCACTGGACAATTTGATACAGTCATGTTTTGCCCTGGTCAATTTCATACCGAATTGATTTGCTTGTCCAGAGCATAAATATAGCACCTATTCTTCATCAGACCAAGGATATCCATGTTCGCAGTGATGGAAGAGGTGAAATCGATACAACCGAAATTGAGCATCCAATCATTGAATCATGTCCTGCACCTCCAATGTAGGTCCACCCTGCCAATAAATTCACATGCAAACCATTAGTATTACTATCTAATGACAATACAAAAGGAGTAGCAAGATAGTAGCAAACCATGTACCTTCTTAATGAACAGCTCATAGTGCCACCAATTGGATATAAAGGTTTGGAAGAAAACATGCTCCTAATGTTGAACCAGTTGGACAATTCCACTAAAATCGAGCATCCCTATTTGCATAGATATTGAAAGTGTGATTACTATAAAAGTGGCACTAGTTGAAGCATAGACTCACAAATATAATCATTCCAATTTCTTAATGGGAAAATGTTTCTATAAGCTCTAGCACTGGAAGATTTCCATAAGCTCTAGCACTGGAAGATTTCTATAAGAATTAACAATACAAAATATAAAGGTAACAAGTTTCAGCATTGGTATACTAGCTGTGCAAGAGCATTAAACCAAATACAAAAGTCTGAAGGTAACTAGCATTATTAACTAATGACAGTATTAAAAAATTGCAAACCATGTACCTTCAAGGTAAATATCATTTCGAACTAGGGTGAACATGAAAAATTGCTATCCCAATCTTAACAAATGTGTGGCTAGCTTTACTGGCAGTATTTGAGTGAACTCTACACCCTCTGTACCAATGCTGAAACTTGTTGCACAGCTAGTATACCAATGCTGAAACTTGTTGCTCTGGGAAAGCTTGCCACACCTTATATACGTCGATACGCTAATGCAACACCATTCAAATAGTACATATATACACTAATCCACTGGCTAGTGGAACAGTGGAGTAATTTTTTTATTACGGGGTAGAGTATAATGGTTTTACTGAACTGATCTCCATAAGCTAGCACTTGAAGATTTCTATAAGCATTAACAATACAAAATGTAAAGGTAACAAGTTTCAACATTGGTATACTAGGTGGCAACAACATTAAACCAAATACAAAAGTCTGAAGGTAACTAGCATTATGAACTAATGATAGTATTTTTTTTGCAAACCATGTACCTTGAAGGTATATATCATTTCGAACTCGAGAGGACCTGAAAATTGCTATCCCAATCTTGATAGTCGATTAAACATAAAACTTGACCAACCGAATCAAAGAAAACAGCCGGATAAGGAGGTGCCCACTCTTGACCTTTCCTCTTGTCTTCATAATTGTTTGTGCAGTTTAACCAAAATAAAAGGACATCATCGCCTTGGCATTTTGGTGACACTGTACAAAATTTTTGACTTATCTCATGAAAGTGAGGTATGTAATCTATAAGCATTAACAGTGCAAAAATTCGAAGGTAGTAACAAGTTTCATCGTTGGTATACTGGCTGTGCAACAACATTAGAATGCCTTAGCTGAAAAATCTTTAATACATCCACAATCAACAGCTAACCCTGAAATAATATAGAGACATTAAATGGCATTGCTTAAATTTATCGGTGGCATTAGACTGAGTGCGGCATTAGTTAAATGTGGCATCACTTTAGTAGTAGCATTGGTTGACCTTACCGCTGGCGTTATACTAACAGCAAAAAAAGTGACAATAAGAGCATGGGAGACCCATTCGGACAGTGGGCGCACCAGTACGATGTACCTCCACAAACGCATAGAGTGGTGAGGGAGGTATGGTTGCCCAGAGCAACAAATATCCAGGCAACATATGTGGATTACATCCCATTTTTTATATGTTCAGCCACCTTTTTTCTATGTGAGGACAACAAACCGTTTGACCTGGTCATTCTCTATTGCATTGTCATGCCTTTCTACCCTTCTTCAACCAAGAGACACGAGACTCGTTCCTTAGTTACTGATTTTCCCCTTTTTAACCTAGATGCGGGTTCGATGCCTACTCTCTTGGACATTACAGTCTCCCTTCCTTTCCTTATTCAACCCAAACATGGATTAGTCTGCATGAAGTAGGGTTTCCTTTAATAGTGCAAATTAAGGTTTTTGTCTGCGTGACCAGCAGAGAAGAGGATAGCAAATTGGGAAGATGGTGGAGTGGAAAAAGATCCACATGCATTGACGTGGCAGATGGGGCAATAGAACAAGGGTATGGTTCGAAAAGAGGTAGCATACCTGAGGGTCGGCGGGCAGTGGCTTCGCTCATGGTCGTTGTCCTTCGCACGCACTACGACAGCGAGCTTGGGGACGGAGGCCATCCCGCGCGGGCGCTAGGTCTGAGAGGACGGCCTTGTCGTCAGTGCGTGACCTCGCTCGCCACCGACGAGTGCGTCAACGTTGCACGTCCTTTTCTTCCCCGGCAGATCTATGACCACCGGTGAGCAGGGAGAGAGAGGCCGTCTTTTTTAGATCTGGAGAGAGGGTGATAGTGTGAGAAGCAAGTGGGCAGCCCTTAGCAAGAAAGCTCTGAAGCTCCAGCCTATATATCTTTTTATACTACTAGTACTAGAGGTGGAGTAGTGGTAGATAGTTTATATTTTCTCTGCAAACAGTACCAGTTAGTCGTGCTTCAAAACTGAACGACACGCCATTAAAAAAATAAAGGTCGATAACTAATGCGGCACCTCGGGCCAACACGGCCAGATCGCATTTTGCACGAGAAATTACACACCATGTTTCGTTGACATGTGGTCCTGTCAGGGATATGGTTAGTAGGTATAAACCGGGTATTGTAAACCGGCTTAGTTATATTGTACTTGGTTTTACTATTTTAGTAGAGACTACGGCCCATGAGATTTCAAGGCCCATGTATAGAAATACGGTTTGTAAACCGCCAAGAGATGTAACTTGAGAGATAAGAAAGAAAAGGCAGAGACCGAGGCGGACACGATTATGAGCCGGCCTCGGGACTCTGTAAACCGGACCAGGCGTCACCTCTATATAAAGGGACGACCCGGTACCGGTTCAAGGACAAGCAACAATCAATCCGTCGAGACGCAGGCAAGCGAATCCGCTCCCTGTAAACCGACGCCCAAGCAATACCAAACCAACTAGACGTAGGCTTTTACCTTCTCGAAGGGGCCGAACTAGTATAAATCCTTTGTGTCCTTTGTGTGCCATGAATCCTTTCAAGCTAACCCGTGCGATGGTTCCATCATCAAGTCCGCTAAACCGTACATCTGCCGTGTTAATTCCACGACAGTTGGCGCCCACCGTGGGGCCTGCGCACGATGGTTTCGAGTTCTTGAAAGGCGGCTTCGAAGGGTTAAAGGGTTACGCAGTCGGCCGGATGACCAAGAGTCGTCGTGGCCGGATCTACATCGACGACGCGGGTTGGGGACCGGAGGCCGATTCGATCGAATACGGGTACCGGGTCCCCTTCGGCAGCATCCAAGTCTTCATCGGCAAAATTGGAGAACCGGGACCTGAGCCGGACACCTTCCCCAACATCGTCGAGCCGGCTCAGCGTGCGAGATCGGCCCGGATTCAGCCTGCCATGAAGCAGGTGTTCGTTGGAGCGATTCACGGAGGCCAAGCCGAGGACGGATCGGAATCTGATGGTGCAACTGTCGTCTATTCAGATGACGAGCCTTCATCCGGGGAAACTGAATCTCTGTATCAGTTGCGGGACGGCCGGTCTGAGGGCGAGTCCGATGGAAACAGTATTCCGGACCCCTTCGGCCCGCCAAACCGGGTGGCGGTCTTCATGGCCGGTTCACAACCCCCGACGAACGGAACAACAGCAGAGGTTGGTGCAGGGGGAAGCGGTTCAAATCCCTCCCTTACTGAAGTTCTATCCACCTTGATCGAGGACTTCGCAGCTAAGGCAGTGGAGGTCGTAGCTCCAGCAGACAAGGCGCAACATGATGCAGTGCTTCTTCAGTTGAAAGCCCGGATCGATCGGTTAAAGGAGGATTTAAAGGCAGAAGGGGAGATGTTAGCCATAAGACAAGCAGAATTGGATGATCAAGCTTTTCACTTGAGGATGGAGCAGGCTTCTGTAGAAGCAGTAAGGGGGCGAAAGTATCGATCCCGCCTACCGCCGGGTTATGAATCTGCGAATTTGTTCAAAACACCTGGGGCTGGGGCCAGTAATAATTCGGTCTTAAACCCGAGAAGCCCACCGGCTCGGGAGGAGCCGGTTCAGCAGCCCGCCGCAGAACGGGAGCGATGGATGACATCGGCGCCTTATGTTCCTGTCCCTCCGGGACACTACTCAAACCCTGTGGATAATATTGCTGCAGCGGCAGCACGGTTGGCCGCTTTACCTGTGGAAGAAACATCCCCGGTGGCGATAGAGGCGTGCAGGGCCCAGAAGCTGCTCAATACGGCATTAATACAGCAGCAAGCGTACTCTCATAGCAGGGAAAGGTTACATTCAACACCACGTCCCAACCGAAGTTACTCTAGACATTGGGAGGAGCCCGAAGTGTCTAGCAGTGAGCGTAGGAGACATCAGCACAGGCAAGATAATCCGGCAAGGGCGGAGATGCCAGCCCCGGATCGAAACCGGCCTAGATCGGAGGCCAGGGAGGAAGTTCATCAGTCGACGCCGGTTCACACAGCCACCACAAGGACATGAGCTACAGCGAGCGGTTTTGGAATACAATGTCTCGTCCCCGCCCTGCGGAGCGTTAAGTTGCCCAAGGATTTCAAAGGACCTCGCAAGGTGCCTAATTACACAGCCGATTTACCGCCCGAAGCTTGGGTGGAGAGTTACAAGATGGCCATGGAGATGCTGGACGTGGATGAATCGGCTTGTGCCAAATATTTCACTATGATGCTTGAGGGCACAGCCCGGACTTGGCTAAAGGCACTACCTCCGAATTCTATCGGATCATGGGGGGAGCTGCGCAGTCAGTTCATCAAAAACTTCAAGGATACGTGCAAGCAACCTATATTGGTGATAGATTTAGCAGCATGTGTGCAAGGAGAACAGGAGTCTACAGCAGCTTGGGTACGCAGAGTGGCAGAGATCTTGCACTCCTCAAACGGCATTAACCCGAGCACAGCAATTGTAACATTGGAGAACAATTGCCGGTTTGAATCTTTGAAATTAAAACTCGGACGGCTCAAACGGGAGTGCAATGACATGGGGACTTTGATGAGCGCCCTGGTAAAGTACGGAGACTCAGATAATACCAAGTATCCGGAGTCAGAAGGAGATAAAACAGGGAAGGCCAGCAAGTCTGGTAAACCGGCGCCGGTTAATCCGGTTACTTCAAGCTTTTTGGGCAAACGAAAGGCAGAAAACAGCTCCGATTTTGTTGCCAATACGCAGGTTCAAGGCGGTCTTCAGGTTAATCAGCAGGGTTCCACTCCCCAAACATGCGGAGGAAACCCGGGTTGGGAGCAGGATTTGGATCAACCCTGTCTGAAGCATAGTGGAAGAGGGAGGATTGCAAGACATTCTATAAGAGAATGCCTGTCCCCTATGAAACCAGGGAACGGCCGTTTTAATCCTCCTAACCGGCCCCCGAACGGCGGTTCAGGGCCCGGATTTTATGGTCCGGGTTATCAAGGAAACAACTCCGGATCAGGATATAGGGGCAACGGCGGCTATCAAGGAAACAACTCCGGATCAGGATATAGGGGCAACGGCGGCTATCAAGGAAACAACTCCGGATCAGGATATAGGGGCAACGGCGGCTATCAAGGGAACAACGATGGTTATCAATCCCGGCCAGGCGGCCAAAGTAGTCAAGGGAACTACAATGGTCAGGGAAATCAATCACATCATCAAGGTGGTTACAATGGTCAGGGAAATCAATCGCATCATCAAAGTGGCTACAACAATCAGAATAATCAGCAGCAGGGTCAAGGGAGTTACAATAACCAAGGAAACCAGCAGCAACAGCGTCCGCAGCAACAGCAGCAATCCGGGTTCCAGAGTAATCCGAAGGAGTTGAGCAGCGGTCAATATCATGTTTTCACCACGAGTTTATGTAAGAGGGACCAGAAGGTTTTAAAGCGGGCTGTTAATGCGGTAGAACCGGCGACGCCACAGTTTCTACGATGGTCAGAGCAGCCCATTGTATGGAGCAGAGAGGACCACCCGTTACGGGTAGATAATCCGGGACATTTAGCCTTGGTGGTGGCACCTCAGGTGGGAGGATACAGGTTTACTAAAGTCCTCATGGATGGAGGTAGCAGTATCAATATATTATATTACGAGACCTTTCGTCGTATGGGTCTGACAGATAAACAGTTAAGGACATCAAACACAGTGTTTCACGGGGTGGTCCCAGGTAAGTCAGCTTATCCAGTTGGTAAGATTGACTTAGAAGTTACCTTTGGGGATGAGCATGATTCCAGATCGGAGATGATCACCTTTGAAGTTGTCAAAATTAAAAGTCCGTATCATGCTTTGTTTGGGAGGACGGTTTATGCTAAATTTATGGCTAGGCCATGTTATGTTTATCTGCAGCTTAAGATGCCGGGTCATAAAGGCACGATTACGGTGCATGGAAGTCGTAAGATAGCAGTGGAATGTGAGGAAGGTGATGCAGCTTATGCAGAAGCGGTATGTGCCACGGAAGAGTTAAAATTTTATAAGAATAATGTTGATCCGGCAGATATGACTCCGCTGAAGAAGCCAACTACCGAGCATGATCCGGCTTTGAAGTTCAAATCAGCGGAAGAGACTAAGCAGGTTGATTTTGTGCCTGGAGATTCGTCTAAGCAATTCACCATCAGTGCTAACCTGGATCCTAAATAGGAAAGCGCGCTCATCGAGTTCATCCGTGAGAACCGGGATATCTTTGCATGGAAACCTTCTGACATGCCAGGTATACCGAGGGAACTCGCTGAGCACAAGTTAAATATTGATCCGAAGTTTAAACCGGTAAAACAGTATCTGCGCCGCTTTAACGAAGAGAGGCGCAAGGCTATAGGAGAAGAAGTGGCCAGGCTTTTGGCGGCAGGGTTCATAGTGGAAGTTTTTCATCCGGAATGGTTGGCTAATCCGGTGCTGGTTCTAAAGAAGAATGGGAAGTGGAGGATGTGTGTGGACTACACAGACCTCAATAAAGCTTTCCCGACTGATCCTTTTGCTCTACCTCGCATTGATCAGATTATTGATGCCACAGCAGGGTGTGAGCGGCTGAGTTTTCTGGATGCGTACTCAGGTTATCACCAGATCAAGATGGCAGTTGAAGACCAAGAGAAGACAGCTTTCATAACTCCTTTTGGTGCTTTTTGCTATGTATCTATGCCTTTTGGGCTCAAGTGTGCACAGGCAACTTATCAGCGTTGCGTTCAGAATTGTTTGAAGGGGCAGATAGGAAGGAATGTACATGCTTATGTGGATGACATCGTGGTTAAATCAAAGGAGGAAAGAACAATGATAGAAGACCTCAGAGAAACTTTTGATAATCTTCGGGCTTACAGGATGATGCTTAATCCGGAGAAATGTGCCTTTGGTGTCTCGGCTGGTAAGCTTTTGGGATTCCTGGTTTCGAACAGGGGAATAGAAGCCAACCCGGAGAAGATCAAGGCCATCACATCTTTGACAAAACCGGCTTGCATTAATGATGTTCAGCGCATAGCTGGCCGGATCACGGCGTTGAGCTGGTTTATCAGTCGCTTAGGAGAAAAGGCGATCCCGTTGTATCAAATGTTGAAGAAAACAGACCGGTTCATTTGGAGTGATGAAGCGAATACAGCGTTTGAGAATCTGAAACAACAACTAGCGAAACCGCCGGTTTTAGCTGCTCCTATCGATAAAGAGCCTTTGCTGTTATATGTTGCTGCAAACACACGGGCAGTCAGCGTTGCGATTGTGGTTGAGCGCAAGGAAGCAGGGAAGGAACATCCGGTTCAGCGCCCGGTTTACTATGTGAGTGAAGTACTCATCGAGTCTAAGCAAAGATACCCTCATTGGCAGAAATTGGTATATGGGGTGTTCATGGCAAACCGGAAACTGAAGCATTATTTCCAAGGGCATCCAATAACTATGGTTAGTTCAGCTCCGTTGGGAGATATAATCCAGAATAAAGAAGCCACAGGCAGAATAGCCAAGTGGGCCATTGAGCTCAGTCCGCATGAGTTGAAGTATGTACCACGTACTGCTATAAAATCTCAGGCACTGGTCGACTTCATCAATGACTGGACGGAATTACAGACTCCTGAGGAGAAGCCGGATCTCACTTATTGGACGATTCACTTCGACGGTTCAAAGCAGTTGGAGGGCTCGGGGGCCGGAGTTGTCTTAACTTCCCCCAGAGGTGATAAATTTTGTTATGTACTCCGGTTATTATTTCCTTGTACTAATAATGCAGCGGAATATGAGGCGCTGCTCCATGGTTTGCGATTGGCAAAAGAGATGAATTTGAGCCGGGTTAAGTGCCTGGGCGATTCAGACCTAGTGGCACAGCAAGTTTCGGGCAAGTGGGATTCAAGGGATCCCCTCATGGCGGCTTATCGACGAGAGGTTGAAGCGGTCGCAGGACATTTCAAAGGATATCAGGTGGAGCATATAGACCGGCGGAAGAACGAAGCAGCCGACGCTTTAAGCCGGTTAGGATCGCAACGTAAACCGGTACCACCTAACACCTTTTTGGATGAATTGCACAATCCTTCGGTTCAAGTACCTTCAGAGAACGACCTAGCTGTTCCGGATCCAGAGGCACAGTTGGTTGCAGCAACCCATGTTATTCCGGATTGGATGTTTCCCTATTTGGCATATTTAAGCCGAGGAGAGTTACCAGAGGACGAAGATGAAGCACGGCAGGTAATCCGGCGTTCCAAATCTATGACAATTGCCAACGGGGAGATGCACCATCGTAGCACTTCTGGAGTATTTCAACGGTGTGTTTCAGCTGAGGAAGGTTGTGAGATCCTAAGGGAGATTCATGAAGGGGATTGTGGTCATCATGCCGGATCAAAATCTTTAGTGGCTAAAGCTTTCCGACATGGCTTTTATTGGTTAACCGCACATGCAGATGCGGCAGACCTGGTCCGCAAGTGTGACGCTTGTCAGAAGTTCTCAAGACGTGCACTTGTTCCGGCACAGGAACTCCGGATGATACCAATAACTTGGCCTTTTGCAACTTGGGGGCTTGACATGGTTGGTCCTTTCAAGAGATCCCAAGATCAGAAAACTCATCTACTAGTAGCAGTAGACAAGTTTACCAAGTGGGTTGAAGCAGAGCCTATAAGCAAGTGTGATGCGGCAACAGCAGTTAAATTCATCAAAAAAGTTATATTCCGGTTTGGTTTTCCACACAGCATCATCACAGATAATGGCACCAACTTGTCTCAGGGTGAGATGGAAGAATTCTGTCAACGAGAGCATATTCGTTTGGACGTATCTTCTGTGGCTCACCCCCAATCCAATGGTCAGGAAGAAAGGGCAAATCAGGAGATTTTGCGAGGAATCAAACCCAGGCTTATGACACCTTTGCAGAGAACCCCAGGGTGTTGGGTTGAAGAATTACCGTCTGTCCTTTGGAGCATTAACACTACACCCAACCGGTCTACAGGTTATACACCTTTTTTCATGGTTTACGGCGCAGAAGCAGTTCTTCCAAGTGACATACGCCATGATTCACCGAGGGTAGCGGCCTATGTGGAAGCCATTAATGAGGAGTCAAGACAAGACAGTTTGGATCGGTTGGATGAAGAGCGTGATATAGCTACAGCACGGTCGGCGATTTATCAGCAAGATCTGCGCAGATATCACAGCCGCCATATTAGAACCAGGACATTCCAGGAGGGTGACTTGGTACTTCGGCTTATCCAAGATCAAACAGATATGCACAAGCTATCCCCGCCATGGGAAGGGCCCTTTGTGGTCAGCAAGAATTTACACAACGGGTCATATTATTTGGTGGACATTCGAGAACACAAGGATTCACGGACATCAGAAGAGGAGATGAAAAGGCCGTGGAACATTGCTCATCTACGGCCATACTACACCTGAGCCATGGGCTCCAATGTATCCTATGTATATATTATGAATAATGAATAAACCGGCACCCTCGGTAAACCGGGGGCTCAGCCTTTTTTCCATATATATAAATTTTGCGGCAAATAATCATATCAGTTTGTTATCAAGGATCAAATTACAATGTTGGCTGGTTTTAGAAACTAATTTTTGCAGGGTATGTGAAGGAGCGATAGAACTCTCGGGAACAAGAGATTATATCCGGTTCAAGAAGAGAAAAACCCCATAAAAAGAAAAAACTTGCAGGGTTAGGAGGAATGTCAGAGGCCCCTGGGGACAGTCCGGTTTGCCCACGTCCCCATGATTGGCTATGTTACGATTTTTTGGGCTCCCTGAACAGTCGATACGCTCACGTTCAATGATGACCCGGCCCCTGGGGACAGTCCGGTTTGCCCACGTCCCCATGATTGGCTATGTTACGATTTTTTGGGCTCCCTGAACAGTTGATACGCTCACGTTCAATGATGACC